>CM039680.1:171882072-172579572 GCA_022537955.1 Schmidtea mediterranea
ATATTCTTCGAGTACACCAACCCGATCCCACCACCGAGTACCGATGGAATGTTTTTTATTGCCCGCGGAGGAGTTTGGTACAATAACCCGGATTCCCACACCGAGAGTACCAATATCCGAATGGCGGTGAGTAAAGCGTAACCGGGAAGAATGCGCGGCCAAAAGACGCCATGGCTGAGAGTCAGTGTGAGGCCTCCAAACATACCAAAAGTCACTGATTGAGCTTCCAAGTTCCGGTGAAATACATGAGAAGATAAATATGAATAAAACGATACGAATATGATAGATGAATAGATATAATTAATATTATATATAGAGGCCAAGAGTGCCGGATAAGATAATGATTAGATATAAGAGGCATAGGTGCCGGAGATTATGATTAATATTAACGAGGCCATAGAGTGCCGCGGAATAAGATATGATTATGAATTAGAATTAGAGGCCATGAGTGCCAGATAAGATAAATATTAGTAAGATCAAATATGATTGATGGATTAGATATAATTCACAGATTGACCAGTAAAAAGAGTTAAAAAGCCCGAAGGCCGAAAGAGCCAACGGAAATTATAGAGGCATAGAGCGCCAGCCGACTCAGGATTACGTAATGAATTTTTGGGAACATTAGAAAATAAATTAATGACATGAATGAAAGAGTATGAATATGATGATTTATGATATGATATCATTGCATAGAAATTGATACGAACATATAGATAACTGGATACTATATAGATAATTATATACCGAGAGAATGATTAATTATTACGATGATAGATAATAAAAATAGACTTAAATGGAGGGGGGTGAGTCAGGATAAAGAAGACACCCACGATAAAATGCGAACAAAGGGGATGATTACATGATAGTTAGAAATGGAGGAAATTAGTATAGAGTATAGAATTATTTTGGAGTGTTATTAATTTTTAGAATCAAATAGTCAAAACACAAAGCAACCAAGTTCAAGTGCAAAGCAAAGCAAGAGAAAAGTATTCAGAGCAAAGCGACAAAGCAAAAGTGATGAACAAGAAACTTGAATAAACGAGCAGAAAGAATTTGGAGAAAAAGTCTGATATTTACAAGCAAGATAGCAACAGAAGTTTCAAAGCAAACCAAGCAAGAAAAGAGAAACGAAAAACAGCAAGCAGACGAATAACCGTTAAAACATTTGATAGCATTCAACACATACGATAAGCAAAAGCCAAGAAAATAGAGAAAAGGTTTATTAAAGCGGAAAGAAAAAGAAAAAGTTCGCAACGTAGAAGTGTAATACAAAGTAATCAAATGCAACCGAACCCACGAATGCGGATTTGATCATTTTGAATTTATGCAGCGAAGCAACGAATTACGTAATATCGAAACCAGTAGCGACAAAGAATCAGTTGAACAAAGAAGATCGTAGACAACAAATCCAACATGACAAGCTTCTATGAATTCTTCAATTCCGGATGCAAAATACATTGCCAATAACAACAACGAGATTAGTGGAGAATTTCAGGAGAAAAAGTTTAGAGGGAACCGTTCGACGTAGCTCAACAATTGACATTAATAAAGAATTTGAAGTTTATAAAAATATCTGCACTGACAGAATCAAAAGTTAAAAGAGCGATATCCACTTGGATCTGAAAGGGAGCGCACAGGATGCATATTCGTGGAAACAGAAAGCAGGACGACTACGAAATGGACAACAATGACAGAAATTAAAAGAGTCGTAATAAGAATTCGGAATAAGGAAAGGGGAATAGAATTGGATTCCTACACCAAACAAGACGAGTGAATCAAACGCAGTATACGCCTGTGGAATTAAAGAAATTGGTGTAAAGAAAGCCTTCGGAGAAACAGATCTTTTGCCCGAAAGATAAACATGTAAGACGTCTTCATAAGAGGAATCCAAAGAGGAAGACATACGGAGCCAACCTTGAGTGCTCGGCACCAGAAAACATTTATATAAGCAGTAGCCAATCGCAAATAGATGTGAAAGCCATCTGACTGAATCAAAGTGGCCAGTCCCTGGCCACAGACCCAAAAAACATCAACAGTCAATGCAACAATCACAACAAACGAATACCAATCCAAGCTATGAATCAATTCATTCCCAAGAAGCACAGCAAGATTTCAAGCCACCTAACCAACAAGAAAAATCACGGAGGATATTTAGAATAACCAAAGTAAGTATATAATATAATTCAGGAACAAATCCAATGCAAATGAAAACATGCCACATGTCAAAAGAAATAAGGGCATCGTCAGAGAATATTGTTTCCGATTAAAACGGCCAGATATGTGGAAACGGAGGGCATAACTGAAAGAAAATCATGTAGACAATTTATTAAACAAGCATTTACATATGTCGGTCAACCAAGGAACACCTCCGCAGCAATGTAAACATGGAGGAGAAATCAAACACCAAACCAAAACATAATCCTTGAAATCACACAATTAAGCGTGATCAAGAAATAGAATGCTACGGAAACACTACAAGAATGCCATGGAATAAAATGAGATGATCACAACCAGTATGCCCACATATAACAACAACAACGAATCAATGTATGATGAGAAGCAATGAAGGAAGGATTCCAAGAGTTGCGAACCAGAGAATATCAAAGAGCAAACAACAAGCTGATGGCAAAGACAACAACAGAAGGAAGCCAGGGAAATCCAGCAAAGATGGGAAATCGAAAAACAAACCCCGAAAAGAGTTAATATCGATGAGAATTGGAAATTCCGATGAAATTCACCACGCGGAGCAGGTGTGTTGAACGAAGGGGAGTGGATCATGATAACCGATGAACGAGAACAAGTGTTGAATACGATGGAGAAAATAGAGCATCAAAGAAATTTTCAAAGGAGTTATAAAACATGAGCACAGTCGCAACTGAAGAAATTCAACGAAGAAATCAGACGAAACCGCGAAACTCAAGAGAGTAAACCGAGCAGAATGATGATAACGCGAGGCGATCAAAACGAGGGAAACACTAATGTACGAGATAGACGAACTCGCAAAATGAAATGGTTATGACACAACAATAGAGTACACTCGAGAAAAGTAAAGCAAGAGGCAAGCTTTAAACAAGAGGAGGATCAATTGAAAGAAAAGAGCAATCGCTGAAACAATGAGAAAGCGGAACTAAGAAAAAAAGGCACGTCAATATAAAAATTAGACGGGGCATTAAAACATATTAGAACAAGAACAAGCACTAGGCATCAAAAATAGAAGGCTGATGCCGCAAGCAAGAGTACTATCACAAGAAATGGAAAGAGCCAGAATTAAAACGCAAATAAGATTAGCAGGAAGCATCAACGTCACAGAAAAGAAAGGGATATCAGAACCAATAATAACAAAAATCGAATCCAGAGGATACTGCTACAAATAATATGAAACAAGAATCAGGAAAAGGAAAACCCACGTGGAGTGAAACTCAAATTGAGAACGAATAAGAAGGAGATATGGTTCCAAACATAAATGGCCACAGAAGATAATGAAAAGAGGAAGCAACCACGTCACTTAATATGGCTGAGACGAATACCAGGACGACCAAACAGACGAGACGACAAGCGAGATAAGTAGTTGGCGGAGAAATATTTCTATCATGCGAGGAAAAAAACCATTATAAAGAGTGAATCAAAATCCGAATTGGGAGGAAATGGAAACGACTGTGCAGAAGAAGATGAAACCGAGATATGTAAAAAAATCAACGGATTGATAGAAGAAAAGTAGATCGAACAATATGTTCTTAAACTCTCAGAGATACAACCGACATACAGCAGAATAATGAAATGATTGCGAAAGCGCAATCAAACAAGATAAACGGGTACATTTAACGGCGCATCATGGAAGACATTGATAAAAAAGTACCAAGAGAATCTGAAAGAATATGATAGAGAAGAATATCAGGTAATTATTGATTTTCCAGAAATACCAAGACAGATAATAGCAACAAGAGGCGAAAAGCACAAACGAGTTGTATGATTGGGTAGTGAAAAAGCTAGGACCCAGTTATAAAAACAAACCTTTATATTATCAAGGAAGGAAAATAAAGCGAGACATACACCTCGCGATGCTCTAATATGGCCAAACGGAATAAATGTGGGTAACGTTAAATAAAAATGAAAGCGAAGAAACAACAGCAGAAATATGGCAAAAAATTCAGATATTGTATAACAAAGAAATAAAACCCGGATTAGAAAAAAGAGAGACAAAAGATAATGAGACAAAACCAGATAAAAATGACAGAACAAGCAATAGATCAAGCTAGAAAATATATTAATCGATTATCATTAACGAGACCGATTTCAATGAAAATATTTGTAGAAGCTGTACGGGATACAGATATTATGAGATTCGATAACGAGAGAACAGATGAGTTGATAGCCAAATATGGAGAGCATCAAAGAGATATGAGAGGAGATGAACCAATAAGGATAAAAATAAAGCTACCGAATGATGAAATAAAAGAAATATCGGTGGATCCCGACTGTCAAATGCACGAACTATACCGACGGATAAATCGAGAAATTATACAACCGATAATCGAAAATAGTGACGATGGTATGGTAGAGGATGTGGCAATAATGTATCATAAACGACAAATAAGCCCACGAGAACGAACCCCGATATACGAATTAGGTATATGGGAAGACGGACAAACCATCAATATTATAGCCATGGATGAACCAGAGAGGAAAAATACAACAAAAAGGGAACAACAGATCCAAGAATTTCAAGAGGAAATGAAAAGAAAGATGGACCAAATATTAACCATCTACCAGCTATGGAGACAAGATGCGAAATTAAGCACAAAATTACAACCCATAGACGATTCGAGATGCCGATCAACACCATGGGAAAAGATGTATGACGAAAAGACAAAGGAGTGGAAATGGAAAATGAAGAGAACCGAACCAAAATGGAGAAAATTTGTACCAGGAGAAGCGCCAGAAGAGGCAGCTAATGAAACAACCTTAGAATTATATGAAGATGAACCATATGAAAATCTACCAGAGGAAATGATAAATGAAATGGAATGGCAACCAGAAGAAGACGAGGAAATAAATGATAGAGCTCGATTAGCCCCATACACATGGAAAATAGGTGGATGGGCTGAAAAAGTAAAATCGGCTGAAGAAGAGAAAATCATCGGTATTACAAGTCATCAATTCTATACAGAGATCGGAGGATACCGGATGAAACTGAGAGTATACCCAAACGGAGATGGGGTGGGAAAAGGAACATATCTATCAGTGTATTTTCTGTTAGCAAGAGGCAGATATGACGGAAAGTTAGAATGGCCATTTAATCGAAAAGTCACAATTTCAATCGCCAAACCTGGAAAATGGGACACAGTGAAAAATTGGGAGTAGACCCAAGATCGATGATAAGCCAGAAGCCAAAATCCACTGAAAATGTTGCGGGAGGAGTACCACAATTTCTGTTGAAAAAATATGTAACACCCCAATTTGTAAAAGATGATACGATATACATTACAATCGAAGTAGAAACAGAACGGGAAATGAAATTGCGAATCCAACAAGAACAAGCGAGACCGCGAATTAGCGTACTCGAAAAACGAATTCCAGGAATAAAATATTTGCCCACAGATATAGACGATCCTGTGGAGGAAGGATTAACACGATTAACAGAAACGCAAAAATGCAGAGAGTTAGCAGCGATATTGAGAACTGGAGCAAAGAATCAAAGACGAACTGTAACAGATTTAGCAAAATGGATAATCGATTCATGTAACAGAGTAGAAAACCTGCGAAATATTGTAAAGGAAATAGAGGAATATCGGAGAATGTATGCGTGGTACCCAGAGCAATTCCGAGAAATTATCCGAAAATGGAAACACACCGAATGGGCAGCCGAAGCAATAGAGAAGTATAATCTAAAAATCATGACGCCAGACTTCGAACCAATTGAAAGAGAGTTTTATATCACTGCCAAAGTAAGTGGAGTAAAAAAGAGAATACCATATGAACCACCATTTCATTTACAATACGAAGGACGATCATTAGATGGCGATCTCGAAATCGGAGTTACGCAAATGCAATTAGGGTTAATAAATATATTAACAGTAGCAAAAATCGCGGGTAGAGAACTCAACAAAAGAGAAATCAAAACGAAAACGCCAATAGGACGACAAGAGAGTCTAAACACACCAGAAGTTCCACCTGCAGCAGATGAAGTAATCGTCATCACAACAGGAGATGAAGAGATACTAAATGATCTTAATGATATCGTAGATGAGGAAACAATCAGGAGAATACCGGAATCAAGAGATTTGTTCATGACAGAAAACGAAGATGATATGATAACAGATGAACCAGACGAGCTAGTCTGTGGTCAAAGACAACCAGTTGAAATTATAGAGCCTGATACCGAAGAGGAAAATAAAAAGAAAGAGAGAAGACGCCGAAGCTCGACAGGAGACGAGTGGGATAATTGGATAAATGAACGTGGAGCTACAACATCCAGAGAAACGGCAGACGAACAACCCAAACGAAAGGAAACCGGCACAGCAATGGAAAAGAAACCAGAGGACGACCAAAAATTGATAAACCAGCTCCAGAAAGGAAAACTAAAAAACAGATGCAGATGGATCAATTGACAACGAAATTAAACAAGCTCAGTCAAGTAACAAAGCAGTTACAAGGAAAACTAAAAGGCCAAGAACAAGGAGCAAAGTGGATCAACAGACTAATAACTGATATGCTGGGATTAGCAAATCCAGAAATAAAGAGAAATTTAAAACTTAATAATATCGGAACAGAAGCAAACCAGCTTTGGGCAGCAATAAAACCAATAATAAATAAAATCATGGACAACAAGGTACGAACCACAACTAAAGATCCAGAGGAACTACTATTGATAATAAATCACTTAACGAAACGATCTGATGACCCAAATAGATATTTGGTAGGAATGGCCTATCTGATGTACAATACGATAGTGATATACAGAAAGCGAACTCCAAGATACAACCCAAACGGATATGAATTCGCAATAACGGATATCATCAGGAAGGTAATTGAACCATTCATCCTGACCCAAGGTGGATGGCAAGCTTTTATAAACCTGGTAAGCAAAGATGATCAAACCGAGATAATGCAAACAAAGTTAAAAGAGTTATTAACGGAATTCGAAACAACGATTAATGCAAGTGATCCCAAAACAGCCAGAAAGGGAATGAATACGATAATTACTACAATACTAATATGGATGATGTGCGTAAAAGGAGTAGAACCGTTTGTAGTATATGATTGCGACAATATAAAGATCGGTGACAAATATTCATTAAAAGAAACGGAAGAGTGCAAAGCAGCAAATCCCGGTAGATTACAGACAACGGCAACAGCAGTATCGTATAACGTATACCAAGAAGTAGATTTCATCAAAACGGAAATCAAGGAATGTTCAGTAACGCGGAAAATTGTGGCATTTCATTGCGGACATCATTCACATTCAACAATTATAGAAGCGGGAACGGAAACAACAGTGGTTTCGATAACGCGGAGCGAATGTGAAGAAGGATTCACGACAGGACGCATCTCAATAGCTGGACGAGTGAATGTAGCAGCCGAAGAAGGGAAAATAAAAACGACCCGAGTATATGCTGCGGGAAGGATAACAGCGGGAGACGGAACATGTCAAGGAGGAGAGTACACCCTATTGAATCAATTAGTCAAAGGAGTAGTAGTGATCGAAAGCTACCAAGTAAAGTTGGAGAAATATCAAGGATATTTTGATCCAGATACGCAAGCAATGAAAAAATACCCTCAATGTCTAGCAACCGACAGATCATGTAATACGGGAATGTCAACGATCGTATATCACGCCGACACCAGAACGTGTAGACTCACTTTATTGAAAAGCGCAATATTTGATGAAGTGCAAGGACGAGTGCACAGTGAAACAGAAACTAACACGCAAAAGAGCGCATTAGATGAATTACGGAGAACCGGAAGAATCGGAAAACCAACGATAACCACGACTATCGGATCAGAGGTCACGCCAACAGTAGTAATATCAACCGATACCACCATCGGAATGAGATTTATAAAAGGACGAATGGTGAGTAAGTGTGACGAAATGGTAGCCAGCACAAATTATAAAGGAATATTCTTATCGCGAACAGCAATACCGAACGCAAAAGCGCAAATAGACCCCAAAGATGTAAAACTATATCTCTATATAAATAACAAGATGGATTTCCTATATCACAAAGGATTGGCATCAACAGAAAAAATATACTATGATTTAGTTAAAAATGATTGTATCCTGAACAGAGAAATACTAAAAACAAAATTGGCAATGGCAATCACGAATCCAGATAACGCAATTCCACTACTACCACTCCAAGAGGGATATTTTGGAAGAATTGTTGGAGAAGTTATGTACACGTACAAATGCGAAAAGACAATCGCAAAGCTGCCAGAGAATTCAACAATTCCAAGAGATAAATGTATAAATGAATTAGAAATAATGCATAAAGGAAAAATCAGATTCGCTCAACCAGTAACAAGGATGATAAATCCAGAGAAATTCGTACCTAATATGTTCAGTTGTAGTAATGTATATGGACCGTTATTTGAAATAAGAGACGGAAGTTGGTTGCAATTTCCAACCCGAGTAATAGTAGCACCACCAAAAAATATTTGGACTAACAGAATTGGCCAGCGAAGCAGAATTCAAACCAGTTGATATATCACAGAGTGGAATATACCAAACGAAAGATCTGGAACGAGCCAGAGAACATTTATTATTCCCAGCACAAAGGCAAGCAATATTATCCAACATTGTAACTATAACGGGAGGTAACAACTATGGAGAGAAACCCAACTACGAATTGTTACTATCACCGGATCATTTTCAACACGCTACAGCAAATATGATGAAAGCCATGTGGGGAAGATTCTTGATCTTCGGACAAATGATGGCAGGAATTTTAGGAATAATTCTCATTATTCAAATCGTAAGAGTAATCTTAACACAAATGTTAGCATGTTTCGATATCTACAAAAGAGAGAGGAAAATCAACTGGAAAATGGCAATTGGATTCTTACCGTTTTTAGCAAAGACAATGGTATTACATGGACACTCAAAGGACATCCACAAGATAAAAAGGTTAGTAGGAATCCTAACTAAAATGAACGGTACTGATGAAGAAGTCGGACGAAAATTTAAAGCAATAATGAGACTAGAAGCCGAGAAAACCAGAATGAAGCGACAGAAAACGAGCAACTGGAAACGATGGATAAATTTCAAGGATGATAGCAGCGACAACAGCGACAATGACGAAAATCAAAGGAGGAACACAGATGCTAACTCAAGAGCAACTTAAACAATGGGAAAATCGAAAGACAAGACATAGTGGACATTATAATCATCCACCACCAGTATATGAATGTTTAAAGAAAGCAACCACATCAGTAGAGAGAAACATGCCAGTAGAAAGACACGTACCGACACCAAGATCAACAACATTACGAAACATTTATCCAGTACCATACGAACCAAATTGGGCAGACTTAGTACCAAGAACCAGCCAAAGATCAAGAAGCGTAGATCAAGATCCAGAAACTCGAACTATAGCTATGTTGCAAACATTAGCTGGACCAACATTAACGGTACCCATAGAAATAAATGGGGGGTAGAGATAAAAGCAATGATCGATACCGGAGCAAACATTTCAGCAATAAAAATGGATAAAATACCCGGAAGATTGTGGCCATGTATAGAAGAAGCTAACATGGATTTAATAACTTGCAGCAAGGAATCAGTAGCGGTCATAGGAAAAATCTGGTCGATAATCGAATATAAAAATGTAAAAATCAATACGTATTTAGCAGTTATCAGGAGATTGAGCGCAGATTGTATAATCGGAACAGATCTCATGCCAGAATTACTAAAAGAGATAATAATAGATCTAGGATCGATGGAGTTGAGAGATAAAACCGGACGAATATGTATGCTCAGAGAAAATAGTAGTGCCAGGGCGCACACAAATGATTTGCTATGTGAAAGTGAATGAGGAAACTAGAGGTGAAATGATTTTTGAGCCTAACCACAAATTTGAAAAAAAGAAAGAACTGCCATTAGCCAGAGAAATAGTGTATGTAAACGACAACAATGAAATTCCAATCAATATTACAAATTTCGATGAAGAAGATAAACGAAAGATTGGGAAAGCTAACACCGATGATGGATATTGAACTCCCGACAACAAAAACCGAAGGAACTGAGGAAGAATTATGGACAATCGACAGTCAGCTACTAAACGAAGCTGAAAAAGAGCAATTACAAAAACTGCTAATGGAATTCAAAGACATATTTGCAGCATCTGACTTAGATCTCGGTACAAGCGATGTAACGCAACACACGATACCATTAACAGATGATACCCCAATAACACTACGGCCTTATCGATTGGCAGAAGCTCAAAAATCTGTAGCAGAAAAAGAAGTTCAAAAGATGTTAGACGCAGGAGTAATCGAACCAAGTTGCTCGCCATGGCAATTCCCAGTGGTCATGGTAAAGAAAAAAGACGGAACACAACGGTTCTGTATAGACTATCGACGACTTAATGCAGTAACAAAACGAGATACATACCCGTTACCAGATATAAACGAGATGTTACAAACGTTACACGGAGCAGCTTATTTTACATCACTAGATCTTAAAAGTGGGTATTGGCAAATAAAGGTCAAAGAGGAGGACAGAGAGAAAACTGCTTTTACAATCGGAAAAGATCTATATCAATTTAAGAAAATGCCTTTCGGATTAACTAACGCACCAGCTTCATTTCAGAGATGTATGAATTTTGTAACTCATGGCATCAAACAATGTATGGTATATATTGATGATTTGTTAATTTATTCTAGCACCTTCGAGCAACATTTAAAGGATATCCGTAATGTATTCGTTCGACTGAGACAATGGAAATTAAAATTGAAACCATCAAAATGCGATTGGGCAAAGGAAAAAGTCACCTTCTTAGGACATATTGTATCAGCAAAAGGCAAAGAACCAGATCCAAGAAACATCGAAAAGATAAAGAATTGCCCTGCACCAAAGACAGTCACACAAGTACAAGAATTCTTAGGCTTATGTGGATATTACCGAAAGTTCATCAAGAATTATGCAACCATCGCAAAACCAATACAAGAATTAACCAAAAAAGATACCCCCCGTTTATATGGGAAGAGGAACAACAAACAGCCTTTGAAACGCTCAGAGATAAACTGATATCAGCACCAATACTCGTACACCCCGATTTTAAGAAACCGTTTTTGTTGGCGACAGACGCAAGTGGATATGCATCTGGAGCAGTCCTAGGACAATGGGACGATGAGAAAAGAGAACGAGTTATTGGATACTATAGTCGAACGTTCAAGAAACATGAAAAGAATTACTCTGTGACGGAAAGAGAGGCATTAGCAATAATCCAAGCTATTAAACATTTCAAATATTTGTTATGGGGGTCACGAGATATATATCACTACAGACCACCAACCATTGGTATGGTTAGGCCAACACAAAGAGGCCTCTAGCAGATTAATGAGATGGGCAATGCAGTTACAAGAATACTCACCGTATATAAAATTCAAATCAGGAAAAGCCAACGCTAACGCAGATTGTATGTCAAGATTCGTATTTGAGGAACTAATGGATCAGGATGTAAGACGAATATGCATGATCATCGCAGAAGATATCGATTTCACAAAACTGAGAAATGAGCAGAAGGAAGACGAAGAGTTGAAAACAATAATCGAATTCATGGAAACGAACGATATGAAAATCTTCGACAACAACAGTAAATTAAAAGAGCATATGGAAAAACACAGACATCGATATACCCTAGAGAAAGGATGGCTATTGTTAATGGATGGTGAGAAACGACTTATGTGTTTACCGGAGAGTAGACGAAAAGAGGTATTGATGCAATACCACGATGGAAAACTTGGAGGACACATGTCAGCAAAAAAGACGGAAGCAAGACTGCGTCAAAAATATTATTGGCCAAATATCGGAGAAGACGTAAAAGGATGGATAAAGAATTGTCTGATATGTGCAACCAGAAAAAGCACAGGAAGCAAATTGAAAGCGCCGCTAAAGCCAATGCCAATTCCACCAGAACCCATGACAATGATTGCAATGGATGTAGTAGGACCATTACCAGAAACCAACGACGGAAATATCTATATATTAGTAGTGACAGATTATTTATCAAAATTTCCGGAAGCATTCGCGATACCAGATCAAAAAGCCAGAACAATAGCGAGAATCCTAGTAGAAGAAATATGCTGTAGATACGGAACACCCAAACAGATCTTGACTGATCAAGGAACCAACTTTATGAGCGAAATCATAGAGGAAGTAACGAACTACTTCAGAATTGCGAAGTTGAGAACATCGCCTTACCATCCGCAAACAAATGGTCAAACCGAACGATTTAACGGAATATTAATAGAAATGATGTCAAATTATGTGAGTAGACACCAAAAAGATTGGAATAGATATATAAATCTATGCCTTATGGCTTATAGAATGTCCATACATTCAGCAACAAAAATGAGCCCATTCAAACTAATGTACGGCAGAGAATGTAACATGCCGATAGACTTGGAATATCAACCACCAATATCACAGTATATGGAAATTGATGATTATGTAACAGGATTCAAAGAGAGAATGCAAGAGATCTGGAAAACGGCAGGTATGAATATTAGATTTAATCAAGAAAGTTATAAAGAATTGCACGATAAAAAGAGGGACGTACGCGAACATAACTTTCAGGTCGGAGACTGGGTAATAATTGCAACGCCAGAAATCATCCCAGGAGTAGCCAGAAAATTACAAAGATGTGGTAAAGGACCATATGAAATAATGTACGTAAACGAGAACAATGCTCGAGTAAAATTGGTCAACAACCCACTCACTAGACCTATCTACGTAAACGTGAGTAGATGTAAAGCGATACCAAGAACAATAACAAGAGAACCAGAGAATCGAGGTATGCAAACTAGATCACAAACCCAACAGTTGAGTATAAACGGATTAACGATGAGTCGAAAAATAGAAGCGACACCAAGCAATACCGTAGAGGAACCTAAATCGGATGAATCCAAAATAACTCTGAACGCAACCCAAGATAATGTAGACAAGATGGATGTAATAGTAAAAGTCATCAGGGAAATTATGCCAGAATGGGTCGAAGGGAAAGGATGGATGAGAATAGTAAACAAAGCGGGGAAAATCGCTATGGATTATGCCCAAGGAGCTAGAAGTCCACCAGAAATGGATCGTATCAAAGAATGTATACCCATGATCTTCACTATGGCAGATGTAGAAGGAAACGTACCTTTACATATTGCAGTACAACACAGAAACACCCAAAGGATAATAGATATAATTCAACTTATGCAGAAATGCGGACACGCCTCAAATATACCAAACGAAGAAGGACAAACACCACTAATGTTCGCAGTTGCAGCAGATGCTTCTACAACAGTTCTGAGAGAACTATTAAAGACAGGATCATCGTTCAAAGAAAAAGATAATGGAGAAAATAATGTACTACACTATGCACTGAAATCCAGACAAGCAAGTGCAATAAAGTTTATAACCAGTAATGCGACAATTAGAGAGAGAGAGATGATGGGTATCGACGCCAAACAAGACGAAGCAACAGCCAATCTGATGAAATGGACCTACGAAGGATCATCACTTAAAGTATTCGACCTAAACTATATGATAAGAAACAGAAACGTCCTATTAAAAGAAACAATATATGCTCACTACCCATTCCCAAAGACAATAAAAGCAATGTTGAAGTGGGAAGGACTGAAATTCACCAATCATCCGAAAGAAGCAATACGAATCGGAGATAGAAAAGAACAGTTATTGATGATAATACACAGATGGCATCGAAAGCAAATAAGATTTCAAGCGAGCAAACAAGAGATAAAAGAAATGGACGATATAAAAGCAAGAATAATAAAAGTATACGAGGAAATAATCGAAATAATAAATGTCGAGGACGACATTTCAAAGGAAACCCCGGATGGAAATAATAATGAAGAAGGAGGAAGTGACAACAACAGAAACCAAGAGGATCAAAATGCTAGAGACGAAAATAAATCCAAACAACAAGAGAAAGAGGAATCACCCAACAAGGAACGTCAAGAACCGAACAGCAACAACGAAGGAAAACGAAACAAAGGGATGACGATACTACAACAAAGAAAAAATCAAAACCGACCGACCCTGCTACAGAAAATAATGATATTAATCACGTCCATCAAGTTGACAGAAGCCGATGAAAACATCACAAAGGAAATAAAATCGTTCAGAATACGAACAATAAATGAGAAAGGAATCTCAAGTAAAGGAATATGCTTACAACTGACAATGAATACAAGCATAAGTTGTCAATTTGACTCAATAGGAAAACCAGGAAAGATGGAAATACGATCCGAAAACTCAGCATCATGTCAAACCACCAAAGATGTATGTAGAGATGCTACAAAAGATAGAAACGTAAAAATCCAAGTAGAGCCAGGAATAGGCAAATTGCGAATATTAAACAAAGGAATAGAAACAATTGAACAAGTGTGTATACAAAACAAAATTATCGATTGTTGGAAAATGAATATGAAAGCAGGAAAGAAATGTGAATGGGATAGCCTAGAAGGAAATGCAGAATATATAATATGTGCTAACAATGACATAATAATAACGTGCACACTAGCCAAAACTCTGGGATTGAAACTCACAACACCAAAAGAAGACCCATACAAACGTCGAGTACGAGAAAATAAAGAAATAATAATAAAAGTAGAATCAGACCCAAAGAGCAGAGAAGAGATAATAGTTGAAAATATGGGCAAAGAACCCATCACAAAAGTTTGTGTATTTGAAACTAAAAAGAACGGAACGATGAATGAAAGAATCAAATGCCAGTCAAATGAAGATATCAAAAACCAAAAATACCGCATTCCAACTAAAAGAAAACGTGGAAAGTATATAGTACACGTTCAGAGAGGAAGAGATGATTACTGGAAATCAATAACAAGAAAGTCACTAGAAGCAATCACGACAAAACGCCCAGAAAAAGAAACAAAAGAGGAACTGTACCAACGTCAGATCAGAGAAAGTAAAGCAGTAATAATAACCATAGAATCGAATGCGGCAAATGGAGAGGAAATATTAATTGAGAACACAGGTGAAAAACCTATCACAAAAATCTGCGTATACGAACCCAAAAGAAACGAACCAGTAAACAAAAGAATACAATGTGAAACAAGCAAAACGATAACGAATCAAAAGTATCGCATACCGACGAAAAGAAAACTTGGAAAATATGTAATAAATATTCAAAAGGGAACTCATGAACATTGGAGAACGATAACAAGGAAACCACCAAAGTCAAATGCGACAGATCAACCTATAATAAAACAATCTAAGAGAAAACCAAGAAACGAAACATGGAAAAAGGGAATGATCATGGACGACAGCCATCTTTCAATCCACGAAGCATTACAACTCCAGAAAGCACTTAAGAATGTGCAACCAAAAGAAGGAATAATGGAGACAACTAATGCAAGGGAAAATACGACCATGCAGCCTAACGAAAAGAATTATATGATAAAAATGATTTGGATAACAACAGCAGTAATAAGCAGCATAGTAATGCTGATAATAATTCAATTAGTAAGAACTACAAAATGCAGAAAGAAGCCGGCAAAGAAAAGATTATGGCCAGCAGTAGAAAAATTCAATTATGATATTGAACTAGGACAATACGACGCAGAAAGAACGGAAGAATACGAGATCATAGGAAATTCTAGTACAAACGGACTCTGGTTAAAAGAACCGCCCATTATCGAAGTACAGCAATGGTCCAATGAATCTGATGTATACCAGATAATGAATGAGAAATATGGGGATATACGGACATTACGTATAGAGTCCCCGGAGACGATGGTGTAAAACGAGAAAGAGACGTTGTATATAGTGTAAAATATTATGTAGTATAATAGTAGTAATAGTATGTATATTTATATAAATATTGTACAAAATGTGTCAGAAATAGTAAGCAAACAGAAATGAATGCCGATGAATTAATGATGTATTATAAGCAACAGATGAATCCGAATAATGCGAATCAACAAAACCAAGTCAGAATACCACCGTTCACAGAAGGAAGTCAACAACCAGCAGCTGCCAATGTACCTATAGAAATTATGGAATTAGATCAGGGAATATATCAAGATCCAGGAATTGAGGCAACATGGAGACGGCAATGCGAATTAAGGATACTAATAACAAACAATGCGCAAACTCAATGGACAAATACTCATCTAGTATTAACGGAAAGTGTGAACAGAGGGCTACAACAAGCCATAAGACTAGAAGAGCAACAGAGAACAATACTACAATTACAGAGAATAAACGAGCAATTAGCAGATCAAGTTAGATGGCAAGCTGACGAAATTAGAAGATTACGTAGTAATCAACAGCACGTAGATCCAGCAAGTTGGGTGGAATGGATAGCATCAATGCCAGAATTCACCCCAGAACCGGATTCAACAGTAGAATAAAAATAACGCGTACCTTGTAAATATGTAAAATAACACGACAGAAAACAAAGCAACGTCAAGTAACTGAAATTTTTGTAGATATGCAGACAATCATCGAGAGAATTAGAGGAAGCGAGAATCCATCAGAAGCTACGAGACGAATAATGAAAAATAAAATTAGAGTGGTGAACGATATCAAGGAAAGACTAAAGTGTTGTAAATGTAAAGAATTACTGATTGGAGCAAGACAGACGAAATGCGGATGCAGAATATGCACAGATTGTACGATAGAAGTGATAGAAACACAAACAATAAAATGCCCTGGATGCGACGAAACGTTTAAAAGGGATGAAGATCCTACAACAATGGATAAAGCCACCAACAAAGAAATCAACAACCTAATAATTCAATGCCAAGCAAAAGAATGTGAATGGAAAGGACTTATGAAAGAAGCCGAAAGTCACGCAAATGAATGTGAATATAACGAGATATTATGCGAAAAATGCCAAACCATCACAACGAAAAAGACTATAAAAGACCATCACAAAGTATGCATCAAGAGAGAGGAAAAATGCGAATTCTGTGGAGCCATCGACGAATGGATAAAAATAGAAATGGAACATCGGAATCCAAAAGAGGAACAAATATGTGATCTATATGAAGGAATATGTGCAAACAATTGCGACAGGAAAGATAAAGTCAAATTAAAAGAACATTGGAACGAATGTAGCGGCAAACCAGTCAAATGTCCATTGGAACTGTTCAATTGCCAAGCGCAACTACCAATTACGGAAATGCAAAAGCACATGATGGAAAATAGTATCGAGCATACCGAAATTATGATGAAAACGATAGGAATGTTGGCATGGGAAGTAAAAAGCCTACGAACAGAAAATGATGCACAAAAGGCACTAATAAGAGAAATATTAGAATCCAGAAAGAATTTCGAGAGAAGCCAAGGAGACACACTCAAGAAAATGGCCGAAATGGAAAAGAAAATGCAACAGATAACCAACAGCCTAAAGGAATTAGAAACCAACAGCTCTGTGACCAGAAAACATCTTACAGCACCATTTATATGGAAAATAACCGAATTCGCAGAAAAGCTTCAGAGAGCAAAAGATGGAACACAGAGAATTCTAGATAGCCCACCAATATACAGTTGGGAGAATGGATACAAATTAGGCATTAGACTATATCCGAATGGAGATGGGAACGCAACAGGCACCCATATCAGTGTTTTCGTCAGAGTAGGAAAAGGAGATTACGATGAATTATTAACATGGCCTTTTAAACAAAATATGATATTAACGATGAAAGGACAAGAGGATTATCGTAACCCAATCAGAACAGGAAATGAACCACAGATGGGAAGACCAACAACCGACTGGAATACAGCGATTGGTACACCACGTTTCTACCCACAACAACGATTAAGAGGAGAAGGATTCTTGCGAGAAGATAATCTGTATATAAAATTAGAAGTGGAGAAGCCAGACAAGACGTTGTAAAGAAAAAAGGAAAGTGTAAATAAATGTAAATAAAATAATAAAAATCAAATAAAAATCAAAAAATTACAAATAATCAGAAAAATCAGAAAAACAAAAATTCAAAAAATAATGACGATATTTAGATGGCAAGCGGAATCAGCGAAGAGATAACGATACAGATGAGAGAAGGACCAGATTCGATATGGACGAGACTATGGAAAAAACCGGAGGAGGAAGAGAAAGTTAATACACTTGCAGCAGCAATTATATACTATAAAGACTACGACGGAATAAGACGGCCAACGCGAATCATAAAAGCGATATACTCACAAATGAGAGTGAGAGACGAGGAGCTGAGAAAAGAGGAACAGAGATATTTGACGTTTAAAGATAATAAAGTATTTACCGACCAGCAAAGCAAAGAAATGGCTGCAGAAGGATTTTATTTTACGGGAACACCAGAACTACCAGACGAAGTAACATGCATCTATTGTAAAGGAAAACTCGCAAAATGGGAAAAGGGAGAGACAGCAAAACGAGAACACCTGAGGAAATTTTCAACCTGCCCATTTAGAATTAATATTGATGTCAGAAACCAAGCGATGAACAGACTAGAAGGACTTCGACAGTCGGAAGTAGACCAAGATGAAAAAGGAGGCGAGAGAAAGATAACGATAATAAAGAGTTTCGAAGATCCAGCAGAACTAAAATGGGAAAAAGAGACTATAAATAGAACATTCAAGGAGAGAATTAAAACGTTCAAAGAAAATCCAAGAGCAGCAGAATTTGCGAGTCAAGGATATTGCCAAACAGCAAGAGGTATAATGTGTGAAGGATGTAAAAACTAACAGCCAATACCAGATCAGAATGTCAAAAAACTAAAGCACAAGAGAAAATGTATGTATAAACAAGAAAAGGAGTCAAAGAATATAGAAATAATAATTACAAATCAACAAATAGAAGATATATTAGATCGACCAAAAACGAGAACCATAATGTTATTATCAGGAGTGGATACTCAAAAGATGAGAAAAATAATCAAGGAAAGATTAGCTAATAATTTAGAATGGTATGACTCAACACAAGCAGTAATCCGAGCAATCAAGCGATATCAAGAGAAACCGAAAGAGAATCGAAACAAATCAATAATAAAAGAAGCTATTTTGGAGCAGTATCAATGTGTGACATGTTGGCAGAAACATGTCGAAATAATTTATACTCCTTGTGGACATATGGTCACATGTGAAGCATGTGGGTTAAAGGTCGATATATGTCCAGTGTGTAGAAAGCCGATCAACGGACGGATCAAAGGATTCCGTTTCGCTGATCAATAGATAGAAACCGAAAACTATGTGTAAAAAGTGTAAATAAAGATAAACGTAAAAACAAAAAATAATAAAAACTCAAAAATCACAAAAATACGAGATGATGTAAATTATGATAAAATTTTGATATGATTGAAAAGAGAGAATAATCAATATTAATATTCAGAAAACAATTATGAATCCAAACGATACAAAAGAAGCTGTAAAAGAGGCTGAAGAGTCAAAACCAGCAATCAAAGATCAATCAGAATCAATAAAAGTAACAAGTGAAGAAGTAGAATTGTGGAGACAAAGAACGTTGCAATTAAAAGAAATGCTACTAATCGCAGAAGAGGAATTAGTACAAGAGACTCTAAAAACGAAAATGATGAAAGAAAAGTGGGAAAAACAACTAGAACAAAAAATAATTTACCCGGAAGGAAAAGAGAAAACGTAGCAAGAGCGAGAAGAGGAAATGATGAAGGAATTCATGCGGAACCAAAATAGAATCAAAAACCAAAGGAAAGAGATACAAACCCTAGAGCAAGAGAAGCAGGATCAACAAAGTGAAATCGAAAGATTGCGAGAAGTGATAAAAGATAAAGAAGCAGAGATACGAGAAGAAGGAGAGGAGACGATAAAGATTATACAACAAATGCAGGAGGAAATTGGGCAAATTAGCACCCAATACCGAATAGAGAAGACCAAGAGAACCCATATGGAACAAGCCAAAGAGTGGGCAAAACGACAAGCAAGATACTGGAAAATCAAATGGACAGAAGACAGAGAACACTCAAGAAGTAATTTGGAAGCACGGATTAGACATTACATTCAGCAAATAGCTGAAGAGGAAGATAGAGCAAGAGCTTACAAAGCTAAATGGGAAGATGCGAAAAAGGAAGTCAACAAACTAAGAAATCAAGGGCCAAAACCATTAAAGAAAATTAGAGAGCCCAGAGACGATAGACAGGAAAGAATGCTGACTCAGAAGCCTCTGGCTGCTTCCTCGTTTCTCAATTCTGTAAAATCGACCTAAAATCATGTTACATACGGCTTAAAATCACCACACCGAGTAGTCCAGTGGGCACTCAATAAATATAATATGAACATACTATGCCCTTAAGGTCTATTAAAGGAAAAGGGTACGGGGATGAAGTAAATTGAAATCGCTGATATAACCATTTTCGTGTTAATACTGTAAAGTAAATCAGATAAAGTTGAAAGGAAAAACCCTGTTTTTTTTAAATTCGATAAAGTTTATGATTAACAATAAAATAAAACCCTGTTTTTAAATTCGATAAAGTTTATGATTAACAATAAAATAAAACCCTGTTTTGAATTCGATAAAGTTTATGATTAACAATAAAATAAAACCCTGTTTTTAACTTCGATAAAGTTTATGATTAACAATCAAATAAAACCCTGTTTTTGAATTCGATAAAGTTTATGATTAACAATAAAATAAAACCCTGTTTTTAAATTCGATAAAGTTTATGATTAACAATAAAATAAAACCCTGTTTTTGAATTCGATAAAGCTTATGATTAACAATAAAATAAAACCCTGTTTTTAAATTCGATAAAGTTTATGATTAACGATAAAATAAAACTCTGTTTCTAAATTCGATAAAGTTTATGATTAACGGTAAAATAAACCCTGTTTGTAAATAGATTCGCTAAAGTTTATGATTACCAATGAAATAAAACTCTATTTTAGATAGATTCGACAAGGTCTAATAAAATTATGTTGTAAATAAATTAGATAAAGTTTATGATTACCAATAAATTAGCATTATGTTTCAAATAACTTAGATGAAGTTTATGATGACCAATAAATTAAAACCATGTGGTAATAAATTATACAAAGAATTTTTCGATGTAACGTAACTCAAATGAATAGAGTGGGTTAAACTTGGGTTTGAACTAAATTGAGTACTAAAATCATGTTTTAACTGAGATTCAATAGACCCGATTGCTAACATTAAATCAACCAGACGTCAATAACGATGAACAAATAAAGAATTTCGCGACTAAAAGGTTAAAATAGTTATTGGATGAGAGTAAATCTCGATCTAAGTGATCGCATTAGGATAATGATAATAGTTTCCTTAAGTAAATTATCCTACTGCGTTTCGATAAGGTTAAAATAATTTTCCAACAAGAGAGGTACCGCGTTAACCCAAACCGATTATTTCATCAAAGGAGACGGAATAGATGTGATGGATTCAATTTGAAAATGACCTCTACACTAACAACCTAATAAAAGCTTTAAATCAGGTAAAAGCCCAAGATTAATTAAATGTAGCATGAACATTAGACCAAACCGCTATAAAATTGAAGCAATTAGTATAATAATCAAAAATCCCTTTTTTACATTATGAAAAGTCACTTATAAAAACGTTTTATTAACAACAGAACACAGAAAAACTCACCACCTACATCAAGGTTCGATGATAACCATAGTACAACCATAAATATCCCGACGAAACGATGAGTAAAACCCTCCATCCGAGGAAGATAATAAATTCCAAATGCATGGGTAGCATAGTATTGCGAAGGAGTCCCCGAGCGCTACGGCGAATTACGAATATTTTTCGCATAAGTACACCGATCAGAATATTCAAATGAGCATCGATATTAAAAATTCCGAAACGGTTTAAATTAGCTAAGCCAGACACGTCAATAAAATTAAGTCGACTTAAGTAATATAAACAAAACATGATCTACCACGACGAAATTATCAATTCCAAAGCAGACCAGACTACTAAATATCCGTTCGAATGTCGACATAAAGTGCACAATGATAAACTAAAATCGATTTTTCCATCATCATGCGTTAGAAGTGATGAAACTCAGCAAACTCATCAATTTAAATTACCATTTTACCCAATAAATAAGAACCCCGCATAAATTGGGTAACTAATTCTCAACAAATTAGCCCTTCATGAACCCCAGAGCCGATAGCGACACCCCCAAACGTCGGGTCAAGTTACCAAGTCATGCTACTTTTGGATTGATACCCATTAAAAGTCCCACAATTAAACCGAGTCCAGACGAACCCTCAATGTTAGCCGCCATCACACTTAACCATAAGCACGCCAAATCTTGGACCCGCATACATAAACGCACTTCAACCGATACAAAGAAATTCCTCCTCATAATATTCATTTTCATAATTTAATTCCCAATTGTTGCAGAACATGTCCCTCAATCAGACAACCGTACAATCAACTGGGAAAAAGCGCTCGAGAGTGAGTCTACGAGCCGCAAACGCAGACGGGCCCCGGTCACAGTGGCCTTATCCTTGCCCTTGGAAAGCACGGGATCCGAGTAGTAACCCGCACGAATCCGAAAGACAACAGTATCCAGCCGCCGAAATATTTGCTAACGCACAGGAACTCCTCACCCAGTGGGAGCAGGTGCAGGAGCGGGCCGGGACGCAAGGAACGGGCCCGACGCCGAGCCGCACAAGCGTCAAGTCGATCAACTTAACCTATCATTGATATGCATGTCCTTTGTTTGTTAAATAAATCAGCTCTCCTGTACTCAGTCATAGTGGGGTAGACTCGAAATCATCTACACTAATCAGTCTAAATTTAATTCGCATTCCACGCAAGGGACCGAGCAAAGCGAGCATAGGTCTTCTATCGACAGCTCGTGAACCCGAGGATTGTCCGAGCAACTATAGTACTAGCACATGGTACTCAATTTTTGCGGGCAACCCACCACTTGAACACATTACCAACGTTGCCTAGCAACGGGTGCCAAGTGGCGATCAGCATCATTTTGTATGGCGTTACTGGGGTAACCAGAAAGTCAAGCAAGATGCGAAACCCTGTAACCCACCACTACGAAACTCTCCATCAGTTAACTCATTACATATTATCCGAATTCACCGTGAATTTATTGCAGTATAAAACAATATGCACAATTTTTATCATTATGGTTTTATTTTATATTTTCTTTTTATCTGAAGTTTAAATTTTAATTATTTTTTAACTATTTAAATTTTACTTTTTTATATTTGTAATACCAATATTTAATATTTTAGTTTATATATAAATATCAAATTTTAGAAGTAACTAAATTTGTTTTGTTTGCATAAATTCAAGGTTGACATCAATTTTGAATCTATTCTGAATTTGAAATCTTTGTTTTTATTCTTTTTAAATTACACCTGCAATGAATGAAGAGAATCCATTTAGACCAGATGGTGACTTATGTCGAGAAGCTGATGAAATATTAAAAAATTCAACTATTTATCGAGATAAAGTAAAGTATCATAAATTTTCCAATAATTATATTTTTCCTTTAAGGTTATTATATCAGATCCAAATTCAAGAATTAATTCACTAAATCGTCAATCAACTCCAGATGGGGATATCAATGAAATAGTTATTCAAAAATTTACTGACGAAGTATTATCTGAACCTTCGGAAAACGTTGACATTGTCAAACAAGAAAATGGTGAAGGTCCAGTTGTAGTTGAAGTGACATCAAAAATTTTAACAACTAAAGAAGATCCAATTCAAGTTGAGCATGTCAATATTCCAGGATCTAAAACCAAAAAAGGATGTTGTCAAATAATTTAATTGTAATGAATTTGTCTAGTCTTTTATTTTAAATGCGAAAATTGGTTGTTTATATTTTAATTTTGGTAACTGGCAATTAGATATTAAATAATTTTTGGTTTTTTCAGATATGCTTATTGACTTTTTTGTTGCCATGTTTCAGTGGGAATCATTTATGTTTACTCTGTTTTTTGTATTTCAAAAATAAGAATATAATTTTCGTTTGTTTAATATAATTAATTAAATTGAACATAAATGATTAATTTAATTTGTAGGAAATTTTTAAAATTGGATATTTATTTTAAAGTTTTTTAATATTTGCAATCAATATTTTAAAATGTATGATTTTTGTTTTCCAACTATGTTATTTATTTCGATTGTAATATTTATTTTTTATTAAAAATTTTCAAGTATGTTGTAACTATTTACGTAGAAAAAACACTTGAGATCAATTTTAAAAATTTATATTAAAGATTTAAATATAAAAAATAAGTTTTTGTTTAAATCCCGTCTTTATTGAGTAATTTATAACGTGATTTATTAATCGAGAATTTTACTGCGAAATTTCCAAAATAGATTGAAATAAATTCATTTGAACTATAGGTACACATTCTGTATGTGGAATAAAATGTGAATTAATACCGTTTCATGCAGTTTTTTTAGAATATAATGTTAATAAAGAACAGCCATATATTGCTTTGTGCTGAATATTAAAAATTTGTTGATCTGTTTCATAGAGTTTAATTTAATTGAAACATTTTGTTCTTATAAATTATCAAAGTCTGTAAATTTTTATGACGCCAAGTTTTTTTCATTAATCCGAAGCTGTAATGGAAGAGGATTTGTTAAACCAATTCATATATTAATTAGCAGAAACAACCTCATTTAGATCTAAATTTAATAGAAAAATTAGCGATTATTTATAAAAATTTTTAGTTCCGTAGAAAAAAATGCATGGAATGCGGGGATTTTATGTATTCGATAATGGTGCACTTTTAATGTGATTTTTAGTGTTCTAAGTCAATAATGATAATTCTTGATACAAATTTTTTATGATATGATTATTGGAAGTAAATATGAAGAGATTAAGAGCTGGATAGATAGCAGAAAATGGTTTCTAGCGCCGGCAGTCAATTATGAAAATACAATTAGAATAAAATTATCTAAATCACGTTTTAAAGACGATTTAATAAATAAAAAAGAGACATGCATGGGACAGTAAAATTTTTATCAAGTCTGACCCGAAACACTAAAATATATTTTTGTCCATACCTGACCCGAACCGAAAAAAGAAATAAAATTTTAAAGTCTATGGTATTGAAATGCCGTCATTTTGCCTAATTAAAATTAAATTTATGTAAGTAAGGAAATTTAGTCACGTAAATTTTATTTTAATTCATTCATCATTGGGGTGGATAAAATTAATTAATTTCTATTTGTTGGGCGATAGAAAATCTCCTTGAGAAGAACTCCTTAACTGGTATTCTTAGTGTGGAAGTGGAATTGACTAATTTTTGGTTTATAAGGTATCGGAATCTGATAACAAGTTCAAATTTTGTACAATTCTGACTTCTGTTTTATTTGGCAATAAGACGTTAATAAATGCCGGTTTTGTTTCAGGAGAATATTAAAGAATACCTCAGATTTCATAATACTTATTCAGTTACATGTTGTAATATATAGATCATATTCTCAACAGTTAATATATACAAATTATTATCTGATCCAAATATATTAAACAATTTCAGTAATGACAACTAGTGTACACATTCATAAAATGGATAAACTCATAAAAATTTAGGTTTAATTCTCATCAACATCATGTTTAAGAGGCACATTTTTAGACCTTAGACATCATTGTTAGTCCCAAGACTGTTGACCTCACTGTTCATCTTATATGTTAAGGTTCTCAAAATCTCAACTTGATGTCCTATATAAATAAAAACACGAAAACTGGTTTCAAAGTTTTATTTAAGAATAACAAATATATGCAAAAAATAAATAAAAGTTTCACCTTATATAATTAATCAAAGATTATTTGTATATTCACCATGCAGTGTATTCTTTGCTTTGTGTCTCTACTTGCGGTTACTTGAGCTAGGTTATGTAAATTTGTATGCTCTAATTTATTATTTCAATAATCGATATCAACAATGAAATTCTTATTAGGCTAAGAATTTTTTAGGTTATTTAACTGAGAATTCTCTCAGTTTATATAATAAATTTTCTGTTGTTCATTGACACCTAAAGTGTCTTTTTGACACACTTAATGACGCCTAGCGGTAATTTTTTTGTTATATTATCATTATTAATATTATTTTTATTATAGCACTCGAATTTCTTTTCGTGTGATTGGTTATTTTATTCTGACGCTCTGTGTCAATAACAAAAATAATTTTTAAATAATTAATTAGTTAGCCCTTAAAGGGTGTAAGTATAATTTTTAAATAAAAATTAATTAATTTAATTTAAATGTTTATTGGGGAATTTTGTGGTATTTCACATTTATTAAATTATAAATATGTTGGACCAAGACACGAATTTGTTTAAGTGAATGGGTAATACACACGCAAATACAACATGCAGATTTAAAATCGGAACCATCAAACACCAACTAACCATGCTAAAATATGAGAAAGAAAACAATTAAATATAAAATCAAGAAACACAAAAGTAAAATAAAATAATAACAAAGTGCAACAAGATTCGCACGAAATAAAACATAAAAATAACACGAAAACATGAAAATTTGACCGAAATTTGACAATTTACTAAAAAATGCGAAAATCCATAAAAATGGAACAAAAATCAAATAATTGAATTGGAAACAATTCAATTAAAGAATTAAAAAGTAAAATTGTCAAATTAAATTATAAAATAATAAAATTAAGAATAGAATATACTAGAAAATCACAAGGTCAAATTTTGTTTTACTAAATCAAATTTAACACGCAAGGTTAGGGTCGTATAATAGGTATATATACCGATTCATTTTCACATAATTTTAATCAGTTTTCATAAACTTGAAGCAGTGTTTTACTCTGTGTAATCAGTTTAAATCAGTTTTTACTCTGAAAAATCAGATTAATTCAGTATCAATCCGTGAAATAAATGTGAGTGGAGAGACGTTTTGGAAACTTTCTTCACGTCGTACCCAAACAACCTCATATGAGCTCTTTTTGAGGTGTCGGTGTGGGGAAAGGTTTGAGTATGATGTACAAAATGCTGAATGTTAACGTAAAACGATATATATTATATTAAATAAAGATTTTCCTTACAAATGCACTCGTGTCGAAATTTTTTCCGGCCCACAGCCGCAACAACACCATAAGTTATTAAAATTTTACATACTCTATCGAATTGTGTAAGTGCGGTGTAAGTCCGCCAATAATTCGTGCCCGTGAAGGCTACGCGTGAGAACGCAGTAGCTGAAACGTAAAATCATTATTTCCGTATAGGGGAAATGGAATGAAGGGGGAATGGTCTTTTGGCTATTCCACCATCATCCGTTTCCTGTAAATTCGACCTAAATTATCTTCACAAGCGGCTCAAAATCAAAAACCCGGAGTAGTCCAGTGGGCACTCCTAAACTCATAATATGAACACAATATTATCGTAAGATCAAATTTTGGGAAAATGTCGGGTATTAATGCGAAAAATCGTTGCTACGTTGATAATTTATGATTAAAACGGTAGAATAATAATGAGAAACTCAAATCTTTTACCCTAATATCTTCTCCCACTAAATCATTTTCGAGCAAACAGACATCTAAAATTTTGGGTAACTAAAAGTTCTTGACATAGGAAACCGCAAACCGTTAATCAAAAGTAAACTTGTAAATCATGCCATCAGCTTCATCATAGGACGCTTAATCGTGGAATCAGATCACCTCCAAAAAATCAGCGATAAATAAATTAATAACAAATCCATCAAATTTGAATAATTAAGAGAATTTGACGAGCGAAGATCTGTAATTCCCAAGATAGATAACCTATTTCGCCATCAATAACCATCAATAACACATACGAAATAAATCTAACAACTTACCCAATAAATAGCACATAAAAAATCTAATTAAGTATACATTTACAACTAACGATTATAAAACTATATTTAACAGATATCAGATAAACAAAATGTCCTAAGGCATGTCCATTTAAATAGTAACTATCCACGCGGAACCTTCCAATCTCAACATAAAATCCAAGCCCCGAATGAATGAATAGTGTAGGTTCGCCCACTAAAAATAGCCCGAATGAGTTGATGCAAACCACCGAGTTAGTGAGAAGGAACAGACTTGAATGACATTAATTATTCACAACTACTCCCCATAAGTCGACACTTACCACCTGCAGAACCAAGATTAAATTTAAAACTACCCCAAAGCTGGTAAAAATGGCCACCATCATTGCACATTAAATTATTCCGCCTCTGAATAGAAATGATCATCAGATAACAATATTTGGATTTGGCAAATCAATTTATTCCTTAATAACTCGTTGACATTTAGAACGAACCCAATCGATTGAAATGTCTGCCTCCTCGATAGATCATGTGAACATGCACACATGCAACTATGCACACATATGTCGATTTCGGAGACAGGAATTAATTATGCCATAATGTCGTCGATAGATAGTTAATTGTTTCTGGAAGAAATTAAGGAGATTGATTTCAGCGTAATCTATTTTCATTCCATTTAGAATCGATTCACCACAACATCTCACTGTACACACCACACATATATATTCCTGCTACCCACAGGAAGATCACCATTTTTAAATCTACATCGAATTATGCAATCCAAGCGAGTTACCAGGAACCTCTACAGAATCACCAATAGATAATTACGAAGAAATCACGATGAAGCCAAAGATCATACGTAAAGATGGTAGGTAATTTTTTGTCTATAAACCTTCTTACTATAACCGAGCCCTAGAATGTCGCAAAAAAATCTATTCCCGACGCCAATTCCGAGCAGAATACGAATCCTCCAGATAACATTAACTAAACTATCTCTATGACATGTTATTTCTATCAAATATAATGTGTTCATCAATAATTTATTTGAAATTCGATGTCTCAGCTAATAATCTAGTCAGCCGACAATCACATTATGATTGTATAAGCTTCGTTCCTTAAGCCATGTATAGATAGACGACCGAACTGCACTGAAGCATTTTTCAATTCTCGCGTCAACCAGCCGCCCATCCTGAACTATCACCGATATGATACTAACGTCTGTACGCTTACCAACCGATAGTATTTTTAGAATATGTGACCGTATCAAGTGTCGGGATGAACAACCAATATCCGAATATCATGTCAAAACAAATGAATTACGATTGAAGAACGTGACTGCTATACCTTGCCATTAAGTGTAATGCCCCGGTATGAATCTTAAATTAACAACCTCTACCATTAACTGAAAACACAATTCCCCATGAAGACCAAACTATATCAATTAACACTGTAAATCCGTCATAATGGCCAACTGACGCTACGGCAACTCGATAATAACGACTTCTCATTGCCAACGATAAATGTTAACCGAATTAAGTCACCCAACCACATATCCCGATCGGTAATTTAATAGCTATTATGTTGAGTTAGTCGAGACGTAACATACATAGAATATATTTTTTTTGTTTATTTAATGAGACAAATTCCACGAATTCCTTGATTATAACTACCTGGGAAACCTAATCAGGACAGTCACGAAGTCAGAAAAGGTACATCAACGAGCTAGATAATCATAAAGGTGAGGAACACCCGTGATAGTTAACGAGAACTGGTCAAAAGTAATGACGCTCGATTAACACACCAGCACGCTCCCTGATGCATTCAGGCGACCCACAATATTACAATATAAAGATATATCATTGTTAACGACTCGATTCATATTAAAGATTTTGTTCAGAACATTCCTGGATCGTTGCATCCAGAGTCATGGTACGGTTTCCCGCGCACGCAGCTAACCGATGTCGTCAGGCCATGTGGAACGCTGGTTTCACCATCTCGCTCGTAAAGGAGTCCCGATTTGGCTATTTAAACAAATCAAAGTTATTGAGTAAAATCAAATTACAACTAAGAATCTATCAATTATCAAAAGTGGTTGAGAATTATTAGTTGTATTGCAAACATGATTTTCCTCCCAAAAGGCTGCAAATAAAAGTCATTTTATGTTGAAAATTGGTAATCAAGTGTGATGATTAATTAAACTTTATGTTATTTTTTATTACTATCAACTAATGCAGGATTTGCAGTCAGACCAATAATTGTTAATTTCACATTTCACTGAGAACCACAACAATAATATTAGATTATGATTAAAATTGGTGGGTCACAGGGTTTCGTAATTTGTTTATCTTTATTGTTGCCCCAGTAACGCCATACAAAATGTTACTCTGACCACCACTCGACACCCGTTGCTAGGCAACGTTGGAAATGTGCTCGAGCGGGTGGATTGTCCGCAAAAAAGTGAGTGCTATTGCTAATACTATAACTCCTCGGACAACCCTCGGGTCCAACGAGCCGTCGTTAGAAGACACATGCTCGATTTTTTGTAATTGGTCCCCTTATGTCATGTAGTTATCATTAGAGTCTAATAAATTACAGGAATTTTATCATGATTTCTGGACTATCTTACATATGAGTCAACACAATCAAACTACAAAATATTTATTATCCATGAGTTACAATGCTTGCAAATTTGATTTGGATTGGGTTAGCAATAGAGCGGCGCGGCGCCTAGCTCTTTCCTTACGTCCTGGACGAGAATGGGTGTTCATGGTTGTTGCTGGGTTCGAGACCGAGGTTGGAGCAGCTGCCGACTCCCGATAGGATAACTGGGCCGGTGCGAATACGAGCGGATAAGTAACCGCCGCACCCTCTTGACTGGCCGACAGGGCAACCTCCAGTCCTCGTATTTGCGTACGTAAACTTTGATTTATTTGCTTTTCTTCTGCCCATCCTTTCTGAGCAGCTGTGAGTCTCTGATGTAGGGTTTTGATTTTTGTTGGATCTATCCAGGTGGCTCGGGTTTGGTGTACTTCTCGAGTCAGCTGGATAATCTGATCATATAGAGTCTTGTTATTTTGTCGTGCTACGTTCAGTTCTGTTCGCAGAATTTGTAGGGAATCCATGTCTGGAATTGATAACATCAAAAATAACTATTACTATGGAATTAACGAGTATAATGGAATTAAACAAAATTTTCTTGACGAATTGTTACAACATTAAAAGAACGAAATTAATGTCTAATCGAACAAAATCTTTATTTTAGCAACAAAATCTAAACTAAAGTGAATTCAAAATATTAATATCGCGTGTCCGTGATGCCTCTTGCTACCCATTCCTCCGGGGAGCAGTTTGAGATAATCATCACCGGCCTTCTGGTATTCCGAATTCGGCGAGACCCGGTCAACTGCGAGTCCTTCCTGTTTATGATCGTCCCTCCACAGGCGTCTCCGTGCAGGGGTCCGCGTGGCCGTGGATGGTGATAGGTAGTGGCAATCCGGCCGGTTTCGATGTCCTCCTCAATGTTTGCCAAACATTGACGGGCCCGGGCCACTTGTAGGTCTACCTGTCGTTGATGATCGAGAAGATTATCGAGTAGGTAACGCGCGTGTGCGTAAATTTCTGCAGTGGGGTGCCACTCCTCCCAAAACGGTTCTGGTACTTCGGGAGTTCGGTTAGGATTTTCTGACCTGTCATTGGTTCGTTGGAATTCGGGTGGGGAAGACTCGCGACGTCTAGAGTGCCAGAAAAACTTCCATGCTTCTCTCCATCGGTCAGCAAGTTGCATGGGAATGAGATCTGGGTCTGAACTTCCTGAATGAAATCGTGATTAATATAATTCCTTTAGAACGCTATATCGGTGATGTAGGTGTGTATACTATTTCCGAACGAAATTTAAAGGGACTTTGCTGCACTCTACATGAAGAATTCCCTACATTTGGTGGTCTCCAATCTATGAGTGGTGAAAGCTAACATCTAAAGATTATACTATTACTTCCAGTGCAATGGAGAAAAATTTCTAATAACCTAAACATAAAGAATTATTATCCTAGAATTCAATTACGAAATTTAATATAGAGTTTCGACAGTAAGTTCGATACTAACTCGTTCACAGAATGTGGTGATATTATTATGTTGTATGCACAAAATAAAGTATTAATTTTAATACGGGGAAACCCATCATTGCTTATACAAAAAAATCATTACCTAGGTGTTGTGGGTCGGAATCGGTTGTCGATCTTTCGCCAGTTGGGCTGTTCGAAATGGTCCTCTTTCGATAATTTCGTTGTCGGTGCATTTGTAATATTGATTCACTGATATCGGGCGAGGGTTTATATACTGTTGATTGGGTTTACTCATATTCTATGTAATGCTTTAATATAATCATATTATTTAAATGATCATGCACTATTCGCCATTCGGCGGAAAGGTTGACATTGTTGAATTAAGTTTGGAATTTCTCAATCAAATTTTTATTTACATAATTTGGTCGTACCAGTAAATCAATCTCCGACTCCGCGAGCTGAACAGATGTGTCAATGTCTAGACTGGAAAGCGGTCGGCGATTCATGACGATTTAACTTTGGTCGCGCATCTCTGCGGTTGATAAGGTAATTAATTTACAGTTGGTCATTCGTAAGTTTCCGGTCAGTATTGATTGTCATTTTAACGTATTTATTTTCCAGATCAAATCTTACTGAATTGACGTCGAGTTTTTTCGGAGAAAACATGATAGTTCAAGATATAGATGATGATATTGACCGTCTGGGCGGTTCCCTTGGTAACCAGTGAGTTAGTTTTACGTGAGATTTACGTTATCTTGTTAATGAAATTTTTCTTTAAGAAAATTATACTTATCGATCGGCGGCAATAGGATTCTTAATGTCGGGTAATTTGAATTTATTTCAATGAACTTTAGCGCTATCTCAGATTTATCGTGGGTAGGTGGAAAACTCATCCTCTTCGGACAGCGTGACATTTCCCGGCTGAAGGTCCCAATTCGGGTTCTCTATTGTTGGATTCAGAACTTTAATCTATTGGAATTATATGTTATGAATTCATATGTTATCTCTGTATTTGTGATTCTCAATTTTATATTTGTGCATTTTATTTTCGTCAATTTGATTTTTGAAGATTCCGCTTTTATGTGGTTTCTACGCCGATCTTAAGGATATTGGGGTTATCGATTTCATCGGAGTTATTGTGATTTTAATTACCGTAAGTCTTTTGATTATCGCGGTGATTTTGTGGGTTAGCTTCCTAATTTTTATTGCTAAGTAAAAATCTTTAATTAATAGTCCGGAATTATAATTTATGCCATACATGATAATCATATCAATTTACCACTATAGAAATGTTTAAATAATAATGTAACTTTATAGGTAATGATAGGGACTTGTAAATAAAATATGAATCGCATACTTGGGCGTATGATTTTCTTAATTAACAATAAGGATCTACAGCTAATAACTGATAGTTAATGATAAATTTATTTAGTAACTTGAATTTAAAGATATGAATTGGATATTGATGGTATGAACTTATAGTAAAGGTTTATACGTGATAATAAAATTGTATAACTAATAATATGAATTCGAATTTACGATTACTAAAATGAGTTTACCGTTAATAATGTGATTTTACATTTAGTATTATGAATTTACCGTTAATAAAAAGATTTACAATTACGAATATGAGTTTACCATTACTAAAAGGATTGAATTAATAATATGAATCTAAAGTTAATAATATGAATTTATCATTAATAAAAAGGTTTACCATTAATATTATGAACAAATACTATGAATTTAATAAAAAGGGTTTACAATAGATAATCTGAATTCATGATTAATACTATGATTTTACAATATAATTTTGGGATGCATAGCGTAGATTGATATCATGAGTTTATAGCAAATAACAACGATTTCATTTTGATTTAATTTCCCTTCACCTTCCCTTACTTGACCTTAAGAGCATTTTGTGTTCATATTACATTTAGTGAGTGCCCACTGGACTACTCGGTGTGATGATTTTGAGCCGTGTGTAAAATAATTTAGGTCGATTTTACAGAAATGAGAAACGAGGAAGCAGCCAAAAGACCTCTTCCTTATTTCTCGTTTCTTCTATACGGGACAATATTGACGTTACGATCCCTGCGTTCCGCACGCTGGGTCTCCACAGGTACAGATTATCGGCGATATTCCACGCACTTACACAATTCTGCACTGTATAATGATTTTATTAACTTGTGATGTGTTGGCTGTGGGCCGGAAAAATTTCGACAATATGATTTTTTAAATTATATAAAATAATTTAAACATAATAAATATTTATTATCATATTAAAGAACAAAATACAAAATTACTTGACCAAAAATAATTCATAAAAGCATACAAATGCATCTCTTCCCACGCCGACATCCAAGCAGAGCTCTACCGAGGTTGCGAGGATGTGACGTGGAGAGAGAGCTCCAAATAAAACTACTTCTCACCTAAAAATGAAAGGCTTCGCGATAGATTTTTAAACAATAATTCAAAAAATAATTTTTGATTCAATAATGGTTTGAAAAATGGTTTTTGGTTCAAAATGGTTAAATTTAATGTGAAAATGAACCGGTATTTATACCTATTTTCTGTCCCTAACCTCGCGTGTTAAATTTGATGTAGTAAAACAAAATTCGACCTTGTTATTTTCTAGTGTATTCTAATCTTTAATTTTATTATTTTTTAATTTATTTTAATAATTTTTCATTTAGAATTTTTATTGAATTATTTCTAATTCAAATTTTTTGATTTAAGTTTCGTTTTCATGAACTTTTATTGATTTATTAATTCTCGGTCGAATTTGTTGGGTTTTCATGTTATATTTGCATTTGTATCGTGCGGATCTTGTTGCATTTTGTTATTATTTTAATTTATTTTTATGTTTATCATTTTATATTTAATTCTCTTTTTTCTCATATTTGGTAGGGTTTAATTGGTGTTTTAATAGGTTTATTTAAATTTGCATGTTATGTTTGCATGTGTGTTACCGATTCATTTAAACATTTTTCAAGGCCATATGTGTTCTGGCCCAACAAAATCATGGATTTACTTATGGATTCCTTGATAGAAATCTTAAAGATGAGAGTAAACATCTTATTTCAAATATATATTTATTAATTCATTAAAACTTTGAAATATGAAATAAATTTATTTTGCAATAAATCGCATTCTCATTATTATTATTTTTAGGGTCGTTAAGTTTTTGCTTAAATGAGTCCTTTTTATTATTTGTTTGAATGATGTAATTTTTGAATTTTGATTTGAATTTATTTACATACGAATCATGTTTTCTCACTACCACATAGTTCTGCAATTTCACATATAGGATCATTTCTTTATTCCATGTTAATTAATTAAATTAACATTGGTTTTAATTCATTTTTTGAATGTCGAGTAACATTAATTATAAATGGCTGTGAAAATTAAAGATTAATTAATGGATTAGTTGAAATTTAATTTTAACCATTAAAATCCTGTTTAATGATTAATGTGTCCATTTATCAAAGGCAAGTATTCCTGACTGATATTTACGAGTCCAAAAGTAAGTGTTAACTAATCAGTGAAAAACTTACGGAAAATGAGATAACAGCTGATTTTTGGATATCTCAAAAAAATGAAAAATATTGTCTACGTTAATGGTCACTGGATATTTGATGATTTGAATTTGAAAAATGTTATTTAAGGTCACTATTCTGACAATGTGGTTAAGTTATATAAAAAATTACAAAGACAAAGTAATTCTGACTTTCGTAACAGACAATGTCTGAAATATGGTTTCAGCTGTTACTAGTCTTACTTATATTCCGTGTATGGCTCAAATTGAGTTAATTCAAGTGCGAAAACGCTTTTGCTATTAACTATTTTTAATATGGTTTGAACATTCTTAATAGTTTAACCACTTAATGTAGACACCCGTGTCTGACACGAGCACTCAGTACTGGTAGATTTCTGAACACTCGACTCTGACACTAGCGGCCGTAACATTTACCGGAATAAATTTGAATAAATTTACTACTCAATATATGAAAGTCATTAGCTCGAAACTAGTATACTATTGGGAAATGTACTGGATATCAATTAATGTATAATATATTCTTTGATTAGAATCAGACATAGTGATTAATAAAATTAGGTTTTCCAAGTTGTTTGGTAGTCTGATAGCTTGTTACCAGTTTCTGTGTTGTACTTGCATCTACCATGGTTTCAAGATAAAGATTTGTCTTATTTCTTGCCTTAAATCCAAACGTTGCTAACTTATTTTATGTCCAGTGCATCAGGATAAGTGTATAAGTGTTAACTTGGCACTTTATACTTAACTGGCGCGAAGAGAAATCTGAGCGCCTCCCGCATAGTACTGATGAGAGCCATTAGCTCGAAACTAGTATACTATTGGGAAATGTACTGGATATCACTTAATGTATATTATATATATTTTTTCGTTTTAATTATGGACAAGTAAAAAATTTTTGCAAAAATAAAGTCAAAATAAAAATGTACGTTAAGTGGTTAATCGAAACTGGCTATTAATTAATCGTCTTATTAATTCCATAGTTTTACTCGTATGTTTTCCCTTCAAAGCAGCATCAGTGTCAATTTATAGTTTACTTGATTTAAATTACTTTGATAAAGAAAACTGATTGAAAATAATTGGAAAAAAAATTCGAAATTCTGCTTTAAAGTACATTTGTACCAGTAGTCAATAAAGTCTCCATCATTATTACTGAAAATTAATGTACAGAGGCGAATTATACGTTATCGTTAATGCATAAGAACAAACAAAACCTGTTGTGTACATACAAGTGTTGAAATAATCACACAATTAATAAACAATGTGAAATAAAAAAGAACATGAAATTTAGTTATACAAGAAACCAAATCCTGGGCAAATCCACGAAGTAAAACTAAGTTACTTTTTTGTTGCAAAATAAACTTAAAACAGAGATTAGAAATAAAAACATTAATCACCTGCTGTACAAGAATAATAAAAGTATTGGAATTTTATCAAATCAATAATATAATGCATGCGGAAAATATTTATTATTTTACCAATGACAATCCTAATTAATCCAGGTCAAATTAATATAGATTTCTTTTAATCAATAAACAAAATTCCATCGGCTTTATGTACGTATCATTTAATACAACATAATTATCAAATCAAACAATGCCGGTTAGTTTTTTTTAACAATGAAATTCTGGAAAAATAATGAAATTAAATCTTACGAATTTAAATATAAATTTCCATCTTAGAATACAATGAGCCTAAAATGTTTAATTGAAGAATTACTTCAATCTCATAATATGTATCGATACAAACACGATGTTTGTCCACTGAGTCTCGATATGGATCTTACATGCGCTTCTCAGCAATGGGCCGAACATTTAGCATCGAATGGTGAGGCAAAATATAGTCCATGTAATGATTGCTATGGTGAAAATATCGCGGTTGTAACCAATGCAAATTGTGGTGGTGTAAGTGGTCAGTATTAATTGTTAATATATTTTTCGGTTTTTGCTTAAGAATTTTAAATTTTCATTTTAATCATATACGATTTTATAGTTGTAAAATTTTTGTTAAATTTAATATTCACATGGACTTGAGAGAAAAGTCACGATTATAAAATTTTTGTTGAAATTAATGTGTATTTGTGTGCCTAGGCCAAAGTGTGTCGGATGCGTGGTACAGAGAAGGCTGCGGATACAACTATTGCTCGGAGCCAAATTGTCCTAGTTCAAGTAATACAATTTACATAATGTTTATTTTAATAATTTCTTTTTCAAAAATTAATTGTGCTAAATATGTATTTAATAAATCTCGATATATTTCACATGTATAATTTGATCAGATAGTTATACCGATTGAATTACAACTTTCAGTTTTGTGTGTAATTTATATTTTTAAAGTCAATTATATTTGCATGCTAAAGTTACAATTTAATTGAACAAATGTAAAATGAATATTAAATGAAATATTTTGGAATTTCTTAAGATTTGATTTGTTATTTAGTTGTCTGAAATATTTTTTTAAAATATTGAAAACTATCGAAAATTTAATTTCCTATATAATTTAATTAATTAGAGCTTTTAGTGTGATGTCTATTGTCTTAATTTTTAAATTTACATTACTAATTTTTTGATATTTTAATTTATAATTATGTTAACTATTATCACGTTTGCTGATTTAATTCTCTTTCTCTAAAACATTGACATATTCTGTGTACCCTGAGTTAACAATTCTTTCAAAAGTCCTTGCTTGAATTATCAAAAATATTAAATTATAAAAATATTTATTTGTAACAGTTCTCTACATATTCTTCATAATCATAATAGTGTTTAAAATGTTCTAATATTTTTTCGAATAGATTCAAATTCGACGTTTCTTTCCACATGAACTTAACATATTCTCTTTTTGCACCTCTCAAACTTTTAAACTTTTAGTTAAACTTATTTTAACTTATTTTAACTGTTTCCGGGTCTGATTTTTTTTTCTTTCGCAACCTTTTCTATTTCTATGAATGAATATAAAGAAATAACCAGTTACATCCATCTCATTTTTTAACGAATTAATTTCCATCAAGATTTATTTCATAAGTGCCAAAATAACTAATTATTGAAACACAAGATAATTATATACCTTAACTCTACTCTTCTTAAGATTTTCTCCACTTCTTCAGCCACTCGATTCTTCTTTCTTTCGTTCTGCCCTGTGAGTGAAGTTCGACTCGATGAGATAGAAACCTGACGATTCTGTATGGACCTTCGTATGCATATCATCTTTGTGTCTGTTATGCGGCTCCTTGCGCACTACACCAAGCGAAGTTGAGATAAATCACCTATAATATAAAAAGAAAATCAATAAATTTATAGCATATAAACACACCAACTCACCTTGAGGTTGCTTGTAAAATCGTCAATGAGACAAACCCTAAACTATAGAGACACAAAAAGTGAGAGAGAAATAAAATAATGCACATTAACACAACCCATAATAAAACATGCATGCAAACTTTTAACATGTAGCCATCCGAATTTGAAAAAACCCCTATAATAAATAATTTTATAGACATTTTTGATATAATTTTAGAAAGAAAAATGGCGGAAAAAATTTTTAAATTAAATTTTGAGGTTTTTGATATGAAATTTCGAGTAAATGAGGATGTATCTTCATAAGATTTACCAATAAAACTAAAATTAATTCAATATTTCAAATATTTCTGTCGAAAAAAAGCAAAACCTGAAATCCGAAAAAAGCATAAATTTTTAAATTATATTAATAAATTTTAAAAAATAATCATATACCAAATTATTTTTTTTGTATATAATCGATGATTTTTTTCAAAATATGTATAAAAATATAATTATTTAATGCAAATAATAATTTTTATAACTTCAAAAATAATTTAACTCACATTTTTTGAATAATATCCGAAAAAAATACATATTTTTGGAGATTAGTTATTGTTACTAATTTTCCTAAATATTATTTATAATAATATATATGAAATAATTGATCAAAGTTATATTTAAGAGCTTGAATTATGATCATATTTCCTTATGAAATCATAATTCAACTCTTAAAATTTAACTTTAAGTTATATAACTATATAAAAAATAACTTACTTAGCAGTCATTTAAAAAATGGCTGAAATGCATTTATTTTTTCACAAAAAATAAATTCCGCCAAGTTGATTTATGTATCAACTTGAATTATAGCGGAATTTATCTCAATGGGGCTTGGTGTAATTCATCCTCCCCAACTTCAAAAACATGAGCGCCTCTTTGTCGTATCCATAACTTTCATATTATCTGCCACTTTATCTGAGTTATATCTCGCCTTTTCCATCAATTCTTCTCTGTTTGTTTGAAGTTTGAATGTAAATTAACACTTCTCCCATGTTAGATGCTGTGAAAGCATCTTCGTTTAATTCAAAATTTGTATTAATTCAAAGTTCAAAATTTATTCAAATCAAAATTATATCTTTCATATTTCCCAGTATTTAAATAAAATTAACAACGGCATTTAAATTTTATTTATTAATTAATTAATTAAAATTTTATTTTAATATTTTTAATATTTAATAATTAATATAAAAATTTATAATCCAATATTTAAATAATTTTATCTAATTTATCAAAAGTTAATTGAAATCTTATTTTTAATTTTAATCATTTTAAAGCTTAATTTTATGTCCATTGATAATTATGCTTAAATATCCTCACATCCCATAAATTATCTCAAATGGTGAAAACCCCGTAGCACTTTGTCGATTGTTGTTTATGCTGAACTCTAGGTAAAATTTCATGCCAGTTCTTCTCTTCACACCCATCTGCAAATGTCGCAGTAATAAGATCTCTTACCGTTCTAATGGCTCTTTCAGCTAATCTGTTTGATTGATGCTGCTAAGGTGAGCTGAATTCCTGTATGATACCAAGTTTCTGTAATCTCTCTTTTAAAAGTTTTCCTTCGAAATTCCGGCCTCTGTCTGTCAATATGCTCTTTGGTTATCCAAAATGACAGATCTAACTGTTAAGTATCGTATTGAAAATTGTTCCTTTATCTTGCTTCGTGATTGAGGTCAAAAAAATTAGTTTATTAAAGCGATCAACCATTAATACCATATATTTTTTATGGTATTCCTCTCCATATACATTCATAGTTATATCTAGGGATAAATATTTGCTTGGTTCTTGTCTGATCGATATTCCCCTTAGAGCAGATATCACAAGATCGTAGACAAAGCTGAATTGTCTCATGCATTTTTGGCAAGTAGAATATCTTTTCTATATAATGGAATAATTTCTTAACTCCAATATGGCATAATTCTTGATGTAACGTAGTTGTTAATAAGCCCTAAAATTAAGATACTATTTTTCTTTTCTACTATTAATAATCCTTCATCAATTCGTGTATTTCTTACGTTGAATGGAAAACAATTTTTATTCCTTTGTACACATCCATTTTCTAACATCTCTCGTAGCTCTTGAAATCTAATATCCTTCTGTTGTTTCTCCAATACTTTTTCCATAGCCTCTGTTCTTTGGATAGTATATATATATATGATCTTTGATTTTCCTTCTTTGGCTTCTTCATGTCTTGTTTGACACTGGGTGCAAATCATATCTCGTGAAGTTCTTTCCTGGTTACACAGTAGCCCTTTTCATGCGCTGTCATATGTCTCGAACCATAAGCTATAACAGATTCCTCTCCATCTTCTTTAACTTGGCTCAAAACCGACCCAATAGCTCCAAAGCTAGCGTCTGTGACTAAGATAAATGTTTTACCTCTTGGATAATCGAGAATAGGTGCCTCGCACAACCTGTCTTTCAGAACTTGGAAACTTTCATAACATTCTTTTGTCCAAATTATATCTTTGTCACATCCAAATGTTGCTGCACATAGTGGTTTTGCGATTCTAGCATAGTCTTTGATGAATCTTCTGTAGTAGTTCGTTAATCCGAGAAATGATCTTAACTGTTTTGAACATTTTGCTACTTCTGCTTTCTCAATTTCTTCAACTTTCTTTGTTTGAGTACCCATACCGTTAACCGTATACCAAAGGAAGCACAGTTCTGTTTTATTGAATTCACATTTTCCTGGATTTATCTTCAACCCTGCCATTTGAATTCTTTCAAATATTTATTCTAGTAGCTCATCGTGATCCTTTTTAGTTGTCCCATAATTCAAAATATCATCTAAATAAACTACTACTCCTTTGAATAGAATTCCTTCCAATACTGTGTGTATTAGTCGCAGGAGCTGTTTAACAGAATTGTAGCCTATTGAAACAGAATTGCCCTTCTAGTACTAAATGCAGTCATTTATTGAATATCTGGAGCCAGTTCTGCTTGGCAATATGCTTGACCTAAATCAATTGAGGAAAATATCGTTGCACCCGCGAGACAGTCCAGTAAAAACTTGGCATTATGCACAGGAAAAGATTCATTTTCCGTTATAGCATTCAATCTACGATAGTCTACACACATTCTAATGGATTTATCTTTCTTTCCTTCTATCACTAACGGAGCATTCCAAGAACTCTTACAACGCCGAATGATATTTGATTTTATTAATTCTTTTATCAGATCTTCAATTTTTTCTCCATGTGCATTGGTTGATGCCATGGATGTTGCATTATTGGTCCTCCTGAGGTTCGCATCTCGTGTCATACTAAATTGGTAAATCCCAGATCAAATTTCGATGCTATGAAAATCCCACTGTATTTTCTGATAATTTGTTCAATGTTTTTGTTTTTTTTCACCTGTCAACCCCATCAGAGCTTTGTTTATTCTATCTTCCTCAGTGTGAATTTTATTTATAAATGCAGTTTCTATGTTATTGATCTTCAGCAACTTTACTCGAAACTCTTCCATTGTATCAATAACACCGGTGAATTCAGGCTTAATCTCTTTTACAACAACTACTGTAATGATTTTGGTCACCTGATTCCATGTGGCTGGTATAGTCATATATCCCATTGATTCAGTTGAAAATACTCCGCTCAATAGTATAGCACTACTTTGAAGGTTTGGTTTGCCTATTTTTCGCCACAAATATTTGCTCATAACTGTTACTGAAGCTCCAGAATCCCATAACATATCTACTTCTGAATTATTCAAAGTTATTCTGTTTCAACTGCTTCCATCTTTCGTCTGAAACATCTCTTCTATTGCCTCTTCTCTTCGTTGCTCATTTCTTAATTCACCATTTATTGTCTCGACTCTACCGACGAAATGAAACCCACGGAGTCGCTGTTGTTTTTTCCATTTTCTCTTATAGTAGTATATTTCTCAGGAACATTGTATCTTTCTTCTATTTCACCGTGAGCTATACTGAATTCTTGGTTGTTCTCACAATAATCTTGTCTTCAAGATTTTGACTCTTCTTCGATGCATGCTATTCTTTGATATCATCGGGGAATTTCTTTTCGTAAGGAAAAACAGTCTCGGAACCCATGACCTTCCTTGCCCCAAATTAGACATTTATTCCCAAATGGACACTTTTTTGTCCCCTTTCACCACAGCAGAAACAATCACCTAATGTTAATTTTGAAATTGGTGAATGTGGAAGTCCTCTACTTTCATTATATAGTCTTTTTACTATGTTTTTCATGGAAACTGTTGGCAGCTTTCTTTCTAGGCCATTTAAACTTCTCTCTTTTCTAACGAAATGTTCTCTTTGAAATTGTTCTCGTCTTCCCTGGGGTTTTTCTGTATGTTGTATTGATTCGCGTATTGGATATTCGTCTCTTCTTGATTCATGGTAATTGATCGGTTTTTCTGATAATCTTCTTTGTATTGGTGTAGATCTGGAATATTGGGTATTCTGTTGCACTCTCATCTGCCCTCTCAGCCACGCTACATATGTTCTTTGACTGATAGCCTTGATAGATTCTATTTTATTGCTTCCATTTTTATTCGTTTCTAAAATCTTCAATTTTTGTTTCTGGTTTTGTTAGTAATATTTCTCTTAATCTAGCATCGCGTGCTTTATTTACAATGAGGTCTTGTCTTCCTGAATTAAGAACTTCAGTTAAAACTTTCCTTACTCGAATTTCAAATGCGGCAAATCTTTCATTATCTTCTTGTTCCAGATCTGCCAATTCTTTGATTTTGCAATTGTGAATCTATTTAAGAACCACGTTTTGGCTTTGGCATTTGTTGTTTCTTATTCTCTGGCGTTTCCCCACAATTTTTTAGCTTCTACTACTAATAATACATTGAATGTACTTGTCAATAGCTGTCCATTTGTCTCTGATCAATTCTTCTGCTACTTTCGATTCTCGTCCATCATAACTTCGAATGTTTAATGTAAGCATATCTTCACATGATTTGGAAAACATTCCATTAATGATTTTATTGTTTTTGAATCTACGTTAATATCCTTATTTTCGGCGTGGTCGCCAGTTACATCCATTTCCATCAAGATTTATTTCATAAGTACCAAAATAATCAATTATTTAAACACAAAATAATTATATATAAACCTATAAACATATGTTAACAAATTAAATATTTACTTTATAGAAAGTCAAATTAAATATTAATTCACCGATAGAAAAATATATCCGGGAAACGGGAAAGATTATATCTTAAAATTTCCCGAAAATTCTCCCGAAATACCCTCTATGCATGCACAGGTTAACCAAATTTTATAATTTGGCTTTTAATTTGTTGACAAATTTCTAAGAATATTTTTCGAAACACGAAGAAGTCAAATAAATTTACCGCACTTTCTAATTTTTTGGTAACTTATATTCATGAGTGACAAGATTGCCGACCTCTGCTCTACCTGCATAAATTATAATTTTCTATCAAATCTGATTTCTAATTTGAAATTATTATAATATTTTCTAGTGACATGCACTAGGAGTAGCAAGATTATTAGATTGAAAAACAGCAGGATCACGAATACATTTGGTTTAATAGAACCCTAATTCAAATTAGTAAAAATTCGTTGATATTTCAAAGGATTTATTAGATTTTTACTTATTTGTTTTATGATTTTGTTAACCTAAACTTGTGGGTAGACTCGCGACAATGCTGTTTATAAAGCTGATTATCTTTGTTTTACTATACCACCTACGTTGAAGTAGCCTGGGGTGGATAAATAATCTTGCAAAACCAATGAACTGATAATTTAAATAAAAATGATTTATTTATTATATTCAAAGAGGCCCACATTTTGCTGACACTCCTGTAATAAGCATAGTTAACACAATGGATAAAACGGCTCTGACTGACTGCTAGTATTATGCTACCAGTGTTATCATAGTTTCTTACATGAAATATTAAAGATAACACCTACAAGAAACAGGGAAATCACGATGATAACAAGCTTTAACAATTGAATATTAACTAAAATACTGCTTAACTGTTTATAATATTAGTAAATTTTAAATAAAAAAAATAATATTTTATTTAATCAGGACATTTCACACAAATGATTTGGGGTTCATCAAGAAAAGTTGGATTCGGAGCAGCGATTTCTTGCAATGGAAACGCCTACGTAGTCGCTAGATACCAATGTAAAGGAAACATTCCCGGCCAATACAGATGTAATGTTAAACCTCCATCACAGTAAACTATCAAAAATCATTTCAAAAAAGTTTACTTTATAAACTGTGATAGGATAAGTATCTCATATTTCGATAATATAATTTATCAAGAGCATTCTTTATATATTTATTAAATATTTCAATAAAATTAAGTGCATAATTTTAATTATGCACATTATTTATTTAAAAATGTCGAATTAACATCACTTTGGACTGTAACTTCGTTTGGGACTGAGTAATTCGTTCAACTAACGGATATTTCTAAATAGTATTGTTGGGCCAGAACACAAACGGCCTTGAAAATTGTTTAAATGTATCAGTTATATAGAACGAAACCCCAGCACCGAGATAACTTAAAATACAACATACAACATCCATTAAACACCCTAAAATTTGAGAGAATATAAATAAATATAAAATCAAAAAACATAAAAGTAAAATAAAATTAAACACAAATGCACCAAGAACCGCAGGAAATTAACATAGAAACAACACGAGAACATGAGAATTTGACCGAAAATAGATTAATTTATAAAACCAGAAATAAACTGGTTAAAATTAAAATACTTCTGGTTCGAAATTCAATTAAAAAATAATAAAAATAAATTATCTATTTAATGCAAGAAAATAACAAAATTAGAATTAGATATTACAAGTAAAATCAAGGTCAAATTTTGTTTTGACGCATCAAAAAGAATACGCAAGGTTAGGGTCACAAGATAGGTATATATACCGATTAATTTTTACAGAGAAAGAAAAATAAATCAAATCACTTTTTCCTTGTGAAAACTATTTTTCCGACAAAAAGTTACAAACGCTTTTTCTTTGAAAAATATCTTTGCATTGTGAAACATTTACTGGAGGTAGAACGCTCCAGAATTTTATAATCAACTTACACGACACATACTCAAGTGAACTACGAGTATGTCTCTACTTGAGCGTGTCCTCTGCAAGTATGATGCGTGTGAATAAAATGTTTTAATTATGTCGTAAATATCAATTATATGCTTCAAATGAATCAGGTTTTATTTTATTTTTGTCAAAATTTTCCGGCCCATAGCCATACATATCGCAAGTAAACAAAATAGACATACTATCAGATTATGTAAGAGTGGTTCCTCCGCCTATAATCTGTGCACGTGAAGGTCCAGTTCTAAACGTCAATTATTCTTTCCTATAAGGGCGTCGGTTAGATTGGGGAGTAGTCTTTTGGCTGCTCCACTTTCTTCCTTCGTCCGAAAACTCGACCAAAACTTATATTATACATATCGGCTTAAAATCATCAACACCGAGTAGCTTAGTGAACATTCTTAAATCATAATACGAACAAAAATCAACTCTGAGATCAAAATTGGGTAAATTGGTGAATGGGAAGGGCACGAAGTCTATGCAACGAATCTTAAAAAATATAAATGAATAATACGAATAACGAACGTTAAATGAAAAATGCGATTTCATTCACTAACATTGAAAATAAACTAAATGAGGATAGTTAAACCCAAGGTCAACCATGCCACAAAATTTAAATAGAACTTGATCAATAACTGGGATAGTTGGTGAAAAATAAGATTCTTATTAACAGCTAGATATGGGCTTGTTCACTAAGAGTAGCTAGTTCTGAGTATAAAATAATTAGAGATAGATAATAATCAGGTAATTAAATAAGTAAAAATAGGTTAGGACGAGCAAAGTAGTTAGGACAGTTAATAACCGAACTTAAGAATAAACTATAGTAACGGCTAGACTTCACTCAATGAGGTAGAGAGCCTAAAAATAAGATACATTTTTCCAAATTAAAACCCTTAAAAATAATTTAAAACAATAAAAAGCCCGTAACAACATAGAGATTATATTCGTACCTGAAATAACCCGATAAGTCATCCATAGTCTGAGAACCGTATGAGAACCTTTTAAAAAATCTGGTTTGATGATATTGATGCAGACGGTTTTATGATTCCAGTTAGAAATGTTGGGGTTGTCGGTGAATTCGAATAGGATGTATTATCAATCTGACTCCAAGCGTGCTTTTAAACAACAGTAACGAACTCCAAACGATATAAACTTTATTGATTAATACACTTTATCTCCACTTTAAAATGACACAACGAATTATCAATCAATCACAATTTGGTGCTTATTACGACCCTTCGGGAAGAATAGCACTTTTCGGATCAATTGGCTTTACAAACAATTGACTACTGTGGTGGGCTTCTGAGATCGGTAACTCTGATTTAGTTGCTTTGCTTTGCTTTGACCTTGCTTAATATCTGTTTCAAATTTCTCTTTAGTTTCTTCTTGTATTTCTTTGTCCTTTGCGATTTTTTGTTTAATTTTTGTGTGTGTTTTTGATTTTGAACACTTACTGATGTCAAATAGAATTTCTGATATCTTTTAACGCTAATTCCTTTTAGGCCTCCATAATTACTGACAGCTGTCCAGATAAATCATTTTTTAGAGTTACCCTTTCCGGGATTCCCAAACAATATTTCTTCTCTTATCTTGAAAGAGCTTTCGAAATAACGTGCAAATTTTCCTTTTGTTTTTGTTTTCCTAAATTTGCACTTGTTAATTATAAATGACCTTCTTTTTATTTAATTGTCTGTTTTTATTGATTTTCTCTTATTCCCTTCTCGTTATTCGACATTTCTTTTACATTCCATTTTTATTAAGCTCCAAAACCACATCTTAATCACTTATGATTGTTTCCCCCAATCATTTTACATGTTTATTAATTATTTTACACTATTATTTAGGTATCCTCAACAGAAAGAACCCCAACCGATTTGCAGTTAAGCTACGTACAACATCCATGTAGAAAGTTAATAGACTCAAGCACCAACACCATAATAAAAATATGAAATAACACCAGAAATCAATATAAGACATAATGGCCGATTCCAAATAAAAATAGCACATTTTCGAAACCGAGAACGGATCGACTAATAGTCTTCAGAAACAGTTAAGACAGTGGTAAATTTCCTCAACCGAAATTGATAAGATGGTTTCCCCATCCGTCTTCGCTATCGCACACGAATAGCTTTTGAAACAAGGATCACTAGAACCCCGATAAATTTCCGAATCAGCAATAGACACAACTCCCCCCCAACCACAAGGAGACATGTCCTGAAGTAGTGAGTAGAAAAATCTGAACCAGCTGAACACAAAAATAAAGCTTACCTAGCAGTAGTAACCAGCCAAGTACACAGGCTAAATGGTTGAACACAACTCAAGTCATCCAACGCCTGGTATACGGACAATATTGGAAACTGAGGTCACCAATTGGTATAAGAAAACGCCCATGATTACTGTGAAACATCTACAGCTACAGTGAAACTTATGTCACATTTAATATTGAATAATGCTAACGGACTATTTGCTATTTCAGACATCAGATGGACATTCAGCCAACAATAATCAATAGAATAGATAGAGGTAGGCCGCAAGAATCAAGCCAATACCAAGCTACTGACAAATGGCATTTACATAACAAATATGAGAAATTTGTAAACCTCTCCCACATAAAATTATAGAACCAACCAAGCGAAAATAAGAGTTTTCGCGTCAGATTTTGTTAACTAAACTGATGGTGAATTAATTTTCAGAGTAAGCTGTTACACCCCGCAACTATAAATAGCGTGAAAATTATTGCTCGTCATTCATTCTGAACTCATGAAAGTATCGGGTAAAAAAAGAGCAACTTTAACGATGAAATCGAGAGGACGGACAACGGGCGCGGAACGAACAGTTAAGGTGGACACTCCGCGGTCTTCCAACAACCAACATGATAATACCACGATCCTCCCCGAAGAAAGTAAGTACCTGTTAATTATTCTAAATTAAATAAAACATCGATCTATTGGGAATACAAATGAACCGCAGATCAAATAACAGAAACACAAATGCAAGTGTCTCAATAGTGAGAGATGGGATGAACCAACTCCCATATGTCAAAAGATTTCACAGTACTAAGACATTTGAGTATACAACCACGACAATTAAAGATGCATGATAACAAAAACATTTTTTGTTATGAACCAAATGATATCAGTATTTAATTCCAGCAGAGGCTCAACCGCCAGGAACCGAATCATAGAACCACGAAGACAGGGTGGCCATTCTAGTAGCCCCCGATGTAGCGGTACAATACCGACAGTCCTTGTGGGACGCAGACTATAGTCTCTCCACGTTATGAGACGATTGTTGGCCGATCAGGGAAGACCCAAGGCAAGATGAAATCGAGATACCCAGCATCGCCATCAACCACAAACTTGGCCGAAACCCTGCTGAAGAGGCGCGCCAGCACGCGGAATTTTCTTTATATCGCCTGGAAGAGCTTGTACTAAAATTCCAGTGGAAGGTTAGAATGGCCCGAAGACGACTGGAACAAATCAATGCTGCCATCGCCTCCGGAGAAATACTCAGTACGGATGGGTACGCGCCGGATTATGGAATATCGTTTGAGTTAAAGAATCCAGCGCTGACACGAATGCAAGCGCTAACCAACATAATCCTTCCGGCCAAATTGTTTAATGGATCGATGCGACACCGGAACAGGAGAGACGAACATTCATCAATTTCAACACCCAGTGAGGAAGGAGCAGAACTAATGTATGAGACCACTCCATGACAGAAGATCCGAAAAAGAATATTCATGACAAATTCACGAACTCCGAAAAATTGGTTTTGATAATTAATAAATTCTAATTTAGTTAAATGAATTCGTTGTGTTGTAACTCATTACTATAAAACAAATTTCTTTGATAAGGCCTACTGAAAAATCTTTAGCTTAGTTATAGTTTACCATTTCGTTGTGAATCATGGACATAAATTATTAACAACAAGGAACGTTGATCACATACTAAATCGAAAGTAATCAATTTAATCAATAGAGACAGCAATGTCACGCAAATCATTTCAAATTCCGATATCACTATCACCCTAAAGAATGTTTGATAATAGTAGAAAACGATTCCGCCACCTCTTCTCATCGTACAATATTACATTTCACAATTATTTTCCCTTCAGATAAAAATGCCACCCATGTCATTAATCAGGAAATAATCCAACTGCGAAAAATAAACACAGATATCCATCATCAGATACTACAAATCAGCAAGGAATGCCAAGAAATCAAATCAACCTGGATCGAACCGGAACGCGTGAAGAAATTGTATCAGAAGGTGAACGCAGCTCAACGCGACTGGCAGGAAGAGTGGCAAATAGTGCAGGTGCTACGTATTCAAATACGCAGATTGGAGGTAGCCTTAACTGCTATTCAGGAGGGCAACGCAGTTACCTATCCGCTGGTTTTCGGCCCAGATCAATTGGCCTACCGCAAACGATGAGATTCCAACCAGAGGGCCAAGAACAATCGACCCCATTCGCGTCCTGGAAGCTCAGAACGTCGACGACGGCGCCTACTAGTAGCAAATAAGCTCAATGGAAATCTCGAGAAAGAATAAATGACCCGGATAAATACTATGATTAACCAGTTATTGTAAATTTGCTATGATATAAATGACTTGCCCAGTAATCTCATAATTATTGTTTTCCATTTTGTTTTTAATATACGATGAAGTTCCGGTACATTGAGAGAAACATAGAAAATGTATTGTTTGGAGGTTACGAACCGAAGAGTGTAAATCGAGCACATACCTTCTCACGGTAACTTGCTGAACCCAACTGAAGACCGGGCCTTAGCAGTTTTAGAAATAAAGCTCACCTTTGGCGGTCTCAGAACCATTGGTTACATTACCAACGGGTAACCAGTGGAGGGTCGATAGGTTGTATGTCAGGGGTTCAAGGTCAGACATCCACGAACCTCACAGTATGACCAAAAATTTGAGGCAGTTAAGTTGTCAAATAACCTATAGGAATAGGTTGACATTCCAGAAATCCTGATGTTTTCGAGTTAACCTATGTAAATACATTTTAAGATGCAAATTATAATTTTAAATTATTAACTAAAAATTTTTAATTGATGAAAACATACTTAATTATTTTTTGAAGCCCCTACATAGTATAACTATTTTTAATTTTTTGGTCATACTATTTAAAATTATGGATCATACGAATTTTATGATCTTAAGAATTCAACATGCGAACTTTATAAAAAATATTTTCTAGCAAAAAATCAAACATCTGCTCTGGTGTTATACTTTCTATAAATTCTAAAATTTTGATTCTGCTATTTAGGGTATGATAAAAATATATTTATCTTTTAAATTTGAAAATTTTATTAATATGAGCATACGAACTTTATGCTCTTTCAGAGCATAAAGTTAGCATGATCCAAAATTATTTAATAGTAAAAATCTGTTAATTGAAATGTACCATAAGCTAAATAACATAACTAAATAATTAATCAAAAAAACTGAATCCACAATAAAGGTTGTATACATTATTGATGAGAGACAATATAAAAGTTTCGACATCATAGCACACATTTTAACCCTTTGGGCGCGTTAAATGAAATATAATATTGTTTCTTGGTGACTTAAGTAAACTTACGCGTTGAAAGGGTTTAAGAAATAAATTATAAAAGTGTCCAATTAACATCACTTTGGACTGTGATATATAAAGAATGAATAGAAAATATACCAAAATATATTGTGATATTTTTCCTAATTTTGTTTCAAAATATTTTTGAATTTTTATTTATTTGCATTTTCTTCAATACAATATTATAAAGTTTAGTTTTCCTGAAATAGCTGATAACAAACACTTATCGTAATGCAAATATTTTTAAGTATGGTGGAAACAAATTGAAAATACAATCATGATTTTTCATTGTGTTCAGGAAAAATATATTTTTTTAATTTTATTGTCTGAAAATTAACAGAATTATGTAACAATGAACTCACTTTTCAAATGATTATTTAACGAAAAATTAAGAGTTTCCAGTTTTTTGATAACAAAAATGATTCACATATTACACATGGAATATCATCAAGAATATTTGGATTATCATATACTATATCTGTCTGAAATTTTTAGGCAGACGAAAATATCTCAGGAATCCGGTGCCTACCGGGAATTAAGAAAAACATTATTTCTAGGCAAATATTTTTAATGGATAATAATTATGATATTTTGCCGGCAGTTAAAAATGATTATTCCAAATATTTAGAGCAACAATATTTTTATGTTAATAAAAAATTAAACGGCTTATTGAAGGAAATTGTAAAAGTTTCAAAAATATTTGATACCCTTTGAAACTCCCAGTGCATAAGATATATTTCAAAGAACCAAAATCTATATTCTTTTCATTTTCACATTTACACAATATTGCTAAAAGATGAACATTCAAAGAAAGACATATTACAAACATTAAGTATTAGGATTCTAAAATTAATGCTGTATTTATGCTTGATACGGAAATTGAGCAAATAAGCATTTTATGATTATGATAAAATATAATCTTTGATATAGTATATTCCGGATATTCCCTATTGTGTGCTATATAAATTTTATCGGCTATAATGAAATTCGGTTGTGATCGATATAGCACGCAAACATATAACAAAACGATTCAAATATAAACCCTAAAACACCAAACAAACATCTAAAATCTGAGAAGAGAAACAAATAAATATAAAAATCAGAAAGATAAAAATAAATTCAAATAATTACAGAATGCATCAAGAACTGCACATAATCTATATAGGTACAACACAATAACACAAAATTTGACCGAAAAAATTCAATTAATTTATGAAATAATAGTCAATAAAACTTTAGTACAAAAAATTGAAATGAAATATAACGGAAAATAATTTAAATATGATTTTAAGAATAAATAAGTTGAATTAAAATAAATAAAAATAAAATAAAACTATATTAGAAAATTCCTGAAGGTCAAGTTTGTTTAATCGCAGTAATTTACACACCGATACACACTAGCTAGCATAAGTATATATACCGATCCGTTTTACAGATTATGAATCATTTTTTGCTTGAAAAATCGCTTTTCTTTGAACAACAATATTTTTATCTGTTAAACCAAGTAGTTGAAGAATCTGTAACTACTTTTATGTCATCAGGAAACGCTTCAAGTACAAGAAAGTTCTTACTTGATCGTAGTTCCAATATGATTTAGAATGATGAATTAACAATATTGTAATTATGCTAAAAATTATATTTTATGTCAAAATGAAAACGAAAATCTTATTTTTGTCGAAATTGTTCCGACCCATAGCAGACACATATTACAAGACAATAAAATTATACATAATTTAACTGAGCTGTATGAGATCAGTTCATTTGCAACGGTCCGTAACCGTGAAGGTTTGCACGTGCCAAACGGCGAACCCGAACGTAAAATGAACATATGCATAGCGGTAAAGGGAAGATGGAGTGCGGGTCTTTTGGCTTACCACTCTGTCACCCGATACAGGAAAAATAGACCTAAAATTTTAGACAACATATGGCTTAAACTTATTCACACCGGGTAGCTCAGTGAGCACCAATAAGATTCAACATTAACACACATAGTTCTTAAGGCCAACATAAAGGGGAAGGGTACGGGGTCAAGCAAACTCGTTACAAAGACTAATAAAATTTCAGCCATCAACCACAAATATAACTTAAACTTCAAATAAGACTTAATAACATTAGTCTCCCTCTAAAAACTGGGTGGAGTCTCGCAAACATTTCAGTTGTCCAACAATGTTTCAAAGTAATATGTCGACGAGGCAGTATTAACAGTGTAATAATGACATAAATGGGATATTAGAGCGTTTACAACGATAAAAACGAATCTGTTAAGTAAGGACAACCAATTTGAATCACGATACAAATAATGATAACAGTATAAACTATTAATAACAACGTGAAAATCAAAACCATGATAGTTACTTCATGACAGAATTTAAGGTGATTATGATGTTAATGGATTTTCCTATACTCCAGAGTGTTAGTAACGTATAAACAAAAGAAATTAAACTGTTAATCTTTCTAAATTCATTCTGACCTTTGCTCAGATGTAATCAATTAATAAAAATCAAATGATACTATTAAATGTAGGCCAGCATACCTATATTAACGATAAACAGAAAAAATTTCAACATTGAATACATTAGTTGACCATGTCCAGATCTAAGTGAGTAAACCGAACGCTCATTTTAAAGAAAACAATTGCAAAAACGTAGTCGATCCCATCTTAAAATCAGGAGATAGTTCTTCATCGATACATTAGGAATTTTTCGTTGACGATCACCCCAGAAACTCTGAGACGGAAAACAAGGGCACTGTCAAGGAAGCCAACTACCAACACTACGATGAAAGGAACCCCAGACAACTGATCAAACGATAATCTTGCCATTTGAGACATCAACTCCGCAAGTGAAATTTGTCGCATCACTGTCACTTCACGAATGCTGTCACCATGTTGAATTTGAGTCTCCATGATCGATTTTAAAGAATGATAAGCTCCACGATTACATAAAACTGGCCGCGAAATGGACATCTGCAACAGATGACAGTCATAGGTTCATTTTAAGGTACACTGGAATTAAGAATATGAATTCCATATTGATGAAGCAGTGAATTTTAGTCGAGAAAAATCAACGATTCACAGGAAATGAATCAGAAATCTATATCTAGTTGGGAGCAACATCTATTGGTCAACTAGTAACGTGACCGAGTAAATCCATTTAATTATAACAAATAGTGCAGTGCGAATATCCGTTTGAAAGTTCAAAATTACAAATAAACATAGCCGATAAGTCAATGAACAATAGTAAAAAGCAGTTGTCAAGATCATAAACTAATGAACTGTCACCTTAAATTCATAATACATAAAACAATATCAACGCACAGACTAAAATAAATTAAATTGACAGACACGCAATTTATTTTAGATCAGAAACATATAACATTTACAACGAATGAGAATGACTCACGAGGGTCAGTCATGAAAACACAAGTATATAAATCACGACACCAAATGTCGAAGATTATCTAATCAACGAATAACAGGAACTATCAGCAGGGAACGAGTCAGAAGAATACCCATGAGTCTCGGATACGTGACCCCCACTACAATAGTAACGGCACCTTCCGTGGAAGAGTTCCGCCTTCCTTGGAAGATCCGGAAATACAAAACATACGACACCAAAACACCAATGATAAGAAAGTTGTTTCTGATACTTGGATATTAATTGTTGGGCAAAAACTGATGTGAGCCAATTTTTGTTTATCCAGCACGATAATGCTTATATAATGCCTATAATGCGGTAATAATAAAATTTTGAATTTAGAACAACATAAAATTTAAAAGAAAAAATAAAATAATTAAAAATAAAATCGAGTTTTATCATCTAAAACTCGAAAAATAATAATAAAAATCAAAGAATTAGAAAAAATATATTTTAAATTAAAAAATTAATTTTTTTTGTTTCACCGCATCAATATACACACACGAAAATCGTGGTATATAAGGTAATGCTGGGCAAACAAAAATCAGTACATTTTAAAAAAATTTTTCACGTACTCGTAGAAATAAATCTAAATCACTCAGCGTCATCACTTCAGTCTTCGAATATTTTGAACAATTATTTTATTTACTGAAATCTAGTTGACGAATTAGTGTATATTATTGGACAGAACTTCGAATATTTTAAATATTATTTTGCGGAATACTTGACTAACGACTCAGTAATTTTTATTTATTTACTTAAAATGATAATGGTCAACCTGTTATTGCTATTAGGCATTATTTTTATTTTTATTTTAATTTAATTATTTTTTTTAAACCAACCATTTGTTTTTTTTCACTTTGAATTTTCATTTTTACACAAATTAAATTACAGGATTCAATTATGTTTACCGATCGAAACTCCATTGCGAGGAGCATAAATATATTACCATTGTTTCTCTATAGTTTATAATGCACAAGCACACAAGTCAATAAAATTATTTTTATTTTACCCCTTATAAAACCGATGATTAGCAGGGAAGTCGCGGTGTAGGCGTTAGCTGAAACTGCCCAGTATTCTTCCTTCTTCAATCATATCGCCCAACCCTCGAAAGAGTGCATGGTGGCCCTGGGAAAGACTTAATTATAAAGTATTACATATAAAGAAGAATAGAAATCGACAAATGAGTTAAAGAGAAAATAGTGGTGAAAATTTAAATGAGATTGAAGTAAAGATAGCAACTCCTCAATAGCGAGTGGCACACAGAATTTGAATAAATGCTTAAATAGCTGATGAAGATGAACAAAGAATCCAACAAAATGTAGCAATTTAGAACTCGGAGGGAGTAGAATGATATGAACCAGTCTATAGTCATTAGTATCAGAATTATTTAAAAAAACTCATTCAAAAGAATTACCTTTAATTTACTTTGATTTAAAAAAAATTGTAGAATTAATTTGTTACAGACGATGTTTAAAGGATTATTATTTTGTCTTATTTATTTTTATTCCATTTAAATAGTTGTATGATGAAATAAATCAAAGCGAAAGATCTTTTATGAATAGTTTTATTATATTATAAACAAATTAAAAGGTAACTTACTAAATAAACGAAAAATTCCGAATCGAAAACAAGCATAAATAAATCTCAAAATAAAAAATCGTTGCGATGAATATCCAACTAGAAATCGATAAATTATATCGAGGCAATACACCTGATTAAATTCATTAAAAACTCCTATAATAAAATGAAAAAATCAATAAAGTTATAATATAGGAACATACATACTTACCCGTGTCTGCATGTAATTTGTTCAACTGAATAAAAACTTATATTATAGGAAGGAAGGAAATTGAAGCAAATATTTTTTAAACATAAACACAATACATAGTAAATAATGCATGCAAACTTTCAAAATGTAGAAATGTTCAATTCATTAAAAACTCTATATAAAACTATTTTTAGTAACATTTTAGACATTTTTTTATAAATGGCGAATAAAATTTTTTATGAAAACTCGGACGATTCTGCATTGAGTTTCCGAGAAAATGATGAAATAAATTAGTAAGATCTTTCATTTAAATTAAATCAATTTATTATATTTACAGCTTTTCAGATATTTCAGAAATATCTGTTGCAACTTTACCTTTTTGCGGAGAAGAAGAATTAAAAAGGCAAGATTTATCTTAAAGTTAAAATAAACTAATTTTTTTACAGCTTTTGCAATTTATCTGAATGTATCAAACCAGGACCCTCAAATGTGGAATTGATAAAAAAAAGGAAAAGGTACGTTTTAATAACTTAAGTCTAAAAATAATATTTTTATAGAATTACAGAAATAGACAAAATTAGGATTATCAATGCCATGGAAAATGGCGAAGATTTTTACACATATGGACAATTATTAGGATTTTCAAAATCATCCATAAAAACAATAATTTACAAATATAAAAATTTTGCCATTGTTTCAAAAGGAAGAAGAGGGGGCCGTGAAAAACGAATTTCGGAAGAAAACGGAAATAAATTATTAGATTATGTGGAAAATAAATTTAACGCAAGCCTCGAGGAAATGCGAAATTTCTTGATGCAAAGAAATTGTAGAGCATCTAAGGGGACAATTTGTACATATTTAAGAAACCAACTTATATCATATAAAAAAGTGAAGCCAAGTATCGCCGCACGAAACTCGGATCGCGTACTGGAAATGCGAATGCAGTATGTGACGCGATTCCAAGAAGAAGCTTGGCACGACAAAAAACTTATCTATGTCGACGAATGTGGCTTCAACACTTGGACAAGCCAAACATATGGAAGGAAAAAGAAAGGGAAAAGAATATATTCGACAGTTCCAAGTAATCGTGGACCAAATATGTCACTGGCTTTGGCAATTGGTGTATAAGGGCCAATTCACAACAAATTGATTGTAGGATCATTCAAAAAGGAAACATTTCAGATTTTCCTGAACGAACTTACGTCCAAATTGAATGGAGATGGATATCACATTATTAACGATAGGAGCATTATCAGCAAATAACTTTATAGAATATTTACCACCGTACAGTCCGTTCCTGAATCCAATCGAAAGTGTCTTCAGCAAAATTAAGTTAAGCATACGGAAGACTATCGCAAGGAAAAATGGATTCAGCTCAATGTCCTTCCCTAGTAGATTCGATGTAATCAATGAGGCTCTGGAAATCGAGCTAAGAAAAGAAGAATATAAAAATCTTAAAAAATATTTTTTTCACATTCGGCGATTTTTTCCAAAATGCTGCAAGAAGATTGAAATATTTGGAGATTGAATTGTATTTTAATAAAATTTATTTGTCAATTAATCTGACTTACATTTATAGTATAATAATTCAAATAAATTGGCATAAATTCCTAAAAAAACCTAAAAAAATTAATTAAAACTGAATTAAAAATAAATGATGATTAAAAGTATTATTTAAGAGCTTGAATAATGACCTCATAACTTTACGAGATCATAATTCAAGCCTTAAAATATACTTTATTAAAAAATTTACCTGTTAGCCATTTTAAAAATGGCTAATTCATAAAGTTAACCATAATTCTAATTGGTTGTTCATTAAAACTTGTATTATAGAAGTTTTTAATGAATTGAATCAGGTGTACGCAGATTTTTGTCGGTGTACAAGTCGTTTTGGGGTGATGACCGAATCGGGTCATGGGGCTAATGGGAATGAGTAACACATGATCCCAAATCAATAATATGGAATGGAATGTAAATTTTTGAGGCACAAATTGCCCAATATTGTCATCATTAATTATTAATAACCATATTATTATTTTGAGTCATTATTATTATTATTATTATTATTATTATTATTATTATTATTATTATTATTATTATTATTATTGTTATTGTTATTATTATTATTATTATTATTATTATTATTATTATTATTATTATTATTATTATTATTATTATTATTATTATTATTATTATTATTATTATTATTATTATTATTATTATTGTTATTGTTATTATTATTATTATTATTATTATTATTATTATTATTATTATTATTATTATTATTATTATTATTATTATTATTATTATTATTATTATTATTATTATTATTATTATTATTGTTGTTGTTGTTGTTGATGTTATTGTAATTGTTGTTGTCGTTAATAGTATTATTGCTAGTATTATTACTGTTAATATTTATTATGGCTGTTGCCGTCATTGATATTGCTATTATTATTACTATTGTCGGATTTACTATTAATGATTTGACCCTTATTAATTTTAATATTGTTTTTACTATATTAAAGTGATTATCAATAATCTTACTGTTTATTATCAGCATCCATATAGAGCACGAAGTCTTCTACAATAGCTCATGGACCCAAAGAGAATGGTATGACATTGGCAGTCTTTGCAGAGAGACTCACCCTTTGCTAACATTCCACCGACTAGTACACATTACCAACTTCATTTTTCGACAGCGATTAAATTATATTTAACCTATCAGCACCCAGCATAATTTTATTCTAACTTACCTTATTATTCTACTGAATAAATTTTCATCACTATGTCAGTGATAATCAAGAACAGGATGAAGGAAAAATTGACTTAACCAATATTAAATGCTCATTCATATGCAGGTGGACTCAAACCACTGGCAAGACGAAAATGCGAAAACTGGTCCGATTTACGCTCAAGATAGCGACGCGATACAGCCAGGCCCTGTGGGACATATGATACACGGTATTTACAATAGGTGACCTCGAATGGCCGCTCAGGAGAATATCAATAGCCGACATGAAACTGCCAAGCGTGACAATTAAAAGAGAGCCAGGAAGGAACCCCGCGCGGGAAGCTCGACAACGAGCTGAATCTATGTTTTACTGGAATGAAGAAGAAGCTGCAAGTCTCAATAGCGGGTCACGCAAGAGAGAAGAAAACTCGCCAGGGTCAACCAAAAAATCGCCACTGGACAAATTCCGAGCACGGACGCTTAAATTCAACGAGGATTACAAGGAACATCCTTATGCCAGGCGCGAATCGGATGAAAATCAACTGGAATGAAAGGGGCACGATGATAAGCTTGGATATAATCTGTTTAATTCGCTTGTATCTATTTAAATAAAATTAGGATATTGTTTTGCGTTGTTATCAGTTGTACAAGAAATCACATTGAAAACATAATCACAGGTTTAGAGATCACCACTTCTACTAATTATAATTTGATTTGAGGTCTGAAATTACTAATAATTTATATTTAGAGATGAATCTTTCCACTGATTATAGCTTTAATCAGTATCGAAGACGACATCTAAATTTAGGAGTATAGGCATCGAGAACAACAAACCTCTGCACGTATAATTGGATTTAGTAATAGAAAACTATTGGAATTTATAATATAACTCATAAAGTTAAATGCCTTCACAGTTCTCGAATTGAAAGAATAGTAAAAATTATAAGGTCACCTAAATCACCTCTTATATTTCATTATCACTTGTCTATAAATATTTATACTTATTATCTGTTTCCTTCGGAAATGGACACTATCGTATTCATAAAAAAGGAAATGGCAAAGATGAGAGAGAAAAATGGTCGGTTGATCAAACTGCTGCTGAAAGCCAACCAGGAATTGCAGAAGGACAGAGCCAACTGGTTCAAGCCAACTCGAGTAAAAAAGTCTATAGGCAGTTATAGGAAACTCAGGAGGTGTTGAAAGCCGTGTAACAAAAGTCACAAGCCCAATGCACACAGATCAGAGCTCTGGAAACGGCTTTATCGGCCAGCCAAGAGGGCGGCACCATAGGGTGCCGTAGGGATATGAAAAGTGTGCCGTGAGCTCTGCTAATTTTATTATTGAAAATTTATTAATTTCATATAAGGGTTGATTTTAAAAAAAGGCTACTATCTTAGATTTTAAATTACTTAAAATAGCGGTACATATATCAATTATTTTTGGTAAATATTAAGAACAAGAAAAAACAAAAACTGAACTCAATTGAGAATGAGTTAAGAGTACGTTTTTCAAATAGGCGACTTAATAATAAGGAGATATGCAAAGAACATCAAGTTCAAATTTCACATTAATATATGTTATAAAATATTTGGTTTATTAAATATAGAACTTACAAAACTTGTTGTTAAATTTATAGCTAAAAATATTATTAAAAAGGGTAGGGTGCCGTCATATTTTCAAATTTTCTACTAGGGTGCCGCTATCTGAAAAAAGTTGAAAACCACTGATGTATGACATGCCACGCCAAACTTAATTATCTCGGTCAAGTGCTCATAGCATTCTGAAACATAACTTTCATCAACAAAAAGGTAGCCCACAAACTTGAAGCAGCAGCAATGTGATGGTGGACATATCATTTTAAATGGAAGTTTTCCGAAACATATAAACCTATGATAAAAACGTTGGGTAACTTGAACCTTATTGATAACTAGAAATTAAATCATTTTCAATAAAAAATTAGATTGATTTTAGATTGTTTATCACTAAATTTCTGTTTGTTATGATTTCCCATAACAAGTGGTAGAGATCCATTTCTGAACCATTTGTAAGGATGGAAATTATAAAAAAATTAAAGGCATAAAAAAATTTATTATATAAAAAATCAGATAGATTTTTATTTTCGATAACAAAAAAATATTAGTTCATTTAAACATTACAATTATCAATCATTGACTCTTTAATATTCAACTTTTTTGATAATCTTTTTCATTCAGTGTCTGCAAGAATTGACAGTTTTAGAAAAATTTATTTCATCTGCATATACTATTTGTTAAAACAATTAAAAATAGTCGCGTTTGATTTATTTTTCTCAAAAATGAAAATTGTCTACAAAATGAAATATTTCTGAACGAAATTAAATTTCTCTTTTCGATAAATATTATCACTAAAATATTTTGGAAAGAGAGAAACAGATTAGACCTTTATAAACATAAATTATTGAATTAAAAATAATAAAATTACTGTTTCAGTCATACGAATATTTTTTGCAGTTTCTAAAAACAATAAAAATTAAAGGTCCAAATAGGAAGTTCATCATGTTTCATCACGATGAAGCTAGACTAAATATTGCACCTAAAACCGTGAAGAATTTTACAGTGTGATGTTGAGGTTTTGATACTCTTAGTGTGGAGTATTAGATACTTTCCCTTGTATATAGTTTAAGCGCTCACCATGATCATCACTGAAATCTGGGGAAAATGAGAATGAAGAAAGTGTAGCATAAGTGACATGTTCCACTTCGACCAATCCGTCTACTGAAGCAGCAGAGTACTTTCCCAGAAATGCTTGACATACCTTCTTGAATGCACCCAATCTGTAATCCATTGTTAACAATTGTAGCAGTAAACACATTGTCCATAATGAGTTCTCGTATTTTTTCTCATATATGCCTTCCTCAATTTCAGAATCATTGATCTTATGAAACTCGTTCTTCAAATACTGAAAAGTTTGCTTGTTATGATCTAACGTCTTACCAAACTGCTTTAGGATGTCTGGCTTGATCCTAAGATTTAGTAAGATGATTTTCTCATTCTCAACAAGAGGCTCATAAATGTCATTATGAGAACCAAGTTCATAGTTTTTTCGTGGGGATCAAGTTCTCCTTGTGTAATGTTCCAATTATATCCTACTATACTGATGAACCTTGTATTTTATTCTGTCCAAAGTAAATGCTAGATTGTCATAAATTTCTTTCAAGATTACCGATTGTGAAATCGAAATGGAAAGCAGAACATTTCCAGTGTGAAGCTATATTGCTTTGGTGCTGTAGAGAGATGCGTCTATGAGCAAACTCAAATTAGAAGAATCATATTGCATTCACGTTTTTTTTCATAGTAAATTTGCTGCTGCAGTTCCCAGGATGACTTTCTAAATATTGAAAATTTTGCGGCAATGGCCAACAAATGCCTTTGCTGAAGACGTGAAGTCAGCAGTTCACTCTGATGCTTAGTCAAAGAAAAATCACAAATAAGATCATTCAGATCAGGTCTAGTTATGAAGTGTAGCTTGCGACCAGAATCTTCCAGCAACTGTTAATTTTCATCCAGACTTTTCTTGTTTGATACAGAAGAACTGCATGTGCTTGAAATGTCCAATGAAAATTCAGATACTGGGAGTTCAGCCAAATGACGAATGAGTGAAGGTAGATTGGAATATACAATAGTTTCCTTACCATTTTAATTTCGACCTAACATATCGGTTGAACACAAGTAACAGTCTATGCAGTGATCTTTCGACTGACATTACTCTATAACCGCTCAAAATTTTAGTCCACCACCAGACTTATTTATACATGCCGACAAAGAATTAGTACACTCTACACAGCATATATGATGCAATCAGTTTTTATCCTGATATCCGAGTCTGCAACCAAACTATAATTCACTCTAAGTTTTCGCTAGTGGTTTCAATTTTCGTCTGAACCTCTTAAAAGTCAGTTCACTACAAATGTAACAGCCTGACTTTAACAAATTCTCTGGCATCTTTTATACACAGACTATAATAAAGTTAATATCTTCAAAGTTCTCTATAACAAACTTTACTATCTCTACTGTCGCCTGTTTTATAGATACGATAATTCACTATTAGTGTCCATATTGTAGTTACTAAAAACAATAAGATTCTCATATAATATGTTCCATTATATTCAATTGTTGATCAATCCATATACATAATGTCGTTGCTATAATAACGATATGACATAACTTATTAATTTAGAACAATAATAAATTTCTGGTAGAAAAATCTTCATCACAACAAACCGACAGAAATCAAAATTAACCATGTTACATGCAAAATAATCAATACAAATACTACAATTTCTAGCTATGTATTCAGCTGACAGCCATTTTCAAAAAAAATTGATTTACTTAAAATTGGTGGGTGGCACAGCAATATAGATATTGTTTTTGTGATCTGCATGTCAAAATATACAATGTAGTGCTTCGGACGTTTTTTCCTTTGTTGTATAATTATAATTTTAAAACCATCATTTTCAAAATGCCCTACAAGATCATTTGGGTATTATGTCATATATAATAATGTAAAATATGATACACATTAAGTGCTTAATGTCTTTATCAAAGTTTCTTGTTTTAACAAACTTTTGGTTAAACAATAATTATTATAAGAAAAAATATTACTTTATAAGCAATTTAATAACACTTTGGTAATTATTTTTCATGTATATTCGCGTATAAGTCGAAATATTATTTTGTCTAAAATCCGAAACCCGTGTATAAGTAGAATTATAAAGCGATATTATTAAATAACAAAGAAAAAAGACAAAAAACCTAAAATGTGTAAAGATTATTTAACACTCCGATTTCTAGTTAACAATACCACAAATTTTGTATAAGCCGAACTCGAAAAAAGGGTTTTTCTCGATTTAAATGGTTAAAATATTGCTTATTTAATTTATTATATACTTATTATTATAAGTAACTAGGAATGATGTAATATGATAAAGATATAACTAAAATATAAAATTATATTATAGTTTAAATATTATCTAAATTAATTAAATATTATTAATATTTATTTTAAAATAATGTAATTAAACTTTTAGATTTTTAACAATTTCTTGAAATTGTTTATTTTACTAATAGATGAATTAATAATAATTAAACAATATGTTATTGTATATTAAAAATTCACAAGGCTTAGTGGAAAAATTAATTTTTATTTTCACATTACATAAACATGCCCAGTTTTTAAATTCGGGATTTATAAAATGATAATAAATGTCGCATAATACATAATAGCTATTACAGAGTCCAGGGCGTCGGCAGTGATGCAACTGCACAATCTTTTTTTCAACATTTTTTTTATTTCTTAAAGCATTTTAACAGTACAAATTCTACTTACAAAAATAATTTTATTCAGATAATATAAGAAAATCAAATTAAAATATATTTTAAACCTGTGATCACTTGGTAGCAGCATAAATTAAGATATCAGATAAGTGAATAATAAAATAAGCTCTTGCTACAAAATAAAAAATATTTTATTGTTGAAAAAAGTTTTGATTATTAAATATTTTATTTATTATTTTATTATTGAAGAAAGTTTCGATTATAAAACTTTTTTCAATGTAATTATTACTTTGCAGCAAGGGCTTATTTTATTATTCACTTTCTTGATATTAAAATATATTTTATTTTTCTATTTATTTTCATTTAAAACTTCGTATATTTTCCTTTCTTCGATCAATGTGGTATTTCCTATATTAAAACACACAATTTTAGTTCAACTTCTTTTAAATGACTTTACTTAAATGTTCAACTACTGCAAAAATAATACCTAAAAGATACTAAAGATATGAAAGTTAAATTTATTGAAAAATGGAGTTCAAAAAAAGGTTGATGTACATAATTTCATCTTTTTAGTTTCTTGATAAAGGGCCGTACATAAATCACTATACTCGCTTTTGGTTGATTTTTACTACCTGACTCCCCCTCGTTACATGTCACAAAACGTTAGACCCCCTTCAAATATGACGTCATAAATCTTTGGTCTCATTAAAATCCGTATTTCATATTTGAAAATGAACATGTTTCAAATCCCTTTATCGACATTTTAGTATGTACTTAGTGTAATGCTGCATTAATACCGTATGAGAAAACATGTAATAAAAACGAGGCTCTAGAATACTGAAATTAGTATAAAATTATGTTGAAAAAATACAAAATTTAAGATGTGACGTGGATGGGTTTCTAAGTGTCTTTAACAGGTTCTATCTACAACCGTACAAACTAATTTATAAACACAGTAAAACCTCCATATAAAGTACATCCACTAAAAAGTACACTTCTCCTAAAGGTACAATTAAAAAATAAAAAATGGGCCGCATTTGTGATTTAAAGGGGCAATGACTCTTTATACAAGGTACATTGCTATAAAGTACACAATTTTATTTATATAACTCTAAAAAATATTAATTAACTCAAAAGAAAGAGTTTGAACTCTTATTTTGAATATCATATATTTTGTATAATCTTTAAAATTCTATTTAGAGGTACATTTGAGTACGTTAGAATAAATTTAAGTAAATTAAGGTGCCTAGAGTGAAGTATGATAAGTTAGGTAAGGATTTTTAAAAATTAAATAGAGGGTCAACAGTTAAGTTACATAAGGGTAAGTTTTAAAGCTTAAAATTTTAAAAGCAGTTATAGTAAGCAAATTACATAAGGTAAGAATTTTTAAAGTTAAAGAGTCGACAATATTGCATGAAAAAATTTTTTAAATAAAATTTTTAGTATAGTTTTATTAATCAATTTTTATACATATTTTTAAATGATAAAATTTTTAACATAATTTTTTATAAATGATTTTTAAATAGAATTTTTACAATAATTTTATTGATGAATTTTTTATATATGATTTTTAAAGATGAAATTTTTAGTATGATTTTACAATGAAATTTTTATACATGTTTTTAATTGATAAAGCTTTTAATGTAATCGTACAATGACATTTTTTAGTATAATTTTTACAATGAGTTTTTTATACATGGTAATAATGATAAAAAATTTTCAAAGTAAGATGTGAAAAAGAAATTAATATAAAATTTTCAAAATAATAATAATAATAATAATAACAATAATAATAATAATAATAATAATAATAATAAAAAAATAATAATAAATTCATCAACAATCAAAGAAAAAGTTAACTTACTTTGTATCAACTTCTGAATACCGATAATCCATACACACTGAACAATCCATTAATAACTGAACAACAATCACTAGGTACTGTATACAAATAACTGAGTACTGTACAACTCACTATATACATACTAGGCATTGAATAATTGAGTATGTTATTCATTAAAATTCCCTATTTAAATAATATTTATCCTTTGAACATCGATATTCAACCAACCTAACCACTTAAAATAAAATAAAATTTTCTCTCAATCATTTCCCCTTAAAATACTTGGTTATTCACACACTCACAATATGTTATCAATAACTAGTTACTGAACAAATCAATATCAAAAATTGTTTACTGACCAAGAAATCTTTAAATAAAAGCACATAAAAATTTGAACAATCAAAAGAAATACAATTTCGATTACAAATTGTATTAACTTCTCCACTCTTTTATCGATCATTGATGTCTCCAAATTGTTTGGTTGCTTAGTTACCTGATTGCTATCAAGAAAATATTAATCATTGAAGCCCAATCAAGTGTTGTATTTTCTCTGAATAAAAATGTATTGCTTTGTTTACAGTCTTGTATGTGATTTATTGAAATTATTTTGTAAAACTTAGTTAAAAGATTTTGAAATTTTTCTACTATTTTGTAATATTTTTAATTGCGTCCAACAATTAACAATTACTAAAAGTTATTTTCAAAGATGAATGTCAACCTTTTCATTTAATTTTCACATGCCTCTAAATAAATTAATTGCTAAAAAAATTACTTAAATTTATTTTTATAGATTTTCTGATCTTATCAACCCAACTCTTATTGTTTACTGAATGATAAATTAATTAGTAAGTACAAGTAGTGGTTAATCTAATTGCTAGTGAAAAGAAACTTGATTAGAAAAATATTCTTAAATTAATTTCTCAAAACATATATTAATTTCATTGTACTTGGAATAAATTTTCATATATTTATTGAAAATGATTCAACTCTTAAAATTATTAACTCAAAGATACTAAAAGTTTGAATAAAACTGATATAAAAAAAAATTAAATGATTATAGACCAACCTCTAAATAAGTTGAATTTCTAACAAAGTTTAAAAAACTACACGGAACCGATAGATACCGATAAAATCTACTAAATTTCCAAATATGTATGTTTAATTGTTGTAAAATATTTTGTTTTTGTAAAAATAAGACATCCTTAAATTAAATAATTAAATAAATTTGGCAATAAAAAACTTTTCATACGATATATTTCGATAGCATAACTATCATCTTCAGGTACTCAAAACCAACTAAAAATATTATGAATTAACATTTAGTTTAAACCAATTATTTTTTATTAATTTAATTTTGCAATAAATAAATATTTATAAAATATATTCAATTCACTTTTAATTAATTTAAAATTTTCACTTATATTATAATTTTTAAAAAATTAATGTTATTTAAAATTTTCAATTATTTTAATAATATTAAAAAAAACAAACATGATTTAACATACGTAAACTATTTAAAAACATTCAAAACATTCGTAGTCACAGCCCTTTGCACATTAATCTTTGGATCCAATGACCTTATCAGCAATGCTTCACATATCACGCGTTCCCAATAATTATTAAAACTTCTCAACAAAATTCTAAAATCAGACATTCCTATTTCACTTTTACAGCCTCTATTGTGCTCACTAATATTGGTCAACCCCTTCAATCGATAATGCTCTAGAACTCAAGTACAGAGATGATGGGAAGTCTCTCCAATGTATGTGGCATTACACCCATTACATGTAAATTGATAAACGAGATCAGAACACAATCCAACCGGAGTTTTTGATTTATTAATAAACATATTGCGTACCTTACACGAATTAGATACGATCTTATATTCTAAATTTCCAATCTGTTTATTAACTTCCTTTTATAATTTGTAAAACCTTCAGAGTACGGCAATACTAACACATATTTAGGCTCAATTTTTTTGTATCCATTATTACTATTATTTAGATCAACACTCAATTCACACCCATTTGACAAATTACACTCAGACTTTCCAAAACATGGATCCTTAGCATTTTTAATCAATTTATCAACAGTCTCTTTTATCATCAACAATAAAAATGATTTAGAATATCCATTCTTTATCAACAACTCAACCAATTTATCAACACTTTTTACCGAATTAGCAAAAGTAGAAGATAAAGACCATGAATGATAAATCAATCCTTTCACCATATTTCTCTTATACTTAAATTCACAAAAGCTTTCTGGAGAAGTATAAAGACCAGTATCAGTTAGTTTTCTATAAATCTCTGTCTCATAATGTTTATCTTTGTGTTGAGTTAACAAATCTAAAAACGCAATTGATGACTTTCTCTCCGTTCCACATGTGAATACAATGTTTTTATGTAAACTGTTCATAAAATGCAAAAACGGTTCTACATGTTTCTGGTTTTTAAATATAAGAAAAATATCATCCACATACCTTTTATAAACAATGGGTTTCTCAAATAGGAAAGAAGCAATTTTCTTTTCCAAACTAGCCAAAAATATTGATGCCATCGTTGGTGCTAAAGGGGAACCCATAGCCACTCCATCTATTTGTTGATACCGTTCATTATTGAAAAGAAAATTGACATTTGAAGTATCAAATTCAAGAAGTTTACGAAATGCCCTTCTATCCAAAATGTGATGTTCCGAATCATTTTTATCCAACAACGCACAGCATAAGTCAATCGTCTCAACCAGTGGGACATTCGTAAACAAACTACAAACATCAAACGAAACCATAACATCATTCATACTTCGTTTTTGTAGCTTTGCAATACAAGAAACAAACTCAAAGCTATCCTTACATTCAAACTCTGATCGCATTAACGGTTTTAATAATCCATCTAAAAACTTTGCTATTTTATACTGGGCAGTACCAACCATCGACAAAACTGGTCTCATAGGTACACCGTCTTTATGGATTTTTGGTAGCCCATATAGTTTTACTGGCTGCGATCCTATTGGACGAATAGACTTACCTACCTCTTCATCAATAAGCTTCTCAATAAAACCATTTAACATTTTTTGCACAAACTCTTCATCCTTAAGAGGAGGCAATTTTCCATTCTTCCGACCCTTTGGCAATTTCACAAACTGAGGAGAATTTAACAAATCATTCAACTTATTTACATACACATCATAGTCAAGAATAACTATCCCATTTCCTTTGTCAAACTTACAGATATTTATATTTTATTTAGCTAAGTTTTTTAAAGTCATAAAATCCCTAATATTCTGCTTTTTGTTTTTATCGTTATACTCCATCGTACTTGCATTTAACGAGCTCTTCACATAATTACCATTAATGCCTTTTATCGATCGGGCTATATGAAAATATAAACTTTCAATTTTTGCACACAATTTTGTTTCATCCAAGCGATTCTTAATACAGTGATTTGGACCAAATTTTAAAACACGCTCTTCTTCATCAGTCAAAACTATTTTACTCAAATTTATCACAGTATTCTCCACACTAAATTTAGAAATCCCAAATATTTTTCTCAAATTAATCAATTTTTTAATATGAGCATCCTCTTTAGATTTTATTTGCACAATCGAATTTTTGATACACAATTCTACGCATACTTGTAAACAAAACTAATTCGTAGCATTATTTAACATTAATCCAATATTTGTTAGTTTTTTATCAATGGAAGTTCTCCTTATTTTCTCTGATTCCAACATTCTTCTTAACGTTCTTCTATGTATTAATTGGACATCTTTACTGGAAAGACAATCACTTAGTTTCATTTTAAAAATGAAAGAAGGAGTCATCTTTTCTTCTAAACAAGTCTCAAGAATTAAATCGTTGCCAAATTTATTTAATTATTTATTTATAAATCAAGCTGCAGCTGTTCCAATATTCAAAAGGTTTATGAAGGTTTATAACTCCCTCAAAAGAAAGGACTAGACATTAGTTTTCTTGAGAAGTTGAGAAGTTTTAATAATTATTGGGAACGTGTGATATGTGAAGCATTGCTGATAAGGTCATTGGATCCAAAGATTAATGTGCAAAGTGCTGTGACTACGAATGTTTTGAATGTTTTTAAATAGTTTACGTATGTTAAATCATGTTTGTTTTTTTTTAATATTATTAAAATAATTGAAAATTTTAAATTACATTAATTTTTTAAAAATTATAATATAAGTGAAAATTTTAAAATTTTAAATTAATTAAAAGTGAATTGAATATATTTTATAAATATTTATTTATTGCAAAATTAAATTAATAAAAAATAATTGGTTTAAACTAAATGTTAATTCATAATATTTTTAGTTGGTTTTGAGTACCTGAAGATGATAGTTATGCTATCGAAATATATCGTATCCTTAAATTATGATTATCATGTGATTAGAATTTGATTAAAGTTGTGAGAAATATTTTAAGTTGTTAAATTTTAAATAAAACTACTTAATTTGTAAATAATGTTAGTACTTTGAAGAAATTTTAAAATAAGACCTTCAGCAAATTGGTAAAAAAATAGTAGTTATTGAGTAATACTTATTAAAATTACTAAAGTTTTATAATTTTTGACAAGTTTTGATAGATCTTTATTAAAATTTGTTAGTACTTTGAATAAAAATTTTAAAAAAAGTTTCAACATAGTTGTAAAGAAAATAGTATTTATCAATTTAAAAAAAAATTAAATAAATTAACTAAGTTGTAAAATAAATGAAAACATTTTTTAGATCATTTTTTAAAATTTTATAAGTTTGTTAGGTAATTGTTCTAGGTACTTGTTGAATGAAAATTAATTGCACAATTTCTCTTCATTCGTAGAAATAATCATATATATTTAAATTATTCAGAAAATTGTCAATAACAACATAAGTAATGGGTAACATAAATTTTTTTAATACTAGTCAATTTTAATTTTTAATTAAATTACAAATAATAAAATCAAATAAATACTTGAATACAAATAATTACATGAATCAAACATTTTCTTAGAACCGAACACGTATAGTATATTTTATTCAGATTCCAATAATATCATTAAAATTAACCAAGATCTTACTGATATATTCTGATAACCCTTACTGTCAACCATTCATTTCTCTTTAAATGACATTAATCCTAGCTATATTCATTATTTTCATAAAAATCACCGACATCGATATTCAACCGAATAAATTTCTTGAAATCACCTTAAAATAAAATTCATCTCTTGACCAATAAAATACCCTTAAAAATACTAAAAATTCGCCTCTCAACCAATCATTTCTCTTTAAATGACAATATTTCCACTCTCTCAAAAGATTTACACACATATTGATATCTATCTGAACAAATCCCCCTAAAAATATTATTAATTCCTAATCCATATTCTCAATTTAGAAAATATTTACGCTTTGAACACAGATATTCAACCAACTCAACCCCTTTAAAAATGACAACAAACTTGTTCTTAATCGATTATTTCCCATAAAATATCATAAAATTTCCTCTTAACCAATCATTTCCCTTGAAATGACAATTTCCTTCACTGCGCCAACAATATACATATTTTTGTTAAAACCTACAAGGTAAAATTTCTTTAGAAATCTATATTTAACCCAATAAGATCCTTACAAATGCATCATTCGGATCATATTTGCTATATGTATTCAACCAATCAAATTCCCTTAAAATTATCATAAAAATCTTAATTTTACCAATAAAAATAAATTTTCTTTAAAATCTTACAAAATTGTTATCGATACCCAACATTTTCCGTCGAAAATCACCACAATTTGATTCTGGCAACAAATTCTATCAAATAAAAAATTCATCAAAAATGACTATAATCGAATAAAGTCTATGTTTCCCACATAAATTAAATTTCACTAAATTATTGTAAAATCATAAAATAAATATCATGTTGCTCAAATAATTAAAACTAATCAGTAAATCATGTATAAATTCAATAAAAATTACCAGTCAACACATAGATATAATTCATATGTATACTGATAACCACAATGAGCATACTCTTAAAAATCTCTAAATTATACTATTTTGTGATTGGTATCCAACAAAATCAATAAAATGGAAAATGAAAATAATTAATTGACCATTCTTTTTTTTACTGTAAAATCAATTAAGATTTTAGGTTTCACTAAAACATTTTTAAAAATCAACTGATTTAATCAACTTTTTAAACAGATCATAAAATTAAAATATCATTTACTATTCAAAATCTATCAGTCAAATTGGAATCTAATTGGTAAATAATTATCATAAATATATATTTCATAAACATTTTGTTCCTAAAATAAACTTTTATTTAAAATAATCCTAAAATCTAGTTAAATCTGACAAATTATCAAGAAATTAACTGTTTCTAAAATTATAGATTTACCCTTATTTCTTCAATGATTTTATTAAAAACATAATCCATTAAAATTCAACATAAAACATAAAATTCACAAAGATGATTAAAATTTACTAAAATAAATACCTCGTAAAACTAAATATTATTAAAATTATCATAAAATTCCCCTAAAAGCTCTAATTGATTTACATAGACTAAAATTATTTTATTTTTGTCGAGTACAACCTAATCTATTGAAGGGTGTAATTAAATTTATTAAAAGTTAATTAAATTTTCATTGAAAATGACAAGTCAATAATAAGTCAACAATTGGAATTTTAATTAGTAGAGAGTAGATTAAGTGACTAAAATCGTTGAAATTACTGAAAAAAGTGGGATAGCTAAAGATATCTACTAAACAGATGAAATATCAATTGATATATTAAAAACTTACAAGGGTAATATACTTTGAAGGGAGAACATATACATTGAAGAAGAAAGTAATCATTAAAATGAGAAACTATTTTTATGCTTTTTAATCAAAGAAATATTTTTTAGGCTTTTAAACGATAAAATATTTCTATGCTTTTTTATTGATAGACGATTCAAGCCAATTTTTATTTTAGGCTTTTTATCGAGAGTCAAAAATACCCCCTGACTATAGTGCGACCGAAAAAATTTTGTGGATGAAAAAAAATATTTCAAACAATTTTAATTCAAAACAATGCGCCAAAAATTTGAATTTTAAAAAAAATGGTCCAAAAATTTAAATTAAAAAAATGTGCAAAAAATAGATATTTTTAAAAAAAAATTTGTCAAAAAAAATTGTAAACAATTTTTTTTTCAAGAATTTTATTCGGTTGAATATCGATATGACGGTGATTTTTTTGAAAATAATGAATATAATGAAAATAATGAATTATTATTATTATTATTTTTATTATTATTATTATTATTATTTTGAAAATTTCATATTAATTTTTTTTACATTTTACTTTGAAAATTTTTATCATTCTTAACATGTATAAAAAACTCATTGTAAAAATTATACTAAAAAATGTCATTGTACGATTACATTAAAAACTTTATCAATTAAAAACAATTATAAAAATTTCATCTTTAAAAATCATATATAAAAAATTCATCGATAAAATTATAGTAAAAATTCTATTTAAAAATCATGTATAAAAAATTCCATTATAAAATTATGTTAAAAATTTTATCATTTAAAAATATGTATAAAAATTGATTAATAAAACTATACTAAAAATTTTATTTAAAAAATTTTATCATGCAATTTTGTCGACTCTTTAACTTTAAAAATTCTTACCTTATGTAACTTACCTTTTGACCCTCTATTTACTTTTAAAAAATTCTTACCTTATGTAATTTGCTTACTATAACTGCTTTTAAAATTTTAAGCTTTAAAAATGACCCTTATGTAACTTAACTGTTGACCCTTTATTTAATTTTATAAAATTCTTACCTAACTTATCATACTTTACTCTAGGCACCTTAATTTACTTAAATTTATTCTAACGTACTTTAAATTACTCTGACCTACCTTAATTTACTTAAATGTACACTTATGTACTTAAATTGACTTTCGACCTTTTAATTTACTTTAATTTACTCTAATATACTCAAATGTACTTTAATTTACCTTAATTTGCCTTAATTTACTTTAATATACTCTAATGTACTTTAATTTACTTTAAACCCTTTAATCTACCTTAATTTACTTTAATATACTCTAATGTATCTTAATGTACTTTAATTTACCTTAATTTACTTTAGGTATTTTAACTTATTTTTATCTAGAGCCTAAATTTGCCTATGAAAATTGTGTGAACAAATATGTCAAGTTTTTTTAACAAGCCTATAAAATACCCCTGACAATTTTTTATCGGTAGGTGATTCAAGCCATTTTTATTTTATGCCTACATTTATCTATAGAAAATATTGAGACCAAATATTGCATTGTTTTTATTATGAGTTAAAAATATCCATGACTATAGTGTGACCATCTTAGGCGATTTGAGTCAACTTTAATTGTATGCATTTTTATCGTTAGGCGATTCAAGCCAATTTTATTTTAGTCTTTTTTTATCGAGAATCAAAAATACGCCCTGACTAAAGTGTGATTGAAAAAATATTTTGTGGATAAAAAAAAATTTATTCAAAAAAAATGTACTAAAAATTTAAATTTAAAAAAAATACACAAAAAATCGCACCAAAAATTTGAAAAAAATTTATCAAAATAAATGTGCGCACACAAAAATTAATTATATTGATTACGTAATTATGTAATCAAGACACACTGTGATTAATCACATAATTACGTAATGCAATCGCTTAAACCCCCTACTTGTTATGCAATAGTGTCTGGGCACAGAGTGCTACTAATGTAAGTTTACCATCTCATAAATGTTAATAATACATGCATTTACCGGTAAATGTATACATTATGCCTACGTCATTGGAAAATGTAGAAATAATTCACAAATGTGTATATTTACCGGGAATAGTACATATCATCATAAACATATATATTAACCCTTAAATGCATGACTTAATTTTTTTCGTTTTTTTTAATTTGACGCTTTGTAATAAAGTAACTACAACTACAGAAAAATAAACGCTGGTCACATCATGCGCATGCGCAGAACTATGTAGCCTGTCCACTGTAACATGTATTGCATCAATATTTTATTTCTGTGCAATGTATGAGCTTCAATATTGGTATGTTGCCAAATGGCAACACGATGCATTTAAGGGTTAAACAAACTTAAAAAATGAATTTAGAATGTATTTTTCGTTAATTCGAGTTTTGTTTTCGTCAAATCACAAGAGATTGCATTTTTATTTTTTTTGATTTTATCTACTCCAACGTAACTTAACCTGACTCTAAAATTTTCTAATAAGTTTTACTTTACACTTTTACCATAACCTCTAGGTTATAGTAAATATGGTAACAAAATGATCGGTAAATGTTCTATCTACATTTAAATTCCTAGAAACGTACACAGGTCACAGTTTCATAGATTTGAGATTTTATAGTAAAATACATTTTAACACTTAACATATAACACCTAGCAAAGTAATTTTTCTTACACATGCTTCACGAATATACATTATTTAAAAATTCAATTTGCTATAAACACAAACACGGTTCGATGCTTATTATTCAATACCATAGTGGAGTTAGAATCACGGAATGAAATCGAAATACATTCAGTTCAATCCATACTCAAAAACAAAAAAAAAGCGAGCACATAATTTTGAGTTAATTTCATATTGGTATATTTTCTTTACATTCACAAAAATTACTACAGTGTGAATTACAAATTAATTGCTTATAGCAGATTCAATTTGGTAGTAGTGTATTTTTACACTAAATTTGAATGAACAAAAGGTTAAACCTAATTGTATAAGAGTAAATAGAAATTTTTGAATTGTTTAAAATTTAGAAACTTATAGCACAAACATCTACTTTATCATCAACCCAGGGATTATAATAAGAATAATATCCGTTATGAATACTTTTTAAAATTCTCAGATATCACGGAATTCTGTATAATTGAATGTTCTTCTCAAAATGCTGGAATGTAAAGCTGAATTTAAAAGTCTTTGAAGTGTTAATCAAAATATTTTTTTGCAAAATACATTTACTAAAACCCCATTTCACCTTTTATTTTACAATATAAATTTCTTTTATGGGAATATGAGAAAGAAATTAGTAGATTCAAGGCAGTAAAAGAAGAAAAGTTTGTAGAATATTTCGTTACTATGACAGTCATTTCTTTATTTTGAATGGAAATTATAGTAACTATTTTTAAAATTTGAAAAATTAAAAAAAATTTTAACTTGTAAGATGCAGAAAAATTAAACGAAGTTTAGATAAAATAAAATATTTGCATTAAATAAATCTAAACTATCTATTATGCCTTGCCAAATGTAAACAAATATTTACCTTAATATTGTTTTAATTACTATAATTAATTCCGCTTCGAAATCATTTTGGAAATCACAGTTTATATTTAAAAACTAAATTCAGTAGAAAATTTAAAGTATTATTTTATTTTATAAATATTAAGAAAAATAATTTCCTTCACAAAATTTGTATTTAGTAAAATTTAGTAAACTATTGTTTCTATTTGTTAGGGTTATAAATCTAAAACTAATAAATCTAAAATTTATTATAATAATTTAATCCAGGTGTGGCCAACAAGTCGACCCAAAGACTTTGAAAGTAGCCCTCGAAGCTAAAGTTGAACAATTTGGTTTCACTTCAATAAATGTTTCAAAATCTTAATTCGATAATTTATTCTCACAATAATAATTAAAAAATGAGAATTAAACAAAAATGATAATTTATTTAAGTTTTACCCCAAAAATGGCCTTCAGTTTTTTTGTTTAACTTTTTCAATGGACTTAAATTTGACTTTAGAAATTTTAAAATTGAAAAGTTTTTATTGTGATTAATTTATTGTGATTAATTTTTCAATAAAAAAAGAACTTTGATGTGTGTAGGAACACAATTTTTACGAAACATATTGCAAATACATTAGGAAAAAGGATTGGAACAATCGATGATTGTGTTCTTTTGTTTGTCGGGCATTACCCATAACCAAAAAATTGAATGGGTGTGCCGTTGGCAGCCAAGACAGTGAAAGGATATTTGGTTTATGGAGTGAAAGTAATCGGAAGAATTGAAAATGATGAGCTGGAGTCTACGAGAAAGAGAATCGATATGCTGGAGTCAAAGGTTGCTTCCAATGGTTAAGATGTTGTTTATCGCAAAGGCGCCGCCTGAAAATCCAGGGTTGACAGATGGCGAAGTTAGATTTTTTAGGAAGATTTGGGTAGTTTTCATTATGTTAGATTTATCTGAATGACGAATTACATAATCGAAGCCTGGGAGACATTTTTGTACCTGTATACCGAAGAGGTTGTGATAAATATAAATTTGGATAATTCTTAACGTAGAGGGGGGTTTGGCCATGAACATCCTATGTGGCATATTCTAGCATTAGATAAGAATGCTTTGTGAACAAAACAAGTCAGAGGAAGAGAATTTGATTTTGTGGTTCTTTCGGTGAAAGAACTTTGTGTGGGAGGAGCTGCATATCGCTTCGACAATTTTTGTTAACGAGGATATCTGTTCCTGCAGTAAATAATCGGAAACCGATAAGATGGAAGACAGTGCAATGCGAATAGAGGGTCTTGGACCAGTTTATCGGCGATTTTGCAAGGTGAAAAGCATCATCTGAATCAACAACGAGAAGTGAGGTTTGGACGTGATGTCGGAGCGCTGTTAAAAATAGTTACAAAGAAGAGCATTGTTTTTTGATAGACCAGTGCGAACATTTTCGAGTTCCCGTACGAGTTGGGATAAAAATAATGATGGCGCTTGACCAGCATATGGAGTGGGTTTCGTTAATTTCTCGATTGCTGAAATGCGCGTGGGAGAATATTTTTTTTGAATTACGGATTTGATTGACTCGTATAGGTCTCCTGTGTCTAGAACATCAGTTATTTGAGGACCTAACTCTGTCATTAACTCGTCGGATATATCATCTAACAAAACGTATTGCCTTGCTTTAGGGTTGGCGCTTGTGCGGGATTCAAAAATGCGAAACCACGATGAATGTGTTCCATCAGTATCTAAAAAATTAACTGCTTACGATTTATGGGAATTTAGAAGTTGTTATTAATGCTTGGTTTAGTACCGCCTCTTCCCCGTATGAAAAGTGTGATTATTGAATTTTTTAGAATTATAAAGAAGTCGGTAATGGGAACTCCGTTATTCAAAATAAAAAATCTTTAGGATCTATCGAAAAATGTTTTGATAAATCGTTCATGATATCTAAGGTTACTCAAACTTCGTGCAAAAGGTTGTTGTGGCGGACCGTTATGCTTACTGATTTGTTAATTAAGATTGTGTTTGAAAAATTGGAATATTCGTGGAGGCATTTGTAGCGATAAATAAAATTTAAGCAAAATATATTGTATATAAATTTATAAACGTTAAAATGATAGTTAAACATTACAAATGCGTGATATTGAAAATGTAAAATAACAAGTATTAGCAAAATTAATGACGTTATAAATGGCTTATGAACATTTATAATTTTAATATGATTAAACACTTTAAAAACATAAGCAAGACTTACATTTGTTACTTCTGACACCAATTGTAGGAACACAAAATTTGCACGAAACATATATTGCAAATACATTAGGAAAACGAATTGGAACAATCGATGATTTTGTTCTTTTGTTCGTCGGTTGATAACTGAGCATTTGATATGATGATTTTGCATTACTTCAGAATAAATTCCAACGTTTTCGGATTTAAATTGAAATGGTCCAGATTGAGGAGATAGAAATAAACTCGAACGATCATTAATTTAACTGATTGAATTTTGGTAGAGTGCTTCAAATAAAGATGATTGAAGAATTTTGAAGAAATAAAAAGATGTCGTTTTAATATTAATATTTACACAATAATTAAATGTGTTATTTTTAATAACGCATTTGTAATTTTAATTAAAATTTAATGAAATTAATTAAAACTAAATATTGCAGGCACTACAGTGTGATTAACTTGTATGTTAGTCGCTAGTAATTGTTATTAATAATATTTATGCAAAGCCGCAAAACAAAAAAATGTTCGCAAATAACAGATCTACATTTGAAATCATGTTTGAGAATTGCATTAAGTTCATATGAGCCAAATTTTGAAAACTGGTTGCACTTATACAATGTCAGGTTTCGTTCAATTAAACATTTTTATTCATTTGCTTATTTACAGTGTATTTTCTAAAACTTAATAAGTATTTCATTTCAAAAAATATAATAATAATTATTATTCTTTTATTTGCTAAAATGTTTTGAGTATTTAATTTTTTAAATAATATAAATATTATTGTAGTTCATAAACTAAAAAAATATATAATGATATGTTTTCTTTATTTACAATAATATTTGTTTAATTGAAATTCTTGATAATTATTTATTAAAATATTTTTTAAAATTTGAAAAATCCTATTATTTGTTTGCCCGCAAACTATATTTTACAAATTAAGAAGCCCTTAAGGGATAAAAGTATGACCACACTTGATATATTCCATTATTTTACTGTATTTTATTAGTATTAAAATACTTGAAAATAAAATATTAATTTTGTTGTTTTCCCAATTAAGTGACTATTTTCATTCTTACATACCAACTTGCTGTAAATTGTTGACAGTCAATTTTGTGTCGCCTGTCTGTATTTACTTAAGCTGTGTGTGTTTCGGCTTACAGAATTTTTAATGTCTGGTTTGGAATTATTACTGTGCCAGTTTAATTTTAATGTAATATAATAGAACTGATCGGTATAAATGGCGAAATCAATAAATTATCGAATTTAAATTTGAAAAGCGGATAGGATATAGAATTGGTAATGATGAAGATCATGGGGATAATAAAATGATCAAAATACGTTTAGAAAGGACCGGGAAACAAGGGAATATATAAAAACTCAAAATCATTAATTAATTAGGAACACCCGGGTTGAATAAACAATAATAAAGTAAACAATGGGAAATTTGTAAGTCCATTATCAGGACAGCTTAACCGATGAAAAAAGGTTATCACAATAAAAGCTCATAGTGATATAATTAATTATATTGTTGTACAATGAGATCATGAAAGAAAGCCACAGAAGGAAGGTTGTAAAACTGAGACGATTTGAGCTGACAATCATTAATCAAATGTGTTATCCGACTATATAGGACAAGTCGAAATTAGATACAGGAAACGAAGAAACTGAAAGGACGAAGAAACGGAGAATAGAATTAGTAGATCAATGAAGTTTATTGAAGTAGATCAACAGAAAAGTTAAGAGATATTTGTTGAGTAGTTTGAGTCATGACAAGATCAATATATTGAAGGTGATTATTGTGATAAAATGCACTAAGTCAGAAAATCACATCAGTTTCACCGAGTGGTCATAACACATCTTGTTTCTTGCTGTAATAATTTTAGTGTGTAATTTGTGATAAATACAAATATACATTGGGACTATTGTGCTTCATTTTTACAGAGCACATTTAGTCAAAACTACCGACTATTATTATTTTATTTATTAAAATCAAACATATTGCACAACCGTTTTCTTTTGATTTGACAGGTCAATAAATAAAAAAAGAGGCATTTGCTGTGTAAAATTAGTTTCAAACTTGTAAAAATCTTACCAAAACCGAATGGAATTTTATAAATAAAGTGTATAAAAAATGTCTATTGAAAAATAAACATAAATTATTCTATATTTTTGTTTGTCATTATTTAACATTATTAAAAGAGATAGTCAAAGGATCAATTTCGTAACCTTGATAAGCATTTAAGAGTTTTAATTTTTCGGATTTTTAAAATAAATGTAATAAATGTAAAAGAAATTAAAATAAAGATAGTAAAAAATCATCGACAAGCATAATAAATATGTATTCCTTCATGCTGTAAAATCGTAAAGTGAAGATACAGTTGTTATACAATTTAAAAAAATAGTTGGATAATAAAATATGGTGCTCCAGAGATTAAAGTAATTTATTCAAGTACTTACCATCAGCCTGCAATTGGACAAATCGAAAGACAATTTAGGACAATCAGGGACGCAATTTATATTTCATTAAAGGATAAAAACTAGGCTGAACTGTTACCAGAAATTAAGTTTATGATAAACTCGACCTACCAAAAACGATTGGCCAAGCACCTTGTGAAAGAGTATTTGGAAAGCGTATTTACAAATAATGGTTGTTGAATATGCCAGAGAGAAACAAGACAATTGATTCGAAAAGGAAATTTGAAATAGGAGATTGCGTTTTAATTAAAATCAATACGAATAACAAAGAAGATGACAGATATTTTGGACCATCAGAAATCGTGAAACAAATGCATGAACGGAGTTATGAAATAAAGCTTGATACTTGAAACCCATTGATAAGAAACATTGAGTGGCTAAAGCCATTTAAATGAGGGGATGTGAGTATATAATAAAATTAATTAATTAAATAAATAATAAGTAAATAAATAATAAATAAAACAGAATTTGATATTTTTAAAGATTAATTTTTAAAATTTAAATGGAGAAATTTTTTTGAATAAAGAATTTTAAATCTATATAGTTTCAAGCTCGAATCTACCTGATAAAGACAGTGAGTCCGTCGAAATATATTGTAGTATAATATATATGTTGGATTGGCACTTTCTTTTAAATAAATAATAATTAAATAAATGATTAAATGAATGTATGTTGTGGATTGATGTGGTATGAAAATTCCTTGTGCTTGCATTACTTTACGTTTAATAAAATTCATCAAGAGTTTTGTATGAATATTAGAAACAAACTTATTTGATTTGAATTTAAGAAATATTTAGTCAATTTTGAATGTTATAAATGCAAAAAGTAATATAACTAACAACAATAATGAAGGGAAGTGCCATGTAAAGGTATAATCTAAAAATAAAAATTCATTAAAAATAAATAAATAATATATTAATTATGTGGAAATCCCGAATAATCAAAATAATAAAATAATGAGATTAACTTTTCATCAAGAAGTTTATCAACTAACAATTTGGTGGTAGGCCTAATTTAAATATTTGTTACCAAATTTTACAGGAGAAAAAATCCAGGGACACTGTTGGTTAATTGGCAGCTGGTCAAAGAAAAGGAAAAAAGCAGAAAAAGAAGGAAAGAAACAAAAAGAAAGGAGAGTTACACCCAGTTTTGAAAATCTATCTATTTATCTTAAAATATACAAATTAAAAGTGTTGTTGACGTTATTGAAAAATCTGATTGAATTTCAATAAAATATTTTGTGTTATGTCTTATTTAAATTATTGAAACAAAGAGCACAAAACGTTAGAATCTGTACCGACTTGAATAATAATAATCCAACAATAAGAACGGATAAATTATGAAATATTTATTTCTATATTATTTATCCAATTTTTCTACTCAAGCATGCTTTTTCAATAAAAAAACAATAAAAATATCCTAATTTACTTTCATTTATATATCTTTATTATTTATATAAATGTCGTTATTGATCAAAACCCATTTTAATTATTTGATAAAATTCTTTTTTATTAATATGTACTTTTTTAATTTATTAATAAATATTTAAGTTATGTCAGGAAGCTGACAAACTTAAATTAAGTCAACCAAAAATTAAATTTAATTATAAATTTGCTTGTAAAAGTTAAAAAATTTATAAATATCAAAAATTATAATTAAAAATAAAGTAGAAATAATTTCAATAAAATATTTTATTCATTAAGTTATTCTATAACTAGAGCCGTACTTATAGATGTATAATAAATAAATTATAATTAATATAAATAATTTTTGATTACAATAAAATTATTGTGGATTTAAAGAACCTTAATCTGGATTTCATTTAATTGGAAATCATAAAGCACAAAATGAATAAATTTATATAAATAATTATAAATATAAATATGATATAAATATAAATTGTATAATGTAATATAAATAATTTACAATTACAATGAAATTATTGGAAATCGTTTAAAATAGATAAATTTTATAATATTCTTTCGTTCAAAACGGTGGTTCCCAACCTGTGGGTCACGCCAAACAAGGGTTCTGTGATACCTTCTAAAAACTAATTTTTTTAAATAAGCTATGGTATTCAGGAACTTATGATGCAAGGAGAGCTCCTTAGTGGAGATAATGAAGCCACTGATAAATTCGGAAACGAATTTAACAAATATTTACAATCTGAAGATTTGCAAATTGATCAAATATATAATGCCGACGTGACAGGCTTATATTGAAAGTGTTTACCTATTAAACCACTTGCTTCAACTAAAGAAACATCCAGTCCAGGTCATAAATCATCAAAAGAACGTATCACAATCATGTGTTACGGCAACTCCTCTGGAACACACAAAATGAAACCTTTGATGATTGGGAAAGTGAACAAACCAAGATCATTTAAAGGAAATGAAATAAGAAATCTTTTTGTTAATTATTACAAACAGAAAGAAGAATTGAAGGGTGTTGGGTTCCAGAGGTGAGAGATTTTTTGAAAAGTAAGGGGTTACCAAAGATAGGAGTGCTACTATTAGATAATGGTCTTTCTCATCCAAATAAAAGCATATTGCAAACGGACAATGACCTTATTATTGCAAAAATTCACCATTTAATCTTTGATTCAATTGATGGATCAAGGGGTTATCTCATTAATGAAACGACATTACTGCAATAACCTTCGTAAATGCCTTTGTAACGAAGTTTATGATTTGAATAAATTTTGGAAAAAAAATGACACTGCTGGATGCGATACATGGTGCAACTCATTCTCGGAACAAAAAAAAACCAACCACACTAGTTCGATTCTGGAGGAAAATTCTACCAAATGTGAAGGTGAATTTTTTGATTTTATTCAGCCAAAGACAAGTGAATCACTATCTGAAATAAGTGAGCTAATAGTAAATTTATATATCTTTGAAAATTTCGATAGAAAAAATATCGAGGAATGGTTAAAACATGATTCATGTGATTGAGGTTTTCAAATAATAAGTGACGCGGATATTATTTCCAATCTCATTTGACCAGAAGAGAAAGAAAATGAAGATGAAAGCGAAGAAGAAGAAGAAATTATGAATCTCATAAGTCACAGCACGGTCCTGAATTCTGTTAACACTTTGTTGGAGTACATCGACCATTGTAATTTCGAATATAACGATATAATATCTATTCGAAAAATTCAAACTGATATTAGAAAATCATTAAATGATTCCACAAGCAAACCAAAATCACAAATTTTCTTAATAAATAATTAGTACTAAACATGTTAAAATAATTGTTTGCTTTGTAAATGTGTAAAATGTCGCATTTTAGAAATAAATAACTATCGTTCGGATTAACAGTTTTTCGATTGTCGGTGCCACCTCTCCCCGTCATTAACCCGAATAATCGGGAGACTACTGTATAATAAATAATACTTCGTACAGAAAATGAGTCACGACTACATCATAAATGCAGCATGTGAGCAGTTTTAATACTTAAAGACCTCAATTATCATTTTTCAAAGGTATAAAATTTATAGATAAATTTGACCTCCGAGAAACTAAAAGCTGTTGAAGAACTTGTGCAACCGGACCAGATGTTTCACAACTACAAAATGCATTTTTTAAAAGAAGACGGGGACACTATTACTATTAAAGCTATGAAGTTTTTAAAAAGTTGGATTCAGATCTAAATTACAATCAAAATGCATTCTTCAACAATTAATATGCAAGATATTATGATGCCTTTGTGGAAATAAGGTTTAAGAAAAAGGAAACCTGGTATTTAACAATTACAATTTAAGATATAAAGTCGATCAGAACGATACATTTTCTATTATTTAGAAAATACCAACTGCTAGAATATCGCAATTATTTTAATCAATATTGATGAATATTAATAAATGTATTTAATCAGATTTGTGTTGGTTTACATTTTGAAATAATAATAATAATAATAATAATAATAATAATAATAATAATAATAATAATAATAATAATAATAATAATAATAATAATAATAATAAAAATAATAATAAAAATAATAAAAATAATAAATAATCTTTCTGGTACTCTTTGGAAAATGTCCAATGTCATTTGATTTAAATTTTTTTTTAATTTTATATAAAAAAATTAAAATTAATATTATATAACTATTAATATTAATGAAATATAAAATCTGTTGTTAATGTCAATTAGTACAAAATTATAATTGTTTTACATTATTTTTGATTGACATATTCGTCAGTGTTTTCAAACTAGAAGTTTACTGTAATTACCGGAGAAAATTCTCCAGAATTCTTTCGAAATTCTATGTCAATGTGGATAAACTGGCTTGCAATTAACCAAAATGACGGGTTCTCTACTCGAATGCCCTGCAACAATATTAATAACCGGCCCAAGAAGAATGCAACCCAAATTTTATGAGAATTAATATATTTTCTATGACTTTACACTGCTAAGAAATGATTAACAGTTAAGCAAAATGTCAAAATAAACAAATTCATGAAATATTTAACAAAAAATTTCTATTTAATGACTGATTTGTCTTTCCAGTGGGCCTGCAATCAGTCATCCGTGACCAGAGCTACTATATTTATTTGACTTATTAGACCAAAGTAATACCATAAATTTAATTTTCAAAATTCAAAAACAAATTATTAAGTTTTATTCTCAACAAAGATGTGTGATGGTTTTTTAAATTTCTTCCAGGACAAAGTGGTGTTTGAGGACACTTAAAATCTTTCTGAGAATTAATAATATTGTCTTTCAATTGAACCAGCTGACATGCAATTGCAAATAGGATTTTTTAAAATCAAGCATAGCTACCTGATCTCCTATTTACCACTATCTATTAAAACATATTCTACATACATTATTATCATCTATATGATTTCTGACGTAGTTATTAAGTTTTCCGAAATCAAAGATTGACTTGATATTTTCTTTGTTTTCATGAACTGTTACCAGTAAGAGCAGAATATCATTGCCACCATCGTTCACCGGAATTACCCAATCCTCTTTGATCTATCGTTCGACTTCACATTTGAATTCCTGTCATATTTTCTGATTTAACTGCATATTCTGTGACATGGTTTTTCAGGATAGTGGATTTTTGTTTCATTTTTTCCCAAATTGAGTAAAGCTGTAAATCATTCATCTTTAATTCTCACTTGATTATGCTTGAAAATCTGCACGTATAAGACAGCACTTCCGCCATACCGAACTCCTCTTTCATGAATCGAAACGCCTCCAAGTAGTACTATTGAATCGAGTTCCAGAACAATGTTCACTCAAGTTTTCATTATTTAACAATATACTAACACTTGATCCCCGCTTTAATATTGTTGGGGTTAACAAAAAATGCACAAAAGTAAAAATATAAACTCAATAAAAACATTGATATTCGAAATAATAATTAAAAAGGCAAAATCAATTAAAATTTTAAAATAAATATTTATCGGGGGAAATGGGTATGGGCGGATACCAAATGACGAGACAAATCCAAATATAATAAAATTAAATCGATTGGGGATCCCCAGAAGGAAATATTTAATAAAAATAGAAAATAATTAAAAATTAATTGGCTAATCGGAAACCCGAGCTAATGGGAAATCCGAGCCAACAGAAAGCCCGAATGATGTGAGAAACCCGGAACGTCAACAAATTTTCTAATTACGGAAAACGCAAATGGTTGACGAAGAAAACCCGGGATAAAAGAGAAACCCGCCACCAAAATAATTATTGTAAACAAATGGAAACCCAGTTAGCCCAGAAATAACTAATTTGGTTTTGGACAGAGATGTCAAAAATGCCAAAACCAATTTAGTTTGCGGGTGACTTGAGTTGCGAGATGAGAATAAAAAGAAAAGGCAGATCAACAAAATTGCCAGTTGTTCGAAGAGAATATTTTAGAGAGCGGAATAAAGGAGGTAATAAACTTAAAAATAAATCAACCAGTCAAACAAATTGCGTACCAGACAGGGACATCTCCCTTTGGAAGACGCATCCCTACGCATTGAATTTTGTGAAATCGTGCAGAGTAATTTTGTAGAATATAGTGAATTGAATCGATTTTTTTGTGAAAGTTGTGAATAAAGTTGTGACATATAAATTGGAAATAAATCTTATTGTGTTAGGTTAATTAAATTGATTAAAGAAGGACACCAAGGAGTCAGTCCTAAGCACCGACTTTCTATATACAAACCCAACAATATTCTGTATTAGTTTTATTTCTTATAAGGAATCTACGATCATTTACTATATAACGCCCTGGTGCTGCTCGTAGGTCATGCAAGTTTACTAACCTTATCGTTTAAGAAATCCAGAATTAATCAATCCAACTTACAATTTTCCATTCACTTTAGCTTGACTATCACCTGCGCTATTCCAGATATCATTGAAGAACTACTGGTGGTGCAAATTTTATTTTAGTGTTTCCTTGCTACCTATCCGGACATTGCTTGAAGGAGTGCTTTTTCCAGCCAAAGACATTTGTTCCGGTAATGCCAAGTTATTTAACTGAAACACTTCTAAACTTGTTGCAGTATTATGTGTAAATATTTCTATAGAAGGCCGAAATATAATTAGTAATCCATTTATGGTCTTAACAACATAACTCACAGAACTAATAACCAATTGACAGGAATCTACAAATTTAACAATAAAACCACCAATTTCAGTAGATAAAGTTTTCGATTTTTCACATGTTGCTGAAATGCATGAAACCCCTCAAAACTTAAAATTGCTCAACCTATAGTCTTGAATATGATGAAAATCACACCCTCATAAGTTGTGAAAAAAAAGAAAAGGAAGTTCAAATCTTATTTGACGTGAAATATTGCAATTTAAACAAACCGGTCTTAGAATTACGATTTCTATAAGGGTTTAGTAATGGTTTCGTGCAAAGCTCAAAAAATAATACTTCAGAAAAAGAACTAAGCATCAGTAAGAAGTATTTTCTTGTTAAAGTTGTGTTGGTCGTAGGGGAGTGGTGAATACCAGACCCTTGAGTCAGCTTAACCCTGTACTGTCACTTACCATCGCTAGGGGGTAACTCCTCCATACGCCACATAATTTTAATCACTATTATGCACCCGTGATTGGCATCACGTTGGAACTGTGCACGACAGCCGAATGCCATTCGAGCAGGTGAGCGCCATTACTGACACTACTCCCCGAAGGACCTTCGTCTTTCCCGGTTGATAGCTGCCGATAGAAGGACTTACGCTAAAAAAAAAACGCTTGACCCTCGCCATCATCCTGAGTTCTAGAGCGGAAATCATGGAAAACATTTCTCCTGTATCTACGAGCGTTTACAATTTCCCTCGCCCTTGATACTCCAAATTTCAAACGATAGAAAATAACGGAAACTAGATTTATTAATGTTTGATAAAAATTAAATCGAAATAATTTTTAATAGAAAATAAACATTAAGAGACAACAGAAGAAATAGAACCAGCAGCCCAAATGTTCGCCAATGTCGCATCACCCAATAGGATGAGAAATTTCGCCAGGAGTTAGTTTTCTTCGGCATCCATGTCGATTGGGAGGCATCTCCTCTTGGGTGGTCTGTATGACGGAGGGTCGCCTCGAGGATCCTCGTCTCTTCGCGAAGACGGCCCGGCAATTTCACCGCAGGGGCCGATGTTGGGGACCTCTCCCGTGAGGATGGCAATTTCCTCGAGATCTAGATCGAGGTCACTCAGGGACCGAATCAGCTGAGGCGGTTCGTTCTCCTCATCCACTAAGTTAATGTGGATGGATGCTGGAGGGGAGGCGAACAGAATCCGCGGAGCGTAGCATATCTCCGGGTCGAACTCAGAGTTTTCGAACTCTTGGTAGGGGGGTGGTAGGTCGTCTAATTGGCCCACCCCTCTCAATGACTGAGTTTCCCGGAGACGGGCTTCTTCTTGTCGGCGACGATCCCGACGTCGCTTATTTCGGTTTGGCCGGTGACGGGCCGTAGGAGTGGAAGAGTTAGCCAGGGTCTCCGTGGTTTCTGAAGGTGGTAACCTTGTGGGATTCGCTTTCGACGTAGGAGCGCTTGGGGTCAGATGGGATTGATCTTCGGCATTGGGGAGGTGATGAGCAGGGACGATATCCAGCTGCTGAATATTTCCGGGGACTCGGATCCGGAGCTCGGTATCCGAGAAGGCCTGATGAAGTGCCGTCGACTGCTCACGGATCAACAGCCGCTGGGCGCGCGACTCGACGATTAATTCGTCACGCGCCTGGGTAAGACGAGAGATTTTCTGCCGGAGCTCCCTGATGACTTCTGGTGGAGCCCAGGTCCCTTTCACTCTTTCGTGCTTCATTTGGAGGTCCCGGTGCTGCATCTTGAGATCTTCATACTTGTGGCGGATTGCCACGATGGAAGGAGGTAGGCGGGGAATCCTCATTGGTGCGTTCGTATTGACGTTATTTGACATACTATTAGAAGAGGAGAAAAATATTTAACCAAAATAATTAATAAGAAGAAAATAAAAGAAAAATGTAATATAATTTAAGTAAGGTCGAAAGCTGGAGTATCCGTGGCGATTTGGGGTTGCTTCCCTCTTACCCATGACCCCGATTTCCTGCGTCTGTGTGAGACCCGGGCGGTGAATCTCGTCCGACCCGAGTGGAATTGGACGGAGATACATAGGGTACTTCAAGCGCGCATCAGTATCATCACACTATCCGTTTGTCGAAGATTAGGTGAATCCCGAGCATTTATTTTAGTAATAGGTAAGAAAAACCATAATGCTGTTAGCGATTTGTTTTACGGTACGATCTATTATGCAACATAGTCATCATTATTCCCCACGGTATCATTATAATTATTTATGTAGGAGAATTCTACGTTTACGATCCTTATTACCTTGTTCATATAACTAAAATTCAAAATCCCGCTTAATCATGGATTTAATGAGGTCGCCCATATTTCGACTTGAAGAGCCGGTGGTGTATTTAAGTACAATCTGAGTTGTCAAATAAGGGGTTAGTTTTAACGATTTTTATCCTTCTATTGATAATTCGCATTATTTGAGTGAAGATGATTTGAAGTATATCATAATTTCTGGATTTCAAATGATTATCTATCCGTGACTCGTGATATTACGGGCTTCCCAGTTGATGTCGGGGTTTAAGAGATCCAAAAAATTCAATTGTTGAGATAACTTGTAGTCCTCACGATTAATCTGGGTGTTAGGGGGGTTAATTTCGCGGTTTCCTGCCCATAGACCGAGATAACTTGATTTTTCCGGGATTTATGTCGACACAGAGTAACCATTTTCTGTTTCCCGAGATTGATCGTAAATGCTATAGTTCTTAGGTTTAAATGAATGACGATTTAAAATTTAAAGTTTATTAGAAATTTCCCTAAACCGAAGTTGTTTCAGTATTATCCTACGTAAAATGATTTTAATCCGAAATTCATAGATTTCAAAAAGGATCCGCATTTAATTTTCAGATAAATTGAAACAATAAGTGCTAAATTTGTATTCATAATGTTAGGAATTCTCATCCGTATCTAAAGTCAATTATCGTAACGGGTGTCGATGGTTAAATTACGGGTTCGAAATTTGAGTTTACACCTAAAATTAACTTATGTGAAAATGAGTACTTACAAATCCTCTTCGCGAATATCCTGGCGTCGAAAATGGATTAATTCCAAGCAGTTAGACAGAAAATAGACTCCTTTTAAATCGACCAAATGTTATCGATTGGTTAAATAACATCGGTTCAGCCTACCGTAACTATGTGCAGATTAGTGTAACGATTAGAAAATTTTGTGTGACTACTGCTTATCGGCCCGTGAACAATTCATTGTGTATCTGTACGTTTGGATTCTCTCTCTCTTATTTCGTGATCTCCATCTACTCGTCCTATCTGATGTGGATTTTTCTAGATGGTTCGTCTCGTCATCTATTTATACTCCCGATGGAGACTTTACTTACACGACGGGTGAATTCCTTACCAGACAACTTCTCGAGTCACGGGTGTATCTTAACCTATTTGCAGTGGACAATCGATGTGGAAGGGTAAATCGTGCTACTCTCCTGCGGAGCATTTATCGGCAAGGTAATTGTTATAATTTTGATTTCGATAGGTTGTTTTACTATTATGTAATGTTCCATTTGACTGCTATTTGTACAAAAACCAACTCTCTCTATCATTTTGCTCTGAAACCTACCCCTTGCTGCCCAGTTTGAGTTGTACCTTTCCGTTCGGGATATTCAAAAATGTTCTAGATCAATGTATGATCCGCCTTAGCTTCCCTAACTGAAGTTTTCCGCTCTTCCCGAGATTTTAAACGATTCGCTCCGGCCACATTTTCAGCAGCCGCTTCGAATAAACAATGGCGCCCTGCGTAGCGGTCCCGTGCAAAAAGCCGGAACCGACTGCGAACTGCCAAGGGGTTCACGAGGCATGACCCACGAGCTCAACTAAGGGTTTTCACCCACTAGCCGGCACACGGTCGGTCCCATGAACCATCTATTTCCATACATAATATAAGATTTTAGAGGGCCCGAACATATCAATAGATATATATATACGAATAAGTGAAAATGAAAATTGACATCAACCGGTTTAATAAAAATCGATAAAAGCATCATAAAATTGACAATTACATTATACAACAACGAAAAACTTCTTACTTAATCTATCGGAGTTTCAGAGTATAAATTGAAATGTTTGAATAAAGCATAAGATTAGATTTAATGAAATTCATCACTGTATTTATAGTATTTTCGTGCATGTGTGCGACCAATAAGCGGTTTTTCGCCATTTTTAGGGCTTTTTAATTGTTTTATTATTTTAAAATTATTTTTATTATTTTTCGTATATTTTTCTTGAGTTTTTGATATATAATTTATTTTATGTTTGGGTTTTACTTTTATTATTGTTTTCTGATAATATTATTTTTAGCCCTTTATTTGTTTTTCTGGTCGCCCCTTCTGCCTGTGCTTTTTCTAAACCTTATTTTGCAAGGTTTTGGCAGTTTATTTTATTTCTTTATGTTTTCTTTTTGCGTCTGTAGGCCTTTTCGAATTTTGATTAATTATTTGTTTTATTTAATTTTTGTTATGTTTTTATTTTGTTTTAATTATTATGTTATTTATTGATTTTTAATATCTTGGTGCGGTGCATGTTTATGTACAGTGATTCCTTCCATTACTTCTGCTCTTTAACTTTAATTTTAATTTTAATTTTGTTTAAATTGTGGCTCTGAGCCCAACAGTTGTTATAAAACCAACAATTTCTTTAACCAATTTCTTCAATTTCTGTAAAAAATCGAACAACATAATCAAACTCTACAGACTTATGAACCTATGAAATTATTAAATAATAAAAAACCCTCATAAATAGATTTTTTCTTCAAGAAAAACTCAAAGAATCTCAAAGTCAATGTAAAGGACAAAATACGGTGTAACTGTTTTGACGAGACTTTAAAATATAAATTTTTATTTATTGGTAATTAATACATGGTTGTGTCCACTTAATTTTTATAGCAAAAACTTATATATTTATATAAAACAGTGGTTCCCAACCTCAGCGATATCACTCGCTTTGAGGAGAAAACTATAGGAGAGTGGTCTAAATTTAGTTTTGGGGGTGACTTTCAAAATAAGGGGCCGACTGGCTTTAATAAAAATATGCTAAATTATTACAAAATATGCTATGATTTAGAATCAAATAGTATTGTTTAAGTATATTTTAGTTGGATTGCTATAAATAATATCAAATATATGAGTTACTTTTTATTACATATGCTTCTAATGATCAATACAAAATTCAAATAAAATTTTCTGATTAATTTTTGATATTACATATAAAAGCTGATGTATTTGATAGTTAGGCTATTTTTGATTATTTTAAAATGTAATAAAAAGGTGAGCGGCTGAGATAAATGCTTAAAAGAGAGCACTGGTATGAAAATGGTTGGGAACCACTGATATAAAGGATCATCTATGATTATTAATCCTCATTATAAAAAGCATTTAAGCAGCGTATTTGAAAATCAGAAAACAGAGATTATGGAATTTTACCCACAAAAAATCCATCTTGTACCCCCAAGGGCACGCGTACCCCGGTTAGTGAAACACTGGTATAGACGAAGCAGATTTTTAATTTTACACATGTATTATAATTGTGTTTAATTGAAATACGAGTTTTAAAAGTGCTTCATGGAATGTTGAAAAATATTTCTGGCAAATCTTCATTAACGATTTGTCAAATATTATCGCATTTTCTTTAACTATATTAGTTTCGAAGGTATTTGAATCTTCTATATACAAATTTCTAAATAATTTATCAAAATACCCCTAGTACACTAACTCATTGTTCACGAGGGGTGTCTCGTTTATTTAACTTGTATTGTCATTGTGTCAAAAGAAACGCTGAGCTTTTAGGGAATTCCTGGAATGTCATGGACATTATCCATTATGACTTTAGTTGAATCCATAAAATTGTTACAAGACATGAATATCTGTAACTTTTATGAAGGAATTTGCGTGGTTTGACATTTGTTGATAAGCAGAGAAGTAACAAAGCATTATTGCGCCCTGTGCGGTTCATATATATGGCATCCCAAACATGCGAATTCAAAAAAACCTACTATATTACTTATGTTTATGTTAAGATTGGGGTTTATTGTTTTTCACCGAACAATCATAGATTATTTACTACTACGTGAGCACCAAAAAACTACTTCACTTGCACTTATATAGAATATTTTTATTCTATGATAATAATGCCTGGGTGGTAATTTTACAAAATATACACCTACAAAGGCACGCTAATGGACCAGTCCAACCAGTAATGTTAAAGATAGGCTTGCTAGGGTGTCGTTTTTTTCGTGTATGCCATTTGATATTTTTTTTATTTATATTTTATTATATTTTGGTAACATTGAAAAAATGTTACATCCCAATTTTGCGCCTCTTTCAAATGTGCGCCCTGTGCGACTGCATCTTACAGCCCTGTCAATATGCATTATGTTAAATAAGATGAGAATACATAGTTATTACACATTGACATCAAAAACTTATATGGCTGGGCTTTAAGTCAAAGCTTACCACTTTGAAAATCTATTCGGATTCATTCGGATTTAAATCATATATTGGAGGAAAATAAGAATTTAAAATAAGAAACACTTCAATATGATTATAGAATAGAAGTTTATATAGAAATCCTCAAATCGATTCATGAATTATTGGATGATTTGGCTGTAGTTCAAGAAGAAATATGGCTCAAGAACTTAAAGTAGAAAAAATATTATTGGTGCACTATCCAAAAATAATTATTTAATTCATTAAAGGTTACTTCAAACGTCATTAGCTATAAGAGTAGTCAACATTCATAAAGCTATTAAATATAAACAATCTACAATTTTCAAAAAGAATATTGATACCAATAGGATGTTAAGAGATGAGGTAAATAATAGTTTTGATAAGAATTATTAAAAATTATGAAACAATAGTCTGTAGAGCAATATTGTAATAAACCTAAAGAAAAAGAATAAATTTAATATTATGCACTACAGAAAAGAAAAAGATTACATTTACTTTCAAACCAACATTTCAATGAAGTTTCAAAATTGATGATCATTTTTTTTAATATAAAAGATACGTTTCGTTTGGATAGATCACAAGTTATATTGGTAAATCGATTTTGGATTTATCAAAACTCCGGATGTATCAGTTACAATATCAGAATATTGGCCAAAATTTAATTGTGAAATCAATATCGTATCCATTCCTTCTATTTGAAATGTAAAAGATCAGAAAGAATATTTTGAATACGTCAAGTTATTCTACAGATCATCAATATTTTTTTAGTAGATAGGATTCTGTTATCATAAAACTTAAAAATAAAATGAAAGAAAATGGATGAGGAGAATGGATTTCCTAACGGCTAAAATGTCATTGTCTATTTACTAACAAAGAATCGATGCAATCTATAGGAATAAAAATAAGGAATATTCTCTTTAACATCAGTCATAGCTAAATAAAAAGTTTACAGTACTGAAATATCAATTTGGTACTAAAAACCATCAGTTGTTTAGTTTCAAGCAGTCAAATGTTGCATTGACAAACGATGATAATAGGAGAAACTGGATCAACAAGAATAAAAATCAAAAAACCTACGAAAGAGTAAATTTATGTTAAAATCCTGTTTTTGTTTACTAAATCTTATTGTAAAACGTATTAGTTATTTATTATTAGGAATCGGAAAAAAGTAAATTTATAAATAAATTCAAAAGTACACCTGAAAATATCTCTAAAATCGAAAAGGAATATTTAAGTGTCATTGAACAAACAAGATTGGTTTGGGATTTAAAACAACAAATTAGAGATGTTGAAATATTTTGACAATTGCCTTGAAAGAAATCCAGATATAAATTATTTTATGAATTATCACCACATAAACTGTAGTGATTCTGATAAAATTTTCAAATATGCACCTATGACAGGATGTTTGACCGAGCTTAGTTTTTCGATGTTAAATAACATTTTAACAGATAACATACTGCACTTAACAACAGAAAATCTGCAAAAATTACTATATTTAGATTTTAATAAATAATATTAATTACTTAATTTTTATAAATACATATTAATATATTTTCTTACATATAGAAAAATATAATATTCCTAATCGATTTCTTTTCGTTTGTTGAAATCTCAAATTTTATTTGCAAAATAAAAAGCACTCGTTTTTTAACACAGAAAAGCACTCTTTTTTCCGATTCCTATTTATTATGTTTCAATGAATTTCATACTATATTAGTTACTAATGCTACCAAAAATAGACAATTTCGGAATATGTATATATAACCAAATGTAGTACAGTTAATAATAATAATTTCATTTGATTAGCGACTGATATTTTTAGTGTACAATTAATTATTAAATATTTGCACCAAGGGTTTATTTAAATATAATTCGAAACTCCTGTCAAACCAACATTTCAAAAGTCTTCGCGAATGAAATTGTCAAATATTAATAAATTAACTTAAAATCGAACCAAACTTAAGTGAAACAAATGTCAAAATATATTCAAATCAAAAAATCTATCTTCCCTTTTTCTGAGTATTTAAACAAAAATAACAACGACATTTATTTAATTTCATTCAAAATATAAATTTAAACAATTAAAATAATTTAAAATTTTATTTTATTTAAAATATAAACTTATAATAACGCCCTTATTTTATTTAATAATTAATATAATAATTTATAAAATAATTTATAATCAAATATTTTAAAATATTTTTATCTAATTTATCAAAAGTTAATTTAAATCTTATTTTTAGGTTTAATAATTTTATAACCTAAATTTATATCCGTTGATAATTATGCCTAAATATCCTTACACCACCGAAGCTTTTTCCTATTAATAATGTTCGTAATCCCAAGTTAGTTTTGGTGATAGATTTAGAAAACAAATATCAAGTCACCATGTAAATGGAGCTCAAATAGCCCTCTGTTACCTTCCATATGGGTCAGACGAAAATATATCCAGTGACCTGAGTCTTAACTGAGAAAAAACTCACATCCTTATTCCACCCCTGAAGATTGTTATAAGCGGCATCCGCTTATTGTATGGGATGCCGCCTTATATATTTATGAAGATAATAAATATACTCCGCGAAAAATGACTTGAGGTTCAAAATTTAACTTTATGACATATGGTAAGATATTAAAATTCCGACATAATGACTTAAAGTACTGGAGAAAGGTACTTATCGGCCAAAAAAAGTATCAACCTTTTGTTTCTCAGTTCTTTATGGATCGATTTAATCATATTGGATAGCATATTGGAATACAGCAAATAAAATAAAACGAAAACAATAAAGCAATAGAATTTAAAAATAAATTTATTAATAAATGTAATTACAATCATTACATAAAACATACAATGGCACTCACCGTCAGTAGCGTTGTGCTTAACGCATTCCCGGACAAGACGGCATTTACCGACAGAAACTGTTCTATTCCGCATGACAAGACGACATACACCGACATTTTACAAATCAGCTATTAGGACAAGACGGGAACTCCCGACAGCTAATGCATTACAATATATATGTATATATATATATATATATATATATTAATTAAAAATATTTATAAAAATTCGAAAGTAATATTGATCGGGGGAAATTGGTATGGTTGATCGCCAAATTGAGAGACTAGTCCAGAAATAATAATAAAAATTTAGTGAGGGGTCCCTAGAAAATAATATAAGATAAAAAAGGAAATTAATTAAGAAAAATTAATTACTAATAGGAAGCCCGAGTCAATGGGAAGCCCGAGAGATGTGGAAAATGCGAGAGCTGAGGAAAACACGAGAGATGAAGAAAACCTGGCGCATAGACGGAATAATATAGCAGAATAAATTAGCCTAAACAACATTAAATGGGCGCCACTGAGTTACGGAGAGGTAATTATTTCGCAATTAGTAATTTAGTAATGGTCCAAACATTGTTGACAAATGTCGGTCTGGAAAGTAATTATTATTAATAATTTAATAATGTAGAAAATGTTGTTGACAATCGTCGGAAAACAGTCTGAGCAGGAGTATAAAAGAAAGAGGGAAAAACATGAAAGGACAGTCATTATTAACCAGACACGAAGAGCAGATATTATTAACTAGAGTGAATCGACGTGAACGAGCAGTAACTAGGTTATTAGAGGAACCTAAATCCAAGTAAAAGTCAAAGTTATCTATCAGAAAGGGTGGTTCTCCCTTGGACAACCTACCCTAAGATAATCAGAGTCATACGGTGGTTAAAAGGTGGAAATCAATTAGTGAAATTGTGATTACAAACATTAAAATAAAATGGATTGATCTGTCATTGTGATAAAGTGCAAATAAAATTGTCCTGTGTTGGGTTTGCTTATTTGATTGAAAAAGGACACGAGGAGTCAGAGGGAACCGACTTTCAATAATAATAACCCAACATAAAAATCATACATGTGTCCATATAGAAACACTATTATATTCATGCGTAATTTATGGTTAAAATTATGTCCAAGAATGCGTTAAATGATCTCGCCACTCTCCAAAATTTTGAACTTACAACTGTTTATCCGTATTTGAGCATTCTATATTGTTTCCTTTTAATTCTTCCATTAATTTCTGATTCATATGAACGCTTCCTTTATGCTCTCAAGTTTGTATGCTGAATATAAAGTTGGATCAAGTTAGTCTCATTGGTGGTATAAATAATGAAGATCATCTTCTTATCAAAACAATTACAATTGAAATATTGTTTTATAACATAAATAAAGTCAAAAAGTGTCTTTCAGCACCCCCCTCCCCTCCGCAAATTTTTTTTCATTTACACGATGCCTCTGATTGCCGTTTAAATTTCAAGTATTATCAATGTCGAGGTATAATAGTAAGTTGATCAGTAAATTAAAAATAGACATTAAATAGTTAAATAAATATAGTACTAAAATGTGATAAATGAAAAGTGTATTAAAAAATGACTGTAGTTAAAAAAGGTAATAAATTGTGGAATTTTCTAAATTTAACACTGGATAAATCAAAGTCAAAAATTTGTGATGAGTATATTAAAAATATATGATCTATTGTTAAATTAAAAATAAATGAAATATCATCAAAAACCTGATCAAAATGACTGAAAAAATTAATAATTGGTTTCATTCAATTAATTCATTTAAACAAATTTTGTCTTTTTTCAAATTTTAATTCATAATTTTTTTTCGTTTAAAATATATGTAAAATATTAGTTTTTTAAAATTAACTAATTTCTCTTTATTTATGAAATTTTTTTTACTGTATTCTATAAGTTAATTGAATATTTTTAATGAGCTCAACTGAAGTTCTTCTGAACGAACAAATCAACATAAAATTAATACTTGCTCAAGACTTCGCAGTTACTAGTGATGAATGAGAATTAAATGTTCTTCTAATCGTTTGGAGTGTTTTTCATGAGTTTCTAATTGAAAAGCATAACTTGTTGACTAGGCAAGTACGTGAGAAGTTCTAAGAAATTGAAGTCCCTATCGCTCGATGAATTAAGTTTCAACGCTACTTTCACTCAACAGTACAACAAAGTACATATTTAAAATACTTAAGGCTGACGTTACCTGTTTGTTTATGATAAAATACACCCATTACGCTCTAAATCCTCGATGCAATACTAGATTTCAATAAATGTATTTCTTGGTTGCTTGATAACAAAAATAAGGATCGTTTTACAGGAGTACGTTACATTCAAGCAGTAATGTAATTTTCAGTCACTAGTTCATAAAAAACACACTTAAATTGCCGTGATTACCAGACCGTACATTTGAAACCATTTTTAATATTGTTGTTTCTTTAAATTAATAAAAGTATTCAAACAAACAGTTCTTGTATTGTGTTTACTTGACATTGATTAAACTAAATAACTCATTTAGCTGCAACGCTATCAGCGTATTCACGCAATTTGCGCATAAAGCGCGCATGTGGACATAATGAACACCCTAAAAAAACAGCGAATTTTAACTAAACTAGTAAAAAAACCATCGAGATACCATAAGAGTAAGTTTGATTCTAAAGAAACATGTGAAATATATAAGAAATATATACGTGGAAGAAGAGAAAATATGCCAGTAAAGCCCGCGTGTTAAATGCGCAAAAATACGGTATCTGATATATCGGACAAAAGTCGCCAAAATAACCAACAGCCGGTGATCAGAGGACAGCTTAAATGTTTTATGGTGAGAATAACAAAGATCAGCGAACTTGGGAGAAATAGCGAAAAGAATGTTCTATAGCCGACGGTGATAAAAGTTTGTTGATTTTTGATGGAAATTCAAACAAAATAATATTATTAATTAAAGAAAAACTTAATTATCTACCTAAATATTCCAATAATTTCAAAGAAACTGTTTATTTCTACAGATACAGAAAGTTCTATTGTATCTTTGGTAAAGAAATTACTTTTATAACATTTGACTTATTTAAATTAGACTTACTGAGTGATATTGCATCATGGCTGACTAAACAAAAGCTTTTCACGTTATTCAACAGAAGTTGAATTGCTATTCAAAGTTTAAAATTTTGTTTTACTGAAATTACAAGTTTAAACAACGAGCAAAGTTAGAATTATTTACATAAGTTCTCGTGCATGATAAGCAGATGTAGCATCTTGTACAATTCCCACAGATTCACTCCAATAAATGCATAAAATTTCTATTAAAACTATTTTCTAAAGATTATGCTAAAATGGTAGTTTATTTTGCTATTATACAAAAAGTATAGCTTAATAAAATTTTATAGTTTTTTTTTCTTTAATGAAAGCAAAATGAAATCCGGTTCATTTCAGTAGATACTTTATATAATTATAATATAAACATTTCAAAATTTCTTTTAATTGGATAAATAATGACAGAAAAACAGTTTGCAATTTTTATTGTAGCAGGATTCGAGGATTTATTTGTTTAAATTAATTGATGTTTTTATAAAATTTTTATAAGATTTTATGAATTAAAAATCTCTAAATTTTTCAATTAAATCAAAAATTATTTCCGAGGCAAGTAAAATGATTTACAAGTGGTTAATTTACCGCATAAAAAAGAAAATGTAAGTGGCATTGTAATATCATGTTGCTTGATCTCAATTAACCATATAATAATTATATATGATCACTTCATGGGTTTTAAATATTTCATTTTCATAAAGATTAGTTAAAATTATTTCTCTTTGTAACACAAATCTTTGGAATAATCACTCGGAGAAAATAAAATGCAGTGCTGAAAATTTCTCACAAAAGAAAAAAGTTTTGGTCTATAGTTGTTATGAAAATAAATTAAATGCTAAAAGAAAACAAAATTAGATTAAAAGTAACCAAAAAATAAAGAATTTTCTGAAAGCACTTCATGGTTCCATGACAATTCGTCTACAAAAAACCGGTCAACCGACAATAGATCGAATACGACAATTCTTCTACCAACATCTCATCACGGACACTTGTTAGCTAATTGGATCATAATTGCGTAAAAATATATAAGACATATATAGAGAAGGCAGTTGCCGTACTGTCTGTCGACCAGGTTTCGATAGAGCCGATTTCGGTAAACGAATTGTCATAGTAGACCTGTTGTTTGTAGATAAAGTGTCATAGACGAAATGTCTGATAGACAAATTGTTGTGATACCGCGTTTAATGTTTTAATTTATGTGAGGGGAGGGGTTATAAAATTTAAAAATTGATAAAAATAAGTTGATTCTAATAAGCATTGAGATTATTAAATTTTTGATTTTACTTATAATATTAAGAGTTTTTGCATTTAATTATAAGTGTAATTTCGTAAAAAAATTTATACAGCATGTAGAAATGTATGTTTGAAACTATAGCGCAAAAAGATTATTATGAATTAATATTGTTTAAATCAAAGTGTTTTTTTAAATAAATAAACTAATTATTGAATTTAATTATGATTATAGACGAAAATGAGTGCTACTAACAATTATTATTGAATATCTGGATAATTAATTTAAATATAATGGGGATTTTAAATGTTAAATATTATTCTGCATATTAATTATAATTTATCAACATAGATTTTATTCAATTATCAAATAATTCATTAAATAAATTTTTTTTCTAACAATCATATGCGATCAGCATATAACGCTTCCTTTTAAGTTCACTTCAATTTCTTTCCTCTTGCCCTTCCCTCTATAAAAAAGGAAAAGAAAAAGTTAAGAAATATTTATAAACCTTTTGTTCTTAGCGTTGGTAATTGTTTGACGAACTTCAATGTGTCAGATTAATAAAATTAAAAGTAATAAAGTAAATTGGGGAATAAAAGAAAACCCCAGATAAAAGAGAGTTCAACTTCAAAAAAAAGTAATAAAGTTTTACTGGGAAAATGAGATACTTTGTGAAAATTCAAGCCGCTTACCTACTACAACTTATTAAATACACAATAGATTTGCAAACTTAAGGTAGAGACCCAAAATTACACGCAAACCAATTAAAATGTAAAATTTTACACATAAACGAAAAATAAAAATAAATTGCAAAGATTATTTTAAAATCAAAAAATTATTTTTTGATAGATCCAGACATTAATCAGGGTAATAATTTTAATTTTTAAACCAAGAAAAATATTTCATTTTATAAATTTTAAATATTTAAATATTGGGAAGTAATAGAAAATAATCCGAATTACAAATAACCATAAAATAACGACATTTCTGAAAAAAATGTATATCAGGAAATAAGAAATCATTGTTTTTGCTATAATTCAAATATCACGACCAAATTACAGAAAATAAAACATTTTTTTAAAAATATAACATGTGAGCTCCGAAAAATATTTTTAACCCAGGCTCCATTGAAACTCTCTGTGGGCCTGTATATATATGTTGGGATACTAAATATTCGTCGATAGATAGATCTCTCGATCCAACTCCTCGTGTTCAATCATCAATAAGACAAAATCCCAACAAAAAAATCATTATTCACAAATATACACCACAAGATACAATTATTTGCTTTTCGTAAACACCCTAAGGGTATCACGTAATAAGTCAATGCAATCTGAGTAACTTCTTTATCTGTTTATTTTTTTCAACTCGTTTCTCAAACTTGTTAGATTTTTTTCTCTTCGACCAACTGGCAACTTATTTTGTTGTCAGTTCCTTTTATAATTTTGGGTTGCTATTAATTTTTCCCCATTTTACTAATTCTGGGAAACCCATTAGGCTGACGTTCAGCTCGGCGGCTCTTGATTAATAGGTTCGTCGGCAACTAATTTAATTAATTAATTTGTTTTTGGGCTCCAGGCCATTCAATATACCTCATCTCAATCTTCGTATTCAAAATCAAATTTGCCACCGGTTACCAATTTCCCCCCCAAAAAATATGGTTTTTTAATTTTTTTAAAAATTTTAATTAATTTTAATTGATTTGGATAATATTAAAATTTTATTATTTTTATTCATGTTTTATTATAACCCCAATATATATATATCAAAAGTGCAGTTGATGATATTGTGAGAATCTAGTTGGAATTCTATAAATTATGAAAAAAGCGAGAGAAGCGTAATCTGATTAATTCATTTGAACGAATGCGATTTATTGTGTTGAGTTATCATTCTGATCGAGAACATGTGGAATTGGATTTCTAGCTCTTTATCTCGCCACACAATAATTACAATTTAGTGATATTTTAATTCATTATTTTGAGTTTTATTACAAAAAACCGGTTAAAACTTTACTCCTTACCTTTATTACTATTAAATCTCCATTTGAAAGAATCAATCCGGTGACAATTTGCATTGCAAAATTTATCATTTCCGTTTCAATTCGCCCTGCTTCCCCTTCAACAAAGACTGATATTACAAGGGAATATTTTTATTAAATCTTTATAAATAAGTTATTGTTTAATATTATAACAAAATAAACTGAAAAATTTATGAATATTTAATTAATATGACTCTCATTGTGAAAATTCCAACTATAAAAGCAATTGAAAAAAAATTCCTAATTATTCCCTTGATTTATTGATAAAAATAATTACGTTTTTCCACATTTTAAATTAATTATTTTTTCAAGCAATATATTATATCAATGTTTACTAATTGTGTATTTTTCAAATTAGAATCTGTTTACTTGTATCAAACAAAAAATCTCAATTACAATCATAACTTGAAAATTGTTTTATTCGATTCATGAAAAATTAATTTGTTTTTATTCATAAATAAACAATGAAAAATTATTTACAATTTGCACAATATGATCATTTTAATTTTTCTTTTCCTTACTATAAATCATTTTTATTTTCTACTATTCTAAACAAATTTTCAGCATTTGCATTTTCAAGTGTAAATATACAAGTATTACATTTTGTGGGGTTTTATATGATGTCAGTGCCCTTGAACCAAATGAAAATTATTATCTTGTCCCCAATGGTTACCCGTTGCTATGCAACGTTGGTAATGCAACCACTGGTTATAGGATCGCCAAAGGTGAGCGCCATATAGGAACTACTAAGGCCCAATCCCATTGCGAGTTCAACGCACCACCGATAGAAGGTATATGTGCGATTTATATTTATGGTCCCTTTCACTTTAAGAATTCGATCAGTTATCTCTCTCTCTCAACCCCCAACTGAATCTTTATTATCTTGCGTGAATTATTCCCGGTCGTAGTCAACTAGTATAACGAATATGAAGGCAATCAACAAAAATATTTATTTATTATGACATTTCTTATTACATTTGTTCCACAAGTCTCATCGCCCGTCGTTTCGCTCTCTCGATCTTTCCCGGATGGCGTTGAGGTGGTTTCACCGCGGGTTTGGTTGCGTCTGTTGAAGTTCGGTATGCCAACTGGGCAGGTGCAAAGACTAGGGGAAGGTGACAGCTTGGCCCTCCTGGCAAGCCGCCAGGGCCACCTCCAGACCGCGAATTTGAGTCTTCAAAGCCTGTCTCTTCGGCCCACCCGCGTTGGGCGGCCGTCGCTCGCTGGTATAGAGTTTTTGCTTTGGCTGGCTCTATCCATGTTGACTTTATCTGATGAATCTCCTTTGTTAACTGCAATAACTGTCTATGGAGATCCGTATTCTCCTTACGTGCGTTTTTGAGAGCCGTGTTCAGAATTGTACAGGGGTCCATCTCTGCGAAAAAAATAGGTCATCAATGTCTCATATGATTATAAGTACGATAATTTTAAGATGCATTACTTGTAATCTAAAGTCGTGAGATAGTTTTCTTACATTGGGTGAATATATTTTACGATACTTATAAATATGAGAAAATAATAAAACTAGAAATATATTAATTCAATCGTAACGTGAGTTTGAATAGTGGCTCCTTGAATTTTGTCTTGATGCCCTGCGAGTGTAGGAGTGATCCCACTCCGACCTCCGATCTCCACTCTCTGTTCTCATTCCTCTGGGGAGGATTTTATTCGGCATCGACACGGTCATGGCCTGCGTTGGCTGATCTACTATAGGGTCATCGAGTTCGAATGAGATGCCATAGGAAGGGGCTTACACATCCGTACTCGGAATCAGACCACCCACGATGTCTTCGTTGATCTGCTCCAATTGATGGCGAGCCTTTTCTACCTGTTTATCGGTCCTTCTTTGATGTGCTTCGAGACGTGCCAAGATATCTTCCGCCCGACCGCGGAGTTCGCGAGCCGGATTCCGTCCTGGCTCACGTTTTATTGCCACGTATGGCAGCTCGATATCTTCGGCTCCTCCTTGTCTCCCGAATCTCGACTCTCTCACTGAGGAAATCGAATATCCGCATCCCACATCGCCTGTCTGCATCTAGCGGCGGAGTGGGATGGGAATCTCATCGTCATCCGAGATTCGTCCACCCATGAATCTATTAGAACGAATAACATTAAATTTATGATAATCTAATAAGCATGAGCATTAAACATATAAATTAATGTGTGTGCAAAATGGCTTAAGTCCAAGATACTTATAAAGTTGATGACATAATGGAGGTTCGTGACAGGGGTAGTCTAAGTTAGTTTCTAAATCTGAGACAGTTTGGAGTTCATAAATCGTATATTTTGTTACGGTCATTTATCGCGACGACTTGTGCTATGGGCCATGGTGGGTTAGTTCTTACGGTCTCGTCGGTGAAATTTTCATGGCTTAAGTGGTATTTCGACGGAGTATTTCGTTGGTTTGGGTATGATAGCCTGAAAAAAATTCATTGACGTTTTAAGTGGCATCAGTAAACCTCAGTGGCACTCGGTGTATTGTGAAGTTGACAAGAAATCGAAATGACTTGTCCTTAATAGGATAATCATATTTGGCATCCAACACATTACACAGACGTGGCATTATTTCTTCGGCACCACGAGTTGGTATTTGGCCGGTTGTAATTTAATCATAATGAAGTCTCTTGATGTTGTTCACAGGGTAATATTGTGGCTAGAGATTAGCAAATCGTCTAGTGGGCGTTTATATTTTAATTATGCATATGAGTTCATAATAACAGGATTTGGAAAAAATTGCAGTCTAGCATTTATTTAGTACTATTCGTTGTTATGATGAGGTCTTCCTGGGTTTTCATGACACTTTTCCATCAGCAAGAGCTTCTTTTCCTTGTCTCGGCTTGGGTCACTTAATGACATGTACCGAGTTCTTTTTTAGGAAAGGAGTTGGCTAGCCGAGGTGCATGCAAAAAAAAGAATAAAATAACTAAATGAGTTCCCTACTTTCTTGGGTGTCGGTCCTTCGTTTCATCGTGATCTCATCCGTAGCCGTATGATGTGAGGGGCGACTTCTGACTCGTGGGTCGTTTTGGTTGTTGAAATTCATTGTTGTTTTCAATTACTAACTTTCTGACTTGTCGTCGTTGGTCTATCTATTTATACTGTACGTCCTGCCTCTGCCTTTGTGCATGTGTCGTGTAATTCTCTCTCTCAGTAACATTCTGGTGCATGTATTAATTCTACAAATTTTCCTACCTCGCTTTTCAACATTTACAGTCGATTCATACCAGATGTTTTCTCTCCACGTGGAAATTTCCTGCCCTTCTTGCTGATCTGAATGGAATTAATCGTGTCTCACCACGTCTACCATTTGTTCGTAACAGTATTGATTTGATTTTTCTGTCTTTCATTTATTTAACGATCTACCAGTTCTTCGCGATCGTTTTCCGGGATTGCATCTTACGGCCGAAAATTTAGGTTAGATTTTATATCATTTTGTTAAATTAATAAATCTTATTCATGAAACAGAGAATTGATTTGCAATCCTGATAAGTTTGCAAGCCTCAACCGCCTCACAAAGATTCCAATTTGTTTTCCTCCTACTTATTTGGACGTTACTCATTGTGGGATTGTAATTAACGCCGGATGTTGCTATTGTGATTTGAATGAGTATACATCCCCATTTTATTGTTTTCTTTGATTATTATTATGATTAATTAACGAGAATTCCCAATTGGCAATCGTCTACACAGTTGATAGTATGCCTTTCAACTAGTCGTAATTACATTCTATCCCCTAATTTGTCTACCTCTGAATTAATTCGATCCTTTACTGATGGGTGAAAGTTATGTATGTTATGTTCAGATTCATGGTCTCGTGATATATCCAAATGAAATGTTAGAAATTATTAACAACATTTTTATTTAATTTGTTTGTCGCTGATTATGCGGGTAAGGCTATCTCATTATAACATGTTATTCTGACTGGTGGTTGGGTCACACTCGAGGAAAATATTTTGAATAATAATATATGTGTCTTTGGGTAGTTTTACAAGTTACAAACAGATTAATTTAATCAGAGCGTGAAATAGCTATAGCGAAAAATAACCTCAAGTAACTGATAACACAATTTCTTATTAAAAGGTTCATGGGATAAGCTATTTACTCCGATTAATTTTCCTCGTTACATTTTTGCGATATTATTATTTTGCGATTACATTAATCTATACTAGGACATCGATGTTTGTATCGTTGGTTCTCTGTCACCGTCCTCATCTAAAATTTTTAGTTAGGCTAATTAGTAAATTTTACGTAGTTGATTTTGTTTGAGATTGAGTTAGAGTATTTCCGACATAACAATTATTTCCGAATTCGTTCCCCACTTCCTTCCTTCTGAGTTGACCTTAGGATAGTTATGTTAACATTATGATTTTAAGAGTACTCACCGAGCTACTCAATGTTTATGATTTTTAGCCGTTGTGTTTGATAATCTTTTGGTCGAAATTATGGAAAAATGAGTGGTGGAGGAGCAGCCAAAAGACTACTTTCCCTCCTCCCAATTTTCCCTATAACGGATATTATTGACGTTTAGGCCCTGCGTTATTCACGCCGAAACCTTCGCGGGCACAGGTTATTGGCAGATAAACTGCACCTACACAGCCTGAGTTGTATGTTGATTTTATTTTCTTGCGTTGCGTGAGTGGCTGTGGGCCGGAAAAATTTCGACGAAAAATTCGTTGCTTTTATTTCATAATATTTATTGACGAAATTGGTCGTAATTAGCATAGCACATTTCATCATCAAATCATATCAAGGCTTTCCCCACGCCGACGCCCAAGCAGAGCTCTTACGAGGTTACAAGGCCGCGACGTGGAGAAAGTTTTCGAGCATTCCTCAACTCACTTCGATAGTTTGGTTTCTCACTGGCGAAAATTGATTCGAATTTTTAAACTGGTTATACAGAGTAAAACAGATTTTTAAACTGGTTAAGACTGGTTCAGTAGTTTCGAGTTTTGAAAAACTGGTTAAAACTGGATAAAATTATGTGAAAATGAATCGGTATATATACCTATTCTACGACCCTAACATTGCGTGTTAAATTTGATTTAGTAAAACAAAATTTGACCTTGTGATTTTCTAGTATATTCTATTATTAATTTTATTATTTTTATAATTTAATTTGGCAATTTTCTTTTTAACTTTTAAATTGGATTGTTTCCAATTCAAATTATTTAAGTTTTGTTCCATTTTTATGGATTTTTCCATTTTTTAGTAAATTGTCAAATTTCGGTCAAATTTTCGTGTTCTCATGTTATTTTTATGTTTATTTCGTGCGGATCTTGTTGCACTTTGTTATTATTTTAATTTATTTTTGTGTTTCTTGATTTTATATTTAATTGTTTTTCTTTCTCATATTTTAGCATGGTTAGTTGGTGTTTTATGGATCTGATTTTAAATCTGCATGTTGTATTTGCGTGTGTATCACCGATTCATTTAAACGATTCTCAAGGCCGTTTGTGTTCTGGCCCAACAATTTTTAAACACTCAAAATATTCGTACCCTATACAATATTGCACATTTATTTTTGAGTCCAAAAACCTTATCAAAAACTCTTCATACATAACATGTTCCCAAAAATTATTAAAACTTTTTAATACAACTTTACTATCAAAACTGCTTATTTTACTCCAAGCCAAACCCGTTAAAAGTTTGAAAATAAGTTGAAAACATTTCGTTCCCAATAATTCTAATCATTCGCTTTACCAGGTTAAACTACAATCACAAATGTCAGCTATCCTGAGGGAAACTCCGGAGGGAACCAGCTACTAGATGGTTCGATTAGCCTTTCGCCACTATACTCATGTTCGACGATAGATATGCCCTTCAGAACCGCTGCGATCCTCCACCAGAGTTTCCCCTGGCTTCAACATGCACAAGCATAGTTCACCATTTTTTGGGTCTCTACATGATCGATCAAACTCCGCCCAAATGCTAGCATCTTTAGACGGGTTGATGTTGTACTCTGTGTTGCCACGAGGTCACATCTCAGCTTACAAAAGTAAACCTTTATATTAATTACGCCATGGGGTTTCGTAAAGCCCTTTGACTCGCAATCATATAAAACTCATTGGTCCGTGTTTCAAGACGGGACGAGTAAGTAACCTACATACACTGCAGACTTTAGATTATCAATTCAATTAAGAAAAACAAAAATCATTCAAAAACAGTCTATAAATAGCCCATAATGAAACAATTAAAATTAATCTAATTAAAGATAGTTAATCGCAATCACCAATACATTATTAAACCAAACAATGCTATAAAATCATTTCATAAGAAATGATCACCTTCAAATTTACGATAGAAAAATAACACTGTTGGTCGCAGTACTACTATATAGAAAGTACATCAAATGTAAATTAAGAGCTCAAAATTCACTAATCCCGTAAAGGATTTTGCAAACATCAAGAAAATTCACAATTAACTGAATCCCATATAACATCTTCGGCTTCACTCATTTACCTCTAAGCGATTTCACGTACTATTTAATTCTCTCTTCAAAGTTCGTTTCAACTTTCCATCATGGTACTTGTTTGTTATAAGACTCACACAAGTATTTAGCCTTAGATGGAGTATACCACCCGATTTTGATAGCATTCTCAAACAATCCGACTCATAGAAAGCATCAATAAAAGTTTCATATACTCCAACGGGTCTAACACCTTCTATGGACAACATCACAATCAAATGAATTTGAAGCATAACATTCAATTAAAGACACAACTTGTACACCACAATTCTTAGTTTCTAGGATACAGGATTCGGTGCTGGGCTAATTCCCGGTTGTTCTCCACTACTAGAGAAATCCTTGTTAGTTTTCTTTCCTCCGCTTAATGATATGCTTAAGTTAATCTCATCTGATCTAAGGTCGGTTAATAGTTATTCTTTTAATCACCTGTTACAATTGACGGACCAAAGAGCAACTCATTAAGCTGCGGCTCTGGCCAACTAAGGATCAATTGATTTTTAGCAATCCAAGAAATCCGTAAACTTGAGGCTAATTAACAATAAATTGATAATCAACCAAAGCTTTATGTTTCCATTAATGTGTATTTGCGTACACTATCACCTTAAAAATGGACTTTCTATAGAATAATACCAAAAGTGAATATCTCAAAACATTACTATAGAACGTAATGATAAATAATATGCCAACCCTCAGACACTGTGGCTAATGGTTAACCGAAAGCCTTCAAAGACAATGTTCCAGAACTAGAATACAGAGATGACTGTAAGTCCCTCCGATATATATGACATTAAGTCCATTAATAAACTAGATCCAAACACAATCCACCTGCAGTTTTTGTCAAATTAATAAACATTTTGTATACCTTAAACGGATTCGAATGGATATTATAATCTAAATTACTCAATTGCTTACACACGTGCATCTAAAACACAAATCTAGGCCCATAATTATTACATTGACTGTTGATATTATTTACATTCATTAGTCAAATTACACTGAGACATTTTCAAACCTGGATACTCAGGATTCTTAATCAATTTGTTAACAGTACCTGGATAGGCACCATATAAATTAAACTAAATTATGCTAAATTAAATTAGAAATTTATTAAGTTTGAATAATTATAGAGGATCTTATAATTAAAATTCACTAAAACTAAATGAAAAACAATAATTTGGCCTCGGTTATTGCTAATGTGTTTTTGTTTCAAAAAGACAGCAATTAAAATTGTTAAAATGAATAAATTTTAAAATTGATTTGATTGTTAATATTATTGAATCTTTTTATAATGTTTAGAAGAAAATTTAATTATAAAAGCTCAAAAAAGCAGGTAAAGCTGGTAAAAACATGGTTAAACCAAAGCAAAATTCATAGTTCAAGAGCTGGTCTTCAGCTTCTTGTAGGTAGAATTCATCGAAAATGGCGAAAATTTAATTTTGATGAACTTGTTGAACAGTTTATTTAGCAACAGTTCTGGAATACTTAGAGGCTGAGTTACTTGAATTGGTTGGTAATGCTGCAAGATATAACAAGAAGAATCGTATTATTCCCCGACATTGACAATTTGCTATCTGCAACGATGAAGAACTGAATAAATTATTGGATGATGTTTCGGGGCTAATTGATATCCATCAGACCAATATGAAGGATACGTTGAGTAAAGAGCAGCTCTATGCCATCAGGCTCAATCGTTCGGCTTTCATCAAATATCTTGTGGATGCTGATTCGGATCAAATTGCTACCCGACCAAACAGTATCTTTATCATAATTAATAAAAATGAATTTGAATGCCCATTCTTTATCAACAATTCAACAAATTTATCAACACAATTTATTGAATTTTCAAAAGTAGAAAATAAAGACTATAAAGGATAGATAAATCCTTTAACCATATTTTTCTTATTTATAAATACACAATAATCTTTAGGAGAAGCAGAAAGACCAGTATCAGTTGGGTTTTATAAATCTCTGTTTCATAGTGGTTATCTTTGCTTTGAATCAATAAATTCACAAACGCAATCAATGACTTTCTCTACGTTGCATATCTGAATTTAATATTTTCATGAACTGTTCATAAAATACCATTATTGACATACCGTCAATAATTTCTTTTTTAGGTTAGGTAATATTGATGCCAGCGTTGGTCCCGGTGTTTTCCACATAAGTTATTTATTTAATTTATGATTTTATATTATTGTTTGTACGCGGCTCATTGTTTGCTACCGTACCAATATAGTTTCCCCACAATATGTCAATTTTTAATTTTTCGAATGTTTAATTAATTTTTTTATTTAATTTTGTAATTTTAAAGTATTTGCTAATTTTAAAAATTATGGGGTAATATAATCAGAAAAAAACCATACCCTAATTGTACTGATTCGGGATACTTATACATTGGAATATGAAAAAAAGTGCTGAAATCGATCACAAACTGTGAATTTCCCATTTAAATGAAAAGATAACAAGTGAAGAAATTTAAATTCAAATCTATATAAAAAAATGAAATTACGAAAAACAGAAACATTATTTACATTTTTCGTCCTTATCGATATACCAGCTTTTATAAATCTATCTTGATCTGATAATCATTTACAAAATGCACCAATCTTTATGAAAACTGAATAAAAATATATGTCATTCAAGAAAAGACTTGATATATCCATAAAGAACGACAGCATGGCTGGCTCAAAGAGGTTCTTGCTTGAGTATGTGAATTTCTAAGGACAAACAATTTTACAGAAAATATATTTTTGGCTTAAATAACTTTATGAAAATAAGTTTTTAATAAAGTGCTAATAATTTTCTCACGATTGTAATAAAACAATACAAAAAAAATATTTTAAATTTACAAAAAAATATTATTCAAAGTTTATTTAATAAAATACTTAAAAAATATCTTCACGGTTTTTGCAAATTTGCTCATGATAACGGTAAGTAATAAAAAGTAATTAATTTTTTTAATATGATTTACTAATTAATTTAGAATATTTAAACAAAACACAATGAAAAATTTTACAAAGAAAATATCAAAATGCAATTATTTATTCACAAATCCAAATAAACATTTTCAATTTTAGAAATAATTAATTATATATTTGAAAAAAGTCACGAAGAGAATGTTATAAATCATAAATAAATATAACTCATTCCTCTTAATCAAAAATTAAGTAAGTATATTCGAATGCTTCAAGAAGTTATGGTTAAATATTGTAATCAATTAAAACAATTTAAAAATAATCTAAGTCAAACTTTATAAATGTCAAAAAAAATTCGGTAAAATATTATTTTACTACATCGATTTATTTAGAAATTAAATATGCAATAAAAATCGATATAACTATAAAAATTAATTTTCAAATATTTTTGTTTAAATATCCCTGCAGTTGATAGTGGGAATTTTCAAATAATATTTTAAGATACCGTTACACTTAAATGATAACTAATACAAAAAACAAACTAAATAAAAATAAATCAAAACTTATTACTAAATAAATTTTTAATATAAATTCGATTCAATTGTTATCCGATGAACAAATGACAAATCAATATAATATATCAATTAAATTAAATATTTTAAATTAATAAGTAATTTAATAAACTTTCATAATAATTATACGAATATGTTTTCCTAAGAGATATTTAATTTTATCTCACACTTGTAAAATAATTTTCCATTTAAGAACATATTTTTCATCAGCAATCAATCATTTTTCAGATATTTTTGTTTCATTGAATGATTTCATTTAATTTATTTTTACTAATTTATATAAATAATAATTGTTATTTTTGAAAAGAAAATAGCAGAGAAAATATTTGCAGTCAATGTTATTTCGAAGCCAATATTATAAATAAAAGTATTGTAAAATTATATATATATATATATATATATATATTTATTTATTTATGAACATCTGCTACCTCTTAGAACTTTTATGTCTACAAGTGATAAACGAAATATTTCTTTTAGTGGAAATTTTAATATTTCAACTAAGATGGCCCATAAAACTATATAAAGGAAATATGTGATTTTCATTCGAAGAATTTTTAAAAGTTTTAAATATTAAAACAATAAGTTGATTTAACAAAATTGCACTAAACATTTCATTTAAACAAATTCTAATTCAAAGATTTTATTTAATTTTTTAAAGAAATTAAGTTTGATAAAACCTAATTAAGCACATCTTTTTAATGAAAGATTTTTGATAAAAAATATTTAGATAAAAGTATTTACTATATGCTAGAACTCCAAATTAACATTCTGTAAAATAAAATAGGATAATTCTGGTTATTCAGCATAACTTTGTTTAAAACAAACAAAATATTCTAAACACCTGATTTCTTTTCTATAAGTGCTAGTTCAAGATCCGAAAGAATTCATATAGCATTTAATAAGTCGTTGCCATAATAATTTTATATAATTTGTAATATATTGTTACTGCAAATTTTAAACAACTAAAAAATTCTTTTTTTTTCAAAAACGTCAAAAAAAATTGTTTTAAATTTTAGTGCTTATCTTTTTTATAATTAATTACTTTATTCATAATTTATTAAATAGGCTATAGAAAAAATGAAAATCGTTTTCAAATAAAAATCAAATTCAATTAAACAATTTAATAATCTTATTAGATTTCCTCTATTTCCTCTCATTTGGCCAATATCCTTCAGAAATAATATCTCATTCTTTTAAGACGGGATTATTTCAACATTTTTAGTGAGCAATAAAACCAGAAATACATTATGATTTCAAAGATATTCTTGTTTTAAACTATATGAAAGTTCTATGTGAACTTCAAAAGAAAATTCATGAAAAGAAAGCACATCAAAAACACTCAATTAATCAAGAATACAACTGAGATATTGATTAAAGGTAAAAATGCGGTGAAAGAAACGCGAGGAAAATTTCCAAAGTTACGGAACGTTTTAGTGTAAATTTGTATAAGTATATAATTTAATTGTAGAGAATATCAAATAAGAAATCAAATTCAACAGATTAGAAATTATTAGAAATTCGAATTATTAATTGACGTTTTGTAACATGTAACATAGGAAATCATTAAAATATTTTTTAAAATTAAAAATTAAAAATTATAAAAATTTAAATTAAAAAATATATTTTTAAATTGTCTTGAATTTTAAACAATTTGCTAATTAAATTAAAATGGTTGCAAAAGTTTAAATTACATATGTAAAATATATTTTTACTCGACACATGATAGGTAATAAAAGGCTCATTTTTTAAAGTTATAAATGAAAATAATTCTAAAGAATAACTACAAATTTTTGACAGTCTTTACCAAATGTTAGTTTGTCACTATTTAAAGAAAAAGTTTAGAATTTTTGAAATTAAAATTTTCTTTCCTCTAATTATAAAATTTATTTCAATTTCAAAAACTGATAGAATATTTCAACACATTCCATTTTTTCAATGCTACGTATTTTGTTTCTCCGACTTTAGATTGAATTTCTCTTTTATGCTTTCAAACAATTCTTCCACAAAACCAAAAGCTCCTCTCATTTTTAGCTCTTTTTAAACCATTTCCCCGAAAAACCTTTAATTAAACCTTTAATTTAATTTAATACTTGCGCTCAATGACACGTTTTGGGTTATAAATTTTGATATAAACAAAACTATATTTTGTTGGGAATTCATTGATTTGATACCTAAGAACCCGAATGCACAAAAACCTTCATTATTTCAAATAAAAACGCAATATATATATTACTAAGTTTAATTATAAAATACTAACATAAATTTTAATATTTAATTTAAATATAGCAAATGATTCAGTAATAATCCAATTATAAACGTTGATTACTTGGTAGCAGCATAAATTAAAATATCCGACAAATTAAAGAGAATTATTTGATAATCGAAAATTCTTTCACCAACATAATAATTATTTTGGAGAAAAGGCTTATTTTATTATTTACTTGTATGATATAATAATTAATTTAATATTAAAAATTGATTTAATATTATAATCAAATTTAACTGGTTTCATCTTTATTCAAAAATAAAAGACCAAAGATTAATGCTTATAAATGTATAAAACATATACACATATGGGATTAAATATCGAATTAAAGAAGACAATGATTTAATCATTAAAAAGCACTACTCAAACATTCCTTTTACGATATAATTTGACGGCTTCACTGTTATCATCAAGTAAGATAGAAAATACTATAAATATTATATATAAATAAAACACATAATAATAATAATTTTATAAATGTTTGATTGACGTTATCAAATAATATATGTGAATTTTACAGTCTTATACATTCATTCAATGCTATTTTGAAAATATTTGAAAATACTTTCTTGTAAGGAAAGAAATGAAATTATCGTATATTTTCTTTTTCATTTACTTATCTAATAAAATTATCTTCATACACGGAAAGCAAATAATATGATTTATTTGATCTCTCTAAGATTGAAAGATGTAATACATCTTCAAAATAGTTATATTTTATATAAAAATGTAAACTTCATTTTAAACACCTCAACCATACTGCCTTGAATATCAAAATAGAAGTATTTCACATTGTTAAGAATGTTTTAATCGATGATATCTAGCTTGTTTTAGTCATTCTAAAAAGTATAGTAGCTCCGGTCATGGATGAGCTCCACGACTTTACTGAACGCCATTTAATGTTAAGAATATTATAGATTTATGCTTAAAAATAGCATATTAAATATTAAAACTCTGATATAATGCAAAAATCCGGCCGGTCGGTCAGTTTACCAATGAATATCATAATGCATAAAATGATACATTTTTCCTTAAAACTTACTGAAATTTTAGTAAAAACATTCTTTTTTTTGTTTGATATATTAAAATTATTTATTTAAAAGAGATAATAATGATACAGACTTTGATTTTAACAATCAGAAATAATTATTAAAAGCAATTACGAATAAATTAAGTCGGTTTCACTAGAAATGCAGACTTTACAATTTTTAGTAGAAAAATTATTTTATTTTGCCATTATGCATAAAAATTTTTTAGCACTTAACTAAAATATTTTTTGACAAAAATTCACAATCTTTTAAATATATTAACAATTTACTAATTAACTAATTTTTTAAAATTGTTTTGAGAGAAAGTTTTATTTTCTTTATTTCCAAAACAATGAATTTAACAAAATTAAAGATGTATAATAATCTTGTTTTAATGAGTGTTGAAATACATATTGAAACAAAATCATATTTTTCCATTCATGGATATTTTTTCATCAACGGATTCAGAAGCGAATCAACAAATTTATATAGATAAATTCTTCAGAAATGTTTTAAATATTAAATTTCATTTTCTTTAAAAGTCAAAATTGTAATCAGAAATTATTAAAAAATAAATTAATAAAGACAAAAAAAATGCCAACTGATTTGAGAAGAAATTGTTTCTTTCAAATTGGAGAGTTTTTGCATCAAATTCCTGATATCAAAAATAGCTATTTAACGGAGAGTCGAAAAACTAATAGATTGACACAATTTGAGAACAAACATTGACAGAATATTGGACAGTTAAAAATAAGTTCGAGTGAAGCTGGAGCTTATCAAATGAAGCGTAATTGTAAAAGCAAAATTAATTATTTGCGTTAAATTAAAGTGAAATTCTTCTGAATGCAGCTTATTTTCTGATTAAACAAAAGTTAAAACAAAGCCATTTATCTGTTACATAAGATATGGTAGTATGTCACTAGGTATTAATGTGTTTTAAATTAATTAATTATTGTAACAGTGAAAAATTCATTGAAAAACAACATTGTTTTTGTGTTTAGTCAATAAATTTCTATTATTTGGAATTAATTTTTGTTTTAATGTTACAACTTGATAAACTTCTTTAAGGGAAAATCACTAAAACCTCTAAAAATAATTAAAATCTTTTTTTCAATTCACCATTGACCGATTATTTTCATTTTCTTTTTTAGTTTGAAATAAGGATTAAAAAAATATAAAAAAAAGAAAAAAATACGTTTATAAGAAATTTACAGATTATAATTTTAATGTAAATTTCTATCCCTGTTTTTAAATAAATTGTAAATGTTTTTAAACAAAAAATACTAAAATGTTCAATATTTGATTAATTTATAATTTATAATTAAAATTAATTTCCAATTCTAATAAGTTAATTTTCTAAGTTAAATTCCATAAAAGAAATTTTCAAATGCAAAGAAAAATTGGAATTTTTATATTGAAATTGAAACGAAAACTCTAACTAATTGTAATATCTTGTTGAACCATGAAAACATCCTGATTTGTATGTTGAAAGTATAATTTATATAAAATAGTTTATTAGACAATATTGCGATAAAATTGAAAAACAAATTCTAAAATATTTATTAAAAATACATTTATTTTTATTATTAATTAATGAGGTTGTCTGAATATTTTTACAATGGAATAATAAGCCGTTTCATTTGTTCGAACTTCTCTGTTATTTGTGATTATTGTTTCTTCTGTAATATTCATTTACCATATGTAGTTCATTAATAATTTAGTGTATTTCTGACTTCGGATCAATTGACAAATCTTATGGTAAAGAATACATAAATTATTGTCACAATTATACAACATTTGGCCAATGGAGTATCAAAAAAATCTAATTAGAAGACCAAAATGTAATAAACGAAATTATCATTTTTAACATTTATATAATAATAATAATAATAATAATAATAATAATAATAATAATAATAATAATAATAATAATAATAATAATAATAATAATAATAATAATAATAATAATAATAATAATAATAATAATAATTTCCAATCATCAAAAAAACATTAGTTCAAATAACATCAAAATATTTCAAGTCAGATCAAAGTTTAAAAAAATATTTGCATCAGATAATAAAAGTTAGTGAAGTCTTTTTCAGATCAAAAAAATAAAGTAGCTATCCAAACTTGACAGAAATCATTTTTTGGTTCACATTCAGCCTCTAAAAATTATTGTTTGTTTTGCGTATTATCTTTAGTTCTTTAATATATCACTGTTCTAAAATATTTTATCTATAATAAATATCGAAAAATCCAACTGTTTCACTTTTAGAGTAACCTTACACGTTTAAATAAATATTTTTATATATATTTTGAAAATCGGATTTGAAATATGTTTAAAAAATTTATAGCAAATATGAAGTGACTGAAATTTAATGGAAAACTTCAAAGACTCCAATTTGATCAAACAAAAAAATTGGTAAGGAGCAATTTTTTCTGATATTTTTGTTGATGTTTTTGTGTGATATTGCATTTTAAAATTGAATTTAAATGAATTTTATAATAATGTTTGAATATCATTGAAATCGGTATTCATTTATTTATTGTCTCTATTCTGAACTGAAAAAATTAAAACAAATTGAGGTTGTTTTCGATAAACTTTCAAAGCCAGATGAAGTGTATTTGCTGAAAACAAAGAATCATAATATAATTCCCTCGAAACATGTCATTTGCAAATTTTCATTTCCAAGACCTACTATTGTTATCTATATTATATTGAGTAAGAAGTTCCACTGATATTTCGAAAACAAATTTCCATGATTTGAAATTCCTCTGATCTGAGGATATTCAACAACTTTATTTTGGGAATTCTGCATTATTATTTAAATTATTTATAAATTAGATAGCATATCCTGAAATCGCCAATCTTTAAAACAGTTTATTTATTACGCAGACAATAATGCGAAAAACCAACTTTACGTAAATATTATTATTTTAATCAAACAAATGTTTTCAAATATACAGTCTTTGTTCATTTCAAAAAATAACATATATATCTTCCCCATAATTTCTCAATGAGTAAAACTCTAACCGTAAGACGATACTTATTGCTAAACAAAAATTAATTTTAAATTCTAAAATGTTAACACGTATTTCTAACAAACAAAAAGTACTGTTTCCCTACTATTATTTTAAAAACATTGTATAAAAGTTGTTTAAAAAAAGTTGAAAATAGTAATATATCGAGTTGGTATTCATCTGGACATTTCTACATTCCGAAAATTTGTATGCATTATTTACTATGTATTATGTCTATGTGTTAAAATTTTTTTTCTTCAAATTTCTTCCTTCCTTCATATAATATAAGTTTTTATTCATTCAAACAAAATACATACTACAACCCATGATGCGACATTTACCCGATTTGAAAAATATAATTGGATATTTTCCACTGCTGTTCACAAATTGTTGAGGTTTTCCCAATACAAATTTCATGTTTTTTAGAAAACATTTACCTTTATAATTTATATTTCTCAACATTAATGAATGTAATAAAATTTAAATAATATATATTTGTGTATAATAATTAATTAAAACCAATATCAACAATAATATTATTAAAACAATTATTTAATTAAAATGGAAATAAGAAATGACGCTGTTTATCAAATTGTAGGTACTCGTGGTAAACGAAAAACTTTATTTGTTTGAAACCTATTACAGTCAAATATGGTTAAATCAAAATTTAATAAAATATATTAGCATAAGGGAGCTGACGATCAGAATGGTGTGACTCAAGATCAGTTTTGTAAATTAAAAATGAATATAATCAAGGGATTTGATAAAAATTGGTCATCTAGATTACGTTAAGGTGACGTTATTATTATCAATGATTTATATCAGGAAGCAAATAAAGAAAAATATTTTAATAATTTATGTACAAAAATCAGTAGATAATTGGAGTAACAGTAATTTTGGAAGTCATTGAACCGGTTATCTGAACTTACAATATTTGGTTATATTCAAAAACCCTCAAGCTGCAATTATTATTGATTTTCTCACAAGACAAGTGTATCCTAACGATAGAAAATTTGTAATTGATTCGTTCCAAGATGCGACAAAGATACCCCATGGATATTTATTCTTTGATTTTACTCAACAATGTCCTGATAATTTACGTATTAGAACAGATATTTTCAATGAAAATGGTGTTACGATTTATAAACAAAAATGAAATCAGGTAATATTTAAAATGTCATTTAATAAAGTAGTAGTTCAATACGAATAAGTAAATACGAAAGATACAAAGAAAATAGATGTAAAGAAAAACAATATAAAGGAAAAACATACAAAAAAAAGAAAGGCTAACCCAAATGTAAAACTTTCTAATAATAGTAAAAAATCAATAAAAAATAAGAGTTGGATTAAATTATAAACAAACTACAAATTTAAATTTGTCATCAAAAATAAAACTAGAACGTAGCTTACCATATTTTAACCCCTTGATAAAGGCTCCAAATAATAAAAGAATAAATATATTACAAGCTTTTCCTTCATTTGTTATTGATGATTTACTTGAAGTTATAGTTAACATAGTTCATGGTAATATAAATATTATTAATGCTAAAAAGCTTGTATTACAAAGACATAAAAGATCATTTTTATCATTAGTTAACACAAAATATTTGAAATTTAATGAAAAAATAATATGTAAAAACAGGGTGGATTTTTAGGAACATTAATTCCAATAGTACTATAAGCGATAAGTGCAATTTCATCATTAAATTCATCTTAAAAATATTAAATTAAATAGAATATAATGGGCGCCAAGAATTCATTACCGGATAAACATAATTTAGATTTAAATATATTAACAGCTTGTTGTAATAATGAAACAAACAATGACAAAAAGATGAAAACAAAGAAAATATTAGAGAAAAATCTCAAAACAATATGGACGAACATGAAAGATCTAGATGGTTTTGGTGGAATAGGAAACTTTCAAAAAGAGTTATTATTTCAAAGAAAGAAACTCAAAAATGATTATCTAATCAATTAGCATATAGCCTTAATAAACCAATGTTAAAAAGATTTTTCACGAGGTCTTATAAAACATTTGGTGCTAATGATTTATGGCAAATGGATTTGATGGAAATGATTCCATTTTCAAAAATCAATAAAGGATTTAAATATATTTTGACTTGTATTGATGTATTTAGTAGATATACTCATGGTATACCAACTAAAACTAAATAAGCTAATAAAATGGCTGTTGCCATAAAGGCCTTATTTGATGACGGAAAGCCTCGTATTTTACAAACGGATTTGGGTATATAATTAAAATAAGTTAATTAAAATAAATATAATATTTAGGTAAAGAATTTTATAATAGTAAAGTAAAAGAAATTATCAAAATAATTAATCATTATTCAGTATTTTACCAATATAAAACAGCACACGTTGAAAGATTTAATCAAACTTTAAGAGATCGTTTGAAAAGATATTTTGTTGACCGAGGAAATAAAACTTAGATAAATGTTTTGCCAAAAATAATTTACAGTTGCAATTATTCACCCAATAGAGGAATAAATGGAATGAGACCTATTGATGTTTATTCAACAAATAATATTGATAATTGGATAACTTAACAAGAAAATTCAAAAACAAAAAAGCCAAAATATAAAGTAGGAGACCTTTTTAGAATAAGTAAAATTATTGCTTCTCCGTTCATAAAGAATTTTGATAATAATTGGAGTGACAAAGTTTTTCAAATTTTAAAAATAGATATACAATATAAATTCAAAAAATCGCATGAAGAAACTAAATACTTGAAAATAAATAATGAAAATAGAATCTTAGAAATTTTAAATTCTAAATATACTCCAGATGTTGATCATGGAAAATTATGAAAATTTAATGATTGTTTATATACATGTTCCCTTTAAAATATCATTCGCGATTACGGACACGCGTCACTAGTGAATCTGATCATTGTAGAATTAAATTACCTAAATTTATGGAAAATAATGCTGTTGAACAAATTGAAATAATTATAAATTATGACATCATGACCAAATTTACACATTATTTTGAAGATGATTTAATTTTAACAACATCAGAACTTCATGGATTCTTAATGACAATTAATCCTTCCCTATTTAAAAAAATTAATCTTGGAAATGAAGAATTGGTAAAAATAAAACTTGTAGATGATATTTCAAAAATCATTTTTGATCAAAAATTAATAAAAACTTTGTAAATAAAGAATCAGACATTTACTGATAAGGATCTTTTTGGTGTGAAAATTCCAAAAATAATTCAAATTCATCAGCAAATGTTTATTTATTCAAATATTATTAAACCAATAAATGTTGGTAACGTAAGAGTTCCTCTATTAAAATCTGTATCGATTAAAAAATATGAACAAAGAGAGGTAGTACAGCTAGAAATGAATAATCCAATGTACCTCCCGATTTCATCTTCTTCTTTAAACAACATTGAAATTAATATTCGTGACGATATTGGAAAATTAATTAAATTTTCAAAAGATATCAAAACACATTTGACATTACATTTTCGAAAAATAAATGAATAATCCGGATATTGTAAACTTTTATAGTATTAGTTAATCTGGTGGAGATTTACCGTATTTTGTTGGTAAACAATATGGAACAGGATAGTTGAAAACAATAGGTCTATTTGCTTTACCAACTCTTAAACGTATAGGGAATTTCGGTATGAAAACTGCTAATGATGTAATAAATAACAATTCAAAGTTTCTACCTGCTCTAAAATCAAATGTCCTATCTGAAGTTAAAGAAATATTACCTGATGTAGGTAATGATTAAAGGTGGAATGATTACACACAGAAAAATTACAAAGAAACATATAAACAAAAGAATGAAAGGATATGGGACTATATTTGAGAAATGATTAGTGCCAAATCTGAACTTTGTATTTTTGATAGATCATCACATCAAGCTGTAATTGAACATGGTGCGTTTGAAGATATTTATCCATTTATTTCAATTACTGATTCTAGTGCATCTTCAATTCAATTTTACATTAACGGGTCACAAACCGAATATTTAGATTTAAACAATACTTTACTTTATCTTCAATTGAAAGTTGTAAATAATGTAGGTGAATATATTTCTTATGATTCTTAATGATTCTCTTTTTTCAAACTCTTTTCAAAGAAGCTGAATAAGTTTTTAATCAAAGTTGAAGGATTAAATGATTGGTCGTAAGTCATTAATTGAAACTATAATAAATTATAATCACGATACAAAACATACATGTATAGAAAGCATGGGTTATAGTGAAGATGATAATATAAGAAAAAAGCTTGGATTGCAAAATCTAAACCATTTTCATTATGTTCACCATAACAATTTTATTTCATGGATCAACCGAAATATCTTTTACCCAGTGTTAGTGTTCTAATAAATATTACAAGATCAAACCCATCACCTAGTTTAACGTATACAAAGTTGGATCCTAAAATAGAATTATTAGATACAAAATTAATGGTAAGAAGAGTTCTAGTTGAACCATCTGTTTTAGAAGGTCACCAAATTGAACTTGCATCAAAAAATGCAATTTATCCATTGAAATGTTAAAAGGTTGTTGAATTTATTTTGCCTATTGGGCCTTCTGCTTTTTATAAAGAGCAAATTTATCGATACTAGTCCTATTCAGATTCAAAAAAGTTTGAAAATGGTTAGGATCCGAATTTCTTGGAGTATTTCCGCTAGATAAAATACCATATATTGATATAAACAAGGCATTTATTGTAAATACTCAATCTTGCAACCTCAATGGAGAACATTGGACCGCAATCTATGTGAAACCTGAAAAAATACATGCATTTGATCCAATGGGTTTCTATTACCCTCTTTTATTAATATCAAAACTTCAATCATTGTTAATGCCTATTAAATACAATAAAATTCGGTTTCAAAACCTGATGACAAAATCTTGTGGCCAACATTGTTTCACTTGGTTAAAATCAATGAAGAAACATACTATATTTGTTATAAATAAATTTTAGTATTCAAAAAGGACTTTTAAATTAAATTATATTTAAGACAACTTTTCAATTAAGAGGCTTTCTATTTAACGTTTTAAAAAAGATGATTTATTCATTAATTGTTTTTTGAATTAAATTTTAATACCATATAAATTATGATTTGTTGGTTTCAAATATTTTTGTATAATTTAATTTTCTTTTCTTTTTTATGTTTAATCACTGAAATTATGTCAATGACCCCATACATAAAATTTAGGTGATTGGATGATGATAATGAAATCTTACATTGTATTATATTATATAATGACCCTTATATACTATTACATGATAATCACTAAAATTTTAGTGTATCATTAAAAATCTTTTAATTGGCTATGTTTAATTAATTTGGATTGATTAATACAAACCTATTTATATATTCATAAACATTACAAACATTTCTCACTTTTTAAAATCACACAATTATAGTAAGTATTGTTTTTATTATTATTCATCTTTAACATTAATATTTAGATAAGGAATTCAATAAATAAAAATAATAACAGTAATGCTGGTAAAGATATTAGAAATAAAAATGGTGTGGGAAGAAATAGAATAAACGATGGAAGAAATAAAAATATTTTTGGAAGAAAAATTGATTTTAAATATAAGTATTAATTGATTATTTTAAGTTATATAATATTTATATAATAAAAAATTTATTTTTTATAAATAATATTCATTTCATTAACAAATTATTTTTAAATATTTTTAAATAAAAATTTTATACAATAAAAGAAAAATTTATAATTAAAAAATTTATTTAAAGATAGCTTGATTCTAAATTTTTATTTACTTTCATAAAATTAATTTACTTTGGTTTTTATAGTTAAAAGGTATATTTAAATTTATGAAAATAAAATGAAATAGATAATCGAAAATTTTATTTAATTATTACTTTCAAATAATTTTTTAAAACAAATAATTATAAAATATATTTAAAAACATTAATTTGCCTCGAATATTTTCCAAATAGGTTTTATTGTTTCGCCTCCATTTTTTTCGCAATTCATAAAAGTGAAACTTTCATTAAACTAAATATCTTGATAGCCTTCAGTATTTCTAAAATATTTTTTCTGTCAATGCCACCAATTTTTCCTACTTGGATATTATATAAACTCTGCTTTAAAATTACTGGTTCCTATTAAACTTTTTAATTAATATTAGATAGAATAAAATAAAATAACTTTAAAAGAATAAGTAATTGGGTATTTTAAATATTCCATAGAACATTGTAGAAATTTAACAGGAGAGTTTCTAATGAAATTCACTGTAGATTCTGAATTTTCTTCTAGAAGTATTGATATTATATCTTGATTTATTTGTTTCTCCAACTTTTTTACTGAGTTTTCTAGAATAAAGAATAAGCAATATTACTTAATGAAAACAAAATTACTTTTATATGTTTGCATTAATAATTATAATAATTTTTTCATTATACTTTAGATGTATATACTAAATTTATAAATGGATGTAACCAATTAGATTATGTTTCCATATCATATTATTCTTATTGGATGCATATTTATTTATTTTTGTATGTATATAATATTTTATTGCTTCATCACATCTTTAAATATTTATAAATTTTTATTTTTTATATAATTACCCAAATTTTTGCAATGGTTCTTTTCATGACGAAACATGTCATGAAACTATGTAAAAATATTATGGTCAACCACATATTTATTTTGCCCAACATGTAGATTAACAGAAAAATTAAATTATTCAGATGTTTATGAAGATACACAAAGATCATTTAAATCAATTTAACTTATTAAGCAAAAAGCAAATTTTTAAATTACCTATTAATAATAATAATATTAATAATAAACGAAAGTCAAATTTATCAATAAGTAACCCACGTTTTTCTAAACTTAAAAATTTAAATAATATTGAAATAATAACTCTCTCTGATTCTGATTCTGGAATAATTAATAATACTATTCAACATGAAGGATCACTTGATGCTGTTGAAATAATTTCTCTCTCTGATTCTGATTCTGAAAACAAAGACGTTGTACCTATCAATGATGTTGAAATAATATCTCTCTCTAATTCTGATTCTGAAATAATTAATAATCCTATTCAACATGGAGGATAACTTAATGCTGTTGTTAATTATGATTTACGTAAATCATATGCTATAGTTAAAATGGTTGTCGAAAATATAAATTTAGTATCTATACCTATTCTTTTGATTAATAAATTAAATACTGTTGTTTCGGAAATGGGTTCTGTAAAGATACAATTTTGTATAGATGGTGTAGAATTTGAAAAAGATGGTGAATTCCAATCTTTCGTCATTTCAAATTTTGCAAGACCGATGAGCAATACCTTTTTAGATGAAAGTATTGCTCTTCTTAATGAAAAAATAATTTTAATAAACGAAAAAGGTAGTAATTGGGTAATTAATAAAATAAAATAAATTCATTTCGTTATTACTAAATATTCATAAATTAGTCATTTAAGTGGTAGGGGTTCTCTTCCAACTCCTCAGTCGTTACTAAATAAACTTTGCGTGGTAAATATTGAAAATAAAGATGATTTATGTTTCATTTATAGCGTTCTATCGATTTTGAAATATGATGAAGTAGATAGAAGGCATAGAACTATTATTTCTAATTATAATCTTTCTGATCTCGTTATAATATTTCTGACTTATCGATGCGTCTCTGCAACATATCAAAGTTTGAGGATAATAATCCGGGGCTTTCGATTAATATTCTCACATACAATGAGAATGTGTTGGAAGATATTTTGCTAAATCCAGAAGTTATAAAACATCAATAAGCTGATATCATCCATCGTTCAAAGGTTGTAGGAGGGAGACCCATTAATCTTATTTTATTAGAGTGGTGACTCTTATCACTATATAGCAGTTACTAAATTGGATCGATTTTTGAATTGTAATCATTTTTCGGTTTTTGAGGTTCGAATTCGTAGTAAATGGTGTCATCAATGCTTAAATGGTTTGAATGATGATGATGCTGTAAAAATTCATAAATAAAAAGTCATATACCTATTTCGGCAGGTATTTTATTAATTAATAACTTACCGGCGAAAAAACATATAAAAGCTTTTTAGGGTTTGATTGTGTTTTACCATACTTTTATAAACATTATAAGAAGAAAATAATACTGACAACTACAGATATAACTTCTTTCATTTTTGCAGTGTTATGTTATCTTTGTAAGAAACCTTTGATTAAATCAGTAAAATATCACGACTACTTTAACGGTAAATATTTGGGTGAAGCTTTGCTCAACTTGTAATTTTTCAAGGCAAATAAGATATGAATTCCAAATTATTTTTATGGTCTGAGTAACTTTAAGTCTTGGAAAATATCATGTATTCCAACTAAGTCTGAAAAATTCCTGGCCTTATCTGCTAGAATAGGTAGTTTAACAGTTAAATTTATTGATTCATGCCAATTCATAAATAGTTCTTTGAAAGATGCAGTTAAGACTTTACCTGATTTACCAAAAACAAAATCAGAATTTAATGGAACCATTGTTAATAGTAAACGGATTATGATATTATCATTAGTTTAGAAGTTCTTCATTCAACTCCCCAATTACCACCATTTTGCGATGGTGTTACTGAGGATGAATATTCATTTTCTGAAGTTATATGGAGGGAAACCAACTGTAATTTATTAAAGGACTGTGAATCGAATGATCTAGATTCACTTCCATATGGATATACCGTAGAATTGAATTTAGATCTACCCACATCTATTCACGATAAACTGGATGATTTTCCGGTCGCAGCTGAAAAATCGTGTGATCCAGGTTCTAAAATAGAGAAGTTGATGCTCGCACATCTACGGAAAAAAAATTATGTTGTTCATTGGAGACTTCTCCAAATTTATCTTTCTCTTGGGGTAAAGGTAACTAAAATTTATAGAGTCATTAAGTTTCAACAGTCTTCAATATTTAAGAATTGCATTGATACAAATACTCGACTTAGGGCTGTATCAACAAATAATCTGGACAAAAACTATTTTAAACTTTTTTAAAAGTAAGACAGTTGAGAACTTAAAAAAGCGCATAAACTTGAGACTGTGTAATTCGGCTTCTAAATTAATTACTTATTCCTCCAAACCAACATTTAAAAAGACTTATAAAATTGACGACGATTTAATTTCAATATTATTAAGTAAGGAATCAGTGTGTTAAGATAGACCTAGCTACATTGGTAAACTGTACTAGATCTCTCTAAATTACGTATGTATCAGTTGAAATATATTGATTTACAAAAATATCGAGAGGAATTTAATTGTAAAATAAATACTATTGCAGGTGACACTGATTCATTTTTTCTAGAAATTAAACGGTGTAAACTAGTTTTCTTTTACCAGTTATGATAAGAGATAACCTACTGGATACATCGAATTATGATAAATTACATGAATTATGTCATTGGAAATTTCAAAGATGAGATTAAAGGGGCCAGATATAAGAAATGGGTGTTCCTAAGGGCTAAATACTATAGTCTTTTAAGTGATACAGAGAGCAACAAGGCTAAAGGAATAACATTGAAGGTTACTAATTTAAAACATCCATTGTATCTTGATTGTTATCATAATAATTCGATGATTTCAATAGCACAATCTCGAATAGCAAGTAAAAACCATCAATTATTTACAATTAAAAATAGTAAAATAGCCTTAACAAATAATGATGACACGAGGCATTGGGTTGAGAAAAATAAAAGTTTAGCCTATGAGGATTAAAATGTGGGTAATACTGTTATGGGTATAGAAACAATGGAGGAAATAAAAAAAAATTTCTCATCCACATTTCTCTGACGAATATTGAATAAAATAAAAATTATTAATCAATTTTAGGTTTTGTATTATTTTTATTTAAATCTTTTAAATGTGAATTAATTAAGTTATTTTTAGTTGTTTTTAAAAGTATTTTTTATTGTTGTGTGAATTGTATATTTTTACATGTGTTGTTCTTATTATTATTATTTTTATTATTTCTATTATTTCTATTATTATTGATACTACTCTTATTATTATTATTAATATTCTTCTTCTTTTTATTATTATTTTTATTATTATTATTATTATTATTAATATTATTATTAATATTATTATTATTATTATTATTATTATTATTAGTATTATTATTATTAATATTACTATTTTTATTATTAATTTTATTATTATTATTATTATTATTATTATAAATATTATTATTATTATTATTATTATTATTATTATTATTATTATTATTATTATTATTATTATTATTATTATCTATCATAAAGATTCATCTAGGAAAACGAATCATTATTAAATTCTGATTGGGTGATTATTTATCACCAATAACTTTCCAAGAAAACCATTAAAATTTATAAATTAAAAATAATATTTCGGCAATTAAAAATAAAATGCATTCAAAAAAAATATTCGGAACAATAATTTTTTGTATCACACAAATTTGCATTTGTGAATTCAATAAAAAAGATTTTTCCGATCATATTTTCCTACAGAATTTTTCTTCTCTCGTTTTGACGCCATCTATTGAAATTTGTGATTATTCTGCAACAATTATGAAATTCGAAATCAAATTTGGGAAAACCTCAGGATTAATTTTCTACGCAGAAGACTCTTTGACAAACACTTTCTCGTCATTGAAATTACTCGACCGTGGACGAGTTCGATTAGACATGGGAATATTTTCTTCAAAAAATCAATCTGACATAATTCCAGATTACATTTCTTGCTACATAGACTTGTCGGATAATGTGCCACTAATTCACAATTTATCGACCGGTTGGTGCCATGTTGAAATTCAGATCAGTCAGCAAAAACTGACACTAATTATCGAAAAATCTAAAAACACTCAAACATTCCCAAATCATTATTATAAAAAATTCCAACTCCATAAAAACCCAATTGGGAAATATCTGTATTTTGCTGGGCTGCCTCAAAAAATGAAACAAGACGCTACGAAACGCGTTCAATTTTCTTCGGCTGTCGAATCCTACAACAAAGGAGAAATCAAACATTTACAAACCTGGAATTGCCACAATAAAACATTTTCTAAACCTTCTGTCGTAAACGGTGAATTTTACAACAACTTTGAAACCGGAAATCCAGGTTAATTGAATTTGATTGTTAATTGCAATAATTAATTGTGAGTATCAATTTCTTGATTATTCGAATTATTTTCTTTTATTTGAATTTTAATTTCCATTTCTACATTGAAAATTATTTTACAACTCTTTAAATGTCAGACAGTTATTATAAGTTATTATTAATGAGCTTATTGGGAATTGAAATTTTAAGGCATTTTATGATAATATTTTCTTCAACGTTACCAGTTTTGCTTCATTCCAGGAATTTTATTACTCTCGTTTTTTCAATGTATTCGCGAGCCTAATGTTAATTGGTATTTTGTATAACAAAAGAGACAGATTTTGAAACTATAGAAACAATAAGATTGTAAGTTATGTAACTTTAATCAGGTTATGTACTCAATTGTTTTTGACTTCCAGATTGTGAAAGGTTTTTATATACAATTTAATATTATATCCGTTTACGCATTTCATCGAAAGCTTTTATCTTTGACAATAACATAATGCATTTATGTCGTGAGCTAAACTACAATAATTATAATAATAATAATAATAATAATAATAATAATAATAATAATAATAATAATAATAATAATAATAATAATAATAATAATAATAATAATAATAATAATAATAATAATAATAATAATAATAATAATAATAATTGTAATACTTTGAAATGAATCTATTTAAATTAATAATAAATTTAATTTTTTTGTTGTATAATTTAATGAGCCAAACTTATTTGCATATATCAGGGAATAATAAATTTATTTTTGCATGATCCCGCTATTAAAAACCGAAAGTGGAAATTGACATTCTTATAATCTAGTGAGACATTTATTGGTAAATTTATTTTGGCATATCAAAATAAATGACTCTTATTGAAATTTTCAATTTATATATATATTTGTATTTCTTTAGATAAAATTTTAAATTAAAAATTTCGCATAAAAATGTTATGAACTAGTTTAAAAATATTTTTCAAATAATTTGGCAAATTAGATCTCTTTTTGACCAACAATGAAAATTTTCCAAATCAATGGAAAAATAATAATAAATTATAATTGATTGATTATAAATACAAAAGAGTTTATAATTCCTGGGTAAATAAAATAATTTAAATAGTCTGCAGAATTATTAGTCATATTTTGTTTTAATAATTGCAAATCTATCAATCATTTGTTTGTCATGAATGAGAATATTTTAAGGATGAGAATAATTTAAACAACTCCAGAAATATTTTGAAAATTAAACTTTAATTTTTACCATCAAACATTTTACTGATACTTTATCATGTTGAAAGTTTTCTTCTAAATTACGGACTATTTGTAAATTATTTTTAAGTTTATTTCAACTAATCACAGAAAACTTTAATTTCAAATAACCAAAGTTTAGCAAATTAGAAAAGCAAAAAAATTAAATGTATAAATTTAAAAAGATTTTAACATAAAAAAATTGAATTTTTTAAATTTAATTGTTAAAAGTACTTTAATTTTGTTTGAATTTCGGTTAAAACATATCAAGTGGAAATAAAATCCTAAATAAAGATTCAATTAAACAGCAAAGGAGAGAAAGAAGGAATTGTTAAATTTCGTCGTTCTCGAGTGAACTGGCCAAAATATTTCATTGTAGAAACGTCTTGCCGATTTGTTTATTTAAATTATATTTTAATAGTGGTATTTTTTATATTTTTTATCTTTAATAAGTTCTTCAACTTTTTCCCATGGCACTTTAAAAATTGTATTTTTAATAATATTTTTTATTTATAATTATAATTTTAATATTTCTATATTTTTTACATTTATTTTTTCCAAAATTTTAAAAATACAATATTGTTTTTATTGGACGAACTTTTTTAATATTTAGCAAAAGAGTGAAGTTTTTTAAGAAATACGCCACAAGTTTCTACTACGTTTTCAAATATCGTTTTAATATGGTTTTAATTTGTCCAATCCCAAAAATCTTTTAAAAATTTATAAAACACAATAATTTGAGGAAAACAAAGAGAAAATTAAAAATTTTCTTTAAAACTTATAAAATGGGTGCAATCCTCACCTATTCAATTTTTAAATTTATACACTTAAAAACACTAATAACTTTTAATTGTTTACCGAAACGTTTGAAATAAGAAAAACAATTTCTGTAATAAATTATGATTTGTTTAACGAATTAATTTTATCTATACTTCCATTATTAGTAAAGCTGAATAAAATATTCTTCAAAGTATTTTGTTTAAATGCAAAGGAAATTCATTATTTAAATTAAAATACTAGATCAATTATTTGTTCTGATATTTCGATCATTGTAGTTTTTCTTCTTTTTTTAATAAAATATTGAAAGATTGATGACTCGTTGAAAATGAAATAAAGCTAAAGTTCCGCATGTTAATTTGAAAAGTCTTTCTGAAAATCTTAAACACTTTTTATAAGCTGTGAAATATGATTTCATAGGATTAAATAAGGATTTTGAATAACTTTGCTTTCTTCCTTTTGATAGAAAAAGAAGGAAAAATAAAATAATAATAAGAATTACATGACAAAAATTGCTAAGTCTTTCCAGGTATACCGAAAATCAAAAAAAAAAATATTGCGGAGAGTGCTGAAAATAGCTGCTGCTTAATTTGAATTTTTATGTTTTTAAGATTGCATGAATTTAAATGTCTTTTTCCACCATGCATCATTGAAAATGTAGAATTAAGCAACTTATGTTCTTTTCATTAAAGGTAATTTCAATTTCTGGTATAATTTACATACGGTTTTCCACACCGTCATTTCTATAATATTTAGAAATAAATTTATAACTTAGTAACAAAATAAATAAATGATTTAAAATTTTACTTAATAATAAACCGTGCTAAAAATGAACCATATAACAATAGGTATATTATTATATTGATATTATTATATTGATATTATTATATTGATATTATTATATTGATATTATTATATTGATATTATTATATTGATATTATTATATTGATATTATTATATTTATATTATTATATTGATATTATAATATTGATATTATTATATTGATATTTTTATATTGATATTATTAAATTGATATTATTATATTCATAATATTAAATTCATAATATTATATCCATAATATGATATTCGTTATATTATATTCGCCTACTTTTTATAAATTCTAAAGCAATTTTGTTTTAGCCTGAAACCTCCAGGCCTCTAGCGCTTGACCATGTTAAAAGTCCTCGCATTGAAAGGATTAATTTTAATAAAATGATTTTAAAGCACTGCCTATCTTCATAAAAAAATATAATAATATTTACCGGTACCAATTAGGTCATTGAATGTTTTTAGATGTTTCTCAGACATTGGATGCCTCCAAAAAATAGACAAAAAATAGACAACTCGTATAATAACACATGAGTTATTTTAATGAATTAAGGAATACAAATATGATATTTTTTGGATTTATTTATTAAAATTTATAATATATAATTTTAACACGGTAATATATAGAATTCTTATTCATCTTAATATTTACACCTTTGGAAGTTAGTATACATCTTTTACAATGAATTGTGCTAGTGTGTTAAATTTATTATATCTTTTACTTTCTAATTTTCTATACACCTCCAGTTCATTAACAATTTATAATATATACTGTTAGACCTAGGAGATGGCTTCAATTGCTTTTTGTGAGAACGAATTAGAGATAATAATAATATTAATAATAATAATAATAATAATAATAATAATAATAATAATAATAATAATAATAATAATAATAATAATAATAATAATAATAATATTAAGAATAGTATAATAAAATAATATAATAATAATTATTATTATTCAGCACTATTTTGGCGACTTCGATGAAATAAACAAATGTTAACATTGTTTTTAAAAACATGATTTTAAAAATAAGTTAATAAAAATTAAGATTTCCGTTTTTTTTGCTTCAACTCCACATTTTAGGGAGCTGTTGAAGGTCCTGGTTCCATTGCTTCAGGTAAATTACAAATTCTGTAAAAAATGATTTTATTTTAACTTCAAATCAAATTTACGGGGTTAGTGCTTCATCTTAAATATCTAAAGTTATTTCCTTATTTTCTCGAAAACTCAAAAAAGTGCAAATAAATTATAAAATCCTAATATATTAAATAGTGATATATAAAATGGTAATATATTCATCTGGACATTTCTATATTTTGAAAGTTTGTTTTCACTATTTACTATGTATTGCGTTTTATGTTAAATAAAGTTTTCAAACTTTTCACTTTCTATATTGTTATTCATTCAAACAAATTACATCTTCACAAAGGTAAGTATGGATGTCTTATGAGTTTATTGTTTTTCAAATATTATTAAATTGGTTGTTATTCAGTTAAAATAGGTATACACAAAACAACACGTTTGCTATTAGAGCGCTTATAATGGGATGTAAACAGTTAAACCAGTGATGCGTTCACAAAAATAAGACAAAACCAAACTATATCTGGTAAAAGGACGAAATCTTAAATCCGAGACATTTCCTGAGACGCTTACTAGTATGGAACAAAGTGCTGTAAACCACAACTATTCATGAAAATCTGTAAAATTTGCTTGATAACTTAAATAAGTTATATAAATTTTGTTTGATTAAACGAATTATTTTAATAATATTAGATAAGTTATACGTATGATTTCGAGAATTTAATTAAACTTAATATCCAAATTAAATGATACAAAAACAAAACTTAAGTCATATATCTTGCGTAGTAGATGTCGTTATTTCAATACTTAGAGGTTTCCCGTATTTCCAGGACAACAAAAGAGCTAAACTCGGAACATATTATTAAAATTTATTATTTAACCAGACATGTCATAAAAAACAACATAATCTATCTTACAGCTACCAAACAAATTAAAAATACTAAATTAATTATTTTTTTAATAATATGGTAATTAAAATCTTTTAAAATCCACCTTTTATAACACGATGCAAAAATTACGACAAAAATAAAAGAAAGAGAATATTACTTTTTTATAATTTTGTCTAACTTAACACAATTTTTCCATTCAAGTCAAGCAAATTAATTTCGATATAAAGCAGATTTCTATTTATTATAATATAGATAATATTTTTACAATAAACAATAAATATTTCAACAAAAGCATATTTATTATTTTTGAAAAAACATTGTCGGTAGAGAGTATATATTTCTTAGAAGCGTTCCAGAGCATTCAAAATTTCGAAACCACAAAAAACATAACAAATAAAAGTAAGTAAATAGATTCACACGAGTTTCCACAAAATTCTTGATCCAGTACGTAAACCAAAATAATTTATGTCTTTTTTCGGCAAATGTAAATTCTGGAACGTTTACTTTGTAGTTTTGTTACTGAAAACTTTAAGTAAACGTCCCAGGTATAAATAATGGAAAAACTTTGTATTACTTGATAAGACTTATGATCTTAAAAAAGAGTAAAAATTCACAAAATCACAATATAACGTTTACTATGTTTGGAAATGTAATTATTTGGTTTCCTTGATCTTCCTTTGTGTAAAATATGTTATATAATAAACCGTTTGAAAAAACCTTTGAAGCCTTTTATATTTTAATTAATAAAAAATAATCCTTCAATGATTGAAAGTAACTAAACTAAGCATGAAAAGAAACCTTAAAATATTACATTTCTTAGTTTTAAGGAAAATAAATTTAAAATAGTTAGTTAAAACAAAATTAATAAAAATTTCAATGAAATTAAAATCATTAAATTATAAGCTAAAATTTCAATTTTAATATCTATAGTAAATGGATGTGAGCCTATAAAAATAAAAACAATAGATGCCCTACCATTGTTAAGTTATATTGGTAAGTTAGATAATGAAGCTAAGAGGATACTGGCAATAGATATAATAATGAAGATAGGGATAGACATGAGTCTGAAGCCGGAAATAGAACTCCTTCGAGGAGAAATAGATAGTATAAATATAATGAAACTAAGTGGAAATAAGAATGAATTTATATGCAATCAACAATCCGGTGGATATACAAAAATTAAAAATACTTAAAATAAAACAGCGATAATTTTACCACACCCGCTATGACCCAAATCACATTGATTCTGCCGTTGTCAAGGTCAAAAATAGAAAAAGTTCATTTGTTACTACTAAAACAACAGTAGCAAATTAAGAAAACATTAAAGAATGAAGACAAAAAGCAGCAGTCATTCATGAAATGTTATCATGAATTAAAAATAGTTAAATTAATCTAATGTTTTATAAGCCCTCGTAGTCATCAACTGTATGGTTCTCAAACCACTTCAGTCATCCTTACAAACCATGAAGATTAATAAATTTGGGTATAAAACCCTGGTAAACAGTCTTTTCAGTTAGCAAATAATTGTAAATTAATTAAAATAAAATAAAATAATTGAAAATTAATTAATAATAAATTATCAAATCATATCATACCAATGTTAGTAGATAGTTTTAAAGTAGTAAAGAAATGTTGGTTAAGACAGAAACATCATAATATTTATTCTAATATTTATTCTAATAAGAATTCTAATATTAATGATAACTACAAATTAAAATTAATTATTATTAATAGTAACAATATTAATAATACAATAATTATGATTAATAATAAATTAATAAATAAATAATAATTTTAATATTTATAATGACATTTATAAATGTTATATGAACACGAATATTGGAAGTCGTAGGTCTTCCATTTCCATATATTTGGTTTCATGAAAATAAATATGTGAAGAAAAATTCGCTTGAACCTTTGTGTATGAGATACTAACGAGTTATCTCTAAAATATCAAATAATTTTGAACAAATATATTTGGCATCAACATTTTAAATTAATATTTCAACAATAAATATTTTCAAATTTTGTGATGAATTTAACATTGATATCTACTAGTAAGCTTTACATAAGGAAATTAAAAATTTAAAATACTTATTTATATTCTTTTGATAGTGATATATTTTATTCATTTTTCTTTTCTTTGAAAGACAATGAATACATTTTGTCTTATAAATTTTAAAATTAAATAAATTGTCGATAACAAGCCAAACTAATCACAATTCACAACGTTACTTATTTAAATTATAATTTATTTAATAATTCCACTATCGACAATAAATATCCAAAATTTAACAAGAAAAAATTTTAAAAGCCTATCTGATTTTAATATTAGCAGATTAAATTTTATAATTTAATTTTAAAAGTATTTAAGTTTGTTTAAATTATATATATATATAAAAATTAATTAAATATATACAATTTTAAAAACCTACTTTGTGGGAAGAAGTAATTCAATCAGAGAAGTAGTCGAAAGCGAAAGACTTGTTAAATTATGTTTTGGAGTGATTAGGACCTATTTCAGGCTGAAATATACGATATATCATTTCATGAATAAACACTTCGAAAATTGGCTTAAATAGTTATTAATTTTTTATCACATATTTAACGAAAAATTATGGCTCTTCATTTTTCTTTTTATTGATAGATTTTCCAAAAAATGTAAAATCATGAAAAATTATAAAATGTGAAAATAATTTTTTTATTAATTGAACATCATAACACCAATTTGAATGTGATTTATTGCACTCATGAGCTGTAACATATAAAGTGACCTAAAATGGAAGATACGAGTCAGGTCGGCTAAATTAGAATAGATTCAAATTAGACTATATAGATAAAAAAGAGAGAAAGGTAATTTTTGAATTTATTCTACATACATATAATATATATAAAATAAGCAATTAAAAACATTCATTATTTGAAGTTAACTTCTTTAATATACATGACATATATTTTTGTTATGGCAAAGTCGCTTTTAAAAACACGTTTGTACTGATTAGTTGAATAAATAAAAATATATTAATAAAATATAAAAATATAAATTTTTTCTTTAATGTCAGTCATATGTATAGTAATATGTCACAAAAGTAATTTGCAAGTGAGAAGCGCACTTCTCAAATTTGCTTGTGCCGTCAAAGAAGTAAAGAATGTTAATAGTAGGGAATAATTAATTTCCTTGATAGCCCTGGTAATCTTTCACGTAATTCGCCAACGCCAAATCACTACTTTAATCTGCGTAAATATTCACGACGCGTTTGACATTTATGATTATCCGTTTCGTGCGTTACGGATCTAGAAAATATCCAGCAACTAATGACAATACAATTATGAAATTTATATTAAACGCTTAAAAGACCCTTGAAAAATGTCATTGTTTTACTTTTATTTACAACTCTTTATCAAAGCTTCAGATTTTCTGCTCATTTTCTGATGAATTGTCACTGTAATGCGCAACACAATAATAAATTATTACTTTTAATCTCTCTTGTTCAATACTGTCCAAAATATAATTTTTTAAGATTAAAATACTGTGGGTTTCTGTTTATTTGTCACTCTTCTAAACTTCACAATCGGGAATTCATAATTGCAAAAACTTAAATACGGAAACCAGGTAAGGCATGATGTACGTTTGACAATTTATCTTATTTTTTGAAACTGAACAAACTTTGTTATCATTGACAATTAAACAAATTTTTATTTTGGAGAAGAAATAGAAATCAAACTTTTTAAAATCGCAAAATCACAGTTTTCAACGAAGTATGTCCCTTACGGCAAGTGGAACCTTCTAAAAATTAAAAACTGATAAAATAAGGATTTCAAAGTTTGTGATTATAAAAAAGAATCACTATTTGTCATTACAATATCTTAAACAAATAATCATATATAAAGTTGGAACACTCGTTGTCATCTTAAGATTTATTTAACGTAATATCGATTGCGCAATCACTTAAACATTGTATTAGGTTATGCAATATACCTTAAACTGATTAAAATTTGGTCTTTGACCCCAAATGCAATACCATTACTTATAATATTTTAAAAGGACAAAGACAAAACAATTCAAAAAATATTTCATAAACTTATTTAAACTATTATCCATGTGCAAAAATTTATTTGAAGATCTGAAAAAAAGTAGTAACCATAGAAACAACAATGACTTGGCTTAGATTTCAAAATTTAGGAGAAAATTCAACTCTAACCTATATTATTTAAACAAATACTTTCTAAAATGGTTTAAACATTTTAGGTTTTAATCTTTTTTCATTAAAAACATTTAAAATTTTATTTTTACAAATTATTTTATAATTTCAATGAATATTTAAAATTCTAAAATAAATATTTTATTTGAAATTAATTAAAATCAAAATCCCCGTACTTTAGTACGAAAAGAAATTTCGAGATTCCCGGGATCCAGTATGTTAGGATGTCGTAGCAGCAAAGACAAGTGTATACTCAAGAAGGTCAAACAAGAAGTGTTTTAAACAGGAAGATATTTTCATTGGTTTTAATTTATAATACCTGAACTGCAAATAATTGCAACAAGAAATTTAGCCTTTGAGTTTTATTTTGAAAAAATTTCAGTTTTCTTCGAACAATTGTCAATTTTTAATTTTCCACATAATTTCCTAATTTTAACTTCAATCGCCATTCATAACTTCTCATTTTAATTGTTTTAATTTTTAAAAATATTAACACAAAATTTAATCACATGTTCAACAAAAACCTTTTAATCCAGTTGGGGCCCAAAATATTTTTGCAAAGGTGATTATCTTTATATTCGTTGATAGTTAATGTCTTTGGGTTCCGCTTTCACTTTTACTTTATGACAACTTAGCACATATTCTTTTCAATAAAAAATAGAAAATATAAATAAACTTAATCGCGATTACATATATTACAGGCTCATTTTGATAATTATGATTTAATTCCTTTTCCCTGAAGCGTTTCTTTAGAAAACACGTTAAACTTAATATTCTAATCTCTGCTGATTTTTTACTTATAATTTTCTAGTCAAAAGATAAATATTGTCTTCTAAATCTTGATGATTGATGAGATAAACAATTAATTAATTAATTATTGCTGAATTTCTGTTTTATTAATTTCATCCTTTTCCAATTTTTACTCGAGAAAAATGCTAAATTTTTCGCTTGCAATTTAGTAAAAGTAATTTTACTTTAATTTAAAAATTACTAAAATTAATATTTCTATTATTGTTTTCCTTATCATATAATTTTGGTTTTATTGTTTTAAACAAAATATTATAATTAAATTGCGATAAAACAAATATAAAATATATTTTATAATTTAAACTGTAAATTTTAACAAAAAATCATTTTTAAATTATTAAAATTAATTTATTAACTTTGTATTTCCTGTATAACAAGTAAATGACAGTAAAATTGCATTTTACCAGCCATTTGTATTATCATAATCCAGAAATAAAAATATGACTTTTCCGATAGATATTACAGGAGAATCAAAAAGCAATTTCATATCAACTTTTAAGATTAGACAACTAATTTTCGTTTTAATTCCTCTCGATGTTTTTTCGGTTCATTTTAGGATTAGTTTTTCACAAATCGTATATAATCGTTTGGGAGGAAACGATTACAACAAAATAACTTTGTGAAAATTTCATTATCAATAACCATTATTTAATAAGTTCTTTTCTTTTTTATGAAATGCATTATGTTAATAAATAAAATAACCAATAAATAAAACAAAATATTTCTCCAATTGTGCGATAGAAGAAAATCAGAAATTATGAGAATAATATCTATATCTCATTGAAATTTTTACATATTATTATTATTATTAATTGAAAAATAACAAATACATATTCTATATAACATTTCACTTTATATTTCAACCGTTTCTCAATCTTCTTAAGCTAGAAATCACATTAACAAAATCTAAAAGAAAATAAGAAGCTTTAAACAAACTAATCAATAATTATCGTAATCAAATTGTATCACAAAATATAAAATTATTTTAATTTAAAAACTAAAAATAAAGCTTTTTTAAAAGTTTAATGAAAACATTAAATTTAAAATATAAAATTACAAACACATTATATCAAATACATAAAATACACAATTCACGTTCAATTACTTAAATGCCTTCAAAATACCTGTAGACTGAACATTTTGAACATTAATTATGATTTAAAGATTTTATCAACAACGCCGAACAAGTTATAAGTTAGCAATAATTTATACGATTTTTTGCAATTATCTTGAAATCAGACATACCTAATGCTCAATTTTGTTCACCTTTCAAACTTGAAAACTTAATAATTTCAAAGTCAATAAGAATATTATCTCCAGACAAATCAGTACAACAATCATGAGAGTTCAACACGCAATTTATTCAAAGTCTCTTGTGCCATACGCTGAAGAAAAGATTTATAATATTCATTTTTAAGTAGCAATACAACCTAAGAGTTCACACCTTTTGCTGAGTTAGCAAACGTGGAAGATAGACATCACGAAATACTAATCTTCTCACAATATTTTGGTTATATTTAAATTCAAAAAAGCTCTCAGGGTAGTATAGAGACCAATATCAGTCTCTTTTCTGAATACTTCTGTTTGATACGCCTTTCCTCCCGTTGAATAAGCAAATCCAAAAACAGCTATCGACGACATTTTTTCCGCTTCACACGTAAATTTAATATTCAAATGTTGACTGTTAATAAAATCCAAGAAAGACTTTACATGCTCTCGATTTTCCAAACCCAAAAATATATCATCAACATACCTTTTGTACGCAGTTAGTTTAGTTAAATAGTAAGATTAAATTTTCTTTTCCAAACTAAACATAAAAATAGAAGCCATAGTGGAAGCAAATGGAGAACCCATAGCAACCCCATCCACCAGTTTACACCACCCGTTATTCAAAACAAAATTCACATTCGACGTTGGAAATTCTAGTAATTTACGAAATGCAATTTTATTAACTCTCATGTTCATTCACATTTTCCTTACACATCTTACAATGTTCGTAAAAGTACTACAAACGTCAAAATAGACCATAATTTCATCTACATTCTTTTTTTTCAACCGTTCAATAAACATAGAAAATTCAAAACTATCCTTACATTCAAAACCAGCAATAATTAAAGATTTTAATAACCCATCCAAAAGTTTTTTTATTGAGTAGTTCCTACTATAGACAAAACAGGTCTTATGTGCATAACCCACTTTATCTACTTTAGATAATCGTAAATTACTCAAATTTGCAACTTCGAATGTAAATGTGAATGTAAGCATAAAATCCTAAAATTTTATTTAAAACAAATGTTTAATTTTTATTTTTAAGTTAATGGGATATCTAGCCTGAAGAAAACTGTTAAACGGTCGAAATATATAGTTGGCGTTTAATTATTATTATTATTATTATTAGAGAGGTTAGTCAATGCTCTCAGTGACTAAAAACTATTTTATTAAATTTTAAATTTTTATATAATAAAGTTAGAATATTTATTTTATATTTAATAAATGAATTTATTTTTTTTGTTTAGATGAAGAAAATTTTATTTAATTTTTTAACTGTGAAATTTCAATTTTTAAAATAAATTTATTTTATTTTATAACTTTAATAAAAACCTAAAAATAAATTTTCAGTGAAAAAACATATTATTTTACCAAGAAAAATCGAATTCCTAACAAAACATTTTCATCAAATGAAAATATATAGTGAATTTTTGCAAATAATCTAAATTTTATTTAAATTTTCTGCGTAAATGTTTAATTTTGGTTTTGTAAACATTTATATAGTTATCTTGTAAGAGCTAATTATATTATTTAATAAGCATAAGTTCTAAATGAAATTTATATAAAATAATGTTTACAGAATGCAAAAATCTTAAACATTTGAGTTTGGTTGTGATGAATTTATAAATATGAATTCCATTATTACGATAAAAATAATAATATATTCAAATAATATTATTATTAATATTATAATTATTATAATTATTATAATTATTATAATTATTATAATTATTATAATTTATTATTATTATTTATTCTTAATAATATTAGAATATTTTATTAATAGTGTCTTAATTACTATAATTAATATTTTCTATTATTATTTATTATTATAAATAATAATAATAATAATAATAATAATAAAATAATAAAAATAGGTTAGTTTTCTCTAATTTCTTTAAAAATATTTTGTTCCTAAATGTTTTTGATGTTTTTAGCTCCGCCATTTTGCTTTAGACGAGATCAATATTGCCACTTTCTATGTCATTGATGTTTAACTTGAAATAATAATTTGAATAATTGTAGATTTCAAAAACAAGAAATTAACACAATAAATAAAAAAGAAAAAATTTCCAAACGTGAAAATATTTTGCTTGATTAGCATTAACCTACATAACAGAACAAACATTCTCCTAAATAAACATTAGTAAACAAAAGTATAATTTCAGATCGCTAATAATATGTTGACCTTTTCACACAGGCTAAGACGTGAAAATTAAAAAAATATAATATATCATGATCTGTGACGTTTTCTAATTTTTTCAAGTACTGATTTTCTTTAACCCAAAATCAGTACTGAAAACGGAAAAGTAAGCTATTTGCAAATACATTTAAGCAAGAAAAAAGTTATTTCAATATATATTTATTCTTTATATCGATATTTTTCATTTGAAATAATATTTTTAAATAATTTATCATTTTTCCTTAAAAATATTACAAAAGTTTTTACATGTATATTAGAGATTTAACTTCAGTGAAATCACTGCTGACAATGTTTCTATGTTTAATTTCGATTTTTCTCTACTCCAGAAATCAATAATAATTGAAAATACTATTTCAACTGTTGTACCGTAAAAGCATATTAAAAATTCAACAAGTAATTTCAAATTTTATATAGAAATATCATCATACTGAAAAAGCAAAATTTAAAGAGTACTCAAAAATTGGGCAGTATAGACCATTAAAAAGAAGCACTGTAACCTTAACTTTACTTGTGTTTTGTGTATCGTAATTTTAAATCAACTATAGAGAAAATGGAAGAAAAGATAACTCTGAAGATATTAAAGATACAACGGATTTTGAGGATCAAAATGATGTTATATATGCCTAAATTTATTATTAAAATGAAAACTGTAAATTACAAAAATATTCAATGTAATTGATATTTAAAAATAGATAATAACTGTTTCTTAACAAGTTTCCATTATTTCTTAGTGTACATTTAGTAAAACAAAAATATATTTTATTTTAACCAATTAAGAAAATAGATAATATTTTTCAAAGAAAAAAATTGAAAACATTTTTCTTAATAATATTTCCCACAAAAAGACAGTTGAATAATTAAAACAAAAGCAATATAAATCAAAATTCACAAGACTACTCAAAACGATTAGAAATCATTCCAGTAAATTGTTTATTCACGACTTACTAAAGCAATTAACATAAATCTAAATTTTCCATTTTTTTTCGTTAATTTCACTTTCTAATTTCCACTCAGATTATAAATTTCCCATAAATATCATTCGGATATTCCCTAGCAGACTTTTTTTAGTTTGTAAACATTAATTAGTTGATATGATGATGGAATATTTTGATTTAAAAATTCTAATTAATTGAAAATTTCATGAAAAAAAATCAGGTTGCATTAGTAACACGTGTTATCAAATGCAGAATCTCATCAGAATCCAGGATTCATAAATTTGGGTTAGTTTATTAAAGCTTTTAATGTCGAAAGAAATGTCAAGTAATTCGGAAATATCAGTATGATTTAATTTAGTTTTGACTTCAATTGTACATATAAGTATATCATTTCCCTTTTCATTACTATATACACGAGTCAATGTTTTATTAAATCTTATATTAATAATAATAATAATAATAATAATAATAATAATAATAATAATAATAATAATAATAATAATTACAATAATAATAATAATAATAATAATAATAATAATAATAATAATAATAATAATAATAATAATAATAATAATAATAATAATAATAATAATAATAATAATAATAATAATAATAATAATAATAATAATTGTTGAGAATTTGGTTAGTCTGTTCCCTTAGCCCCATTTAGTTTAGTAACTTGGAGAATGGATTCAAAATTTGAGTCTTTTCTCCAAGTAACAACAATAATTAAAATTAAGGCCGGGAAAAATGAAAATAAAAAAAAGACTTTTATTTGGAAATTAGGTTTTCATAATGAAATAGTTTAAAAAATATTGTAAATTTTTAAATGTTGTAAATTTTTAAAGGTTTGTTTAAAATCTTTAAAGTAAATTGTAAAAAATTGAAATTTGGTTTAATTTGTAATTTTGTGAGTATCGATTAATGTGTAATTTTTCGAAATTGGAATTTATCAAAAATAAAGGATTTTGGATCTTAAAATAAACTTTTCAAATATTCTTAAAATGTTGTTAATATGTTGGATTTATAATGAAATTCCTGAAGTTCCAGTTCTTGATAGATTTTCAGGGCATGCTTATGAAAGAAGATTAATTGATGAATACTTAACAACCAGTGATTTAAATCCAGTCACTGGGTACAGTTTTCTCGAGATGAATTGGTTAAAATTAGAGTTCTAATGCCAAGTTTTACATCCATTCCAGCCTTATTGAAATCTTTTCAGGATGAATGGGATGCTTTGATGCTTCAACAATTTATTATGAAACAAGAGAACCAGGCTCTTAAATGCGAATTGTCTCACGCTCTTTATCAATACGATGTTTCGTGTAGAGTTGTGACTCATCTAGCCAAAGAGGCTACCACAGCTCGAGAAGCTTTGTCTACTCTTAAATCACAAGTTGGAATTATGTCTCATATTATTTCTCCTCAAGCTGCACAATCCGATGTAAGTGAAGCAGGAAAAACTCTTCGTTTGATGGATATGTTAAATGCTACAGTTCCAAGTCGTATTAAAACTGCGTTTGATAAAATCCCACCAAATATTCAAGAATGTGCTTTGGATGAATATAATAACCTTCTGTTTGATGGTCTAGTTTCGGGATATTCGATGACAACGTTGGGTTCAGGTCATAGTGAACAGTTAATTGGAAAGACCTGTGTAAACCCCAACGCAAGCATTCTCATTCTCAATCAAAATATGTTGATCGGGGATCTTCCGCGGCTGCGATATCTCTGTATCCTCGTGGGCCTAATTAATAAATTAGTTAAAAAGATGATGGAATTCACCAATAATAATAATAATATTAATAATAATAATAATACTGTCTTTGGAATTTCATGATCGAAGATTTTATGATTTTGATAAAAAACATGTGTAGTTATTAAATTAATATTAAATAAAATAAATAAATAGATATAAGTTAACTTATAAAATTAAAGTGATTAAATTTAATTAAAAATAGTTAAATTTTAGTGAATTATTAAATTATAATAAAGTAAAATTAGAAATATGATTTAAATAATTGGCAATGAATAATATAATTATTTTTAAAGTAATTCTTTAATATTAATTTCTTTTCATTTGTCCCAACAGGTTTCATTTTATTAGCATCAACAGACAAATCGTCCAAATTATCATCTAATTCAGATTTCATTTCGAAATCAACTTCAAGAGTGACAAAGAATCAAGATATAAATTTAAACAATCAAACCATTCATCAAGTTCCCAACTAAATTCTCCACGGGTAATGATTAACTTATGGCCCACCCGTAAAGATTATTAATATCTATGTAAAGCAACTAACTATTTTCTTCAGTTTTTACAAAGTTCTTATTTACAAAAGTAAATTCAACACAAACCACACCCTTATAAAAGCTAAACATTTCACTTTCATTAATTAATTCAATGTTATCATCTAAAGTCATGAAAGTATGATACTTTAACATTCCAGAAATTCCAAAGTAATTCGGAGGTGCTAATCTATTGGAAACTATGTATTAGAACCTTTGAATGTTACTAATAATGTAACTAATGAATGTAACTAATAAAGATAACATTCGGTTTTGGTGGATGAAAATAAAAGTCTCACATATTGGTATCATTGCGTAAACTCGTATATTCATCGACATGAGATTTAAAGGAACGATATAATTGTTAATGCCTTTGGAGATAACAATGATGAATTTAGCGATATTGAAGAAGAATCAGATGAATTCGAAGAAATTGAAGAATTTTATGAATACAATTTATTAATAAATTTGTATTTCTTTTTCGTCTTTTTATATGTGTTTGATCAATTATTTTTTAGTAACCAGTTGTTGATACTTAATTATTTAACTTTTTATGTTTACTTGATTGTAGTTGAATTTATTATTATTATTATTATTATTATTATTATTATTATTATTATTATTATTATTATTATTATTATTATTATTATTATTATTATTATTATTATTATTATTATTATTATTATTATTGTAATTATTATTATTATTATTATTATTTTTAATTTTATTATTAATATTATTCTGATTATAATTATTTATTTTAAAAATATATTTTAATTTTTACTTAAAAATTATATTTCACTTTTTTTTAAATTTAACATTATGTTTTCTACAATTTCTTAGATTCTTTACTAGTTTATTTATTCGACATAAATTATTCAGAGACCATAATTACATATAGAAAATACTGAGACCAAATTTAAAAATATTTACACGACTTTTTTTATCGACGACTTTTTTTATCACGTATTTTTAACGATAGCCAAGATCCATGTAATTTCTTTAGTGAGAAATTCATGGTTTTTTAATCCGGAAGCAGTTTAGTTTATATTGACTGATGACTTTTTAACTAGAGCCAGAAATAATCTCTGATTATAATGCGACCGGAAACCCTATAGTTCCCTGCGTCACATATCGCATTTTTGAGAGATGTGGTTTAGTTCATTTTTGACTTAGTGTGAAACTCTATAGGTTTTAATAATAGCCAAAATACTTCCTGACTATAATCTGATTAAAAAACAAATAACCTTTTCCCACAAAACATTTTTGCCGCTAGAAGAAGGTTGCGGCAGGGGCTATTGCTGTCGGATACCTATATCCACGAAGTTTTACACTAATTCACTTTAATATTTAAGCTCTATTTGAGTTATTATTTCTGGTCATAAAAATTACTACTAAAAAAATTATCTAAACAATTGAAATAAATAAAATAATATATATATATATATATATATATATATCATATTTATTCATTGATGACAGTTAGACAGTAAAAGGAGTCTTAATGCGTGCTACAGAATTTCTTGATTTTCATTTTTTGTTAATTAAAAAAAATTGTAATAAATGGTAATAAATAGCAATAATTATTTCAAATATTTTCTATTATGACAAACCTTGGTTTGCCATTGCAGGTTCTCTTGCATAAACGTTTTCTAAAAAATCTTCAGAACATTCATTGTTTTTAACATTTTATTCAGCTATTTTAAGCCATAACCTAAATAAATTTGTAGCAATTCTTTGAGCGTTTCGATGTTTTGGATTTTAAAATCTTTCATATGTAAACCAATTGTGTAAATATTCTGCAATCAAGTTCGTTTTGAACACTTCAAACATCTTTATTTGACTTTTTAATTTTTAATTTATTATTTTGTGAACTAAAACGTTTGATTCATTAAACGTTGATTGACAAAACGGTGCACTTAGGGCAATAATGTTTTCTTTATTCCAATGTTGATGGGGCATGGCGTTCATTTTCACCAAACGCATAATATTTAACTTTCTGGATGATAATGACTTTTATTCCACAATGTTTCAAAGGTTTCTAAAAATTCCTTAGAAGCATATCTGTGACGGACATAGAAAAAATTGATGTGATGTAGAGGCTTTCTCAACAATCTTTACCGCTGCACGTTTTGCCATACGAACCCCCTCCTAGATTATTAAAATACCGGCTAACCTTTCTTTCTGTGTCGCCCATTTAATAACCAAGAATAAAACCAAATAAAACACGACTGGTAAAAAGAGAAATGTAAATTAATAGAATTGTAAAAAATTCAAATTTAAAATCAAAAAATCTCTATATTTAAATTAATTCAATTTTCCAATCGTTTTTACTTACAACATTTTAAACAAAACCCCATTTCAATCCAACATCAAACAGACCCTTTTTTTATTTTACAATTAAGATTAAATCTATGATTAAAACTATGATTAAAATTTAACAAAGTTTTTGATACATTTTATAAATAAATTTATAAATAACATTCTAAATTCAAAAAATATAATTAATCGCAAATTGGTAATTGAAATATGCACATAAAATGTTTGAGCTATTTCCTTTTTTGATATTCTATTGAAGTGGATGAAGGCGAGTTAGGTTGACCTGGTTTGATTCTATTTGGAAGTTTTTCATGCTATGACTGCTATTATATTTTCTTTTTTTTTTAATATCGGTCAAACTGGCATTATCGTCTGAAATCTAAGTCAATGGTTCTTAACCTTTTTTAGATAGCAGCACCTTAACGAAAAATTTGAAAAATTGGTGGCACTCAACCCTTATTATATAAGGATTTTAGCTATAAAAATAACAACAAGTTTTGTTAGTTCAATATTTAATAAACAAAATATTTTTATAACATATATTATTTTGAAACTTGAGCTTAATGCTTTGTGCTGTTGGGGTTGTCGGTGAATTCAAATAGGAATTATTGTCAATCTGACTTCAAGCGTGCTTTCAAACAACAGTAATGAACTCCAAACGATATTAACTTTATTGATACACTTTATCTCCACTTTAAAATGACACAACGAATTATCTATCAATCACAATTTGGTGCTTATTACGACCATTCGGGAAGAATAGCACTTTTCGGATCAATTGGATTTCACAATCACTTGACTACTGTGACGGGTTTCTGAGATCGGTAAATCTGATTTAGTTGCCTTGCTTTGACCTTGCTTAATTTCTGTTTTAAATTTCTTTTTTGTCTCCTTAGTCCAATTTTTCTCTAATCTCTTTTTGTCTCTTTAGTCCAATTTATCTCCATGATTCCAGTTGCGATTCCTTTTTATACTCCGTCACCCAATAGTACTTATTGATGTCAAATAGAATTTCAAATATATTTTACCGCTAATTCCATTTTGACCTCTATAATCACTGACAGCTGTCCAGATAAATAATTTTTAGAGATGCCTTTTCCCGGATTCCAAAACAATATTCCTTCTCTTATCTTGAAAGGGCTTTCAAAATAACGTGCAAATTTTGCTTTTGTTTTTGTTTTCCTAAATTTGCACTCGTTAATTATAAATGACCTTCTTTTATTCAATTGTTTGTTTTTATTGATTTTCTCTTATTCCCTTCTTGTTATTCGACATTCCTTTTCCATTCCCTTTTTATTAAGCTCCAGAACCACATCTTAATCACTTATCATTGTTTCCCTCAATCATTTTACATGTTTATTAATTATTTTACTCTATTATTTAGGTATCCTCAACAGTGCATATTTCCTTAATATTAGGTCGCTTATTTGACAAACATACGCTTAGCTCATTCTTAATTGAGTTCAGTTTTTGTCTTTTCTTGTTCTTAATATTTATCAAAAATAATTGATATATGTACCGCTATTTTAAGTAATGCAAAATCTAAACTAGTAGCTTTTTTAAAAATAAACCTTAATATGAAATTAATAAATATACCTAAAGTCAATCACATCCCTACAGCACCCTAGTTGAGAAACACTGATTGAGATAATGAAACTCTCAATATTAACTTAGTTAATTATTTAATTTATTTAAACATAAGGTGCGTGTCAACCAACAATTTGATAAATATCCAATTATACCACAAGAAACTATTATCTGACAAAAAATGAATTTGTAAAAGAAATAAAATCTTTATTTTGAATTACCTTTGAAAATAGAAAAAAACCTAATTTCAATAAAATTCATTCATCCTGAGTGTAAATGTTCACAATAAAACAAAAATGTTCAAATTTAGATAATCTACTTGCAATGCAATAACAATTAAAAAAGAATTTTAAAGCACAATCATTGGAATTTTTAAAAAAATTAAGTTTCATTTGGAATCTTATCATGGTTGGTTATTTATACTAAACAGGTGGTCACCGCAACACCTGCCAACATTAAAGACCTTTATCAATAGAAAAATACAAATATCGCATTTAATATTTCTCAAAATTTTAATTTTTAATATTAATTTTAATTTTTTTATAACATAAAATTTATTTTTAGTTAAATATAATTTTAAATTAATTAAAATGGTTTAAAATTTTAATAAAGTTTTTAAAATATTAAAAAGTAATTATTTGATTTTATATTAAATTTATTATTATTATTATTATTATTATTATTATTATTATTATTATTATTATTATTATTATTATTATTATTATTATTATTATTATTATTATTATTATTATTATTATATTTTAACCAGTAGAATCTTTTGATTTCATTCTAAACCTACATTTTATCATTTTGATCAAAACGACAAAATTTCATCTCCTCACAATTTTATCATTAGAAAAATGCAAAAAAATAAAATTTATTAATTATTTAAAAATGAACTATAATAATTATTTATTATTAAAATCAACTTTGATAATTATAAATAAAATAATATTTAAAACAATCAATACTGATCTTAGCTATTATTTGCTATATTGAATGGTTTGATAATTATTTTGTTGTTTGCTATATCTAAATATTATTCTCCTTATTAAAGTCAGATTGATATATGATCTATAAATATAAAAATTATATGAACATTAATAATAAAAACTATGGCACAATATTGTATAAAACGACAATCATTTTATCTATAAAATCATTTATTTTATCTTTATTATCATGAATCAAATGTAGCTTTATTTAATTGACTATAAATAAATTCTTTAATTAACTGCACATTATATTCTCATAAATTTACATTACCAATAATAAAAATGTATATTATTTTTATTATCTTAAAACAAAATAAAATTTTATACCTTAAAACAATTTAATAAATCGAATTATTAACATAAATGAATATAAACAAGAATGTCAATAATTATAAGAAATAGAATAATTAAAACTAAAATTAAATTAAATTATAAAATTAAGACTGTAAATTTCAAAGTCTGACCTTGATTCAGATTCCAACCTTAATTAAATTCAATATTTATGGGCTTATCACATAACCATAATGATGGAAACAATGATGGAAAAGCATGGACAATGATGGAAACAAAAACGATTTAACAACTTTTGATTTAATGATCTCAATACATTTGTTGCTGATTGAATGATAATTGTAGGGAGTTGTGATTTAATCATCAATGCCTGACCTTCAAATTTTCCCCACTTATTATTAAAGGTTTTATATGAAATTTTAATATAATTTAAGCCAGTTGTTTCTTTTCACATTTTTCTATGCTTAATAATATTGCTTACCTTTCTCAATCGACTGTGTACCTAAAGTATCAACACTAGTCTAAAAAGATTTGAATAACCCAATAATTTTGTGTAGAAAACTTTAAACTTTTCAAACTTTCCGAATATGAAATTATTTTTATAACTTCAACTTCATTACCATTGTTTTCAACAAACTCAATCAAAAGGTGATCAATGATTTCTCTAGTCAGTTTTTCTACAAAAGCCTTAGAATATTCATTTTTCTTAAAAAGATAAACGATGATGTTTATACTTTTGCTAGACTTTTGTGAATCATAAGATGTAATTTGATATGTTTTGATTTTATTTTAGTATTTTCTAATTCCTTTATTAAATTATATGAATGAAATTTATTCCAATATTTAGTTCCGATTTAATTTATATATTTTGTTTATTTGACTTTTTCGTGTTTATATAAACAGTATTTCAAACATGTTATTTTTGGCAATTCTTTAAAAGAAGCAGCAAACAAATCTCCACAAAAAAGAAATATTTCATTTTGGTTGTCATTAGTATATCATAACAATAAAAAAAACTTTAAAAAAATAAATACAATCTAAACAATTACTTTGAATAGAAGTTGAAATTAGAAATAGAACATTCTATATATAAATATATATTGTGAGAATATAATTAAATTAATTCATAAAATAAATAACTAAATAAATATTAATTAAATAAAGAATTAAACGAATGTATGTTGTGGATTGATGTGGTATGTAAATTCTTTATGCTTACATTACTTCCGTTTAATATAATCCTTCAACAATTGTGTTTAAATATTACAAATAAATTTTGGGATTTTGAATTTTATAACAATTTGTTATTGACCTTATTAATACTAAAAGTAACGCATCTAACACATATAAAATGCAATGTATGCCTGTCTGTTTATCTGTATGTCCTGAATGCATCCGATCGCAAGAAATTTTAAGAAGATGTTTGAGTACATTCTTGCTAAGGTTTTAGTATAAGTACTTTTTAAATATCGCACACCTAAAGCCGCTAAGGATAAAAATTATAAATTATTATTATGTAATATACTACTGACAAGAAATTCAGTAAGCTAGATTATTTAATTTTGAAAATCATATATTTGTTTATTATTTCATTTATGCGCAATAATTTACAGGTTAAAAATTAAAAATAAATAAATAAGACAGTTATACCTCACCAACGGAATTCATGTTTCCAAATACCATCGTTTGGTGTAACAGAAATCATAAGTTTAAAGTCCAAGGGAAAATTTATCATCGCGTTGAATCACTTATACCACTGTGATTCAGATCATAAATTCCTCCAAATTTATTTCAGGGGAATCACTGATAAAAAAATTGATCAACATTGCCGATTCAATATCAGCACTAATCGAAAAATTGTTGCTATTCACATTGTTTTAATTTTTTGTTCTTGAATTTCTTTTCTTTTGAGATCTCAGCAACCCGCGACAGATAAGCTAGTAATTAAAAAACTCTCTTTTAAAAATTACGCAACAAAAAGCAATAAAAGAATTTTTAGGAAATAAGTCTTCTGACCAAATATAGTACATCTATGCCTCTTTTTTAACAAATGTAATGGTTCAACAGCTGCTTCTTTCGAACTCATAAGAAATTGATAAAATAAACCTTTCAAATATTTTATATAAACCTGCTAAGGTAAACTTTTTGATTAAGTAAATTCTATTTATAATTTTGAATGCATAGAGTAACACTCAAATCTTTACGCTAAAAGCAAACTAAAACCGGAAATGATGTAGAATAGGTTAATACATAAGTTAATCACTTACTTATAACCATAAATAAAATAAAAAACAGATGAGAGCGAATAGAGTTTATTTTAATTTATTTTCTAGGGTTACTTTCTAGTTTATCAATGACTAGTACCTTAACGCTTTTAACATTATTACACTACCCCTCCAATATACCAATGACCATTACCATGTTTGTACTGTACATATTGATTGAAAATCCATGAGCAGGTTAGCTATATTTTTTGAACTTACTCCTCATGATATTTTCACTTTTGAGTTATGTTTTAAGTCTTTTTCTTTATATATCCCAGTCCATATTTAACTCTTTCTACAATGAATATTTTAATAGATCTCCTTTATTCATTATTTGTGAATGTATTTTTCAAATGTTTGAGCACGGATCCGACTTTATTTCTCAGATTTAATGAAATATTTTAATTATTTCCAGAAGTTCGCACAACGTTCTACCCTTTATTTTATGGAAACTTTCCTACTTTTTTATTTTTTTAATCATTTTAGCAACTGTTCTTCGTCTCGATTTGGTAACTTACCTTCCTCTTTAAACATTTTATTTATGATGTTATTATTAAAATATTAAATCCCATAGCTTTTATTTCTTTAGCTTATTCAAGAGTGACCTCCTTTATAATTTATTCGTTATACCAATTGAAGTGACGTTTCCATGCACCGATCAGCTTCCGACGGTCGACATGCAGATCATTTACGCTTCGAGCGAGCTAACATTTTGGCGCTCATAATGATGTGAATGATTTTCATTTCAGAGAGAAAAATAATAGAGAAATTCTAATCAAACGCTGCACCCAAACCTGTTTACTCTCTGAACGACCCTTTTCCGGCTACCCACATCATATAATAAATAAATTTGGTTTAGTAACATATGAGCATCACAGAAATAATAAAAAAAGAGTCCATGTTTATTAACTGATAAAAATTAGCAATATCGAGAGAAATAAAATTGAAACTACTTATTACCAATGAAAATTACAATTTACAGCAATCATGAATCAGAGCTGAAAAAGTGAAATGTCATTTGAAAAAAAAATAATGAAACACACACGTCTATTTATACTAAATTTGTGTTTACGTGTTCACTTCTAATTCTGGTAATGTGTACACGAACAAGTTTTTTTGTTCCTTCATGCAACTTTTTTATGTATTTATTTTTAGTAACAGTATTTAATTTAAATTTAATTAATCTATTTTTGATTTTGAAATTTCTTGTAGAAATTCATATTTTAAATCTTTATTAATTGTTATACATCGTTTTATTGATATTAATCGTAAAGAATTTAATTGTGGGGCATTTTTTTGATAATTCAAGCCAAAATTAATTCCATTGTTGCAAAGCTACGGTCATTCATTTGTTAATATAACCATAGTTTAAGCTCTTTTCTTTATTTCATCATTTTTCCATCACAATGTATTTCCGATTCAAGATGGTGATACTTATGCACTATAGTGCTTTATTAATTTTATTTTTAAATAAATATTTGTATTTTCTTTGTTTTTTTAAAATTTAATTTAAATATGTATTATTTATTTTATAGTGTTTTGTGTTACTTTGTTTGATTTGGTGAAAGATAATCTGATTTAAATAAACTTGGTGCGAATTTCATGTTATGTAATTGAATAATTACAATTAATTGATTAATTAACAATTCCAGCACTAGACCAACACAGACGGATTTTATTGGCCGAATTTTCTTAAAATTCTCCTTATTTTATTTAAAATAAAAATACAGTTATTTGATTTGAGATTTATTTTAAAATTAATGATTTTAAAGTAACACTAATAAAATATTAAAAATATTTGAATTGTTGAAAATAACAAAATTTTAATTCTGTTTTGAAATTTCACTAACCAATTCAGAACTTATCTTTAAGAAAAATCGTATTTGGTCGGTAAAATCTTTTATGGTAATTATTGTCATAATTTAAAATATAAAGACTTGGGTAAAATAATTTTATTGTACTATAAAAATAAATTTAATAATAGAATTAGAAACATAAAGATTAATAATTAGTCAAATTTATTTATATTTTATAAATTAAATTAAACTGGAAATTCTCAAGTTTTATTCAAGTAAATTAAAACCTTTTTCATACTTTCATATAACAATCATATATAAAAATCATATAACAATCATATATAAAAATTCATGTATAAATAACTTTTATAGAAATTATAATTTTTATTTAAAAGTTATTAATTAATTACATTAAAATTTATGCATAAAAATATATTAAAATTAATAAAATAACAATGTAAAATGATGTGATTAAACAGTTTTTAAGTTATACACCTATTACACAAAAGATAATTTTATCGGACCTTTGAGTACATTCTATTAAACCCTGGATTTTTAAAAATGTTTAGATTGGTTAAAATTTACTTTGTATAAGTAAAATTTTATATTTAAACATAAATTAGACATAAATTATTTTAATTTCTTATGATGTTTTATGGTAGAGGACTATTTTTTCGAAATATCATTTTTCGAAAAGCAATTAACGTTTTTATAAATTTTAACTATTGATAAACAAATATTAAAAGCACTCACTAGATTTACACTATTTAAAATACAGTTAAAAATACACAATATTTATTCAAATTAAGGAGGCGAAAAGGGTTAGGTAACAATTAATATCATTAGGCTCGAGGTTAACTTCAGACACTAACATTGAAATTCGTTCTGTATTATGGTTGATAGGACGAGTTAGAGAAGGAAATTATAGCCCACTTAGCCGTTTATTAATTTTTAGCTCAGAAATGTTTTGCTCCTTTTTAACAGGTTGTAAAAATTTCCAAAGATTACGATGGTTTCTAGCTACAATTTCTGAAAATCCTCTATGTCAAACTTCAATATTATTATTGGTTTTAAGGATATTCTCGACAATATTTTTATAGATGCTCCACATTGAAATTGGAATAGGAAATCTTGGTGATCGTCGTATATTATTTATTCCTATTCACCCAATATTCACCCTCATTGGGTTTTAATAAAGAAGCTATCAATTAGAAACCTTCAACAATAAGATTGGTAGGCAATAATGCTAAAGCAAAAATGGTTTTAATGGAATAGACAAGATAAATCCACTATCTAGAGAAATTAATTTTCCTCGCAAAGCTTGTCTAAAATGAAAAAAAACACCTGCGATACTTTATAGTGGAGAAATTTTATCTTATACATGAAATTAATGCAATTTCAAAATCAGAGAGTATAAATTTGATGTCTACCATGCAAGAACATATCTTTTCCAAAATAGCTTTATATGCTGCTATTGTTGTATGTGGCATAAGCACATATACTGAAGGAATTGACACATTATGTAATATTACAATGTATTGTCAAAAACTGCTTGAATAAAAGTGGAACAATTGCAAATGTTCCATCAATATACCACCTTTTAGAATTTTCTAGAATTCTTAAATTTGCCAATGTCGCAAAAGACTTAAATTTTAAAAGTTGTTTTGTATGCATCGAAGATTTCTATATCTGCAATAGTCAATGGAAGCATCACATTTAAGCTATTTGATTTTCAAATTCTTCTAGCAGTCCTTTTTAAATTATGTGGTATTGAAAGATTTGAATACATCCTTCTAGGAGCTTTAATTAGGCTTCTTGAAAATACATTTTGGGGTATTTCACTAGAAGTCAGAACCAGTTTTTTATATCGCAAGACAGATCTGGCTACTTCAAAAGTTGCCAAATCAAAAACATGATTGTGCTTTTTGATTTGCTTCACCAATACAGCATTATCAGTTATTGCTCTTGCTTTACATCTATAAAAACTGCATAAATGACACTTCCAATAGACTATACTGTCAATTTTCTTATCCATAAAAATTATGTCATTCTAATATCAGTTTACTATTCTTATTCTTATGTTTTTAGGAATTCAAGCATTCAGCGGGAATTTAATTAATGAAAATCAGTATGTAAAATCAATTTGCTAATAAAAATCTAAAATATTAGATTACTAATTTAAATAATGACTTAATGTCCCAGGTCTTGTCTATTATCTATTTTGGCTATGATACACACACACACACACTTGTTATTGGTTTGTTTTTTAATTTATTATATAAGATGCAATATGGTGTCTATTAAGTCTAATTTAATGCAGAACATAACCATGGTGTAGAACATAACCGCTTGTATCAATAATAACTCTTAAATTAATAATAATACATCAGATGGAGTTAGTATGAAGTGTTGCATTTTCGAGTTTGATTATATTTAAACAAATATTTAAATTCAATATATATTTCCGATGATTCTAAATTAAAGTATTATTCTTTTTATTATGAATATGGTGATATATTATAAAGAGATATCATAAAGAGTCAAGTTGAAAAGAAACAGCCAATTAATTCGTTTTTAAGAATACTTTGATACTCAATGCACCATTTACTTAAGCATTGTCATGTTGCAACCTCTAAAGGTTTGACCAAAAATATTTAATAGTATTACTTGCATCATTGTTGTCTTTTCAAAGTATTCAGATAAGTTTGTTGATTAATACAGCTTTTATACTCTAAAAAAGGTAAAAGCTATTAGACATACAAACCTTTTTTGACCTGAGAAATTGTTGTGAAGCCCAAAACATACGTAACCTTTGAATCGTTAGGATGAAATAAAAAAACTTCTTTAAAATATCATTAAAGATAAGTGTCCTTTTTTTAGGATTTTTAGAATGATCATTACTGCAATTTTTGCATGATTAAGTTCCTTATAAAAGATTTTGACAGTTTTTCTAAAAAGTCTTACTTTAAGTGTTTGATTGGTTATTACTGAATTCTAAAAATTTTTTACACTTTTCTTCAGTTCAAAGTCTTCTTTGCCATCAACACATGCTACTTTCGTTGACATATCCTCATTTTTCGTTGAATCGTTTATCCAGCAAATTGTCAAATGTTCAACTCCATTTTTAACTTGTCCAGATTAAGTAATGTATTTTACTATACCATTATAGTTTAAAATAGTTTCAGTTATAGAATTCTTGGTAATTATTGCAATTGTATATTTTAAGCTCATTTTTAATAATCTTTTAAATAACAATTACATAAATATTAATCACTTTGTCTGATTCTAATCAAAGAATATACGATACATTAAGTGATATACAGTACATTTCCCAAAAGCATACTAGTTTCAAGCTAATGGCTCTCATCAGTATTATGCGGGAGGCGCTTAGATTTCTCTTAAAGGAGATTTCAAGATAAAGATTCGTCTTTTTTTGCCTTAAATCCAAACTTTGCAAACTTATTTGATGTCCAGTACATCAGGATAAGTGTATAATAGTGTTAACTTGACACTGTTTTACACTTACCTGAAGCGAAGAGAAATTTGAACGCCCACCGGCATAGTACTGATGAGAGCCATTAGCTCGAAACTAGTATACTATTGGGAAATGTACTGGACATCACTTAATGTATATAAAATAGTTTTAAAAAATTTATTAATTATATTTTATTTATTTACTGTAATTAATTGAAAATTTTATACCACGTACAATTTATTTGTTTCAATAATAATTTTAATTTTGAATATAACAAATATTTTAAAATTCAATTTATGATTGTAAATAGAAATGAATGAATGACTAAAATTCATTGGATAAAAATAATTAAATTAAGATGATGAATGAATTTCCATTTAAAAATTATAAATAGCCTAAACAACACTAATCAAATGATAATTATTAATATTTGATTATAAAGTGATCATGGTTATTATTTATCTTTAGAAAAAAGGAAAATTAAACATGAGATTATGTTATTTTCTACTTGACATTTTTCACTGATAAAAATCTTGGAATGATGGCAAATTTAGTGTTTGCTCTTCAATAGAAAAGAAAATAAATGTCAGATAAATATTTGAAATTTGGAATATTCATTAATTTTTAGGGTTTGTATTTATGATAGCAATGACAGAATTACATGGGCAAATGCAATTTGTTTTAATTCAATTAATATCTTTCCATTTTTGATAACATTTGTTTCCGTTGTTTCTAGTCGTGTTTTCTTTACAGATTAACTTAAATTATCAAAAAAATATCAAAATATCTTGATCTACGAATAGTTCTCGTCAAGAAATAATAATAATTATTCAATAAATTTAATTAATTTTTATTAGTTCAACAAATCTACAAAAATTGCGTTATAAGTCACTGCTGAGAAGAATTTTAAAATACTGTTTTAAATTTAAAAAGTCTAAGTAAATGCCCAAATAAAACCTTTTCATCATTGTCATATACCTACTCACATCCTCAAACCAAAACAGGGTACTTCTTATTCAGCAAAGTACTAGATTTACTCTGTTTTGAAACTTAAAAAACCTATATGTTTCATTGAACGCACTAGTTTAAATTCGTTTTATCATTACTCTTGTCAAAAATGCAGCCGACAGTTCAACTTGTGAAGTTGTAATAACAATACCGAGCACTCACATTGATGAAATTTCTATTACCTACTCTGATAATGAAATTTTACTGCAACCAAAGTTAAACTAAATACAAATTTTTAAAGACCTGAGTACGACCAGACTGTTTTTTAAAATAAAATTTTTATGCAATATTTTTAACTTATATTTATGTTTTATTCTAGTTTCTTTATTTCATATAAAATATTATTATTCTACATTTGTGCTTAATTTTTTAAAAAATGAACTAACTTAGAAACAATCTCAAATTTTTTCATCAAATGCTTGTCTGATTTTACACGATTACTTTTTTGATACGATTTGCATACTCACATTTTGAATTCATTATGCATTATTATCATAGAACCTGGCTACCATGTAAATCGAAAGATATATGTATTTATTGGCAGTAATAAATACCTTTTACTTCGGAGAGGATAATGCTTTTAGCCTTTTGTAAATAATGATTCTCACAATATTTCGCTTTATTCATTTATGGAATTTTGATATCAATTAAATAAACTTTTTCATTTGTTTTATTTTTAATTATGAAAATGTTTCTTAACATCACAATGTCTAGTGTTTGAGTTTCAATATCAAGACATGCAAAAAAATTATATTTTAAGTTAAGCATATTGCTCTAAACATTTTACATACATAAAATAATGTATTTATTATAAGAGAAAAATAATAAATCTTTTTAAGTATCATTTATACTGACAGACATTTTTAATTTTAAAAAACCTCCGGTATTTGGGTGCCAAAATTGTTCTTTACAATTGTTTTAATTATTCATACGTATAAACAAACAGCTCTATAATATTTAGTTTGTGAATATATTTGATAATAAAATAAAAATATAATAAAGGCATCAATTTTTAAAATCTAACAATTTCAAATTAATTTAATTTATTAATAACGAAATAAAAAATTTGTCGAAATAAATTAAATTACTCAGAAGATAAAAACAAATCTAAAAATATGATTAGATTTCATTAATTTTCCCAATTTAATCTTAAATTAGAAAATTGTAATGTAAATCCTTTATGCATTTTCACGGGATATTAGATCGGATTTATTTTTTATCCATATTTTTGATATTTATTTACTGATTCATAAAATGAAAATATTTTTGTAAAAATAATAATAAAAGTGACACATGTATAATTTTCTATAATTAAATTCTTGATTTTAAAATGAATTTTCGATATTATAAAAATATTAAATCTCAAATAAATTTTAAAATTCTTAAAATATTAAGTGGTGTAGAAATGCAGTTATTATTAATTTTATAAATTTTTTGGCTTAGAGTAGTGTCGGCCAAATAATTTGCAAAATGTAAAATTTATTGTCAAATTTTTATTATTTATTATATATTTGTTGAAAAAATAGTATTTTTTCTTTTTAACAATTTTAAAGAAAATAATTTTAAATTATACACAAAATGCAAATAATTATGCCTTTATTATTGAAGATGTCATGTTGAAAATTTCTTTTATACATGATTCAATGAAGGAAGTTATATTTGTCAGTAGTGTTTTAAGATTTGCGGCCGAATTAAGGTGCCAATGTATTGGTTAATAAATTCTCAAAGAAAACAGTTGTTTGTTCAATCTATTATTTTAACATTTTGAAACCAAAATTTCAGCAGAGATTTAAATTTTTTGTTTATTTAGTAACTGTTTTAGTAAATTTTTAGTAAAGTAACTAACAAAGTATTTTAGTTTAACAATAAGTATCGTTTTCTATGAATATTTGTCTACTTACAAGAATAAGCAGTATATGAAATGTTTAAGCTATTTCTGTAACGTCAACAAAACTATATTTCATGTGTAAAAATTTTCCTAAATTGTCAATTATAATACCAAACTAATATTTGCATCTTTCATTTTAATAAAAGAATTTTAAAAAAGTTTAAAAAAAATTCAAAATTAAATTTGATGGGGAATTTAATTATAATAAATAATAATTACTTAATTTATTATTGGTTCGCTCATTGTCGCCTCATTTATCAAGTCTTGCAAATCGTGTTTTAATAATTAATATTAATTTTTATTTACTTAATTAATTTTAGTCATTAATTTTACAGAAGAAAACTATATTATACTTTTTAATAAAGACTGCTACGAACCGGTACGAACTAAAAAGTTTTCTCATGTTATTTTATTTATAATTTTATCACTTGAAAAATGCTGTGCCGAAAAGTTGTGAATATCTATAAAATATCTGATTAATAGTCAATCAATGAACAATTCCTTATGTCATTGCAAAATGAAAAGCAATCAGAGGTGAAAACTAGAAAAAGTTCTTTCAATATATATGTATATTTAATTTATCCATGTTTCAATATTAAATCTTGTAACAAAAGTAATGATATAATATGAAAATTTATATTGTGAGAATAAAAATAAGTTAAACTTGTATTGGAGTACATTCGGCAGTTAGTCGACATTTGATTATATTATGAAACGTCGTTTAAAACAACTTAATTTGTTCAATTTGTATGTAAATTTCAATTCGTTTAATTTCAACTAGAGATTTTAACAAATTCTTAAATAATAAGTCTTAATTTTGTACAAATTTATCAAAATTATAAATTTTGTTTGAAAATACTATAATAAAAATCTTCGATAACAAATAAAACTTAAAATTTTAAACTTTTTATTAAAACAAATAATTTTTTTAAGATGTCTTTTCAAGCTGTATGTTGAACATTTTCGATTTTAATTGAAACACAAATTAAAGCCATTGTTTTAATTAATAAAAAAACCACTTTTATAAAATCATTTTTCTTTCATTTTTTCTTTGATCGGTTTTCATCTCTTCGGTTCAGAGGCTAAATAAATTCCGAAAATTTATTAAATAAAACATCTTGGCTTATAATGTAAAACTAAATGAAGATAAATGAAATCCTAATAACTTTAATCGGATTTATTTTAAATAAAAAAAAATTCATTAATCAATGCCACTGAGAGCTAAAAAATGAGAACGCTTGAAAAATTAATTAATGATAAGAGATGCCCGTAATTTACATAAATTTTAACGATACAGATAAATTCGCAACAAGGTTTAATTTATTCGAGAAATTTAAACAAAATTTGTCATCAAATATTATTACACTAGCTGCTTGAAAATAAGCATTGATCTCAGATTCCAGAAGAAAATCACAATCTGTTAAAACATTGATAGATTTGTGGAAAATATATACATCATTAGAGAATGTAAGACTAGTATTAAGAAGCAGATTGAGTGACAGATGAAAATCCAACTGTCACAATCAACGCCAAGTAAAATAGAATCGGAAAATCGAGCACTGGAATCGCCAACTTTTCCTTAGTTCAATTAAATGTACATACAAACTCTCACATAATTTCTCCTAAAATAGGAAAGCACTGCCTCTTATAATGTCTAATACGGTTGCCAACTTGAACGGTGACTTTCAACTGAATCATACTTTTGGGCTTTCTAAAAACGAACATGCAGAAGCTGGATAATAGTAGTGTCAAAAAAGTCTGTATGCAACTCACCAACAACTGTAACAAATCACATTTCGTCTATATTTATGGTCGTAGTTATATAAATGAATATATATGTATATATATAAAATTATAATATTATATTAATTGGTAATCGCAATTTGATTGGCCGAAACGATATTCGCATACAGTCCGGTAATATTTAGTTAAATATTCACGTTTTTTATTATGAAGCAAATAACGAATTTTATCCAAGGATTTTTAAAATAATTTTACTAAGAAGAATAAAAAATTCAATCGGTTTTCCAGAAATTATAAATGAAAAAATATCTTTTCTTGACAAATCATTAAACTCTTTTGAAAAGTGATTCTTTGATGATCATTATAATTCATTAAATGTTATTATAAAATGGAAACTATTAATTTCTTTTTGATCTCTTTTGTTATAATTCACACAGGAACTACCGGTAAGTTTTTATGATAATAATAACAAATAATCATACTAATAATAATCATTAAAATAACAATATACTAAAATCACTAATAATAATAATAATAATAATAATAATAATAATAATAATAATAATAATAATAATAATAAAAAAAAAAAAAATAATAATAATAATAATAATAATAATAATAATAATAATAATAATAATAATAATAATAATAATAATAATAATAATAATAATAATAATAATAATAATAATAATAATAATAATAATAATAATAATAATAATAATAATAATAATAATAATAATAATAATAATAATAATAATAATAATAATAATAATAATAATAATAATAATAATAATAATAATAATAATAATAATAATAATAATAATAATAATACATTTGTTTGATAGATTTGTGACACAAATAAATAAAAATAGTGTAAACTTTTTAAAGATTAAAATTAAATTTATATTTTAGTAAATAATAACAGTAACTCTGCCTTTATTTAATATGTTTTCTGACGCCGCTGAATTTATATTGTAACTAAATTTGGTGGATTTAAAAACAAAATTATTTCTATTCAAGTATAGCATATTATGCTTTATTATAATTATTTAATAAATTATTGTAAATTTTATAAAACATTTTATTGTAAATAAAATTCTACTTATTGCTTTCTTTGATGATGTTAGTAAAGTTTTCAAATTGATAAAATTAACAAAATTAGATAAACCTTAGACAAATTTCAAAGTGAGCAGATAACAATAAGTTGAAAATTTCTTTTAAACATCAAAAGAATTTTATTAAAATGGGAAAGGAAAATTTATTTTGTATAGTTTGATGAAATTTCACTCCAGACAATGACTGATTTCTACAACTCCGAATTTTAATCAAATAATGAAGTGTTAGAATTATTAATTTTCATTCATAATCACTATGAAAAAAAAAATTTTATATTTTACTTATTCATTAAATCATTGAGATCTCAATTATCGTATCAAAAATGAATTTTATAACAATTATATATATATAACAGAAAATATTGTTAATGATTTGAGAAAATCACTACAAACGGAGACCAAAAATATTATAAAAAATTATAAAATACAGAACAAATGTCTGATGGGATTACAGTTCACATTTTTCAATAAATTATTTATTAAAAACTTCATGAAATAATATTTATTAAATACTTAATATTAAAAAAAATTAAAACTACAAATTTCAAAATTAAAATAAACAGAAATATTTTCCATTTTTTTAAAACATTATAAATTATTTTAATGCTTATAAAAGTTATTTATTTAAAAACGTTTATTTAAGATGTTTTAAATATTTAATTTTATGGTTCTTCTCAAAATTGATGTTGTTTAAGAATTTTAATTCTTAATTATTATTCTTTAATGATTATAATCATTAAAATCATGATTTATAAATGCAATTAAAAGGTACGGATAAGAATATTTTAAAATTATATGGTGGTCCCGATATCATATGGAAAGCTAAAAGTTTTCTTTTGAAATAAAAATTGTTATAAAATTAAAACAATTCCATGAACAGCTCGGTTTGTTGATAATAAGGATAATATAATTTTTTGGTTGTAACAGAAAGAAAAATCTTATTTTAAATTTCTTAAAAAGATTTTAAATTAATTAAAAAATAAAATGATAAATTCAAAATGATGCTTATATAATTTAATTATATTATACATTGCTTAAAACCAATATAATCAAATATAGGGATGTTCAGTTTACGATAGAATTTCAAACCAAAACCCAAAAGGTTTTTAATAATATTACAAATCATTAAACATTTCTGTAGCATTATTATTATTATTATAATTATTATTATTATTATTATTATTATAATTATTATTATTATTATTATTATTATTATTATTATTATAATTATTATTATTATTATTATTATTATTATTATTATTATTATTATTATTATTATTATTATTATTATTATTATTATTATTATTATTATTATTATTATTATTATTTTTATTTTAAGTAATTGAAAGAAGCGTTTCCTTAAATTATTTAGCATTTCCCAAATGACAGCCACATCTGTTCTTAGAAAACTAACTTATTCAAACAATTTAATAGTCATAATTAACTGCGTTATTGACATAATTTAGATAAAACTAAAAGTCAACAAATCATTTAAATAAACAAATATATTACACGTAAAAAATTAAAATGCAATCGATATTTTAAAGTGAAATTTAATTAATATTTTAGTTCAATTAAAATAGAGAATAATTGTCAAAAATTTGTTTTAATATATTGTTTAATAATTTTATTATTATATAGTAACATTGATTGTTTTGTTGTTCAAAATATGATCTGTAATTATAAAAACTCTAACAATAATTTTTTTGTTATTTAAAAGTCAAAAACAATTTATAATATAATAAGTTTAATACAAAAAATTGTACACAACGACTCTTCTGGTAATTGAACGCAAAAAATTATAACTAATTTTACATTTTAATTTATACTATTATTTCTATTATAATTTATGTAAATTTCTAATAATTTGTTCACGGTCAAAAACTGATAATAATTTAATTTAAACCGTATTTAAAAAAGATGTCAAAAATTAGTCTTTTGGTTTGAAATTTTACGGTAAACTAAAAAATCTTGAGTTTATTATTTTGGCAGAAATATATTTTTATACTTTTTTCTTTTGATTATTAGCTAAAACAATCAATCTTAAATTACTTGAAAACTTCCCAATTAACGATATTTTTTCGGCTGACATCAATGTTATTATAAAAGTTAAATTGAACCATATCAATAATGTTTCTTTGAATATCAAGATCTATGAAATCTTTTGGAGCCAAGACAAATGATATGGTATTATCATAATAATCCAATGAACAATGACATTTAATTATCGCAAAATTAAAAATAATTTTTGATACCATATTTAAGGCAGATTTATTTTATTCTTTACTTAATCTTTAGTTTCATTGTCTATTGTTTACCTTTTGAAAGTTACCCTTGGCTTGATATATATGTCAAGTATAAAAAAATATATTTACTTTTTAAACTAATCAGTTCGTCTTTCAGACAAATGTAGCAATCTATGGTAAAGTAAATAGCTTTTGTCAGATTATAGGTTAAATGAATGCCATGCTTTCCAATTTTCTTTTTATTTACATTTGTATATATTACATATTACCAGAAGGCGTAACAAACATAAAACCTTTGTGTTAATTATCTAAAATGTTATTATATAAATGAGTTAACCACTTCCACTGAAATAACGTGAAATGCACGTCTACTGCTGTCTGTACCAAATGTTAATTTGACGTTCATAGATTGCATTATTTTTGCTGTTCTTAACCTGTAATATTACTTAAATAAGTTTAAAAGTATTTAACTTTAAATGATCTCATTTTCTCTCTAATCAGATCTTCACTTTTTTTGTTATCTTCTCAGATCAAAATATTTCATATTAAAAACAATTTAAAAATGACTTACATATTTATATGAATTTAAAAAATTTTGGCCATTTAAAGAATTGAAAATATTTTAATTAAATAAAATTTAAATTAAAAATAATAAATAAATATTAATAAGAAATATTAAATGTATATTGCTATACATAAATTAAATTAATTACTTTTATTAAATTGTTCTTTCAACTGGAATATTTCTGACAATCATTGAGTGGGTGCAAAATTTATATTGGAATAATTTCTAGCTAGTTTCATATTTAATCATGCGTGACCAAATAAATATTTAACTTATATTAATAAAAAAATTATTTATATTAATATAGAACTAGTAATTCAAGCTCAATATTTTACAAATCATCTCAATTTAAACAATAAATTTCTCAGATTACTTGTTTTATTGAAACAGATTTTCTAAGGGTAATTTATTGAAATTTTGATTTATCAGTAGAAATTCATTTGAAATTTCACCACTAATTAGTTTTGAATACTTTCCTAAACTATACTCCAGATAATACTTGCAAAAGATTCATAAAACAGTTTATTCGTCCATTAGATTTTTTTTCTATAAATAATACCCTGAGGTATTTGTTCGGTTGATTTCCTGATGCGAAAAATATTTGAATTTTTCAAATAGGAATCTCTGTAATAGAAAAATCAATATTAAAAAATTCAGATGATTTTATTTATTTATTTGACAGCAGAGAAATCTGAAATCCTTTTGTTTGAAGAGAGGTTTTAAAAATATGTAATTTTAGAAATTAATGAGAAAACGGTCGTAATCTTGGTTGAAAGATAAAGGAAAGCTTTTGTATCATTTAAACAATAAAAGTAAAATGCTTTCTTTAATTTAAATGATTTAACTGCCTTTTAATTATATTTCATTCATTGCAAATATTTTACTTTTTCTTGATTTAATTATTTTTATTTTCTGTATTCACTGAAATAAAACCTTTTAAAGTTTCTATTTATTTGATTTTTTAAAATTAATTTATTAATAGACTTCCTTCGTTTTTTATAATAATATATTAAATCTTTATAAGTTTTTTTTAATAATTTTTACTGAAATTTAAATGTTCTATGTGATAGTAAATTACCAAAAAATTTTCATTTAATTAAACAAAAAAAATATAAATTAATCTGTTATTAATCTGTTTAAGAAAATAGTTTGAATATCAAATTTGAGGATTTTGATCTTTCTTTTTGAATTATTGAATCGTTTAAATGTTAGTTTTTCTGATATTTTTTATTTTTATAAAAAATCTAAAATAATTTAGTATTCAGTTTTTATTTCAAATTAACTAAAATTATGTCTACTTTTTCCCCCGAAAAATTTTCAAAATTAATGTTTTATCTATGTGTAAAAACATAACAAATTGCTAAATTTTTAGGTAAATAATTTTTCATAAACAAAGTAAAATGGAAAACAACCTTTTCCTTTGGGTATTACTAAATGTATTCGAAATAAAATATTATTATAATGTAATTTTTTAATATAATTTTTATAATTTTTGTTTATTCTTGTTTCCGTCACGGATTAGTTTATTTTGCATAATATAAATAATAAATAATAAATTATTATTGATTAAAGAAAACGTATCAGATTATGAGGTTTTTTCATAATTATATATCAGTTTATTAAACTTTTGATCCTGTAGTAAATAAACCCTACCCCCGTAATGCCATTAAAGCCACCTTATTTTAATATGGCTAATTATTTTACTTACTATTACTATCAGTGACCCACTTGCTGTGAAGCCATCGGAGTAAAAGGTTAGGATGAGTTCGATTTACCTTAAATAGCGAATAAGCCCAAAAAATTCCATTTAAGGCAATGTTTTTCAGATTATTTCTTTGAAAAAAAGTAGAAAAATTCAGTACTATATTTGTCAAATACTGTTGAATAAATTTATTTAAAACATTATATAACTTTACCGAACTTTATGTCCAATTTTCCTTTTATAGATATTTGTCATTTGTGTAGAAATCGAGAATTTGACATTCATCACAAATTTCCAAATTCCTTCATGTAAGATATCTCGTTATTAATTTTATTAGACTTTCGGTCGCTATAATTGGTTAATTTTAATAATTATTATTCCATTCCAGCATAATATTTTCTGATTTCAGTTATTATAACAGTATTTAAAATTCAACTGAATACTTAATTTATTTAGTTTTTTTAAAAATATGTTTTAGTAATTAAAGTCATAAACCTTATAAGATTTTGAATGACAAATATCTTTGAGACTTTTATCACTTTAGACATTGCTATAGATGTAATTTAACTTTATAATTTATTTAAACATAATTAGAAAAGACTCATATTTTTTTATATTAACAACATAGTAATAATAATAATAATAATAATAATAATAATAATAATAATAATAATAGTAACAATAATAATAATAATAATAATAATAATAATAATAATAATAATAATAATAATAATAATAATAATAATAATAATAATAATAATAATAATAATAATAATAATAATAATAATAATAATAATAATAATAATAATAATAATAATAATAATAATAATAATAATAATAATAATAATAATAATAATAATAATAATAAAAAGATAACGCCAATAAAAAACTCTTCGTACGATATATTTCAATATCTTAAATGTCATCTTCAGGTACACAAAACCAATTAAAAATATTATGAATTAACTTATAATTTAAACAAATTATTTTTTTATATTAATTTAATTTTGTATTGAATAAACATTTAAAAAATATTCAAATACTTTAATTAATTTTAAAATGTTATTTTATATAAATATTATAATTTTTTATCTATATTATAATTTTAAAAAATAAATGAAATTTATAAATTAAATTAAATTATTTTAATTATTTTAAATTTTTTTAAAAAACAATACATAAACATGATTTAAAATACTTAAAATATTTAAAAGCACTTAAACATTCATAGTCACAGCACTATACACATTAATCTTTGGATTCAATGACCTTATCACTAATGCTTCACATATCACACGTTCCCAATAATTATTAAAACTTTTCAACAAAATTCTAAAATCAGACATTCCTATTTCACTTTTACAGCCTCTATTGTGCTTATTGGATTCAAAGATCAATGTACAAAATGCTATGACTACGAATGTTTTGAAAAGTCTGAATGTAATTTGTCAAATGAATGTGAATTGAGTGTTGATCTAAATAATAGTAAAATGGATATAAAAGAATTGAGCCTAAATATGCGTTAGTATTGCCGTACTCAGAAAGTTTTACAAATTATAAAAGGAAGTCAAGTAAACAGATTGGAAATTTAGAGTATAAGACCGTCTCTAATTGGTGTAAGGTACGCAATATGTTTATTAATAAATTAAAAACTTCTTTTGGATTGTGTTCTGATCTCTTTTATCAATTTACATGTAATGGGTGTAATGCCACATACATTGGAGAGACTTCCCGTCATCTCTGTACTCGAGTTCTAGAGCATTGTCGATTGAAGGGTTTGACCAATATTAGTGAGCACAATAGAGGCTGTAAAAGTAAAATAGGAATGTCTGATTTTAGAATTTTGTTGAAAAGTTTTAATAATTATTGTCAAAATGTGATATGTGAAGCATTGCTGATAAGGTCATTGGATCCAAAGATTATTGTGCACAGTGCTGTGACTATGAATGTTTTAAGTGTTTTTAAATAGTTTAAGTATGTTAAATCATGTTTATGTATTGTTTTTTTAAAAAACATTTTTAATATTATTAAAATAATTTAATTTATAAATTACATTAATTTTTTAAAATTATAAAATGGATAAAAAATTATAATATATATATAAATAACATTTTAAAATTAATTAAAGTATTTGAATATTTTTTAAATGTTTATTTATTACAAAATTAAATTAATATAAAAAAAATAATTGGTTTAAATTATAAGTTAATTCATAATATTTTTAATTGGTTTTGAGTACATGAAGATGACAGTTATGATGTCGAAATATATCGTACAAATAGTATTTTATTGGCATTATCTTTTAATTAAATCGTTGCTAAATTTATTTAATTATTTATTTATAAATAATAATAATAATCGATTCCTACTGTAACTTTTAAAATGTATATTTTTTATGTTTAGAAAAAAAAGCTTTGAAAAATTCAAATATTCGAAGTAGCAACATAGAAAACTTGATTTTGGTGACATTTTTTAAAAAAAATATTTTAACGAAAATTTTAAAAATTATCGTTTTAAATCAAATACATTTGCTTTAATTAATATTTAATTTATTTCATTTCAACAATTTAAAATAAATATTAATAAAATGCTTTAAGAAATATTTTTCTAAATTATGAACAATCAACAATATTTTTTAATTAAAACCAGTGCCTAGATTTCGATTTTGTTGACATAAATTCCGGAAGTATTTAGGATACCAATAAAGTATTGAAAGATATTAGTTATTTTCAAGAATAAGATTTTGTTGCTTGTATTCATAAAAAGAATCTTTGTTGGCATTAATTTAAAATCAATAATATTTAGAAATGTCCAAGAAAATTAAAATCTAACAATTTCTGGTGTTAGTAAAATTAATTTGTTTACAAGTCTATAAATCGAATTTAAGAGATACAAACAGCACATATTATAAAATTCCATTTGAATCTTTTATTTATTAGGAATTATTATTTACACACACACACGCGCGTATATAAATATTATTATATATATTATAGATTAATTAAATGCTAAATTAATTAAAATATTTTTTTTTACATTAGGTCATTAATTAAATTTAAATTAATGTTTACTTTAACTTGTCCTTTGCGGTTACCTTTATCCTTTATTAGTTAAATTAACCTAAAATTGTATTTTTATATCATCATTTTCATATAAAGATTTTTATTTAACTTATTCATTTTACATTTATATACAAATTTATATATTTCAGCATCTTTATCAAAATGTAAAATACCAAAGCAATTCTTAAAATATTAACTAAATAATTAATAGTTGAGTCAGTTGTTTTAATCGTAATATCATTAAAAATTTGAATTCTAACATTAATCAGGTGTATAAATTTTATTCGTTTATTTTTGTTTGAAAGTTACTTAAACCAGAGGTTTCCAAATTCATGCTATTGTGCAACACTAAGGTAAATGGCGTTTTCTTTGAGAAATGATATACTTATCCATTTTAAATAACCTTGTCATACACAATTAAATAAAAATAATTTTAAGTATGTTATTTGTATCTTGACTATCAAAACACTATTTTTAAAATACATTTTTGCCCTTTATTTTGACAGTTCAATTGTCATCATCAGGCACTAAACAATTTTAATAAATCAATTATATGGTAATTAGATATGCGCAATCCAATAACATTTTATTCCCCCTAATACTATTAATTAAAAGCTCAAACTTTAAGTGAATATAATGTATTTTTCTGTTAACTTTGATGTGAAATGATTTTATCTTCAAGGCTTTATAAATAATACGTTTCAAATAGTTTTTGAAACCCTTAGATAACACGTTAAATGTCAATTTTTAACTTACCTGTCTTATTATAATCAATAATATTACTGTTAACACTTAATCAAACATTCTCTTGAACTCGTGTCAAGAGATGACGCGGAAAACTCTCCAATATATGCGGCATTACACTCATTTCAGGTAAAACGATATACGAAATATAACCATAGACCAAATTGTGTCACAGGTTATTTGCCAATAATTTTTTGAAATAGTTTAGATATTAGTAAATTCAATATTTTTCAAAAAGCTTTTCTAAAGTTTAAAAAATCGTTAAGAAACAGCAAAACATAAAGAGGACAAATGCCAGCAGAGAAATAACTTTCATTTATAGAATTATTGATATCAGTATTATTCAATTAAAAATCATCAGTCATATTCAATACATTACTACAAGTGTTAATCTTATACCACTCTGAAGGAAATTAAACGGATCAACACCAATTAAGTTATCAATGTTGTTTAGCTTATTATTACTTTTATCAACAATTTCACACAAAAAAAGACAGAAAATCCATTTTTATGGAATAACTCAATCAACTAATGTTCATGACCGGTAAAACAATATCTTTATCACATTTCTCTTGTATGTTGATTCAAAAACACTATACGGTGATCTATATAAATCAGTATCGGTTGGTGTTTTCAGATAATTTTCATTTTTAAAATGCATCTCTTTCTTTTCACTTGGTAAATCAAGTAACAAATGTAGCAAACCATTTTGTATACCATTATTAAAAATAAAGTGAGCATTCGAAGTGTTAATGTAAAAGGTTAACAAAAAAGAATCACATCAACAATATTATGAAGAAATTTGTTTATTCTCTGTAACTTAGAACAATGCGAGTTTGATAGCATGCCCAATTAAGTGAAAATAGTGATATTACTGTGCAATACAAAACATGCAAGTTAGAAATTGACATTTCCAGTTTTAAAATGTTATCTAAGGGTTTCAAAAACTAATCGAAATGTATCACTTATGAAACCTCGATGATATTAATCCTATAAGTATAGTAGATTTATTGAAGTGCCTTATGTTAAAAGCTGAGCTGTCAAAATATATTTTAAAAAACGACGTTCTATTATTTAATTTATTTATTTTATATTATATATATATATAGATATATATATAATAAAATTATATTTATAAATAAAATTTCAATTTTATATAAGTGGGACTGAAATTAGTTTATTATAAAATGTTAACAGTTTATTTAATATTTATTTATAATTAGTTTTCAAATAAAGGTCATTCCAAATAAAGGTATTCAGATAAAACCTACAAATTTTAACAAAAGGTTTTTATCTATTTAATGAATATTATAGCAGTTTATTAGTTAGTATTAATGAAATACTTCAGCTTAATTTATTATTATTTTTCCACATGACTTAATACTTATTTTACTTTGTAAATTTAATAGTGAAACTAAGTTGATTGTGCTCATCCTATTCTCTGCAAAAATTTCGATTTTTATATATTAATTTTGCAAAGTAATAAAGAAATAGCTATAATTATTATAAATAATAATAATAATAATAATAATAATAATAATAATAATAATAATAATAATAATAATAATAATAATAATAATAATAATAATAATAATAATAATAATAATAATAATAATAATAATAATAATAATAGTAATAAAAAGAAGAACAGAATAAAAATAAGAATAAAAATTATTATTATAATTATAAAATATAAAAGACAACTATGTTAGTTGTTAAACATTTCAAGGTAAGTATTCATGAAATTCAAAGTATAATTCATTATATTTTTAATAATTTATTAAAATAATTTCATGTCAACATATTCTTCTAAGAATTTGCGCATAAATTCACTTCATAAAACAAAATCATTAAAGTTTGATTAGTTTCAGTAATTTTTCATTAAATTAATCACTTTCAGTTCGTTGATTAGATAAAGGATTTGATTTCAATCGGTTTGATTAATTAAAAATTATTATTAATGACAAGATAATACTTGAACTAATAATTCGCTGATTTGAAATTTCTTTCATGTGACTTCACAAATTACTAATTGATTTAAAAGTATTAATTATTAAATTTTTACTTTCGATTAATTGATTTAAATAAAGTTTAAATAATTATAAAAACATTTTTTAAACTTTTAATTAATTTTTTAAAGTTTTTTCATTATTCTTTCGGAAAATAATTTGACACTTAAACGCCAACTTTCAAACAATTGGTAACCCAATAAACTTTTAATATATATTATTAAAACTCAACAAAAATGTCACATTCAATGAAAATATTAATGGGAGACTGGATTTAAATTGGCTTTCAAAAGTGCAATAAAGCAAACTCAACTCCATATGGCAGAGGATTTTAATCTTTTTTAGCAGCGGAACACTATTTTATATTCTTCGCTATTGTGAAGCCTCAATATTACAAATAAGTTAAAAATAACAGATATTTAACACTACATACATTTATGCTTTATATCAATATATACTGAATTTCAAAAATAAAAGTATAAATAATATCAAATATGAAACTTATTATGGGTAATAGTTTATTGTCATAGAAACAACATGTTATTTTCTATTAAATGTTTGAAAAAAATTTTGTTTAATCTTTAATATTTTCTTACAAAGTACAGAAAAAATATCTATACATTTCAGAAATTGTAAAATTTTAAGGAGCCTTTAAGAACTTGCCTGGAAGAACTCGAGCTCCGTGAAGCACACATTGCAAACCACTACCATATTGGATGGTACTCAATGGCTTCAAAATTAAATTTTATAATCTGACCATTCAGCTATTAGTAATTTACGGAACGTTAGAGAGATTTCTTTAAAATGCCTGGATCCAGAATATAACATTAATCAATCCTTTTTATTAAATCTTCAACTCAAAATTTTAACCTCTCCGATAATGGTGGAACATTTCTAGTTTTAGTTTTCAAGATAATTGGCAATAAATATATTTTATAATTGTAATCACGGTTCATGTCCATTTTCTTATCGGGCTTTTGAAATATATCTTTTTGTAAACTTCTTTCCTACAATTTACTTTTTAAATAATTTGTACAAAATAAGATAATTACAAAATAAAAATTTCTAAACTTACTAATAAAATATTAAAAAAAAATATTAATTTAAATTTTGATAATTTGAGAGAATGTTTTTATTATTATTATTATTATTATTATTATTATTATTATTATTATTATTATTATTATTATTATTATTATTATTATTATTATTATTATTATTATTAAAAATAATGCTATTGCAATATAATGTATTAACAAGAAAACTATTAAATTTACTATTTTTTTTTCAGAAGAAATACCTGTAGCAACATTCCTCCAAGATGCATATATTTATAATTCAATTAATATTCCTACTGTCAGTGACATGGATGCGATTAATTTAGAATTCAAAACCAAACAAGATTTCTCCCATATTTTTTATGTTGGTATGTATTATTTTGATAAATATCAAAGATTTTGTTTCAATTACTATTCACTCATGGACAAACTTTAATTAAAAAAAATAAAATAAAATTATCCTATCCCAAAATATTTAAACCTTTAGGTCTTAATCGTGACAGCATACTTGGTTTAAGTTTGACAGTTTATCGTAACTGAAAATATCTCAAAATTACATTGAAAATTAATTAATTATATTATTTTTATTGTTTCTGACAAACTAATTGAAATTAAAATTTTTTTAAACATCACCGTAAGTGAATGTCTTCATAAACATTTTCAAAAATGTATTCCATTTAGTCATACTGTTTTAGAAAAAATCCAATAAAATTTAACAAATATTTACATATGGTAGAAAAATATTTTGTCCCCATTATAACAAAGTAAACGTCGATTTGATATAGAGTGGTGTCAGCACCATAATAATCCTTAATGCTGGCCTCTAAATGTAACTCTGTGAAACCTATGAAAAATATCTCCCATAGTGTTTTAGGAAGCAAATTACAAAATTTTTTTCAGAATTATAAAGCTGTATAGAAAGGTCTGGGAAAACTCAATAGCGCAGTTGTAAATTTTATTTATGAACTGTTTTGCTAAAAATTCTTTATTATTCTTATTTCGTTTAATAAAAAAATAAAATATATTTTTGGTTATGTTGAAGTTATTTCTTGTAAATTACTAAAAGTTTTATTACCATTTACTATCCATAAAAGTCAATATTTTTAAATTTTATTTAATTACTTAATGAAAACTTTACATTTGATTTACCTTTAATGCTTTATTGTATATATATATATATATAAATAAAAACATTTTAGAATTTATAATACCTAATCAAGTTCAAGCACACAGCATGATGCACTCAATGACTAAAAGACTTGCAGATAATTAGATAGTTAAAATGACAAGCAAACATTCAATGAAAATAATTATTGCAAAATATAATTTTTAAAAATTCATTTTTAACAAATAAATAAAATAAAAGTTTAGCAAGCGAGATTTGTAATTGAATATAACAGAATCTACTACAATTAATAAATAAACATTAATAAACAAAAAAGAAATAAAAACAAAAAATGATTATTACATTTTTATGTTATATTTTTGTAAACTTTGTTCTTCTTTTTAATGATAAATTGGAAATATTTCTCAAAGAAAATTTGCCTAAGTTTTCCTATTTCTAAAATACAAAACGGAGATAAATAATTATTATCAATCTAGATTTCGGTTTGAAATTAATTTGAAAGCATTTTCATTTATTACCAATCTTAAAAAAATAATTTTAATAAAACAAAAGAAACTAATTTCTGTAGAAAAACAAAATATTTATTTTCTTTATTTTTTATAATCTATTTTAATGTGAGAAACCTTTTCCAAAGATTATGAAAATTATTGATAGCGGGAAATAAATAAATAATTATGAATTAATATTACATAATATGACGCAATTTTGTATCTTGTCAAATTATAAATATCAAGAGGCATTGGCTAGTCAAAATAAAGAAAACGTTGACATTTATATTTTAACTCAGTAAAACACCTAATTATTCTTTCCAATGATATTATTATTATTATTAATAATAATAATAATAATAATAATAATAATAATAATAATAATAATAATAATAGTAATAATAATAATAATAATAATATTAATAATAGTAATAATTATAATAATAATAGCAATAATAATAATAATAATAATAATAATAATAATAATAATAATAATAATAATAATAATAATAATAGTAATAATAATAATAATAAATAAATTTACATTTATCATTAATTATTTATTTTCAAATTGAAAATTTTTAATTCAAGTAAATTTTTGTTTTAATTTTCTACAATCGTTTACTCCGTTCATTACTGAAAATGATTATTGTTTTTAGGGAAATATTATGTGTTTTTAATGAATCTAGTCTAATGCGCAGTTTAGTCTCACTAAGATATAAAGATAAATGAAATTGCCCCCTCGTTTATTTACACATAATAATAAACGTCTGTTAAAAGCATCCAAGATATTAATATCATTATTGCTTTCATTATTATTTAGAGATCAAAGATAATAAATGAAAGATATATTAAATTTTTTATTATTATTTATCAAGTAATACTTTACGTCTTGTAGTCTATTTCAGATTTTCTCATCAAAATTTTTCCTCAAAACAATTGCTCTAATTTTCTTTTGTATCTTTAAATGCGGCTTCATATTTTCTTTAGAAAATCCCAGACTTATCATACAAATAAAACCAATTTGTATTTGAAATAAACAATGATTAAGAATAAAGTTACGTAGACAAATAATTATTTATAGATGTTTCATAGATAATATATTACTTTTGTGTAATTGGCGATTTTTACTTCCGTACATATCATATATTATTAGTCGATTATTTGTTAAGTGAGTTCCTTGAGACTTTCTTTCCCAAAATGTCGATCTAGGAGAAAACGTTCCTAATTTGTTATTAATTTTTATAATCATAATATTTCGAAAATTTGACTTATTTTATTTGTTTGAAAGAAATCTTGCCAGCAATAATTTTGAAGATGTTTATGAAAATTCTCTTTTTAATCATTTTCCACGTGTAGATAAAAATAATTCCAATTCTTCTTTATTACTTCTAAATGGTTTTTAAGTTTTGTTTTAATGCTATTACGAGAAAAAAATACTGTTTTACACTGGTGCGTTGTAAGGAAAAACAGCAATATTTTAAGGTTTTTTTCATTTTTTTCATTTCCTTTTAGAAGCGTTTCAATCAGAGTTCTTGTAAAGAAAGAATAGATTATGATTCTTAAACAGTAAACACTAATATTGTATAAAAGAAAAGACCAATCATAGAAAAACCAAAAACGAAAGACTTGTTAAATTTTGTTTTAAAGTGATCAAGACCTATTTAGGTCGAAATGCTTCATATTTTATTTTATAAGTATTGTGGAAATTGGCTTACATAGTTATTATGAGGTATTCACAAATATTTATAAATAACTTTATAAATTAGGCCAATGAAATCATCTGTTTAAAGAAGATATGATATTTTATATATAATTTATCGTGATCGGATTATTGCCCACACAAAAAATGCACACAGAAAAATGCTCAAACGAAAAATGCACACATAGACAAATGCACACAAAAAAATAGAGAAAAATGCACTAAAAATTAAAAAATTCTTAAGTATAATTTATTTCAAACCCGAGTTGTGAACGAAAATTTTCACTTCTCAATTTCTCGAAAACTCTCAATTATTTAAGAATTCTCAACTCTTAAGAATATGATTTTTTTCTCGAGAAAAAATGAAATAGTTTTTTATGATCATTAGACAAAACCTATTTACTTCCTTTTCATTGTGGAGTGAAATAAGAAAATAATAAATATTTAGGTAATACAAAAAAGCAAAACAAAACAGTAAAATAAAGGCAAATCTACTTACTTTTATTAATGAAGTAAAAAGAATTTTTGTCACAGTGATTAATAGCAATTTTTATTAACTTAGTAGAAAAAAATGAATGCATAATATCTTTCTTTTGAAAAAAGGAATTTCACACAAGAAACGGTTTGCTTTTTTTCTTTATAAAAGATATTTTCTTTTGCTTTACAATCTTTTACTTCCATTATTCTAGAACACAAGCATTCAAATTTTTTCAATCAACAATTAAAATAATTTAGAACTTGAATTATTTTAATTTCCAGCTATACTTTTTTAACCAATATAAATATGATTATGATGTATCGTACATTGATTAACTCTTAGATTGAATATTATTCTTGATTTTTTCTCTATTTATTTTATTGGAGTGCTTTTTTCTATGTGAGGATTTTTCGTGTGAACAATACTGTCTGTGTGGATTTTTCCGTGGGTATTTTTCGTGTGGAAACATGATCTAAATGTGACTCATGATTATTTCATTTACAAATATATTTGTAGTTCACAACTTCCAGAAACATTTTTAAAGATGCTCAATATCAAGATCACTCATCTTGATTTCAAATCTTTCGTCATCAAAATTTCTATTAAAAAAGATACAACAATTAAACATGTTTACTCATTTTCACTGTTTACATGAAAACACGTTTTGAAATTCTATTTTTCTCACAATTTCGTAATATTAAAACAACATTATAGGATAAAAAATTGTATAGGACAAAAAAACATACAAAAGAGTAATTTCTAAAATATATTGGAAAGAAATGATATATATGATTATTGCTAAAGAAAACTATTAGTGTATATGAATATTACAAATATTTTTTATAAATATTATTTTTAAAGCGATATTTACTTGTGTTTATATACGTTCTCTTTAATCTAGATCTTATTATAATTTTTTTTTGTTAAAATTAAAATGAATGAATTAAATTAAATAGAGTTTTGTTTAAATTAATTAGTAAAAAGTTAGTTCATTATTTATTAATTAATTCCATAAATGATTTTTCAGATTAATAATTTTTACAGATTAATATCTTTTTAGTTTTGTTTTTTATTCAAAGATTACAAAAAATTTGATTGGTTAATGGATTTTAAATTAAAAAATAGAGCAAATATTTATAAACTAAATGGTAAATAAAACTTTGACATTTCTATGCTTTTTGTCTGCGTTAATATCCTGTTTGAAGTCCGTCCTGAGGAAGAGAATAATGAATAAAATATTTTCAATAAAAATCTAAAAATTAGCTTGTTATAAATATGATACATTTTGATTACTTTATTAAACATCTTAAAAACCTTCAAAAAATATTTTGACCTTTATCCTCAAACATTCTTAAAAATTAATTTTATTAACAAAAATAAGTAAATATTAAATATATCTTGTAATATGAGACTCAAATAAATTTTTAAAAAATAAATAAGTACCAGAAATTTTATAAATTTTGGATCTTTATTAATTTTAAAATAATTAAAATCCACTATATAAAAAGTTGAATATAACTTTTTAATTACAGTACATTTTATTATCATTTACGACAGGATTTTAATATAATTATATTGTTTAAAAAATATTCCTAAACATATATTATATGTTTGTTTCAATAAAGTGTATCAAAATTTTTAAATTAAATACAACTATAAAATCCACTAGTTGTATTGTAAGAATAATGTAAAGACAAAAATAAACATTTAAAAAAAATTTTAAATTTCTAAATTACAAATTTTTAATAATAATAATAATAATAATAATAATAATAATAATAATAATAATAATAATAATAATAATAATAATAATAATAATAATAATAATAATAATAATAATAATATAATAATAATAATAATAATAATAATAATAATAATAATAATAATAATAATAATAATAATAATAATAATAATAATAATAATAATATAATAATAATATAATAATAATAATAATAATAATAATAATAATAATAATAATAATAATAATAATAATAATAATAATAATAATAATAATAATAATAATAATAATAATAATAATAATAATAATAATAATAATAATAATAATAATAATAATAATAATAATAATAATAATAATAATAATAATAATAATAATAATAATAATAATAATAATAATAATAATAATAATAATTTAAAATGTTATTTGAGTATTCAAACAAATTTATTGTACTTAAGGAAGATCATTGATAATTGTAAAATGTTTTTTTAATTATTATAAAAATACTAAAACAGTAATGTTATGTTGAAGACTTTGCTTTATATTTATTTTATTGATGTTGATTTTAAATAAATATTATTTATCAGAAATTGATTTAATCTTTTATGTCTAAGTTATTTTGTGTTTATTTAATTATAAGTCGGTTAGCTCTCTGGCTCCTAGTGTTCAAATTGTGCAAACAAAATGAACAGAACCCAACACAAGAAAGATTCCTACGTATATACCAGTAAGAGCACAACGGTTAATACATAATCTTGTTATCTGCTTTAAAAATTATTGATAAAGAATTTATTGTTATATTTTGTTTGAAAACTATGTTTTGTTTCTAAAACAACTTTTGTTTATACAAATAGTCTTAGTAAATTACATACTGTCTGTATTGAAATAAATAGTGTTCCACCCTAAATTTCTCAGTTCTCTTTATCACACCCAGAAAATAATCAATATTTTACAGGTCCATCTACGTCACTTCAACTTTTCTGGTATGTGAATTAAAGTTAAATAGGCTAATGTTAGTTTTCACTCGTTTTCAGATTCACTGCATTATTTCAAATATAGGTATACCACTTTGACTATCTGGTTTATTTTACAACCACTGATAAACTTCAGCTCATCCTTTTTATGCCTGTTTTAGTCAACAAAATAATCATATTAAGTTCTAATCTAATAACTAATTTGTTTTTTAGTTTCCTTAATTAAGTAGACCACATCTTGCTTTTTCACTAACTCCGAAAACTAATTCTGGTTTATTGATTTTATGAGAGAATTGATCAAATTATCTCATCGAGTTTCTCATGTGTTTTGGCTTTCTACATGCCTAATAAATTATTCATTAATTTATAATTAATTTTTTTCTGTAGACTCCTCATTGATTTGATATTAGCATATTTGTACTCGTCTCCTCATTTTGTATCCGTACATACCTTTTTCCATGGAAATGCCAATTTTAATTTTTTTTAAATCAATTTATTCGTTTAAAATATTGTCCTAATTAAAAATGTCTTGATTTTTATAATATAAAATATTTAAAGTTAATTATGAATTTAGAAATTAATTTTTAAACAGAAATGTTTCAAAATTTATAATTTGTTTTAAAACTGTTTTTTTTTAAAAAATATTCTTACTAAATTACAAACTGTCTGTATTGAAATAAATAATGTTCCACCCTAAATTTCTCAGTTCTCTTTATCACACCCATAAAATAATCAATATTTTATCATATATTTTATTAATATTTAACAAAATTAATATTTTCATTTAATTTAACTTTGAAATATCAACTCAGTTTTATTTATTTTTATTTAATATTATATTAATCATTATATTAATCATATTAAGAATTTAATTTAATCAGTTTCGTACATAAAATTTACAATACTTGTTTTCAGATTATTTATTTACAAAAATATAACATTAAAAGAATAAAATAAATACAGTTCCTTGGTAAAATTAATTAATCCTAAACTAAATCCTTGAAAATGTTTTAAGCAAATATATACGTGAAATGAATAAAATGAACAAAACAAGAACACAACAATTTTTATGTAAATATATTTATTATGTAAAAAAATTGAAGAAGTTAAAATCTCTTTTATTAATTTTATACCACATTTTAGCTTGCTTTCTTTTCCCCACTTTTATGGTTTTCTTCGAATAACTTTACATTTTTCTTAACTTTCCCTACCAGGTTTCCCACTCGGTTTTTCTTCTGATTTCTCTATTTGTGTCGCTGGTTTTATAGGTTGTTATTTGCTAGCAATTACGTATAATTCTAATTTTGTTTTTGTTTTTTTTTCTTTTTTACATTCTTCACAATTTTCATTCATTCCTATTACCTTCGGTAGCTGTTAACCTATATAATTTTGTTTGATTTATTTCTTTTTCTATTTTTCCAATTTTTCTTGTTGTCTATTTTCATTTAGTTGTTGGTCTCCCTTTTTAATTTGTACTTATTAATTATTAACGACCTTGCCGTATTCCATTTTTTGATTTTCTCGATTCTCTGCTGTTCGCTCTTTCATTTTTAAAATCCTGGGGCATATCTATTATTTTATATCTTTTTCCTTACTCATTTTGTTCACTTTAAAAATATTTATTTAATGTTATTTTTTAGGTATCCTCGTCAGTCTAGATTTAGTTTATTCAAAACACATTATTTTTACAAATTAACCTTTTGTCTAAGTCTTTTATATATTTGCTTGAAATAATGTAAAAACTTCAACATTAAAATTCTAGCCTAAATATAATTTTCTTATTTAATTTTAACCTTATAAATTACTGAAATATATTTATTATAAAAAAAATTTGGATATTATTATTTATTTGGTTTAATTAAATTATTTATATCAATAATCAAATTAATTTCTATTTCAATAAAAGTAAGAATAAAATGTATTTTCTTTGAACAGTTTTTTTTTCATATTTGATTTCTCTTTGACAATAAAGTTTACATCTCATCTCAGTGAACATTTAATGATTCAATCAACCGGAAACGTCTACTGTTACGAAATGATGTTATATACATTATTCATTTTAACAGTTGAAATCATTGTTGTTTTAATCATAAAATATTTTTGTTTAAATATTCTCACTAAGTAAATAGACAATTTGGTTCTTTCGTTTAAGATTTGATTTTGTAACAGTGATTTTAACTGAAAACATTTTTTGAATTTTAGCCTCCTAAAAAAATTTTAAAGACCAAAGAATAAAAAAGGAATAAAAAATAAATGATTGAAATGAAATAAAATGATTTATTTGTTAAGATTACTCTGTGAAAAGCACAAAATATTATTCAAACATCTGCGGACATAAAAAGCCGTTTTTATAACATTAAATGACACTAAAACAAATTTATATTGTAAATAAAGAGAAAAGAGTTTATATTTTACTATATTCAAGTGTACCTTCGAACGCTAATAATAAAGTATATACAAATAAAACAAAATTTAAAACAAGAAAATAACAAAATTTTTTTTTCCAAAAAAATGGAGGGGTATTTATTAAAGGCAGAGTGATAAATTTATATATAACTCTGGAAGTTATATATTATATAATCTTTTGTGCGTTGAATGCGTTTAAATTTCTGCTAACTCTTTAAAAAATAAATAAATAACAATTTAATAAATGATTCAATGAATGTGCAAATTTAGATATTACAAACAGTGTTGTTTTCTATGAGTTTAATAAATATTGTATAATTTAAGTATTACTAGGTTGTGTAAAAAATTCTCGGGCAGTTTTGGATTACAATTTCAACATAGAATGACAATGAAAGCAAACATGATTAACCAACCGTTTTATTCGTCAAAGTAAAGTCTCTATTTTCGTGTAAAGAGTTTATTAACTTATAACTTCAATGTATGCAAAGTGCTTTGTAAATTCACTTGCTTCTACTGCCCGGGAACTTTTTACACGACTTAATATTTAGTATTCATAACAATACTATATTTGTAACCGGCCCGAAATTTTAATTATTTCACCCAAAAATTTATTAAAATCATTTAAAGTCACATAGTTTTGTTTTTCGTGTTTTATCTTGTTTAAAGTCACAAAGTAAAACATTCTCTCCCACATTTTTATCACCATTACTAAGTCTCGATTTTTGTATTTATAATTTGACGCCAAATTTGGTTGCTATTAATTATCATTTCATCATAAAAACAAAATCTCGGATATTGACAAGCGTAATATTAGATTCTCAAATAAAATTTACTGTGTTTATTTACATTAAGGATTGAGAAAATAATTTATATGGTTTCGCAGATGAGTATGATTAAAGTTGCAATAGAAGCTAACAAAAATTATTATTTGAGGTAAACCAAAAATAATATTGTTTGATTGAATTGAAGAGGAGAATTTTAAGCATAGGAGTTGTGTTGAATTTTGCTGCATTGAATAAAGGTCTGATTGCGATTAAATTACTGCCGAAATAATAATAAACATAATATTACCATATTTCTTTAATTTTCACGACACTCGAAATGAGGTTAATTATTATTTCATCTAAAAATCTCAAACTAAGATAAATTTAATTTATTTTAGGAAATATCAAAGGTAATTAAAAATTTTTATTTCCAATTATTATTAGATTGTAAAATTTCTGATGTGATAAAATCAAAGGAGTTGATATATTAAATTGACGACTATTAAATAAAGTTGTTAATAGAATTCCAAAAAAAATCTGAGATTGAATTCTGATGGAGAGATGACAAAAATTCGGAATAAATTGGTTTTGATTAAAGATTGTAATGAAATTAAAAGAGAAATATTTTAATTACCATTTTCAAATCTACACCAGCGACAATCTTTATCGGAAACGGTTTCTAAATCAGCATTTGATTCGGTAAAACAAAAATTAGCTGTTGTTAATTTCGAACCGATTTGTCTTTTTTTCGTTGGATTTTTAGGGCAGATTAAAAATTAAATCTGATTATATTCAGGAAATAATTATAAGTGCTCTTGGCAAATGAAAAGATTATATTTCTTTCTTTGAAATAAAAAATATCTCATTTGAGAGATTAAAATTAGATTAGATTTATTTTAAAAATAAATTTTCCATTTACATTTCGATGGACATTTAAAAACAGGAGAAAAAAATTACCAAGTAAAATAACTGGAAAAACTTATAACTAATTGATGGGTTTTTCTTAAAAATTTCTATTTCGGAAAAATGCACACTTTTTCAGTGACATTAAAAATGCGAAAAAAAATTGTAAAATAGAAATGACAAATTACTGTAAGAATCTAAGCTTAAAAATCAAAACTAAAATAAAATCACTGTTGAAGTTGTTATTATTAATATTAATAATTATAATAATAATAATAATAATAATAATAATAATAATAATAATAATAATAATAATAATAATAATAATAATAATAATAATAATAATAATAATAATAATAATAATAATAATAATAATAATAATAATAATAATAATAATAATAATAATAATAATAATAATAATAATTTATAAAATATTTTTTAAATGATCATTAAAATTTGTCAAGAATTGCATTGAACCTAATTTTGTTGAATAATTCTGTTTTATTTTATTTGATTCAGGAACGCAGCCATCACATTCAAAGACTGGGTTGCAGTACATACTGATGTATCTGGATGACAGACAATTGGGCATTAGAATCAAGCACGACAGACTCCCAGAGTCCACATTCAAAGTCACTTGTGTCAGCATCTATTCAACCTGTACCGACAATCGTTGGCATACAATCTCGGTATCCCGGAAAAAAACCTCTGTAAGATTGAAATTTCTATTGGCGCCGCATAGCAATTTATTCTTGAAACAGCCGTCAAATTATATTTAATTGAAACAATTTTTCTACTTTTGAATAAATATCCATCAAAAAATAGAAATTAATTAAGATGTCTATTTATTTGCAGTAAATTATACTTTAAAATTTTCAAAACATGGAGTACTTATTGAAATATCATGTTTAATATTTTGTTTAATTTATCTCACGATTTACCCACTTTTAGATACTCATGCCATGCCATCTTTGCATCACCAAATTGGTTAAAATAAAGTTTTTACCATCCATACTATCCATTATAGCAAATTATTCATTGTCATATATAATAATCAGTTACCTCTAATAGAAAAACTTCAACAACTCAACATAACTATTAAAATTTAATTAATAAAATAAATTTATTTTATAAATTCTTTATGTTATATAATAAAATGATGAGATAAATAATTTTGCAAAATATAATTTTTGAAATTCCAATCAAAATAATTTGAGTTTTGTTGTTTATTTTCAAAAATGACCTTTTATTTATTATTTTTAACAGCAAGCCACAAATTATTTCCATTAAAAAAATTCATTTTCGAAATAAGAAATTAATTTATTAATTTTAATTGATTAAAATCACTGATAAAATTAACAAATTATAAATTAGAAAACAAAATTTTTCTAAAATAGAATTTTAAAAAATAATTTTTACTCAGAAAAATAATAATAATGAGAAAGTTATTTTACAAATAATTTGCACTTGTAAATAAAAAAATAAATAATTCTTTTTTTGCTAAATTTTTTCCTTTTTCAAAAATTTGATAGGAAGTGAATTATCTATAATTTTTTTTTATTTATTTAACTTGGAATTTCATTTTGATTTTGAACTTTATAAAGAATTTAACATATGATATTTTTAATATTTCTCTTAAAATCTTTAATTAAAAATAAATTAAATTAATTAATTAACAATTTTAAATATCTATTTGAAGAACGTTTTAGTGATAAAAAAATTTATAATGGTCGAATTACCATAATTTAAATAAATTTGGCTTTTATAATTATGCCTTTTTATATTAAGAAACAAAAACAAAATTTAAAATTGTTCAATGAGTAGCTTTAAAGGCTTCTATAAACACTTTAAAGCTTTCTATAGTTTGCATTTTCTCAGTATAAAATATCTAAAGATTCTCCATTTTCGGTTTTTAAAAAGCAAGTTTAATACTTTGAAGTTTTATGGATTTAACACTAAGTTCTAAGAAGGTTTTGATTTTTTTCTACCAGGAATTATTTTAGATATAAAAATTTAATTAATATTTCTCCTCAGGTATTTCATCTTAAGGGCCATCGATAAATAAGGTCACGCACATAGCGGCAGGGGGTCACACATTTGTGACGATGTGTGATGAGGGGGACGAAGGGGGTTAAACAACTGTGACGTCAATCTTAAATTTTGTATTTTTTCAACATAATTTTATACTAACTTTAGCTTTTCATGGACTCGTTTTTAATACATGTTTTCTCATACATATTTAGTGCAGCAATACACTTAATACATTCTAAAATGTCAATAAAGTGATTTGAAACATGTTCAAATAGGAAATAAAGATTTTTAGAGGAAGCAAATATATGAGACGTCATATTTGATTGGGTCTAACATGTTGTGACGACGTGTGACGAGGAGGAGCGAGGGAGTAAAAAATCAGCCAAAATCGCGTGACGTCATTTAAGGACGGCCTTTTATTCATATATTTCTTTTTTGATAATTTAGAAAATTTTTGACAATTCTCTTATTTTAATACTTTAATTAGGTTTTCAGTTTGAAATTTATTAAATAAATATTTCTGCCTAAAAAATAAATTTTAAAAATTATTAAAAATTTATCCACTTTTGATATTATAAAGTTTCGATATAAGCAATCTTCGATACAGCTAAAAAGTTTACTATAAGAAATCTTTCATACAGTTGATGAATAAAATCAAGAGAAAATTGCTGACGATAGAGCAGAAAACAATAAATAAAAATAAAGAGAATTTTTTACTGTTAATAATGATGTTTTCTTTGTTGATCCTCATACATTTGCAACTACTAATCATATTGAAAATAGTTGGCAGAAGATCAAACAAAATCATAAATCTTTTATAGAACAATTAAAAGAAATAAATGATTTATATTAAAATATTACAGATTTTTAAAATTATTTTTTATTTTTTTAATTTTTAATTTGGAAAGTAAGCAAATTTTTTGATTTATGTTAGTTAGTTTTTTCATTGTTTTTTTCTTTATTTTGTTTTCTTATTTTTTTAAATTTTGTAAAAAGTTTATGGGGGGACAACTGCATACCGGCTTAAAATGATTTAAAAATCCTTGTTAGTAATGGAATTCTTCAATTAAAAGCCAAATAAATTAATGATGACTTTGATGCAATAATTGTTTTTTATGTACTGAATAGGGTTTGTAATGATTATAAAAAAGACATAGTATACAAATTTTAACGATATCTGACAAGAATTTTTTCATTTGATAATTCTCAAATCTCAATTAATATTCAAAAAACTTTGAAAATCGTCCAAGAAAATAATTATTTTTCTGAGTATATTTACAGTTTTGATGAAAAGATTATGAATAAAACCAACGTAGAAGAGAATGAAAGATCAGCTCTGAGAAGAAAAGTTTAGAAAAAAAGGTATGGTTAAAAATGATTGGAAAAGATATATGTCCAAGATGCTTACAAACATAACACGTGTGGTACGATATAATTTCAAATTTTTTAAATGGTTGAATTGACTGGTCGGAGAGTATCTCCCTTAGCAAGATCTTTGATCTTTCCAGAGAACTACAAAAAAAGGCAAAAAAAAAGTTAAAGTATAGATGGCATTAAACTTTGTTCGGCTTAACCATTTATATTAAAGCTTTCATTATAAAAAAAATTCTACTTATTATTTAAAATTAATTTTTCTAAACTGTTTAATTTAATTAAGCAACTCTCACTAATTAATGTAAAATAGAAGTAAAATAGAAATATAGTAGTTACAAAATAACTTAAAAATAAAAATCATTTTATATGTATAAATACAGTGAACAAGGTTGACGAGAGAGTTTAAACAAACTACTAATTAAAAAATATATTCATTGTTTAAATGAATGTTTTAAATGTGTAACAAGTCTAGATTTTAATATAACGATAAATTCATTAAAATTTATAATTGAATATGATTATTTATAGTTGATTGGAAAACTATATTGACAGGGACATTGAATTAATAATGAATAATTACCGGAGCTGTCAAAGTCTTTTCATTGACTCCCAGTTTCCGATTGAGATTTATAACATTTGTTGATTTATTTTAATACAATTCCCATTAATAAAGTTAATTGTGAGGCCCGTCAACGCTTGGAAAGTTAACAATTTATTTGCAAATCAAATTTAATTTTCAAAGAATTCAAACAAGACTTTTCTTTTGGGCCGTAAGGCATTTGTTTTGCCAAGACTATTAATTGTTGTCTGTTAAATTATTTCAGTCACAAATCGGTTTAGACTATTTAGCTTTATCAAATATCTAGAATTTAATTTATTACTTTTCAAAGACAGGAAGAGAGTGAGACTCATATAATCTCTATCTCGCAATATTCTTATAAGCAGAACTGAAAACTGTAAATAAATGAGATATGTTTGACGGTTAAAATCAGTTAATTCTAAACATTTTTCTCTCTCATCTCAAATTGTAAAAAAATGAATATGACGTTGTATACATTAATCAAGTAAAAATAAAAAAATAGCTGTTTCTTTGAATACAGAAACAATATATCACACAGTAACTCAAATTGTGGCTTTGTGATTATTGTTTAACCAAAGTACTTTGCAGGATTTAGCTAGAATGCCCCAGCTTTGTAAAGGTTTACAAAGATATATAGTCACAATATGCAATAGAATATATGCATAACAAATCTCCTCAGGCCTCATAAAGTTCCCTCGCCTCATAAGAATTTATATTATTCTTAGACCAGAGTTTGAGAATCAGTGCCATTAATAATATGAAATTATATACCTTAGAAATGACACAAATTACATACAGATGCACAAAAGAGAAAGGAGTTTTGTCAAGAGAAACACAAAACAATATCTCAATTTCTTTATGTAGTTTCTTTATTTCTCAGCTCATTTTAATTGCTATATTTTATTAGGTTTTATAGGTTACTAATAAAATATATTTATTACTTGGTAAACTTCTTCAATCTTTGTAGTTTGCAATAACATTGTCCACCTGTATTGCTTTCTTCAATCTATAATCAGGAAATATATATATATATATATATATATATATATATATATATATAATTTTATTATTAATAAAAAATTATTGAAAAATATGACTTATCCCTAAAACTATTCAACTATAAAAATTTTTGATATTTTACACTTGATTTATTCCAAATTCCAATTTATTAGTAAATTTTGTTTAAATTAAAACGGTTTAAAATTTTAAGTTATTTTTTTCTCAATCCACAGAGAATTGTTTTTTATTTTAAAACTAACTGAAAACTTGTAAAATGTCAGCCTACTATTAATTAATTCAGTATTTATTATAAAATTTATTGTTTTTATGTAATAAATTTTTAATTCTATATACAAAAAGTTATTCATGATGAAAAACGTAAAAAAAATATTCATCTCTAATTATAATGAATTAAAATTTTTTTTAATAATAAATTACTTTTAATTTTAGGAGAAAAATTCTTCTGGACAGTTAGTTGTAAGTGAAAAATCATTAATTAGCTTGGGCATTAGTTGAAGTGCGGACTTTTTCTATTTTATAAATTAAGTTTTTTTACTTTGCAGTTGATTTTATGGCATTGTTTTAGTTAGATTTTGTTCTGACATGGATAGAATTAGCGATTGAATTTTATTCAAACAATTTGTTTTAATGTAGTACTCCTGGCACGTTTGATTTGATTTTAAAACATTAAAATTAGATTAAATTATAATTTTAGATTATAATAATCAGTTACTTAGCTTATTAAAATAATTTTTTCGTTTTTTAACATGTGGTTTTTAATAAATAAGTTTTTTATTTTCCTAATGGGATCGGTTTGTTTTTTATTATTTAATGATAATTATAATGTAATTATATAAAAATTATAATAGTAATGGAACAGGTTTATTTTTTTTCTGCAAAATTTAATAAATTTCTTGGACTCAATAAAATTTAGAAAAAAATTTAAGTGGAATTAATGGAGAAATAAAAACAATTAAAGTCTGAAATATTTATTTGGAAAGTAAACGAGCCGATAAATTACTAAACTTGAAAATAAATATAAAATAATTTTTTAATTATTATACTTTCAGAATAATATTATTTGAAATTAAAAAAATGTTCTTCAACTAATGAGCTGTGACCGAAAATGGATATTTGTAAAGTTTTACAAAACAATATGCATCAGCGATTTCTCAATCAAATATTTACTGGAAAACGCAAAAAGGATTTAAACATAAAATAATTATGTTTAAAAAATTGAAGCAAAACTGCAAACTGCACTGAAAATATTATTGAAAAGATCATAGGTTGGGCGACTCGAATAAAAATGATATATAGCAGTCATGAAAACATATATACTATTATATAATATGAATTGTGAAAATCAACCCCAATGTTAATTTATCCAAGCTTGGTCAGGAAGTTGGGTATTTTAAGGTTTATTTTCGAAACCTAGCTTTTTATAGTTATAATTGTAAGACTAAAGATCAAAACAAATTTATTTTCCTCGTACGCAATATTTCGACACATCTTTTTTCAAGTAAAAATACACACTTGATAAAAACTGTGCCAAAAACATTTTTAGGAGTAAAACAAATTTAATTATTATCAATAGTCTTAATATTTTATAACTATGAAAATTATTGAATTAAATAAAGTCAAATGTGAAATCAAAATATAATTATGTTAGCTTATATAATAACCGATGGAATTTTTCACAAAAAGTAAGTAATTTGTAAATAACATGTTCAAATAAAAAGAATAGTTTGGTTTTAAACGCAAGTAAAATTTTAAAAAATAATTTAGAAAATGTTTTAAAGAATAAAAAGTATTTTAAAAGTTGCCTTTAGTGTGTTTTTAAAATATTTTGACAAATTTGAAATTGTCAAATTATATGACTTAATTTGTTTGAATTAGAGTAAGGAAATCCGGTGACCCAGAACTGACACATTTATCAATCAAAAAAGAATTTGGTTACAGTGTTGTGTTTTATAAATTTCATTTTCAAAATATTATGACTCTATTTTATTAATGTAATTTACATCTTGAAAATATTTTCGTCAAATTTAAATGAAATATGGTTCCATAACAGTTGATCAAGCGACACTTAATCGAGCAACATTTAAATGACGTCACTTTATCATAGCGACAGATAATCACTCACCAGATAATCACGCGACACTTAATCACAAATAAATAATTATGTTAACAAGCTAAAAAGCATTAGAGGATTTTAAAAGTAAATTTGTATTAAACCACGATAATCATTGTATTTGCAGTTTCAAAAATTATTAAATGGTGAAATTATTACTCTCTTCTGAAGTTCCAAATTTAAAAAAGTGACAAATCATTGATTATTGATTATCGATTTATTAATTAAATGAATGGTATTTAAAAAGCGTATGATGTTTGCTCCTCAATATTACTTTATTAAATGAATGTTATAAGCGTTTGATGTCTACTTATCGATGATAATAGTTATCATTTGAAGTATGCCTAAATAAAATTAAGAACTTAATTTTAATTTTGAGCTTGTATTATTTTGTTTTTAAACAACCATTTCAAAAATAGAAAGTGAGTGATGTCTACTCAGTTATAATTATAATGTTCTAAAACATCCTAAGCATGATAAACATCACCACAAATTGTGCGATATATAAAGTGAAAAAATTGTTTAAATCAGATAAAATCTGTTTTAAAAAAGAGTGTGTAAAAATGGAAAGCTTTACTTTTGGAACGTTAACTAAAGGATGTCCGACAGTAATACGACTTATTGAGGATATTTTTTGTTATTTGTTTATTTTACTTTTTAAATTATCACTAAATTCACTAGTATTCAATAACACTTTGTGCTTATGTTTATATTTTATTTTGTTTTTATACCGTAATAAATATTCATATTCCTGTTTAAATTTCTTTTTTTATTTGTGATTAAGAGTCGCGTGATTATCTGTCGCTGTGATTAAGCGCCATCGTTTAAATGTATATATATTCGAAAAATATATACGAAAATATATTCGAATAATAAAAAATGTAAAGTGTTTTGTTAATATAAAATATATTAACCAGTATTGTTATTTTCAGAAAGTTGATATATAACAATTTTTGAATGTCACTTTATTTAACCTTAAGATGACAAATGTAATTATTTGTAAACTCATGTTGTTAAATAAGTAGTAATGCATTCCAAAAATAAATATATAATATTGACTCAAAAATAATCGTAAATTAATAATGATAACGAGATTCAATGTGGTTATTGTTACTTTTGTGAAAATTAGAAAATTAATATTTTTTTTATTTTACTTTACTCAAATTGAAATGACATCTCTACAGTGGAGGAAGAAGAAAACTTTAAATATTGACAATTATCAAAAAAGATTGAAAATATACTACTTTTTGCAACATGTCAAATCTTTATAAATTACGCTTAAGTCGTAACATAGAATAAAAAATTCATTAATTATGAATATGTATTATAATTAAAATTTAAATAATTAATTGTTAATAGAAAATTAATCAGTGTAATTTTAAAGTGTTGAAAATAATAAAAACAATTTTATTTTTAAAATTAAAAAAAATAATTTTAAAATTCTTAGATCAAATTATCAATTTTTTCATTTCTTAATAGTTACAAATGTTTTGATGCAAGCAATTAAATTAAAAATAACTTTTTTTGATTTTTTTAATACTCAAAACTATTAAAGATTTCGTGAGATCAGAGTATACAAATTAATGTTCCGCGAGAATATTACAAGGGCTTCGTCAAATATGAAACACCAGCGGAATTAACAATATGAAGTTTTCACAAACCCATTACTGTTAAATTAAGTTTGATATTACTTTAATGCTCCGAAAACCTTCAAAGATATTTCATAGTTTTATCATTATTCAAAGATTTTTTGGTAATCATCTATTAATTACTTTTACTTTTCATAATAACTAACTTGACTAGTATGACAATTCGCTCTTGAAATACAAAATATTATTTTAATTCTTAAAGTTGAACAATTTTACTTCTAAAACATTATAAAATAATAATACGTATTTTTTCTGATTCATATAAAATGAAGATATACAACCTTCAAACCCTTGACTTGATGTCACTTTATCTCTGACTTAATTGGTTTTAGATAAATATCTACAGCAAATCAAAAATAAAGTTTATAATAATAATAATAATAATAATAATAATAATAATAATAATAATAATAATAATAATAATAATAATATGCTATATAAATAAACAATAAATATAATATTAAAGATTTATACCTTGACAATGGCTCTAAACTTTAAAATCTAAATCCCAATTTTATAAGAATATTAAATAAATAATATTAAAAAGAATTCGGTTTAAAGAAAAATAAATATATTCATTTTAACATGCACTTGTATCTTTGAATAATTAAATTAGATTAATTAAACACAATATTGTTAATTAGTATGAGTAAATTATATGTCTATAAATTAGATATATTTTTTATTTTATAATATTTATAATATAATGTAATTACAATATAATATTCATGAAATACTATTAGTTTAATTTTCTTTTGATATATTACTTAATATTTGTGCGAAATATCCCTTTAGTTTATACAAGAAAGTAACTTTTACAAACTTTTATTGTCAATTGTTCTTAAAATATTTGAAAAGCGTTTTAAAGAGAAAAGAAACTGATTGACGTACTGTTTATGAAATTTATTAGGAAATTTTAATGCCATAAGAGGCATTTGTAGAGATTAAATTTTATAATTAATTGTAAATCACAAATATATGTACAATAAATTAATTATTTAAACGATTAAAAGGAAAATCAATTTGTTTTATTGAAATTAAATTATTAATAAATGCTGTCAATTTCTTCAGGAATTCAACTAATAATAAGGTATAATTCGACATACGATTTGTTTTTATTGGTATAATTAAAAATAACAATTAATTCGAAATTAAAAATTAATTAAATGAAATATAAATATTATAATGTTATGATTATGAGAAATCTCTAGAATTGAAATTAATATTATTTAAGTGAAAATAACTATTGTATAGAGCAAAAATTTTTCTTTTATTTTACCATAATTAATTTAAATATTTTGATTCTAAAAATTAGAAAGTCTCATTCGGCTCTCTTCTCTTTTATGGGTAATAAAAGCGTTGTAAAGCTTTATTTTGAAAACAAATTTTTAACAAATCCAGAAAAAAGAGCAAAGAAAATCTGGTGATTTTGGTATTCTAATCAGATGCTATTTTATATAATCTATATGATATAGCTGAGTCTTTTTTTCCTAATTCTTAGTTAGTCAAACACTAAATAAATTCATCAAAAACGTAGAATTGAGTTTAAAAAAATCATTCAGCACAAAATTGCGTTTAATAATATCAATCTATTCATAAAGTCAACTATGATCAAGAACTTGAGAGCGCAACTTACGGGCAGTCATTCCAATATATATTGAAAGTTATATTATTGAAAAATTTATTATTGAAGGTTTATTAAAACGTTGTTAAAATTTCGATTTTATAAATTTTTGTAAAATATTAGTAATTGAGATTTAAAAAGCAGAATTTATAAATTTTAAAATATAAAATATTAATGAAGAAATTTGTTTAATAAAAGTAATTTAATTAGATATTATTTAAAGTTAAAATTTACCCGAAGATGACAGCGAGTCTTTCGAAATACATAATAGTTTAAATATATGTTGATTGGCAATTTCTTTTATTATTATCATTATCATTATTATTGTTATTATTATTATTATTATTATTATTATTATTATTATTATTATTATTATTATTATTATTATTAAATATATTATGAATATTTTATAATTAATGCAAAATATTTGGAAACTTTTTAAACAAATGAGCAGCAATTTTCAATATAGAATAATAAATTTTATTGCCGAATAATGTTAGTTATTCTATCATAAAATCTTATAAAAATCAAACCTGGAGGTTTATCTGTTTACTGCTATTTGACAGTTTATGTAATATATTATATTTAAGTGCTGAATTAATATACTTTTATTATCTAATAACGTTTTCTTATGCTTCCAATATATTTTTGAGTAGAAATAAATTGTAAATATTTAATTTTTTTTAGTTTTTAATATTTAATCAGTGTTACAATATAATAACTGATACAAAAACTAAAATTTATTCACATACTTTCTCAGACATTATTAAACATTAAAAAAGTATAAATATTTTCCTGAATATATTTGTTACAAATATATCTCAATGACTTTTAATCTGTGACACCTTTATATTTGTAATTTTTAGATTTTACTCGATTTTTTATCAATTTGTAATGCTCATTCTCATCATCGTAATCTTGTTATATGCTTATCATCGTTCCGAAATAATATTTTTAATATAATTTACATCTTATGGTTTTGGAAGTGATTTTTCTTATTCAGCTAAATATGTTTAAGATAAAACTGTTTTTGTGAAATTTTTAAATTTAAAAAATGAAAAAAATAAAAATTTTATAATTATTTTAAAAATTAGTTATATAATTGAAAATATTAATACTTTTATTTTATTTTATTTACTTTTGAATTATAATTTCTACAAAGTCACATATTAGCATAACAAATAAAGTAAATAAAAATAAAATGTGTTTATTTGAACTAAAATGAATGAAACAGATAATTAATTTTTATTTTCCTGATGAAATATACTAATTTTTATTTCATTTAATTCTTTATAAAATATTAAAAATCATAAAAATAAAATAGCACATAATTAATAATCTTTATTTGAGAGGTAAAACATTTTGTAAGTAATTAAACCCACAAATAATTATCAAAATATATTTAATGGTAATGAAACAAACATAAATTCTTTTTACATTTCGTTTCGTCCATCTTTTCATGCAAGCTCTACATTTGGGATAACCTTTCATGTTTAAGAATAAATAATATTTTTAACTTATATATAAATTAAAATTAAGATTAATCATATCCGAGAAAGATCAAATGTAAGAGTGTAAAAGACTGCAAAAAAAACAGATTTATAATCTATTTCGTACAAAACTAATTCAAAGAAATACTTTTAATTATCTTTTTTTCACAAATATATATTTTCTCGAAACTCATTTATTGCAAATCACAATAATTGCATAACGATTTGATTTAATTTTATGCGGTTGAAAAGATTTCAATTTTCAATGTAAAATTAATTTAACACTAGAATTGCCGACCCGTCAAAATGACGTATTTATTGAGTGATATTTTTATTATTTTTATAAAAGCACGATTTTGGACATTTATGAGAACTTTTAATATAATAACAAAGTAATTATAAGTAATTATTTTTTATATATTTTTTAAACTCTTGAATCCCATTGATAGTCCTAACATATGCCTAAATGTACCAAGCCGTCAAAATGATGGGATTATAAATTTCATAATTAAACCTTTACAAACATGATTTTCATTCACTTATACAAAGCCTACTATTGCTATATGAAAATATATAACTTTACATTTTAAAATTGAAAATATTTACAAATAGTATTTATTTCGTGCATATTTCTTTAGTTGATGCAATTTTATTTTAATTTATAAAGAAAAATAATAATAGCAGTTTCTTTTGTAAAGTGACAAAAGTATTACTTCTAGGTTGAAAACATAAAACAAAATTCGGATTATGCAATTTTGATCAAAAGGCCGTAAATATTTTGTGGAAGCCAGTTCTTGTATGTTTTCTATAATATTTTATATAAAGCGTAGAAAATATAACTGAAAAACAAATTTTATTTTAATTAGCTGATGAACTCGCTAGGAAATATATACACTAAGGTGGGTTGAATCTAAATAAAGTTTGAGTTGAAGAAGGGAAGCATGATTAAAAAGTTGTATTTTGGTATAGAAGCATCGAATCAAACTATTTTATGGACATTTACTGCTCTCAACATTTCTCCGAAAATGCATTTCAGCATAAGTGATTTTGCTTAGTTTCGTAAGTGTTGGAGTTATTAGTCGTTAGTATGTTGGACTTACTAATAAAGTGGATTATGCATGGTACTTTACCACGTTTTCCTGTTAGATATTTTGCTGTAGTAAAAATTGTTTTTAAGGTCGCGTGAAAACTATGTGATTTGGCTAGTGCCGGAATGTGTATTGTGCCTTTGGTTATATTTAGATGTAGTTTTCTTAAGAGCTTATATTTACTCCCTTTTGTTGAAATAGTATATTCTGTGTCCTTATTCCGCATTGAAAATATCAGGGTGATGTCAGTGATTATGAAGGGTCGAATATTATTTATCCTTTCCCAAGACAAAAATCAACTTTTGAGTATTTTCAAGTATTTTTTATTAAAACCATCCAGCCTGTGATTTAAAAAATATGAACAAGAACATAAAAATAAGTTTCATAAAATCAGCTTAGCTTTGCACCTTTGTCAATTCTCTCTTAGATTTTTACACAGTAATACAATAGCAAGTGTGAAATTGTGACCAAACAATTTGCAACTGGCAGCAGAAACATACTTGATGGCTCTTTTAATGACAAGGAAATTAGTCTAGTGTAATTTTCGTATTCATCTTTTATTCATCATCCAATATATGAGATAAAAGAAGAGGAGGCGGTTTAGTCCACTCAATTAGGTCCATATATGATGTAGCAAATGACTGAAGAAAGACACTATTCTACACTATTCAATAATACAAAATTTCATTCACCTACATTTTTCATTGTAACAGAAATCACAAAACACGCCTTCACAAGTAGGCAGTTGGAATCTTAGTAGTTCACAAGTTTTACCAAACAGACAATGACTTCTTTCAAAATTGATTATTTCGCTTTCCCTTCATAACTTCTCTTCTGTACTCAACTCTGCCTAAATAAAATGGAATAATAAAGATTACTGTCTTAATTATGTCCATTAAACAATTGTCATCCAATCAAAACAAATTAACTTATCTGAGTTTAGACCGATTAGTAGTCCATACACGCAACTATCGGCAAAAATTTCCATTTAACATTGATAATACAGACTTTGACACTGATATTGATAAATGGAGGTGTCATGGCTAGCCAAAAAGAATTACTTTGTAAGTAAAATGCAATATCGAATAAATTATAGTACTTATACTTTCAAACAAAAGTTGGAACCTGAAAACCCTTAAATTGCAGTAATTTGCACGGATATTTGATTTTGTTGCATAAACACAATTTTTAAGACATGCTTGGAGAACTAAAAAGGTTTTTACACACCCTAATATACACACCCTAAATCTACTCAGCCAAAGTAAGAGTAACATAGATGACACAATCATAAATTTCATTTTAAAAAATTCAAAGGTGAAAAAAGCAGCATCGCAAATCCTGCCTAATTTAATTTGGTAACAAAAACGTATATTTGTTTCAAATGCAAATACAATGTCTTTGGAAAGTGTGAATCTATATATATATATATATATATATATATATATATATATATATATATAAACATATATGCAGGAAATGCACCGCATATTCATCCTCTGATATCTGTATATTATCTTGTCTTTTTTCGTTTATCTTTTTGAATAAAAATTATTTTAATAGAAATCATGTTTATACGCATTATTATACAAAGGAAGAGGAGAGTAGTTTAAAATCTGGAGTGAAATTATTAATGGAAACTATGTAATGATTTAACCTAGTGATTAATTACAGAATTTATTACTAAAACCTTCAAGATATCAGCCCTTCTTGTAAAATAATATTACAATCAAATATGTCTATTGAAAGAATGTGACTGCAATTATACATTAGTTATTCTTCATGTTTTAAAAGTTTTAAGTATTATTTTAATTATTTTTTGTTTTAAAATAATTATTGAAAATTCAATATGAAGATGAATATATGTAATTGGTTTGCGAAATTAAAGATTTATGTATGCACATTAAAACAACGTATTCCTCTACTTTAATGTATTCTTTTTACAGATCCTACGAAATTGAAGCTAATCAATAATTCTCTTTTTCTGAGAATAATATTGAATTGAATACATTTTAAAATATTGTGTATAAAAAAATATCATATAAAGATGTAAATAAAATAAAAACTTAAAACAAAAAAAATCAAAAGTCATAAATATGCATGTGTTATGTTTATATATATTTACTAATATTATTTATAATTTTTAAATGATTTTTAAAAATTATTTATTAAAAAAATTAATTTTTAAATTTTAAATATTTTCTAAAATGATAATTGTCTCAGAAGACGCCAATTAGGTACCAATCGATAAATAACTAAAAGATATTGAGATAAATATTTATTTCGAAATATATTTTGTAATTTTCACATTTGTTTTTTTTAATTATTTTATCAGATCAAAGTCGTCGTTGATGGAAAAGTCGTCGTGGATAGGATGGTGGGGCTGACAGTCACCCATCTCATCAGTCAATCTATCACATTTGGTGGAATGATTCCAATGACTGATTCTGATTTCAGTATCCAGGAAACTGCATCTTTTCTACAAAACTTGACAAACTTTAAGGGATGCATGCAAAAAGTAATTTGATTTTGATTTTTTTTTAAATCGTTTTGTGAACAATTAATTGCTTCATTATTCATGAATGGCTATCTTTATCATAATTTATAATTAGCTGGCAACAATATAAACAGAATTACTGAAAAATATAAAAGGAATGTTTTCAAAAAATTAATAAAATTATAATGGATATTTATTTGACCTCAAAATTTGGATTTGTTTTTTAGTCGGTCTTTAACGTTACAAAGTCGCCTACCAAAATCATGATTTGTCATTTTTGTTTGTTACTTTGCTCTTTCAAACAAAGCTTGATAGACAACATCATTATTTATATTATGTACAATATACTGCTACCAAATAAATCATGAACATTTGTTAGATTTATTATAATTAATACAATAAAGATAGTGTCCTATTAGCAGCATCAATTCTCAAGGAATAATTAGTAAAAGATACAATAAGCCTTTTCTGCAAATTTCAAATTTATTTAAGTTTGCTAAATTCTAAAATCTCTTTTATGACATAACAGTTCTAGTATTTATCTACATGAAATATTTACACGAAGTATGAGACATGCTTTAGACATATTAAAGCAGACACACACACGCAAAACCATTCATGATAATGATTAATTATGTAATTTTATTATTAGATTGCTTGTATACCCCTTCTTTAAAAGGCGTTAACCATTCAATAATCTGAATGATTGTATAACCTGAATTATTTAACATTTCATAACTGTTTTCATGTATTTTATTTATTATTTCTACGGGTCTTCTGTATCGATTGCCATCTTTATTTCGTGTATATATTTTAACTAATACTAATATAGTTCAGCATATTTTAATTTGTTGGTATGTCTCATTGTATAAAACAATGTTTGTTTATGCGTTTGCCAAACATAATTTCTACTGTGTAATGTTTAGTAGTCTTCTAAACTGTAGCATCTAATATATATTCCATTTGTGGCAGTGCATCTTTCTAATATTTGTACAGCTTATCATTAATACAACACTGTATCTAATCTCGTATTTTTTGAAATTGTCTTTCTATCGGCCATTTGTCTGGTTATGATATGGGGTAGAGAAATTTAAATTGATATAATGTTCAGTTGCCAGTAGTTTAAATTCTTTTGATTCAAAACATTTTTCTCTATCTACGTAAATTACATTTGGTGATCGAAATTGTAATATCCATTTGCTTAACAGAACTTTATAAACTGTATAAACGTCATTTTAAGTGGACCACAAAAATCTATGAATACTCTTTCAAATGGTTTTTTGAGGTTAGGATTTTTCTTTTTTGACAAATTTCTAAAGCATTTATCTTTACTTTTAGTGATTTGATCTACTAAGCGGTCAAAAAATATATTTTTAATATGCTCTTTAGTATTTTCAATACTCGCGTAACAAAATTCCTTGTGAATTTCTTTTATAACAGCTTTGCTCTTTTCTTTCGATAAATAGATTCTCTTTCATGTTTAATCTAATCTTCACTTGGTTGGTTCCGGTGATTGTATATTATTTTTAATCTTTTCGATTTCATCCTCCTTATTTTGCCAGTTTAATATATGTGGGACATTTACAAGTTTCGAGTTTTCATTTTCTCAACTTTTTCATCTAGATAAAAGAGATTTTACAGTAAGCAATGTTTAATATACATTCTAAATTAGGCATCTACGTTGGAATGTAATTCACTTTAGCGATATTTCTAGTTTAATATTCAAACTATTCAAAAGGTTAATACAATTTTAAAATTGGGCTGTTACTGGGTTCTTTGTTGTCACGATAAATGTGATAGCTTTGTGATTAATGCTTAATGCGAATCTTTTTTCATAAAATTAGTGTTAGAAATGTTGTGTAAAGTGAAAACAATTCTTTTCTTGTTATACAATAACCAATCTAGTAAGTATTCACACGTTTAGAACAATAAGCTAAAACTTCTTTTTATTTTCACTTCTGATTGCTGCTTTTTTGCAATGACATTAATATTTTTTATAATTTGACTGTGAATCATGAATGATATCAAGGTTTGATTGATATTAAGCTATAATGTTTTCATTATTCTAACAATTTCTTTCTGATAATATGGCACCGATGGTATCGAAACTAGCATCTGTATCAAGGATGAATATTTTTCCAAGATCCAAAAGTGTAAGTATCAGTGCGTTGACTATATGATATTTAAGTTAGTCAAAAACGTTTTCACGCTCCTCAGACAACTGAATCTTATCTTTAGTAGACGAAATCAATTTTTCTAAAGGTCGAGATATACAAGAATTAAGTCCAATAAACTTAGTGTAATAGTTCGTAACCATAAAAAACAACAGAAGTGTTTTAACACAATGTTTTCTAAAATTAATCAATGTACTTAGGGTCAGTTTTAACATCTTCTCTATTTATAACGTGTCCTAGAAATTTTAATTCTGTCACTAAAAATTTACATTTATTGAAAATAATTTTCAACCCTGAATCGCTAAATTTTTTATAAAATTTCTCAATGCGCTTCTTATGTTAATCAATCGTCTTGAAAAAAAATTATACCGTTACCTAAATATACCAGTGTTTCCTTCCACATCATATCTCCAACTATGATAGACACTAATTTTTGCAATGTTGATCTAGATGTTGCTGTGCCAAATGACATTAATTTAAAACAGGTTTGAGTTAATGGGAATTGGAAAATCTGGCTTAATAGTGTTTATATTTAATAATCTAAAATCTAAGTTCATTCGATTATCATTCATATTTTTCTTCGCAACACATACAATCGGTGAATTTCAAGGGGATTCACATTTAGTTTTTCTCGTAATGCATGGATTGTCTTCTTGGTTTAATCATTACTGGATTACAATTTGTTTGGATTTTTTATTGCTTTAAAATATATGTTAGTCCTATGTCCCATTTATTCAACATAAATATATTAAGCAAGCTCTGTATTATCTCTATTAACTCATCTGACGGCAAAATACTTTTCATTTTCAAATTAATTTTTATTAATTCATGATAATTATTAAATAACTAATTTAATTAGATTATTTATAAAAACAAAAAGTTTTAGAATATAAGAAATTTGAAGATTTTGATTTAATTATTAAATCTTAAAATAATTTTTATATAGCTTTTCAATATTTTTTAAAACCTTTAGAATTTATAAATTTTTAAAACTTTTAAACATAGAACCACAAGGCAGCAATTTATTTCATCTACATTCGCTAAGCTCACACAAACTCACCAGAATTTATAAATTAAAATAAAATTACTTTTTTAATTTTAAAATTGCTCTAAAAAACACAAAATTAGATGAGCACTTCCCATATCACAGCTCTGTTTTAATTTTTTAAAAATAAATTATATTAAAAATCCTCAAGTTCTGTTCTAAAAATCTAAATTATTCAAAAATTTAATTTAATAAATTTTATAAAATTGAAATTTAACAAAATTTTAATAAACTTTTAATAAAATATTTTTAAAATTTTAAACTAAAACATTTTACATTTATTTTCAACTTGCAGTACAAAATTGAGTTTACTTATATGAATCAATTCCATAAGTCGACTGTGATCAAAGCGTAACTGACTGGCAGTCATTGCAATGTATGTGGCATTGCATCCATGACCTCACTATATATAACCAAGATCTGAATACCATCTAAGAGAAACTTGAAGTCTACCGATAATCACGATCACGATCTTATAATACGAAATCCAAACCCAAAAACATACTTCACACAAAGCTGAATCTATCATTGATAGTTTTTTAATCATTGAATTTCTACACCTCTTCCAAAATCATTCTCTTGATTACTGGTACAAACGAAGTAAAACTTTTGAAATATTTTAAAAAACTTTGAAAACAGTTGCGGAAAACAAAATCATACGAATAAGAAGCAAAAAACAAATTTGCTGTTTAATTTTGTTTATGAGTGAACATATCCGATTTTAGGTCAAAATATTTCATTTATTATGAATAAATATTGCAGAAATTGGCTTACATAGTTATTTATATAAATTATATTTATATAAATGATCTTGTTATCGACAAAAAAAATTAAAAAGTTATTAATAAATAATTAAATAAATTTGGAAACAATTTAGTTAAAAGATAACATTAATAAAAAACTATTCGTACGATATATTTTGACAGCATAACTGTCATCTTCAGGTACAAAACACCAACTGAAAATAATATGAACTAATTTAAAATTTAAACAAATTATTTTTTTTAATATTAATTTAATTTTCTAATAAATTAACACTTAAAAAAATATTTAAATATTTTTAACTAATTTTAAAATTTTATTTATATAAATGTTATGATTTTTTATCTATATTATAATTTTAAAAATAATGTAATATTTTATGAATAAAACTATTTTAATAATAAAATTAATAATAATAATAAAATATGTAAATTCTTTTAACTAATTTTAAAATCTTATTTACATAGATGTTATAATTTTTTATCTATATTATAATTTTAAAAATAATGTAATATTTTATAAATTAAATTATTTTAATAATATTAAAATTAAATTTTTTTTTAAAAACAATACACAAACATGATTTAACATACTTAAACTATTTAAAAACAATGACCTTATCAGGAATGCTTCACATTTCACGCTTTTCCAATAATTATTAAAACTTTTCAACAAAATTCTAAAATCAGACATTCCTATTTCAATTTTACAGCCTTTATTGTGCTCATTGGATATAAAGATCAATGTACAAAGTGCTATGACTACGAATGTTTTGAATATTTTTAAAATCATGTTTGTGTATTGTTTTTAAAAAAAAATTTAATTTTAATATTATTAAAATAATTTAATTTATAAAATATTACATTATTTTTAAAATTATAATATAGATAAAAAATTATAACATCTATGTAAATAACATTTTAAAATTAGTTAAAAGTATTTAAATATTTTATTATTATTATTAATTTTATTATTAATATTAATATTATTATTATTATTATTATTATTATTATTATTATTATTATTATTATTATTAAAAATATTATTATAATAGAATCATTTTCACATTACAATGTATCATTATATAAATGAACCAGAGCATATTTAATCAAATATGAGACATTTTAATTAAAACATAATCATTGTAGTTATTATACATTTCAAAGGAACAAAACAACTTTAACAGGAGATCTGTAGAATTTTATTGTCTAGACATATATTTAATTTCCCATTTAAATAATAGAAATGATGAAGTCGATGTTATTAATTTAATCCTGCTTTCATTTTACAAAATATACAAAATAGTAAATTTCTCTTAAAATAATTTTGCACTTTATATTGATCGATAAAAAATATGAAAATTAAATATTTTTTTAAATTGAAAAAAAATTGTCCTTATTTCATTTTATCCCCATTAATATAAATATTAAGATAATTGATAAATTTGCAAATTTGCAAACATTTTTCAACAATTTTCAATTAAGGAATGTTTAAATGTAACGATTTATTTACATTATAACATTTACTGTTTATCAAATTATTTTCTAAATAAAATTTAGATGTTTAATATCGGAATGTCAATCTTATACAGATAAAATCGTATTAGTTTTCCTGCATAATTACAGTCTTTTATTTCATTCTTCGAAAAAATATACAATTTCTTTGTTCTTTAAGTTGTTTTTAAACAGAAGATAAAGTTCGTTTAAATTAATTTATGTTATTATCAAACAAATAAGTGTTTTAATTGTGGCACTAATTGACGTGGACCCTATATATATATATATATATTATTATTATTATTATTATTATTATTATTTAATGCATTTGCAATCTTTTGCATTTTGAACTAAATAAAGTGAATATAATTTTAGAAACAAATTTTTGCAATATGATATTAATAATTAATTAATTACATTAATTATAACTGTTTGTTTTAAGATACCGTCTGTCCTTGAGTTTTTCTATTTAGTAAAAAGAAAATGATAATGTGAATAAAAGCTTCTAAAACGAAATTATTGTCATAAAACCTCCAAAGTCAAAATAGTGGATTTTCAATCATATATAAGTGTAACATTTTGCACTTTTTTTCATAAAAACAAAAAAACCTAAAATTTTAATTTCACTTTATTATTATTTTAAAGATTTATTTTAACATAAATTGTTATAATTTTTATAATAATTTTCAATGCAATTTCTAATATATAAAAGAAATTATATTCAACTGGATAACAATAAAGATAAATAATTAACTATTTATATTTTAGATAATATACTCAACTGATAATGCCAATTTGGATATACTTGCTCAAGCAAAAATAAAAAGATATTTTCTAACTCGTGGAGAAATATATTTTGATAAATGTTCAGATCTCTTCATTATTAAACCTATATCATTTACTACTGAAGCGTCTTACATAACTCTAGCAGGATGGGCATGGGCTCAAAAGGGTAAACTTCAATTTTCCTTTAAAACTGTCGAATCAAACGCTTTGCTTGCATATCAAAAGTCAGAAACATCTCAATTGAATCAATTTGATTTCTATGCTTTTGAAATTAGAGAGTCTTTCCTTCATTTTTCAATAAACACTGGATCTGGAGTTTACCAACAAAAAGTGTCTTCTACACCTGTATCAGATGGTCTAAGTCATTATGTAAAACTTTGGTTTGAAGATGGCAATGTCGAAGTTCAACTCGATGCCGATAAAAAAATAGAGCACACTAATAGCTTATATAAAACACTTGACACTACAAGAGATCTTTATATTGGAGGAATCCCTGAAACCCTTGTGTCGTTTCTTCCTCATTCTCTGTGGTCTGGAATTTTGCGACAAGGATTTGTTGGATGTTTATTAGATATCAGCGTAAATGGTGATCAGTACGATTTAGCATTGAAGGCTGAAAGTGAAAATATAACTGGAATTGTTAGTGGATGTTCTGGTGATGTGACTGACAAAGGTCTTTGTGCAAACAGACCGTGCATGGATGGAAGATGTATTATTGGATATAACAGATTCATTTGCGATTGTTCAAGGACAAATTACACTGGCGATACATGCGGGAGAGGTTAGTCAATGCTCTCAGTGACTAAAAACTATTTTATTAAATTTTAAATTTTTATATAATAAAGTTAGAATATTTATTTTATATTTAATAAATGAATTTATTTTTTTTGTTTAGATGAAGAAAATTTTATTTAATTTTTTAACTGTGAACTTTCAATTTTTAAAATAAATTTATTTTATTTTATAACTTTAATAAAAAACCTAAAAATAAATTTTCAGTGAAAAAACATATTATTTTACCAAGAAAAATCGAATTCCTAACAAAACATTTTCATCAAATGAAAATATATAGTGAATTTTTGCAAATAATCTAAATTTTATTTAAATTTTCTCCGTAAATGTTTAATTTTGGTTTTGTACACATTTATAAAGTTATCTTGTAAGAGCTAATTATATTATTTAATAAGCATAAGTTCTAAATGAAATTTATATAAAATAATGTTTACAGAATGCAAAAATCTTAAACATTTGAGTTTTGATAGTTTTGATTGTGATGAATTTATAAATACGAATTCCATTATTAAGATAAAAATAATAATATATTCAAATAATATTATTATTAATATTATAATTATTATAATTATTATTATTATTGTTATTGTTATTATTATTATTATTATTATTATTATTATTATTATTATTATTATTATTATTATTATTATTATCATTATTATTATTATTATTATTATTATTATTATTATTATTATTATTATTAATCGAAATTCATTTCTATTATTTTAAAGAAAAGAAATTTTAACCTAAGTTGTCATTTTATAATTTTTTTAATAACCTTTTTCATTTCAGTGGCTCCATTGGTGAAATTCAATGGATTTCAACAAATGATAATAAATATGCCCAACGGATTTCAATCGGAATGTGAGGACGTTACGCTAAGATTTCTAACCACGCGTCCCAATGGCATATTTATTGTAACTAAAAGTCGAGTTTCCGGAGCTTCTGATAGACTTGAGATATTTCTCGAAAACGGAAAATTAAATATTTTGCTCAATTTCGGCCGTGGAAATAAAGTAATATCATTATTCATTTTACGTTTCAAATATTAAAGGAAATTTATTTTATTTTTTTCATTGAAACTTTCTAATAATATTGTTCTAATTTATTTAGAATGGTGTTATTGATCTCATAATACTTTTTGCAATTTTCAATAAAAAATAAACAATAATTTCTGTAATAAATTTTAAAATAAATTAACATAAATCTTTTCTAACAAATTAAATTATTTCATCGACAGAAATTTACAAATATTAGCTTAAACTTTTATTTTTTTCTTATTGAATGATATTATTAAATGTTGAAATAAACTTCTTAAAAATAAAAAAAAGAACTTTAAATAAAATTTGAAATAAAAAACCGCAAAGAGATTTAATGTCACCTTAAAATTAAAAGAAAAAATTAAAATATATTGGAAAAATTTAGAAGAATAACAATTTAATATCAACGTTATATTTAAAATGACAAATAAATCTATGTTATTAATAAAAAAAATCCAAAATATTTAGAATATTAAAATGTTTCCAGCTAGCGTCATTTGAATAAACTGAATTCATAGAATTACATATTGAAATTTTTTGATGGAAATAAAAAATAATTTATTTAAAAAATAATTAGATATATTTTTTCTGTTGTAACAGATTAAAACAACATTTCAAAACTATTTCAAACTGTTTTAGAAATATAAATTAATTTGACTGTATAAATTCTTTGAAAAACGTTTTTATTTTATAAATTGAAACTAAGAAAATACGTTGAATCAAAAACGATATAATAAAATCTTATTCTTTAATATGTTTTACCTTAAGATATTTTTAATTAATTTAATTAATTTGTTAGATGTTATAACAATCAAATGCATTTTAATTCAACTGTTATCGATAAGTTATTAAAGTTTTCAACTTGGTCAATTAAAAAAGTATAATACCACGCCAAAAGAAAAGAAATGTTAAAATTTAGAAATATTTCAATAAAAATAATTAAAATTTATTAGAATTTATCAACATTAGGTCATTAGCCTTATTTTAATTTTATTGAATATTACGCTTGTGTTGAAAAATTGATGTTTTTGTATTGTTTAAAATTTTTATATTTATATAAAATAAGTGTAAAAGTATTTAAATAATTATCCAAATATTTATTTGTTAAAATATTTAATTAAAAAATAATTTGTTTAAAATATATAAGTTAATCATAATTATTTCAGTTTGTTTTTGTGCCTTAATATGACGGTTAAACAGTCAAAAAATATCGTACAATGAATGTTTGAATGCCGCCTTTTTATATAGAATAATTTAATTTTTTTCAGACAAATTTCTTTTTTTATATTTTAAAAAATATTATACTAAAAACCATAAATTCTGATTTATAAATCCTAATTTTTAAAAACTTTATTTGATGTTAACAAAATTTTAATGAATTCTCAATAAAATATTTTAAAATTTTTAAACTAAACTATTTTACATTTATTTTCATTATGCAGCACAAAATTTCGTTTACTAATATCAATCAATTCCCAAAGTTGACTGTGATTCAAGAACTTGAGAGCGGAAATGACGGGCAGTCATTCCAATGTATGTGGCAGTGCACCCATGACATATATATTTATAAACAAAATCCAAACACAATCTAAGTTTCACTTGAAATTTACTGATAAACACAAATTTGAGACAACACTTGTGTTTACTGATATTAATCAATTCTTTCAGTCAAAAGTTATTAATAACGTTAGAACGTAGATGTATGTGGCTTAGTACCCAAATAAATAAATATTTAAAACCAGGATCTGAATACCATATAATCAAAACTTGAAATCTATCAATAAACAAGAAGAAGATCAAATAATGCAAAATACAAACTTCACTATTTAAATCAAAAAAAGTTTAAAATCAAAAATTTTAATAATAAATAAATAATTTAAATCAAAAAGCTAGTTCAATCATTGATCGTTTTTAATTCATTGAATTTTATACCTCAATTCAAAAATTCTTCTATTGAATTCTATAACAACCAAAAAGTGACTTTCAAATTGATTAAAAAAATTGCAATACATTGCCATTGAATCAAATAAAAGGTAGTACCAATCCAACACATATATTACACTGCAATATATTTAGACAGATTCACTTTATTTGTAGTATATATTACATAATATATTAAATTTTATTAAAATACAAAATTGATAAACATGTGAACAATTAAATAATTATCATTAAATCAATAAATAATATTTCACTCGATTTTTAACCAATTGTAAAGGTCTATATCAACAATTTGCATGGTTCTTTTCAAACTAATCAATCAATGTTAAAAATAAAAAAAAACTTTAATGATATTTTTTATTATAATTTTATTTTTAAAACAGCAATAATTTTTATTCTATAAAGTTTATTCTAGGTTTTATTTTCTTTTGGTGAAATTTGTTTAATAATATTGCAGACTTTAAACCAGTAAATTGTTTGAATCAACCACAATGAATGTCCAGTTAAATGAATTAACAACTCCACAAATATAATAATTTAATAACATTATCATTCTCATTTATCTAACATTTAGATTATTCGATCAGATTATAATTGTTTCGACGGGAATTGGCATACTCTAAAACTGAAGAGGCGTCAATTGTCAGTTATTCTCATCATTGATGACATGGAAAAGAAATATAGTAAGTTATGAAATTTTCATTTTAGAAATTGTGATAATTTCTAACATTATTACAATTTTATTTTTATATATTTATCAAAAATATTTCTAATACGATTTCAATCAATAACTTTTCAAGATTTATTTTATTTTTATAATTATATTTGTCGAATTAAAACAAAGTAATTGATTAGAATTTGAGTAAGAAAATAATGTTTCATTTTCGATTATTTATACATGATTTTTTTTATTATCAATATTAGAAGTTCTGACAAATTACTAATTCGTGTGATTTTGCTTTGGTTGTAGATTTCGTTGACGTGCTGGATAAAGCAGTCATATTTGTTAGTATCGTTTATGTTGGTGGTTCCTATGAAACTCAAAGTAATGGCACTTATAATGGTATAATATTTATTGTGCACTGCATTTTTCACGACTTAGTTGTTGTTTTATTGAATCGTTTAATTAATTGTTCACAAGCTGAATATTGTCATATTAGATCTGCGAAAAAAAGGTAAAAAACAAATGCTTATCTCGAAAGAGACACTTCTACAACTGTTCCACGTAGACTTTAAATCAGAGTTGCCAACTTGAGTTTTGTAAAAAAAACCTTTTAAAGATATTTTTTTTAAATATCTACTTTATTAAAACAATCTTATATAATTTTTTTTTTAAATTAACACAATGTTAAATATTAGAATAATATGTGTTATTATTAATAAAAATCATTAATAAAATATAAACCTAATAATATAATAATTAAGGTTTTAAAAATAAATAGAAAATTCGATCTAATTTAAAACTTAAAACCAATCAAGAAAAATTCAAATTGTCAAGGAAAAAAATTATTTTAATTAATTTTCAAAATGTTATTTTTATATCCTTCAAATCTTTAGAGTTGGCAATTCTGCTTTAAATAACTGAACTGTTAATACAATTATATTAAATTTAATTTCTGAAATTTATCTACTTTCATAATAAAATAAATAGAATTATTAATATTTCTCCTGAGATTTACTAAAATTAATTGATTATTTTTAATAAAAGCAATTTGTGTTTTAAGTCTTCTGAAAAAATTGTTTACATTTAAACACGCAATTTTGTAATGTTTTCATGTTTCATTTATTTACTTTGCCAAAATTCTCAAATAGATTTCATTTATTTCATGTTAAAAAAAAATCAAACATAAATTGTAATTACTACATAAAAGCAATTGATGTTTTCAATATATCAATTGTCAAAGAAATGATTTTGTTTTAATTCAACAATAGAATAATGTTTCCAAAAGTTAAAGTCACTGTCAATTTTAAAAGAAATATAAAGGAATGTTTAATAATTTTCGTTTAAAAATTAATGTAATGTGACAAATTAGAAAATTTAATAAACTTGTGTATGGAGAAGGTTTTATGACAGTCACTTGTGAAATAAGCTTCAACTTTATATGTAACATGTAAATAATGATCTTTAATATTTCAGATCATTTTTTAAACATTAAAACCTACCATTATAAGATTTTGAATAAAATAAATCTAATTCAAATAAAATTGTAATAATAATAAATAAATAAATAAAATAATAATAACAATAAATTTTGTCATTGAAACTCTCTCTTTTAACTGCACTAATTATTTATTAAAGTAAATTTACGAAATAATTAAAAAAAATCAATAAAACCTCCACAAAAGCAATAATAAATCTTTTACTTTAATCATTAAATTGATTATTTTCATTAAAGAAAAGAAATTTCACTATTTATTGATTAATGAAAAAACCTTACGACAAAATATTTAGCTATCAATTACGATTTCTAAAAAAAAGTGGTAATTTTTGGAGGAAATCGCTAAATATATATTGACAAAATTAATTCTATGGTATATAGTAAAGAAATTGGTACAAAAAAATCTCGTATTTCCAATGAAATAGAAACTAAACAAATATTTGCCCAATATTGAAGAATATATGATTTTATGTGGCACGATTTGTTTGAATTTGTGAATAAACATTATTTAATTTTCTTATTTCACTCAATAATCTCTAAAATATATTTTATATCAAAACAATAATTAAATTTTAATAATTAAATTGTTAACAATAAACAATAATAAAAGGTGAACCCTCAATTTCTTTGAAATTTACTTTATGCAGTAAGCTTTTAGAATATTAATAAAACCTAAGATCTTTAGCAATCGGAATTTGAGTAGCACAAAATATGAAAAACATTATTAAAAAAAATTATTATTCGAAATGGATGTAAGTAGGTATTAGACACACCTGAGAAAATGTGAGTGAATTTAGATAAGTAGTACTTAAATATTTATAAAATATCATTTATCATTTCAATTTTTAATATTTAATATTTTGTATTTTTATGAAATTATATTTTTGTGTCATTTATCATTTATTTATTTTTAAGAATAAAGTTGAATAAAGTAGAATAAAAACCTTTGATTTTTTGTTTGATTAAATATAAAAAATGAAATATCATTTTTTTAATTAATGTAATAACTTTATATTAATCTACTGCTTCATCTAAATTAATTAAAATTTAAGTAATAAATTAAAATTTATTATTTAAATATAACTTTCAAAGATTCATAATAAAGATTCTGCAAAGCACTAAGCACATGTTTGTTGCACGTATTTGTTGTTTATATTGATAAATAAATTTGTTTTTATAAGCTTATCAAATTAATCTACGTTTTTGCCACACTATGAAATTTTACATTTAATTGAATTATTGTTTTATTAAAAATGTTTTTCAACATTTATTTGAATAAATTAAGTTAAAATATTGTATAAAATAAAATAAAGTAATAGTTACACTTTTATATAATTGTTTAGTGTATTTTTGTTTCTATCTTAGAGTTTTATTAATTATTAGAATTTAACATACATATCTAAACATGTTTTGGCTATATTAATTTGGTTATGAGATATGGTCCAGAAGATAATAATAGAGAGTTGCTATTTTATTGAAAATATTATGCAAGACCATATTAAATTAATGTGAACGTTTTCTTGAATTCATCATGTGACAATGATGAAGAGAATTATTATACTATTTTAAAAGAAATATTTCGAATGTTTTAGTTTAACTCTTTGTTGGTTACTAATACAGCCAAAAGGTATTCTTTTTCAAACAAATATTATAAAAAATAATCAGTCAGTAATAATGGTTAAATCTGTACAATTAACCAAAAGGAACAATTAACAATGAACAAGCCTTTCACTACTTTATGTCATATTCTGCATTAAACTTCATTTAATTGATACTTTCATTATGATTATCTTTCATAATCGAGGTTTCAACTGTCATTATTCTTCAGTACAACAAAAATGTAACTTCACCTTGTTTAAGTGGTTTGTCCTTCGTAAGATTGTATTTTATTCTAGTAGACTCATAATCAGGTACTAGTCAGTTTTGGAGACATTTTCCGTCAATTAAAACGATTGAGAATATATATATATATATATATATATATATATCCAATCTGTGCTCATCAACATCGACTGACAATTTTCAATTTTTGTTATTTTTATTTATTTAGTTTTTTTTTAATTTACAATATAGACCGATATTTTTTAAGCATTTTTCAGGTGTTTCTTTGAATTTGCAACTTATTAAACATTCAATAATTTTTTAAATTAATATTTTTAAAATAATTTTTTCGGATACTTGTTTCGTTGTCTAGCACAGAACATCCGATTCCTGAAGTTGCTGATATTTAAGAACTGTATTCTGGATCACAATATGTTTCTGATCATAGGTTTCGGCAATTGGAGAGACAGTAATATTAAAGTATGTCTCTCCAATTTCACAACCACCATAATTCGGAGACAAAATTTTCAGTTTTAGTTAATAGGTAAACTTTATCCTGTATATTATCTTTGACGAATATCTGCAAAAAATTGAACGTCGATCGAGACCATAACAATCGCTTAAAAATGATGACTTAATAGAGTCTTGTAGAAAGCATTGCAATTTTGAAGTTGGAACATAAAGAATCAGTCACGTTGTAAATGAAATTCAATATATTTCAATAACTTTTATTAATACATCTAATTATATTTTCCAAAATAAATCAAGATAGAAAATAAATAATCATAGAAACCATAAAATGAGCTATATATAATAAAATTAAAAATTAAAATTAAATAAAAAACCTAAGTACAAAATTCCTCTCATAAGGGGGAACGCTCATTCTATTCCACAGTGTTTTATTTCCTTTATTTTTGTAACTATTTGAGACATTTATTTTCAATTTGATAGCAATTTGGTATTTGTGATTATGTATTTAAATTTCTAAAATCTACAATACGAAAAACTTTAAAATAGTTTGATTTCTTTGATTTGTCATGGAAAGATATAATCTAATTCCTTTTCTTCAATTCTGTAAGAAAGATTTCTTAGAAGTTTAAATTAAAATTCGGCTCCGAAAAGAATTGACGGATTTTAGGTTTATCATTACCAATTTAAACAATTTATCCCTTTTGAAACAAAAAATCATGAAACCTATTATAAATTATATGAATAATTAAATAAAATTAATTCCTTCGAAAATTATTCAGATTTAATCAAGCATTAAAAGTCAAAGAAATTAATAAACGAAAGTGATTATGAAGAAAATTAATATGAAATAATGTTCTACAAGTTATTCAAGATGCTAAAGGCATTTAATAAGTCACCGTGAATAATTCGAGATAATCAAGAAATTTCTATTATTTCATTATTATTATTTTTATATTAAATTACACTAACAAAATTTTTATTTTATGTTTCATTGAAAATGAATTGGATTGATTTCGATAAACTACATATAATGAATGAATTATTTTGAATATAAGGAAAGCCTTTAGAGAAAACAAAAAAATGTTAAAATAAATAAATAAATATAAATTAATAAATTTATATATATATATATATATATATAAAGAAAATTTGTTTTAAAATGTTTTATTGATAAATTAATTATTAATTAAAGAAAACAAAATTGATCTAAATTAAAAGATCTAATTATTACTAATTACTATTAGGTACTTATTAATATTACAAAGTCCCGAAAGCAAAGATCTAACGAGGAAGAAACTTAATTTTCAAATAAAATACATGTAAAATACATAAAAACTTTCAATTAGTAATTTGATTATAGTTGACAAAAGTCTCTTTTTTTATTTAGATAAACTAAAGTTACTTTAAATATATATTTGTCACTTGGCCTTACCTTGTTATTGTCGTAATTGGTATTTTTTAATTTTTGATTGGGGTAAATGTAGTATGAAAGGTGTAAATAGTTTTGAAAAATATTTTATTTTGTTTTTTGCATTTATTTGAAATTTGTAAATGTCAACAGTGCGGTCTTTGAAGCTCACTGATATCAAATTTAAGTTTGTATATTATATAATCAAATAAAGATGGTAAAGTGAAAAATGGCAACTAGTTATATAAAACAACGTTGCGCTAAATATTTCAATCGTTTATCAGTCTTCTTCCACTAGAAATCGCATTATCAATAACTAAATGAAAATAAGGAATATTTAAAAAAATTAACCAATAATAATCGTCTCCAAATTGTATCAAAATAAAATTATTTTATTTTATTTTAAAATAACATTTAAATATTATCAAATTAATTCTCAAAACGAAAAAATTATTAAACACAAAGCAACAAAAAATGTTTTATGAGGTTTGAGAAATCAAATGTGATATTACATAATTGTGATGCGCTGAATTTGAAAGTAACATTTTATTCAGCTTTTTTTCTAAGGAATATTCCGAAAGACAACAAAATAATACGACAAGCACAGCTTTTATCCAATTATAGTTATGTTAATGTTCTAACAACAAATTGACTACAAAATGAAAATTATTAATGCTACAGAAAAATCTACCCCTTTTGCTTTTTTTGCGCTTGGAGTTCTGACAGTCACGTTTGATTGTCTAACAATAATCAGCCATCATTATGGTATTCCTTATCATACTCCTACAAATTCTTTTAAAGAAAAAAAAATTAAAACTCAAATGAAATTTAAATTTAAATTTCTTTTTATACAAATATTTTAACAAACAACATAATTATATTAAACACAGTATACAAAAATAACATTCAATTATATAAATGCATTCAAAATCCATGTAAGCTGAGCAATTGGACAATTAATTATAGGATTTAAAGATCTTATAAACAAATTCTCACAAATTACTAGTTTTCAATAGTTGCTCAAGAAAATTGCAAAAACGTTGAGTTTGGTGAATTTATTTAAATATTCTTTAATGTGATTTCCAGCATGAGGATGATTGACAATTGGTCGAAATATATAGCGTTAAATTATTCAATAAAATTCGCTGGCGTTTTACATTATATATTAAATAATATATTATGATAACAGTAATTAATTTTCAAGAGGGTTCTTTACTAAAAATGATACAAATAAGATTTATATTATGTACTATTAAACTGTTTTATTAATTAAATTTGTGTATTATAATTTATCAATTCAATTAATCTCTAGGAATTCAAATATATTTATGGCAAAATTATCAATGTTAAAGATTAAAATGAAAATTTGTAATATTATCAATTAATTTTCGAAAATAATAAATTTTTTATGATTTTTAACAAATATTTATAGATTATTTGTTTTTTCATCAAAAATGCATTTTAATTATTTTTTTAAACAAGAAAATTTATCAAAATTATTAATCTCATTACCTTTTATTATTAATTATTTTGTTTTAATTTACTCATAGATTTTAGTGGATCTAGCAAATTGCTATCGAACGATATCATTGCAGTGGGTAAATATGAAACTGATAAATTCAGTCGGTATTTCACTGGATATATGATGCATTTTACATTTAATGGAATAAATTATTTTGAACTCGCAAAAGAAGAATCACCTTCAAATATCGAAGTCACCGCCACAATTGGTGATGCTGAACCGACGAAAGAATTCCCAATCTCTTTTCCCTCGGTCAACTCTTATATCCGACTGCCGAAAATCGATATGTATGGAGATTTTAAATTAGAATTCTTAATTAAAACAAGAAATGTTAGTTTAAAGAGTTTCGGTTTAAATTTATTTTATTAATGTGAAATATAAAAAAAGATAATAATTTGTGATTTATATAAACTGTTATTTTCAATAAATTATAAAATGAAAAAAATTAATCTGAATAGTTTTAATGGTCAATAAAAGCTTACAATAAGGAGAAATTTTAAAGGAAAATATTAAAATTAATTAATAAATCAAATTAATTAATGAATTCATTTCAGTGGGTTAAATGACCAATGCAAAAGAGCTCTGAGTTAAATTCAAGAAAATTTGACTGAAAGATTTCTGAAGCAAATATAAAATATTAAAAAATATTTTCAAGAAATATTAAAATTTCAAAATTTTGATCTTTTTTTACATAAATCATTTTACATAGATATCTGTGAATTTTAAGAAAGTTCATAAAGCCTCTTATCAAACTATTCATTAACTTATTCATTATATAATTTGGCTTTGATATTATTTTTATTGTTACATTCGTAATTTTAAATAAATATTGTGGTAGATAAAGCTGACTAACTATTATGTAAGTGTTATGAATACTAAAATATATAAAAAACATAATAGTAATAACAGTCATATATTAATAATAATTAAAAAATTAAAAAAACCTAAATTAAGTAAATAAAACTAATTCAATGACTAATTAAAATTAATTTAAAATTTAAAGTAATTAATTAATTATATTAAAATAATTAATAAAATCACATGTCATTTAGTCATCTGAATGGAGAAAAATATTATCGTTATTTAGTAAGCAGTAATGACGGAGTACCAAAAGGAAATTTCAGACATTCCGTCAAATGACAAACTAAATTGAGTTAAATAATAAATTAACAATGTATTATTTGGCCCGGTAAAATAATTTTGTTTATAATTATTTCAAATTGTTTTACTGACAAAATGATCATGTTATATACTGATCAGATTGATAAATAATATGTTTTGAATATCTAAAGAGTAATGATAGTTGAAAGAGTCTGAACAACGAAATAGTTATCATTATTATTATTATTACTAGTAGTAGTAGTATTATTACTAATATTGTTATTATATATGGTTACGACATTTAAACACGCGACAGATTAACACTGTGACATAATAACATAGTGACAGTTTAACATGGACACACTTTAACATACAACAGATTATCACACATTTTAATTTTATGAAGATTAAAATCGAAGTGATCATATGCTAAATGAAATTAAAATTTGCTACATATATGCATTTAAAAACGTTACCAACTCGAATTTTTACAAGTCTTCTTAAATAAATGTAAATAGGTAACTATTGCATGATACAATATATTTTAAGTATTATGAATGAAAATAAAATTATATGATGTGATACCAGAATTTGAAAGAAAAGGCGAGATGCTTACCTATGTAAATATGTTTCAACTAATATAAAATGAGTATATAACGATTTTCTAACGAATATTGAATTAATATAAAATTTGGAATTAATGTATATTATTACTACGCAAGAATGAATTGAGGATGCGTTAAATAGGGGGACATCAAGCCGGCTTCATGTCAAGACACGTCTTGGTAAGTAGAATTACCAAAAAAGTTACAATTTTAAAATTGTATAAAGTTAAGAAATATAAAAATATTTCTGTTAATTGTTATTCAAATCATTGATTCCTTTGATCTCATTCGACCGTTTTAATTGTTCCATTTTTTTATATTCAATGATGTTTACGAAAACCACTTATTTAATTTTGAAGCACAAAACCTCAAAAACTATGTTATTTAAATGTGTTGTGTGAACGAGGTTTTTTATTTACATGTTTTAGCTCTTTCCAACTAATAAAGGAAACCTATGATCAGTTCCATTTTTATCTTCATAAAATTAAAATCTGTGATAATCTGTCGGATGTTCAATTGTGTCCATGTTAAACTGTCACTATGTTAATCTGTCGCATGTTTAAATGTCGGCACAAGTTATATATATAATATATATATATATACTATTTTAATACTATTTTAAATTAAATCTGTTATAAGTAGTCGATTTGAATGTCATATTTGAGTAACATTTGTTGATGTGGCAATAAATATAAACCAATACATAATTAACTAAAGATTGTGTGCTTATTTTTCATTATGATATTTATGAATAAAACTGGATGTATTTCACATTTGTCACGTGATTCAGATAGCATGCTATTATTCAGTGGTTTTATAGTAATGTTCATATAGTAATGTTGTATAGGTATATAAGTGATTCATTTTATCATTTCAAAACTTTTTTTCAGAGAGATTTAATACACAAAACGGCCATTTATAAAAACATCATTTTCCTTGATTGGTCTAATTGGGAAATTTTCAATAAATGAACTTTTCATTGAATTTCCAACAAAATCATCATTGAAAATAAATATTACCACATTTATGCTCTGACAACATTTTTGATTTGTCAAATATTTCCCTTCAATGTTTTTTCATCAAATTTCAAATTTTGACAAAACTGATTGGGACATAAGTGCAAAGTAAATATTTATACACATGGTAATGCATAAACAATTTCCTATTTTTATTTTCTAAAAATTTCGTTTTTTGTGAGAAGCCAAATTCTAATCTGTGAATTAAATTTTACAATTCTCATTAAATAGTTTGAAATTAATTTAGACCAAATAGTAAAACAAGTTTCATTTGACTTTGAATTTTTAGATCACGATAAAAACAGGGTGCTTTTGGTCACACTATAGTTAAGGTGTATTTTTGGCTCTTGATAAAAATCCTCAATAAAAAAGCCAGGTGCATAGTAAACCACTGGAGCAGCCAACCCTTCTGCATAAATATTATGATTTTTACGTTAAACAATTAATTATTGTATAGGATTTATTACATCTTTTAATTTTTATATAATGAAATATTTTCGTTGTTTTTTTAAAATTTCTTTTATCATATGTTTATCTGTTTTGTTGGCTGATAGAACACGACTGTAGGAATTATTCAGCACCAAAAACCTTCTAAGCCAGTGAACATAACCATATCTTCGGTAGTAAATTTTCCAATGTTCACGAGTATTGTTTGATGGTGCTATAATTACGGCTTCCAAGGTTCAATGGAATCATTCAAATATGCAGTAGTTTTGTTACAGTTTATACCAATGCTTATGTATAATTCTTCAAAGGGGTTACTTGTAAATTTAGTCCTTGTAAATTCAGTCTCAGCCAATTTTATTTGGTATCTCGAATCTCTATATTAACACTTAGACTAGTGGTCGTGAAACTGTTTAAGTCTTTTGAAAACGATTTTGATAACCGGTTAAATTTGGGACTTTACATGTCTATATATATTTTTTTGAGTACTCTCATCATACTCTCGGCACCATTTTTTGTAACTTTTCATTTGATGCCATACAATTGAACTTTGTAAAAGATATTTTGTACGTTTCAAACCAGTATGATAAACTAGTATATCATATTGAACGTTGCTTCTCTTAGGCTTTGTAGAACCATCAACATATTTTTATTCATTAAAACTGTTTTATCCGTGGAATTTATTTCTTCTATTGCTAAATTCTTTAATTGGCTGACCATGTGCCACTATTCTGAAAATTAAGTATTGTTGACTTTGAAAAAGTCTCCACTAAGGAATTCTTTGATTCTGAACAATATTCTATTGAGCATTGAACAGCCTAAATAGATTCTAGCTGTCTCTATTGAAGGAGAAACGGATATGTTTGGTGGCTGTGTGATCCGCCATTCATATACTTTTTGAATTATATTTTATTTAGATAACAGTAAGAAAGTCTACAGGTTCAATAAATTTCTAGCAACTCACTATTGTAGAGAAGGCATCTTTTATCGGTTTCTAAATGTTTCTTATTCAAAAGATTATAAGTCTAGCATTTTGATTTCCAAAACTGCCCCAACCACTTCTTCAGATGCTTCTATTCTCAAACATGTTTCATTGATTTTCAAGAACTTGGTACGAATTGTACCTAGAATCAGTGCTTCTTTTGTATTGTAATGCTGCATTTTCTTCTGGGGTACTCGCACTATTGTTCTTTTTTCTTTCAAACCTTGGATTGATTTATATAGTGGAAAACATATAAAAAGTTCTGATGATCTACATTTTGCGACTTTGATCATCAAATCATGAAATTGAGAGTTTTCTTTCAATAGGTCTTTTGAATTGAAATTAATTTGGGATTTTTGTTAAATGAATTTGATACTTATTTCCTTTTTTTGTTTGACTTGATTACCTTGATCATAATAACTATTTCCCCACAGTCAAGAATCATTTTATGTTTCTTGAGGTAATTACAGCTCATTATTGCCAGTGACACGTTACAAATATGAAATATTCAATGTATTTATGTTGCACTTCACTAAACCTGGTACCAAGTCATTTCCTGAATGTTGAGTTCACAGGTGATCTATCAGATTTTCTGACATTTCCCTTGAATTTGATAATATGTTTTGTAAGCTTTAATAGCATAGTTTTGTTCTTCATATCGGATATTAAAGCATGGGTTGGTGTTTTGGAAAACATTCTGTTTATTGTCGGTTTGTTCAAAGATTAAAGAATATTTCAGTGATTGGTGAAGCACTGATAGTCGAAACTTTTCTGGAAGTACTCACAAGAATGTGCTTTATAATTTTAAGAAATGATAATTGGAGACTATAAATTATATCGAGCACGTCTTACAGAACATCTCTCATCCCTTCAGGCCATCACTGTTTAAAAATTGTTTACTAATTGTATTATATTACGTAATATACAAAATAATAGATTGTCAATTCGGTCTTTGATCTTTGATGTAATATCATGACTGAATGTAATACGAAATATTAGGTAAATATTTTAAATTTATTAGTTATATTATGTATAAATGACAGTAGCTCCTACACTATTGTTTTATTGGTAATCAACATCTTTTTCAATTTAAAACAAATGTATACAAACATTTCATAGTACAATTTACAGTGTATATGACAAAATGAAATTTAGAAAGTTTTAAAAAGAAATTTTGTAACAAATATGGAAAACAACAAATTAAAATGGCATGATGAAGTCTTGCTAACGAATGGTAAAATGATATCTTTCTGTGGGAAAATTGAGAGTCTACGAGTACTGATGAGTTATTTATGTTTTATTCTCTATTATAATTTAATTTTTAAACATTTCCTTGAAATAACTTTCAAGTCATTATTCATTAATTAATTATTTGAATTGTACAAAAAACAACTAATATTAATAAATTAATAATATCATATTTTTTACACAATTTGACTACGAATTAGATTTATTTAAGGTATTCATGAATTTTCGGCACAGCCTTTTTCAAGTGAATACCTTAAATAAATCTGATTCATAGTCAAATTTTGTAGAAAATTTTATGTCACTTATAAAGAAATCAGAGATGAAAAACAAAAAAAGTCCTTATAAAATAATAATATATAAAAATTAAAATAACTTGTTGATAATTTAAATAAAAAACAGTGTAATTCAGTTTTCTCAATATTTATTCATAAAATGAAATATAAAATATTTCAATATAAAATAGGTCCTGATTATTCCAAAACAAAATTTAATATGACTCTCTGATTTTATTTCTAATTTAATCACATATAATTTTAATAATAATTATTGATAATAATAATAATAATAATAATAATATTTAAAAATTTGCAAAGTTTTCAAGAGCCTTTCAAACTAAGTACTTTGAATTATCCTTTAGTTTCAAATTTCAGAAGGATATCTACTTAAGTCTTTAACCGTTGTCCATTTATACTTGAATTTACGGATAATTTCACAATTTATAGATTTTTCCACATTGATTTGGTACAATTTTTTGCAGTAAACCAAATACGGTTGTTTCTTTTAATGTGATTTTGTAAACTTATGTGTTTACTCGCTGATAATTAGTTATTAATGCATTGCCATCCCATGTAAAATCATTTCTTTCTTTTGGCTTTTTGTGTCTATTATCAGTTTGATTTCGTAAATTTAACACGCCCATTAAAAACTAAATTATAATAAATTCCAAACTTTATTCAAAAAAACTACAAAAAAAACAATATTAAAACAATGAAATAAAGATGTTTTTAATCATCAATGTCTTTTAGTATTTCTTTTGAGGATATTTCTGCAAGCATGAAATAACAATTGAATAAGGAATATTAATACACAAAAATTCAATAAATATTTAATATATTTAAATTATAAACATTCCTCAATATTAATTTTACAATCAAGCAATTTCATCATTCCATAATTTAACTTTTAAACTTATTTGAAAATTTATCATTATAATTTTATTAACATTCATTACATATTCTTAACACGAGAATTAACTCTTCGATTTAATTATCCTTACATCCTCCTTTTTAAAAGGCTTTAGCCACTATATATTTCATATAAATCGCCTTCCAGTTTTTTGTTCGACTTTATAGCTCCTCTCGTGTATTTATTTTATTACTTCCGCAGGCCCAGCATCTTCTTTATTGTTGTCAGTTCTCTCCATTAACACCATGTCTCCTATTTTCAACGTTCTTTGTGTTATGCCATCAAAACCTTATTTTTATTGACATATTTGCAGACCATTCTTTGTAAATTCTTTTTTCAATCACACTAACGTACGCGTTTGTCTAATCGTCTTCTGAAATGTGAAATTCAAAATAGGTTTGATTTCTGGTAATAATCCTACCCAATTCTTGTGATCTGCATCTTTTAGGGTGATATGGATAGCGTCCCTAATAGTTGTGAATTGTCTTTCGATTAGGCTATTTGCCGAATGATAATACGGGCTTGTGGAATATTATTTTGATGTTGTGCTCTTTCATTAAATTATACATAGATTTACTCTAAAATACTTTACCCTTGTAACAATGTAAAAATCTAAGTACTCCATATTTTAAAATCCAATTATTTCTTAGAGTTGTAAAAACGGTTTTCTCATCCTGGTATTTTACGGCTTGAAGTGCAACATATTTGCTATAACTATGGATGATACCAATTACATATTTCATTCCATGCTGAGTTATCTTTAATGAGCCACAAAAATCCACAAATATTGATTCGATAAAATCTGCTTCGGGCATTTCCAGAGTCTTTTCTTTAGTTCGTGTCGTTGTAACTTTCTTCTTTTGATAATTTTCATACGTTTGTACTACTTCTTGAATCATTTGTTTCATGTTTCTCATTGCAAAGTTATTCGACACGTATTTCTCAATTTTCATTGGTTCAGCATGACACAATTTTTATGATATTTATGAATGAATTCAATTCATTTTCCATCCGGAATCCATATTCAATTTTTTTCTTTCATTACTATTTCCTCATTTATTCTGCCTTTCTTTTGTTTAACATTTTTTATTATTTCTTTAATTTCTTCTGAATCCATTTGTCATTCTTGTTCCGGATTTTCTGTCATCATTGTCAAAAGTTTCGTTTTTAGCTTTCCTATTTTTGGATTTGCATGGATGGTTCGGCATTGAACACATATCATACATTCACTTCTCGACAATGCATCTGCATTACAATGTTCTGTTCGTTTCCTAAGTTGAAATTCTATTTCCAAAATACTCAAATAGTTGATCCATGTCTGGGTTTGAGGGGTGATAGCTTTCTTTGTTTTAATCATATATGTTATCGCTTTATGGTTCGTACGTAGTAAAATCTTTTCCCATAAAGATAATGTTTAAAATGGTTTGTAAAATAATAGATTGCTAACAGTTTTTTTCTTGTTATGCAATAGCTTAATTCATGTTTTGGCATGGTGTGTGATCCATATGCAATAACACTTTCCTTTCTATAATTATCTATCTGTAATAAAACTGCACCAATACGATCGAAACTAGCATCTGTATCCAATATGAATGTTATTGAAAAATCGGGAAACTTTAGTATTGGCGCATTAACCAATTTTATTTAAATTTTGTAAATGAATTGTTCTAGATGTTTTGAATCTTCTGTATAATCTTTTATAAACTTCCTATAATAATTGGTTAGTCCTACGAAACTCCTCAATTTCTTAACACACTTGGGTCTTTCCAATTCTTTTAGTGCTTTAATTTTTTCTTCATCCGTTTTGACTCCATTCTTTTTTATTATATGTCTCAAAAATTTAACTTCATCTTTCAAAAATTGGCATTTAGATAAACTGATCTTTAATCCTGCTTGTTCTATTTTTTTTAAAAAGGCTTTCAATATTTTCGTAGTGCTCTTTTAATTCTTTTGAAAATATCAGAATATCATCCAAATACACTACCACTATTTGCCAATATGGTTCACCTTATACCATGTTCAATTATTTTTGAAAGGTTGCATCCTATGGCATCTAATATCATCCTATTAAAGCAATACTGTTTATTTTTAGTAGAGAACGCCGTCTTGAGTCTTGATTCCTAGTCTAGTTCTGCCTGATAATATGCGGTTACAAAAATCGATAGTGCTGAAATATTTCGCACAACCCAGTGTATCCAATAAATATATATAATATAATAATATATATATATATATATATATATATTTATATATGTTTTCCTAAATCTTTTCAATTAAATGAGCTGGCTGTCTTCTTGGATTAATCGCAATAGGTCTCCCTGCTGTTAAAATTTCGTGTGTTATTAAATTTGTTTTAACCACATCCGATTTATGCTTCATGAAAATGGAATCACATTTTCTGCATAGTTCTCTAATATTGCTATTTTTTCACTGGTTCGATTGACTTGGTTCTTTTCAGTACATTATTCTTGCGATGTATTCATCTTTCTTTGATAAACTACTCTTCATGTTTAACATTATATCGAATGTTCTCAATAAGTTTATTCCTTCGATCAGTTTCGGTGAAATCTCTTTGACCAGAATAAATTCAGTCTCTCTTGTCCCTAATCTTTGAACTGCAACATTTACTTTTCCTACTGTCGACAGTGGTGACTCGTTTTCACTTCTCAATTTTACTAAGCATTTTTCTATATTATACTTTCTTATATTATCTAATACACTTTCATCTATCACTCTGATTTTTGCTCCTGTGTCTAACCAACAACACAATTCGCTAGTATTTATCCATATTGTGACACTAGGTCTACCATTTACTTTATTATATTTAATTAAATTATCATTATTTACATTATTAATACTACAAACATACTCTAGAATTTCTCCAGCATCAACAAATCTCGATTCATTCTTAAACCACTCACTATAAAATTCCGTATCAGGCCGGCATTTACAATTATCGTTATTAGTTATATATTCATATTTTTCATCATTCAATACATGCAAACAATCATCATATGATTCCTTATTCAATATATTACTCATACTTACTGCAGTGCTCCAATCACCTCTCGCGGCGGAGTATATTCATTTGGGTATTGGTTTTCATGTTCCTCTTTGTCGTCGTCCACTGCTCCAACTGGTCTCTGACATTGTTGGTCTCGGTTAATTCGATTATTACCTTGGAACTTTGCTTTTGCGTATTTTTGGTCATTTTCTCTCACATCTCTCTATGTTTCAGTTCTCTGATGCTTAAAATGTCCTGCTTTATGACAATGGTGACATTTCTGATCTCTTATGTTTCCTACCTTTTCTTGCATTTTAATTCTCTTTTTCATTTCGAAGACCGATTTATATTCGTTTAACATTCAATCATTTTTTAAATCTTGATCTCCCACCGCATTGAAAATAAGGAATTTTTGTAGCTCCTCTTCATTTAATTCATGTTTCAGAAATTTTCTCGCCAATTTCTCAATTTTCTAACAAAAGTCATTGACAGAATCTTCACATTGTCTGTATTCCAGTCCTTTACTCAAGCCTTCCATCAAATTCATTGGTTTTCTGAAATCTGATCTCAATCTGTCCACGTAATTCTGCTTCTCGTCAGTGCAGTCATATTTCTTGATTGCCTCAGTTGATAAAAAACCTTTTATAAATCTTCCTGCCAATAGAGTGCATTTATCCAAGTGTAATCTACTTCTTGTTTTATTGATATTTATTTTTTAATAATTTCTTTTAAAATTATTTGCTCTTTTTATTTATTTTATTTTATTTTAATTTTTAAAAAATTTAAAATTTTTCTGTTTCATTTATTATAGAATAGTAAATTTACAGAGATTATTAAAATGTGATCATTGTTCACTGACAAATGGTAAAATAACTAATTCCACATCCGATATTTTAATTTGTTTTAGTAAATAAATGATAATTAAAATGTTTAAAAAATCGTTTCGTAACCTTTTTTCTCCGCATTAAGCTTGTTGAAAAACAAATAAATTAAAATTATTTTGAAATCATTAAGAAAAGCTCAGGAAAACATATTTTAGAAAAGTTAAGAAAATATTTACGATAAAATTTCCAGAATTTATTTTAATTGACAAAATAATGAACTAGATCATAAATTATTGATTTATGATATTTTTTTATTAATTTTCCGATAAAAGCGTTCAAAAACTATTTATCTAGCCTCTTTATTTTTTAAAACATACTGAGAAAATATTTACCAAAATCAATGAGTTATTTTCTGAGTAAAAATTTATTTAATTGTGTTTAAAAATATATAAAATGTTTATTAATTTTTAAGATATCATTGTTCAACTAATAAGTTTTATGAGAGAATCTTTTTATTCATTTTAAATTTATTTTTCAGGAAAAAAAGCAGCATAAAATAAAAACGGCATTATTTTAATGATAAATTATTAAAAATAGAATATTAAAAAATTTTATATTTTAGCAAAATACCAAAATTTAGGATACTGAAGTATTTAGTGAGCAAACATCTAGACCAAATTAAACAAATTATGCATCATTCAACAGAGAAAAATAGACTAGCAGATAGTATTGAAATATGAAAGTTCACTTTCATCAATGTAAAATGTTTAGCTATTCCAATCAATTTTATCCGCTAATTAATAAAAGATATATTTTATTTTATTTACATTAAGTACTGTGTGTAACCATAATAAAATAGATACGAATTATAAATTCACTTAATTTTTATATATAATCGTAAATTTGCATTCATCAATGTCAACATTAAATGGTTTAGAACTGACATAGAAAATCATGATTTTAAGAAAATTTCTCTCCATTGCCTATTTACAGTTGCCCTGTTTGTATTGTTAATTGTTCGTGTCATTCATAAAATTTGACGTTAAATATAATTTTATTATTATTGTGAATATTTTCCCATGCCAATCACCTGAGGAAAACTATTAACAAATGAATTTTGCATTTTGTTGTAAATATTTATTCATCGCGATTAAAATTAAGAAACATCTGGGTCTGATCATATTTTTCTATAAATTTTCCTTTTAGAAAAGTTTATTCATATTTCTATTTAATTTTATTTTACGTGTGTAATAATAATAATAATAATAATAATAATAATAATAATAATAATAATAATAATAACAGTAGCAATAATAATAATAGTAATAATAGTAATAATTATAATAATAATAATTTGCAAATATTTGAACCGAAAAGAATATTTAATGAGAATTTATTGTGGCGTAGAAGAAATTATACCAATATATTAAATTGTTTAAATGTATATATTTTATAATATCTATTGCTTAATTAATTTTAATTTTAAATACATTTTTATTGTATAGAAAATTTAAATTTGTAATTTATTAAAATAAATCATTTTAACAAGCTTTTTTAATAAACTATATCAATATTTAATTTTATATATCAAATTAATATTAATATTTGTCAGTCTTATCTTTCTGTAAAATTTCATTTATTTTCTCAATTGGGAGAAAGCAATTTCTACAATATGTTTGTAATTATGTGTCAAATGGAAATGGGATGTGGAATATTTATACCATTCACTGATAATGGGCTCCCGTTGTCTGTTATGGTTTAGTGACTTATAATTGTTAGCTTTATCAGTTTTATCGCTTATAATATATGAGAACATTTATCATTATATTATTTCATGAAATTGCATACTATTCAATTTCTTTTCCAAAAATGAAACACCAAATAATTATAGCTTTATACGATTCTTTTTCTGACACTTGTCCTTGCCTACGTTAGGTTTGTCTGTTTTCTTTTGGGAATTTTAGTGAAACGAATTTATAGTCAGATTTATTTCAACATGGAATGAAATATATATTGTGATTAACAGAATTGTGTTATCTATTGTACAAAACTGTGCTTAACATAAAGGTGCCAGCACAATGATGGTCATCGTGAATATAATAAATAAACGAATTTGGTTTAAATTAATATGTATAAAAATATCTAGAAATTAATTAAATTTACTAATATTTATTATGTTTTGTTTTTTAGTAATTTAATTAAAATTTAGTTATTGATTTATTTAATGTTTTAATTAACATTATCAAATAACTGTGTTTATTTTAATCCTTTTGTATATTTTTATTTCTCATCATCTTTATCTATATTACATTTTTTTGTAATTAAAATTATTTTTTTTAAAATGGATATTTTTTAACTTTTGTAAATACAATTTTAATGTTTTAAAATTGAGTAGACTTTACATTTGGATAATCAAGCTTCAAAAAATCTTTTTCATTTAATATCAGTTGATAGGATGTTACAGATGGCTACCTATAGGCCAAGTTTAAATATCATTGCATTAAACAAATGTATTGTTTTCTGAATAATTTCAAAGATTAATTAATTGCTCATGAGCAAAATTACAAAATTAAAACTAATAAAACAAATTATCAAAGCCTTTATTAATTACTTTTCATTTGCTTAATATTCACTCACCGGTAGGAAAAGACACATTAAATCTAAGGTGGACTGGGGTTTTGATTTCGGTTGATTTGTTGATATGATCATGTAACAAAAGTTACTGGTTGAAAACAATGTCAAATGTATATTTATATATTTGGATGATCTGTTTTGAATGGCAGCTAGTTAATGTAGATGGATAGAGCCTTGTTAAGGACATGGTAAAGAGGTTTGTTAGAACTCTCGAGGCTGGTGTTCCGTTTAGAGTGGTTGATTATACATTCATTTCCTTAGAATTATTTGTCACTCCTTTTTATATTCAATAAGATATTGTTCTAGGTAAGAAAATAAATAAATAAAATATCCGTTTATAAATTTACAATTGCCATTTAATATAATTCTTTATAGAATTCACGTCAAACTTTTATTAAATATTGACAACTCAAAAATGATTTTTGATAATATTTCCCTGCGTGAATTTTATTTAATAATAATAATAATAATAATAATAATAATAATAATAATAATAATAATAATAATAAAAATAATAATAATAATAATAATAATAAAAATAATAATAATAATAATAATAATAATAATAATAATAATAATAATATAAAACAATGATTTCTTTGTAGCGGCATAAATTAAAATGTTCTAAACAAGTAAATAATAAGATAAACCTTTGTTACAAAGTATATATTAAATCAATGGAAGAATTTCGAATTATTATTTGTAATTTTTTGAGAATTAAATGTTTTATTTTTATATTCTTTTTTTATCTTATTTCAAAATTCATTTCATTCATTGGTTGAAAAAGATTTTACATCCATAAATAAAATAAATTAGACTTTTACAAATTAAAATGATTTTAAGCTTTTAAAATTTTATAATTTGAACTGAAAAGTAATCAAATTTAAATAAAATTTAACAAAAAAAAGTTCAAGGATTTTTAATCTTAACAGTTATTAAAACCTTTACTCAATTTTGTTCCATTCTAAATATAATTATTCATTTATATTTTCTAATTTTCAAGCACATAAAAAAAGAAATACTTTTGACTATTAATCAGAAAGATGAATCACGAATTTTCATCACTGCCTTTTTTTATTTTTATATTAAAGTCAGCATTATATTAGTCTGACAATTTCACTGATTTCTTTTTTAGTGTAATTTGTTGAATGTTTATCTAAAATAAGAATCGGCCCTTTAAATTTTAAATTTTATTTGACGTCACTAGCTTAAATTGAAATATTTTTTCTTTCCTTCTTGGTTGACATTTTTGGTGCTGTCTATATACTGAAGATTTCCAATAGGAGCCTTAGCGGTTTTAACTCTTTGGTAAAAGTTACTAATGTATTTCTCAAATTGTTGACTTTGATATAAATGAAAAGTTTATTTTATGATTTTTCACATAGATTTTGATGATGTCGTAATGTTAACGCAAAAACATTGTATTCGTTTTAGATAGCCAAACCATATTGACTTTTATAAAATTAAACAAATTAAAGAGCAAATATACTTTTAAAAAGTAATTTTTTCATATTAGTTAAATTAACAAAAAAAATAATTTTAAGAGTATTTATACCATAATATTATATAAATAGTAAATAGAGATATATGATATTTTAAGTACCCTTTCAATATACATACTTGAATTAAAGTTTTAAAATTAAGAGCAGAATTTGACATTGGTAAACAATAAAAAGCGAAAATGAACGTTTTAAAAATATTATCAATTATGGAAAAAGGAATTTGGGTATCTGAAGTTTTAATATTGAATAAATATAACATGTAAATATTTACATAAATAAAACAAAAAATGTTTTATTTATTATTTAATTATCTCAAAATGATGAAAATATCCAATTTGAAAAATGAGATTATATAATTCTTAGTAATTAATAATTTGTGATATTATCTTATAAATATATATTTCTACATTACTCATTATTGTTTTTATAGATATTTCTCTTTCTCTGACAAAATATAACTTAGAAAATACATATTTCTTTAATTTTAATGTCTAAAAAGTACTTGAATACTGATTTATTAAAATTATTATTATTATTATTATTAATATTATTATTATTATTGTTATAATACAAGTAATAATAATAATAATAATAATTAACAGTATTATTATTATTATATTTATTGTTTTTATTATTCTATATGAAAACTTATATATTTACCTTAGACAATTATTTGTTTATTAGGTTTTCACTAGTATTCCAGCGACAATAAATAGAAAGAAATAATTGTTTTTCTATGAATTGTTATGAAATATTAATTATCATCTATTGTTTTCTTTTACTATTTTTTTCCATTGAAGTAGTTTAAGTATAATAATTAAAAATATGTATATATATTTTGTAATAACAGCTTTTTGAAATAGATATATATTTATAAATGCCTTTTTTATCACTATATAACATAAGATTTTCAAATATTAAATTAAATAAAATGAAAATATATACCAACAAAATGAATTATATTATTATCTAAGAAATTAATTAATAGCAAAAAACGTTTAGACACTTTAAAAAAGAAAACTGAAAAAAATGTATTATTAAATGAAGTTTTTCAAAGTGATCAATTCCACGAAATACCATTTAAACAAAAACAAAAAATTGCTATTGAAATTCAAGCATGCGTTCTGGTTTGTATTAAAATAAATTGCTGATATATTGAGGATTAATTTTATTTTTATAAATTAATTTGATTAAATAAAGTTATGTTTTAAAGTATCGATAAATATCATTAAATTATTCTTTTAAACATTAAATTATTATTAATGATTTGTCTGATATAATTAGTCTGCTACTGAAATCAATGATGCATTTATTGATACTAATATTATTAATTATTATTATTTTATTATTATTTATTTTTTACAGGGATATGAGTTTATTAAAGTATAATAGAGGAGTAAAAAGTTTTGAAAACATTAATCATGAACTTAAATGAAATATTTGATTTTTTTATGAAATGATAATAATAATAATAATAATAATAATAATAATAATAATAATAATAATAATAAAAATAATAATAATAATAATAATAATAATAATAATAATAATGATAATGATAATAATAATAATAATAATAATAAAAAAAAATTATCTTTCTAATTGAAGATTTTGTTTTTTTCAAATGGTCACCACAATGAATACGTTTTCAGATTATCTTTATTTTATATATAATAGAGTAGTTCTAAAATGTATGAAAAATTAGAACGTATTTTTACTTCTCAATTTGTTCTTACATCTGAATTATGAAAAAGTTAATAATATAAAATAAATGTAATAAATTGAGAGGTTTTGCAGACATGTTAATTAAACACTTGAATATGAATAAAATTGTAAAATGTGGAAAATTATTTTGGTTTCAGAAGTGATGAAATTCAGTTATTGAGTTAAAGCTACACGTTTTTGCTAGATTAGTAAAAGTCATACATTGTAAAATTAGTTATTAATAAATGACTGTTAAAAGTGGAAAGAAAATAATTATTGGCCATTTTTAATTTTAGAATTATTACAAAAATCTCTACATTAGTCCTATTTTAAAAAAATATGTAATAATGACATCATATAATAAAATCATACGAATGCTATCTATTTCAAAGGAATATCATTTTATGACGTAAATGCGAGCATTTAAAGTAATGTGAGCAATATAAGAATAGCTCATAGAGAAGACAAAGTTTATGAAAATATGTGAATCATATAAAAAATAACTCTCATTCTTAACATAACATTTCATTGTTATTTCCAATTAAAACAAATTAAAATAGGTTTTCTCGATTTAGAATAAAGGATCAGTTCTTCAATTGTACGGGAAAAGTGGTGACTATTTAATTTTAGAAATAGTTCACGGTTACTTGAACCTGTTATTTAATTGGGGGAATGGATTCAATAAAAAGGTCAGAAAAGAGATCAAAATTGACGACAACATATGGCACAGAGTAATACTGATCAGGGAGAATTCAAAATCAAGTTCATTTGCTTTTCGAATTGACAGTCAACCTATCGGTGAAAGAGCTCATATTGAATTGAAAGCTGGAGGGTTAAACTTTAATTCTTTTGAAAATCTCTTTCTTGGAAGTGCAGAGAAGTAATTTGATTTAATTATTAATCTTTTGAAAATAATAATAATAATAATCAAATAACTTTTAATTAATTTAAAATTTTATTTTTTTAAATATTATAATTTTTATTTATATTTTATAACTTTGAAAAAATAACTTTTAAAAAAAATATATATTTTAAATATTTATTTATTACAAAATTAAATTAATATTAAAATAATTGAATTTTTAAATTACATTATTTTTTAAAAGTTATAATATAAATAAAAATTATAATAATAATAATAATAATAATAATAATAATAATAATAATAATAATAATAATATTAATAATAACAATAGTATTAATATTAATTTTAAGTTTCCATCACATAAAATTTCGTTTGTAAAATAAACTAGCGATCATTTATTTAATATAATAAACTATTTCTACATAAAATATTAGATCTTGAAAAACTGGAAATGCTGATTACTCAAGTGTATTATTTGAATAAAGCAAAGCTCAAGATCAACTTGATTCTGGATTAGTGAATACACTGACTGAAAATATTTTTTTGAAAAATTATTATTCATTTATTCATATTTTCTGAAACTAATATGTTGAATTTGAATTTATTAAATGATACCGAATTAATTTTGTTTAATTCGCAATTTAATCAATGGAAATTTTCATAAATCATATTTATTAATATTTCCATAATAATAATATTAATAATAAAAATAGTAATAATAATAATCATGTACTATTTTTCACTAATTTAAAGATTGACTTTATTTAATTTCTATTACTATTATTATTATTATTATTATTATTATTATTATTATTATTATTATTATTATTATTATTTTTATTATTAATATTATTATTATAAACTATATTTTTGATTTGCTTTAGATATTTATCTAAAACCAATCAAATCAGAGATAAAGTAACATCAAGTCAAGGGTTTGAAGGTTGTATATCTTCATTTTATATGAATCAGACAAAATACGTTTCAACAAAATCAGTGTATCAAAACCTTTTAGCTATAGCCTTAGCGAATAACGGAGTTGTAGAAGATTGTCCTGAAGACCACAATTATCAAGTGAGCTGTCGACCTAATATTTGTCATTCCGGAGGTAGATGTATACAGCAATGGATACGAATTAGATGTGACTGTGCAATGACTACATTTATCGGCGAAAGATGTGATAAAGGTTGTCGAATTTATTTATAATATATATCTTATAAATTTTTAAAAAATACCATTATAATTATTTTACTTATTATATTTTTTATATTTAATATTAAGTATTTAACCCTATAAAACTATGATGCAAACGAACACTATCAATTTTGGAATTTTTGGGCTTTTTTATCTGAAGTAATTTATTTCCCATCATAATAATACGTTTAACATCATTGAAAATTATAAGAACAAAATAAAAATGTGCCCAAAAGCCATTTTCTCAACATTAACAATTTTCGGAAACATTTTTATAGATATATTTTTACCAATTTAAATTGTATATAGAGATAATTATATTATTTTAGGTTGTTTGATAATCATATAAATTATAAGTAATTAAGAATCGTTTTATGATTTTTTTAACAGTTTTTTAAAATATATCAAATTTATGTAGTATTATCTTATTTACTTTTTTCTAATAATAAACAATTTCAAGAAAAATTAGATTTGTTAAGAAATTTGTTTTATAACATCTTGTTTATCATATTATTAAAGATTTAGGTATAATAAAAAACAATTTTATTTCACATTATTATAAACGTGTCTAATATTTAATATATCAGTTATCACTAGAATATTTAAAATATACAGAAGCATTTAAACAAATCATTTACATAAAATATAATTATTTAATAATAGTTATGCATTATAATAATTGAGTTAAGTTTGTAAAAATCAAAGGTAGTAAAATGTAAAACGAAATAGCACGACTTTAAATCCATTGATAATATTATTTGAAAACACAAATAAAATAATTGCTAAAATGACATTTAATTTGTAATCTTAGAAAAGCTTTCTGTGACAGTTGTGAAATCTTAATAGTAATATTCTTGCACTATTTGATGAATCTGTCAATTATTGAAACTTTTCTTTCGTTTCTATCGGCAAAAAAGATAAATTAGAAATTGAAAAATTAAAGCGTATCATTAAAAGCTATGTGAAATTCTTAAATGTTTCTTAGATGAAAATCTTTAATAATATAAACAAACTATTATAATTAAATGAGAGAAATCTTTGAAAAATTAGAAATTATTGATTGTAAAATCTGGCAAAATTCTGAAAAAAATATTTTAATTTAGTTTTCATTAATAGTCACGCTAATTGCATGCATTTAAACAAAATGATTTATAATAAGCATGTTGATTGATTTTACTGGAGAAAAATATTTTTAATTAAAAATAAACATAAATGAAAATATTATTGAAAAAATTTAAAGCTTGAAAAAAATATTTATTAAAGATTTTTCATTTCGTACAATTTTAAAACCAGTTTCTATTGTTATTATTATTATTATTATTATTATTATTATTATTATTATTATTATTATTATTATTATTATTATTATTATTATTATTATTATTATTATTATTATTATTATTATTATTATTATTATTATTATTATTATTATTATTATTATTATTATTATTATTATTATTATTATTATTATTATTATTATTATTATTATTATTATTATTATTATTATTATTATTATTATTATTATTATTATTATTATTATTATTATTATTATTATTATTATTATTATTATTATTATTATTATTATTATTATTATTATTATTATTATTATTATTATTATTATTATTATTATTATTATTATTATTATTATTATTATTATTATTATTATTATTATTATTATTATTATTATTATTATTATTATTATTATTATTATCGGGGTTTCATTAGAGTTTGTAGCGAGAGAAAATGTAAATCAAATCAATAAAATTGGAAAATTTACATGTGATAAATAAATGCAAAATATTAATTAAAAATTAATAAAAATTAAAAATTCACATATTTGTGCCCAACAGGTATACACGGATAACAAATAAGTAGACAAATACAAATACATTAATATAAAATCAATAGGGGTCCCCAGTAAAAGATATTTAATATATAAAATTTGATTAAAAATAATATTAAAAATAATAAAAAAATGTAGAAAGCCCGAGCCATTTTTGTAACATGAGGCATATGGGCAATCTAAGCCACATTCAAAACTCGAAGCGATAATTTGATTAATTCACTTACAAAATCAATAAATAAAATTAGTTTAGAAGTTTGTAGAAAGACGAGAAGTAGCCTAGCGAAAATTAAATAAATATTTGGTTGAAATTTAATCTGATTAATTTTTTAACTAAAAACAGGTATGAAAGGAGTAGACAAATTCGAAAGTCTACTGTGATTTGTAAATAGAAATATGCACATCAATATTTGAAATTTGAAAGCTGAGTTTAAAAGCTAGTGAAACCTGATATTAGCCAATTTAACTTAACGTGTATTCAAGAAAGGGTAATCAACCGCAGGTGGACTTACCCCTATTGTAAAGGTCCAGATCAGAAGTATTGTATCAACGATTGTGTTTATTGTGGTAAATATAAATATTTTTTTGTAAAGTGAGAACACATAGATGTCAGATAACAAACCGACTTGTATCAAATAAACCCAACGTTATTATTATTATTATTATTATTATTATTATTATTATTATTATTATTATTATTATTATTATTATTATTATTATTATTATTATTATTAGTATTATTATTATTATTATTATTATTATTATTATTATTATTATTATTATTGTTATTATTATTATTATTATTATTATTATTATTATTATTATTATTATTAATATTATTATTATTATTATTATAGTGATGATTGTTATTACTATTATTATAATACTTCTGTGAAACAAAAAACCTAGCAAAAAGAAAATTTCTTTAAAGAAAATTGATTTGATTTAATAAATAATAACGAATTTTACATAATATAAACAAATTGACCAGAAAGTAAATAAAACAAAATCAATTGCAGAATCTTCATTTAATGTAATTCAATTTGAGAAAAATAAATCAAAACTCATTTTATTATTCTGACAGTGATTAGAACAACTTTTTCATTTTAAATATTTCATTTATATTATTTTCAAAGAAAAATGTCAGTTTCACGAAGACATTTACGAGACTTTAAAAGAGCTGGAATAATTTTGTAGAATAATCTCCTTTAAATAGGCCATTTAAATATATTTCTAGAGCAGTAATTTTGTCATTTGTCAAATATTGAAAAGTGCAATTATTATTTCTTTAATGTATACTGAATAATACAAATTAAAAAGTTCTAGATTTACTAACATCTAAGTGGCACTTGGTGTTGCTCTCTAGTTTCAATTTCTTGATAAACTGGAGTAAGGCCAGTGGAAAATCGAGGGTTCAAAACCATATAAATGACCATTTAATTGACCATTTAAAAACCATTTAACTTGGTCGAAAAGTCTAATTTACAAAAAGGTGTATTTTTTATACTGGATCAGAAAGAATATTATAAACCGGTGTTTCTCAAACTGTGTTGCGCGGAACCCTAGGGTTCCGTGAACAAATTTTTGGGGTTCCGCGAGAAATTCCAATCGAATTTTAATTTTAATGTAAAAAACATTGAAGAAACCATAGATTTTTTATGAGAGTTTCAGTTAGAATTCTAATACATTTTTTAACATTAGAACAATTCGGTGGATTTTTATTAAATTTTAGTTTAAAAATGTAGAAAAAATATTTGTAAACTTTTCATGGCCTACTTTACATATATTTATATTTAATACATATATAATACATATGTATTTATTTTTAATTTCTCACAAAGTAATTTATTAAAATAAAAGTATATTTTTTAAGTTCTTTAAATAAAATAAGATATTAATGCTTATATCTATATATATATATATATATATATATATATATATATATTTAATTACCATACCTTGTATAACAAAAGATTTGGAACTTTATTTATATATATATATTTAATTTTAATAAAAAATTTCTTTGCTATTTTTACTTATATAAAAACAATTTAGTGTAAAACTTTATTTTTATTTTCATTGTGTCAGTTTTTTCAAAAAAATTACTATGAAAGTTCTTTAATATGAAATTTTCTCTATAAATTGCTTAAAATAAATTCACCATATTTAATCGACAAATATGTCAAAAAGGAGGATTATAATATAAGTGGATAATACTCATCTGGCTATAAAAATTTCCGAAGAGGTTCCGCGGAAACGAAACAAAATTGATAGGGTTCCAAAGTACCAGGAAGTTTGAGAAACACTGTTCTAAACATTAACGGTAACATGCCCTTATTTATAAAGAAACTCTTTTACCTGTTTAAATGATTGTAATTAGATTCATGCTGTAAAATTAGATGAAATTAGTAGAAATCATTGTTGGTTTGAAAATGAGATATCAAATACAATCAAGGTCAAATATAAAAAATATAGCTATGAAATCAGATATAAAAAGTGATTATATCAAGACGGTTTTATTTGTAATCAGAAAGAAAATGAGAGTGGGTGCAATATGGAAGCATTAGTTAGACAATTTTCATTCTTTAAATATAATTGCACATATGAGACTTTGAATTATAGAATTAAAACGTCATAATAAAGTAGTATGGGGAGAGATCTGTTAGCTGGACTATTAGTGTTTTTACAGATAATTTTAAAACGTTATTATTATTTAACGAAAGAGTATAAAATAAAATAAAAGTTGTGACAAAAAACTAAAATGTCGCTTCGGTTAATAAAGTAAAATCTGAATTATTAGAAAATTTTTCATGTTTAAAGTTTGAAAATATGATACGTTGACTATTGAATATTACATCAGAATTTAAGCGTTAAGTCAGTGCAAAAGCTTTTCATCTTTACAGTACAGAAATTTAATTTTACAAGTTAAATTAAAGTTTACTATAAGAAATAATTAATTTATAAATAAAAAAAGACACAACTACTTTGAATAGCGAAACAAAATCTAGTCAATGACATAAATTAATTGACTTTATTATAGAAAAGCAGAAAAATAATATAAAACAAATATTTTACAGAAAAACCCTATAACAAAAATCCAAACAAAATGAAAAAGGTTTGTATTTTTTCAAATTGAAGTATTCAATTAAGTATTCAATTTGAATATATTTCAAGCACTTTATCATATTTGACCTTTTCATGAGTAAGAGAAAAGTAAAGAGGAGCAATGTAAATTATAAATTAATGAATAAAATTTCAATTTAATACTTTTATAAAAATTTGGTATGTTATGATAAATCACTTGAAATTTTGGAAAATGTAGAAGAAAAGCATCGAACAACGTAAATTATATGTGAAATAATAATTTTTAAAATATTTAGGTATTCAAAAAATAATAATAAAGAGGGATTGAATTCCTGGAACGGGGAGAAAATTACAGAAAAATTTTCCCAAAATTGAAAACATTTTAGAGATTTATTACTTAAGAATTGGATAAATCTCAATTTTTAAAAATAAAGTGTAAATGATCTGAAATTCATAATAAATATAAATTTAAAACAAAATGTAAATTAAATGAAAAATATAATTTATTTATATAATTTATGAAAGTTTTATCAAAATCAAAATTAAATTGAATTCAAATCACATTTTTTATTAGATAACTATGCAAAAATAAATTAAGATGGCGTACGAAATATTTAGAGAATTGAATAGAATTTTAAAAATATCGAAATATCCTCTTTCTGAGTTGGAATATTATGACTAAATATAGGACAGAAAAGAAAAGCTGTCTCGTTGATAGAATTTTGACAACTGTATATTATTTATCAATGAACATGGCATAATATTATATGAATAAAAGGTTATATAGATATAATATTGAGAATAAAATTTTGTATAATTTATCCAACTCAAAAACATTAGAAATATATCAACAAACCAAATCTAGAGTGCAAAAACAAATGAAAAAAAGACTATAATAATTGGATTTTAATTTTTATAATATAAAGCATTGTATAATATTTCTTTGCAATCTATAAATTAAATGTCATTTAACATATTAGCAAAACTGAAAATTAATAAATTATATTTTGGATTCTCTATAAGAAAAAGTCAAAAAAGGATTTAAAGAGAATTAAATTTTCCCAACTAATTTGAATGGAATTACTTGAGTGTCTAAATGAAAAAAAAACAGTTCTGACAATATCAGTGAATTTATATCAAATGAAAATTCATAAGTTGATCCTACCACAAAATCCCACATTTCCCAATTCTAAAACTTCCCTTCAAAAACCAAATTTATCTGTGAAAAACAATTAAATTAACAAACAGTAAAATAAAGTAAAAAATACTATTTATAAATTTAAAATTAAAATCTTATTAATTTTTTTTATTTATTAATATTTTATAATTTCATTTCATTAACATTTGTGAAGAATTCTTTTTCTCGGAACTAATTTATTTGAGATTATATTTTATTTTTATCAAGAAAAATAAACTTTTAGTGAATTTTACATTAGAAAAAGCGGAAAGGAGACGACTAAATGATAATCCTATATCATAGTGCTTTTAGCTTTATTAATAAATATTTTCATATTCTTTCATTTAAAACAACAATTATTTATTTAATTTTATTGATATAATGTTTTTAATTTAATTTAAAATTTTTTTAATAACAATTTTTAATAACTTATTTGATTTATTATCGAAAATAATTGCTCGTATAAATTAAGATAAAGTAAAATTGAAAAGTATTTTTTTTAAGTTATCTGATTTAAATTATTCCGAATTTAAAGACGCCGTCTAACGGGAACGAAAATTACACTGTTAAAATCTGTTTGGCTCGCTTTGGCAAATTGAAAAATGTTACATAAAGTTCTAAAATTAATCCTTGTAGTGAAGAGCTAGCTTCTTAAAAAAAGATAAAAATGTTTGGTTAAAATTTTAAAAAATGCGTAATATTGCAATAATATAATGATTGGTAGGTGGTTTCAAAATATTAAAAAAAATCTTTTACAAAGAGCACTCAACTATGTATGAAAGAATTTATGAAGTTTTTAATTTTAAGGAACTTTGTTTTTCCGAAACATGCTTTAAGAATTTTCAAAAGTCATTTTGCTGTAATAGAAATCATTTCTAATCATTTAAAAATTAATATTTTCTTTTTTTACAAAAAAATACTGTTTCTTTCATTCTTAATTTATCAGTAAACCGTAATAATAGAATGTAGTTAGTAGGACAATGTACCCACGAAGCATTACAGACTAAAATATCGGGAGAGGGTCGCGATGGATTGAATTACGTAATGACTTAATTAATCTCAACTACGTAATTAAGATAATTGATTTTTTCAAATTTTTTTCTACAATTTTTTGGCGCATTTTTTTAAATTCAAATTTTTGGCGAATTTTTTGAATTTTTTGAATTTATTTTTATTGATTTTAATATTTTTTTTCAAAATATTAATTTGATATTAATTTTTTTAATGTAATTTTAGTTTTCGATTTTTTATTGTAATTTAATTTTTAATATCATTTTAAGTTTGAAATTTATTTTAAGATTGAAATTTTTTATACATGATTTTAAATTTTTCTAAAATATTAATTTGGTATTAATTTTTAATTGAATTTTAATTTTCAATGTCATTTTAAGATTGAAATTTATTTAAAGATTGATATTTTTTATAAATAAATAATTAAATAAATTTGGCAACGATTTAATTAAAAGATAACGCCAATAAAAAACTTTTTGTGCGATATATTTCGATAGCATAACTATCATCTTCAGGTACTCAAAACCAACTAAAAATATTATGAATTAATATTTAATTTAAACAAATTATTTTTATTTAATTTTGTAATAAATAAATATTTATAAAATATATTCAAATCACTTTTAATTAATTTAAAATTTTCATTTATATTATAATTTTTTAAAAAATTAATGTAATTTAAAATTTTCAATTATTTTAATAATATTAAAAAAACAAACATGATTTAACATACGTAAACTATTTAAAAACATTCGAAACATTCGTTGTCACAGCACTTTGCACATTAATCTTTGTATCCAATGACCTTATCAGCAATGCTTCACATATCACGCGTTCCCAATAATTATTAAAACTTCTCAACAAAATTCTAAAATCAGACATTCCTATTTCACTTTTACAGCCTCTATTGTGTTCACTAATATTGGTCAAACCCTTCAATCGACAATGCTCTAGAACTCGAGTACAGAGATGACGGGAAGTCTCTCCAATGTATGTGGCATTACGCCCATTACATGTAAATTGATAAACGAGATCAGAACACAATTCAACCGGAGTTTTTGATTTATTAATAAGCATATTGCGTACCTTACACGAATTAGAGACTATCTTATATTCTAAATTTCTCATCTGTTTATTTAATTTCCTTTGATAATTTGTAAAACCTTCAGTGTATCAAGGTAATAAAACTTGGATAAATATTTTGCCGAAAATTATTTTTAGTTACAATCATTCACCACATAAAGATTTAAAAGGACTCAGACCTGTTGACATTACTGACAAAGAGCAAGTATCAAAGAAAGAAAAAAATCAATAAGCCAAAATACAAGGTTGGCAATCATGTAAGAATTAGTAAAATTAGTACTTCTCCGTTCATCAAGAGTTTTGACAACAATTAGAGCGATGAAGTATTTGAAATTAAGAATATAGATACAAAATAGAATCATGTAATGTGTTTAATAGCAGATCATGAGAATAAAGAAATCAGTGGGGAATTCTACGAACAAGAACTCCAAGTAATTCCAATCCCGACAATATTTAGAATTCAAAAGATTTTAATAATCAAAAATGTTGGTAAATATAAACAATACTACGTTAAGTGGCATGGATACGAAAATCCAACTTGGATATCCTCATCTTAATTGATTAAATAAATATTTTGAAAGAAAACCAGTTTTACATGATTTTGAAAAATTATGAGAATTTGATTATTGTCTGCCCACATGTTCCATTTGAAGTAACATTCCCCGATATTCAACACGCATTTAGTTTGGATTAAAATCTACATCTATCATTAGTGAAGAGGATCATTGTCGAATAAAATTACCAAAATTTACAGATGATGGTGTTATGGGATAATTATAAGCTATGAAGAAAAATCAAAATTTGAAAAATATTTTTAAGATAATTTATTCATAAACACCTTATCTGAATTACAAGGTCATTTGTTGGCATTTAATCCTTCTCCTTTTAAAGAATTGATAATTCAAAATAATGAATTTGGCAAAATAACACTTGTAGATGACATTTCAAATATATCTTTTGATACAAATTTAGCAAAATCTTTGGGATTAAAATTATCGAGCTTTACAGATAAAAAATATAGTAGGCACTAAAATTCTAAAATTATTACATCAACAACAAATTTTCATTTATTCAAACATTATTGAGCCAATAAATGTTAGTGATGTTAGAGATCCACTATTAAAATCCATTTGGATTAAAAAATTTGATCATGGAGAAATTGTTCAAATGAAGAATCCAAAGTATGTTTCATTTTTGAACTATAAACATCATTGAAATTAATATTCGAGATGATAGTGGGAAATTAATTAAATTTAGCGAAGATACCAAAACACATTTATCGTTACATTTTAGAACAATCAATGAATAAAAAAGATTTTTATGTGAATTTACCCAGTAATAGTTGTCCACTGACATTTCTAAATAATGAAGCTTGAAAGTTTAACGTTGAGTTACCAAATCAAATTTACTTGGATGGGGATTGGGAAGTTGCTTTAACCGAATTCACTTTTGTGTACAATAATTTTCCATTTTATAACAACTCTCATATTAAATATAGTTTAAGTACATTACCTACTAGTTATGAATATTTTTATTATAATGAAGGAAACTATACAATTAGTCACGACTCTACATTTTATCTGATATATTTTGACAATAAAATTTTAAATATTAATTGTAAATATTTTCCATTCAAAGTTACATTTGACAGTATTGAAGAAGCTAACTGCTTGGGATTTAATAAACAAGGAGTAGATTTTAATAATGATATGAATCAGATGTGTATACCTAATAAAAAAACAAAATTTGATATGATTCGATTAACTATAACTTATTTTTATGAAGTCGAGTATACTGATACATTTAAAGAAAATTTATTCATTACAGAATTTTCACAAGTTACTGATCAACTAATGACATTTTATCTCCATCCATTCAAATCTTGTGACATTAAACAAGGTCAACTTGTTAAAATTTAATTAGAAAATGATGTCAGTAGTATTAAATTTAGTAAACTTTTGGCTCTTAGTTTGGGACTAAGTGAAGAATCATATAGTGAAAAGGTCATTGATGGATTAAGTTTACCAACTATAATGCAAAAAATATACAAATGATGATTTATACAAATATTATTTAATCGGTTCTTGTGGGTGAATTAAATCTTCCTCTTCTAAAGTGTGTTTGGATAGAAAAACATAAAAAATACGATCTTGTTCAAATCATTGAGAAAAGTCCAATGTATTTACTAGTATCATCCTCATATATAAACAATATAGAAATCAATATTCGTGACGACAGTGGAAAATGCATATTTGGTAAACAAGATAAAACTAACTTGACATTACATTTCCATAAAATAAATGAGTAATCCAGACATTGTAAACTTTTATAGCACCCATCAAAATGGTGGGGATTTACCTTATTTTTTTAGGTAAATAGTACTGATGTGGTTGGTTAAAAACTATTGGACGATATACACTACCTATTTTTAAACGTATTGGAAATTTTGGTGTGAAAACTGCTAATGATGAAATAAATAATAAGGCTCAAATCTTGCCTGCTTTAAAATCCAATGCAATATCTGAAATTAAAGATGCAACACTTGCCATTTGTTATTAGTAAAGTATCTGATGTATTTAATAAAGAACAAAAAGGAGGAACAATTATACGTCGAAAAATTATCAAGAAACATATAAACAAACGAATGAAAGGATACGGAACTATATTCCAGTTATGATTAGTGCAAAATCTGAATTATGCATCTTTGATAGACCATCTCCTCAAGCTGTAATTGAAAATGGTTCTTTTGAAGATATTTATCCGTGAATTCAATTACAGATCCAGGAAACACTTCGATTCAATTTTAAATCAACAGCTCTCAAACAGAATATTTGGATTTGAACGATACATTACTCTACATTCAAATGAAAGTTGTAAATAGTAATGGGGGCAATTTATCTAATGAATCAGATGTTACTGCAAACAATTTCTTTTTCAAAACTCTTTTAAGGATGTTGAAGTAATTTTTAATTTTACCAAGATTGAAGGAAGTAACGATGTATTCGCACACAAGGCAATGATTGAAACCATTATTAATTACAATCACGATACAAAACATACTTATTTAGGTGGAATGAATTATGAAGAAAATGATGCAAAAATAAAAATTTGGATTTCAAAATCAAAACCAATTAATGTTTGTTCCCTCTTCAATTAGGTTTCTTTGATCAACCAAAATATTTATTACCTGGTATTAGTGTTCAAATTAAATTTGCAAGATCCAATGCTGAAAAGTTCGTGTTGAACCGTCAGTTTTAGCTGGTCATCAAATTGAGCTTGCTATTAGAAATGCAATTTATCCAATGAAAAGCAAAGACGTTGTTCAATTTTCATTACCAATGGGTTCTTCTTCGTTTTATAAGGAACAAATATTCGGTGATAGACGACTACCAAATTTTATTCTTGTTGCTTTCCAAGGAAATAAAAAATATGGAGGATAGTGTTTGGAAACATTTTCAATATTTGATCACTTTAATGTCAAGTCTTTAACATTAAATGATTATCGCGAAAAATATAGTCAAGATTTTGTCAATGATAATTATTGTTCTAGTTATATGCAAAGTATTGTTAGGAATATGGGTTATTTTAATAAAAATATGAATTGTGGTATTAACATGTCAGACTTTAAAAATAAATATCCCTTTTTTACATTTGTATTGGCACCAGATTTCGATCTTAATCAAAGTCAGTTACCTTGTGGTGAATTTAGTTGGATACTTGATGGATTTGATTCAATTTTATCTGATTGTTCGACTTTGAATCTTGAATCTTTGTCGTGTGGGTATAATCTTGAAGTAGATCTTGAGATTCATTTTAACCTTCATGATGCTTTGAACGATTTCCCAATTGCTGCTGAGAAAATGAAACCAGAGGGTTCAAGGTGGTAAAATTGTTGTTGACACACTATCCTAAAAATAATAATGTGATTCATTGAATGTTATTGAAGTTGTATTTGTCTCTTGGTGTTAAGGTCACACATGTTAATCAAGCAGTAAGATTCAAACAGTCAAATATTTTTAAAAAGTACATCGACATAAACACTGAGTTAAGAGCCAAAAGTACAAATACATTAGATATAAATTATTATAAGTTCTTAAATACTAAATTGTATGGGAAAACAGTTAAAAATTTAACAAAGAGAATGAATCTCAGACTTTGCACTACTGATAAAAAACATGTGACGTATACTTCAAAGCCTACCTTTAAAAAATCGATAAAAATTGACGATGACCTGATTGCTGTGTTGTTAAATCCGGCTTCGATATGTTTAGGTCGACCGAGTTATATAGGACAATCGGTGCTTGACTTGTCAAAACTTAGAATGAGCTTCAGTATAGGGACTTGAAAAAATATCGACGACAATTTAATTGCGAGATTAATATAGTTGCTGGTGATACTGATTCTTTCTTCTTAGAAATCAAAAATTGTAAACTGTTGACTCTTTTGTCTGAAATGGTCAAAGACAATCTTTTTGATACATCTAATTATCCCGCTACATATCCTCTTTATTCTAAAATCTTGATTCGGTCATTGGTAAATTTAAGAATGAAAGTAAGGGAGAATGTTATGATGAGTGGGTATTCCTTAGACCTAAAACCTTTGTCTAAAAGCTAAGGGAGTGACATTAAAGAATACTGAGCTAAAACATAAATCGTATAAGGAGTATTATGAGAAAAACTCAACCTTTCCTGTGCCTCAAATTTGGAATAGGAACAAAAAATCACCAACTTTATAGTTTTAAAAATAGCAAGGTAGTGTTAACCAATAGGGATGATAAAATGGATTGGGTGGGTAAAAATAAAAGATTTGCATATGGGCATATAAAAGTATCTGGAGAGATTATTACTGATGAAGAAATTGTTGAAGAAATTGCAGCTGATGAAATTTTGAAAACTATTATTGAGGAAGAACTCATATACATGGACGATGTTCAGTTCTCCAACGATGATAAAGAAAATTTTTAATAATAAATTTTGTAGTTGAAAAATGATATTGTTTTTGTGTTTATTTTTATGTGTTGATTTTTATGTGTATCATTTTATTATTCAGTGGTTATTAATAGATTATGAATTAATAAAGTGTAATGACAATTAAATTTTATTTAAATAAAAATAATTTATTAAAATTTCTTAATTGTTTTTGATTTCGAAAACCAGAAACATTACTATATGTTCGAAACAATTCTGATGAAGATGTAAGAGCCCTTTCCAAATATGAAGAACAAGCTTAAGCATTGTGCTCTTGAATTTTCGGCAACACACATCTATCAAATGACTGGAATCAACATTGAAGGAGTTGTACAGATGCACTATGAATCGGTTCAAGGTCGGGTTTGAAATGTTTAGATGATTGTATTGTTTGTGCAGATCCCTCAATGTTGACTTGCCGATTTAGATCCAGATGCTTCAGGGATGACAAGAAGAAGAAAATTGTCAATATTCTGTTGGCAGAACTAAGAAGAGCTTGTTATAAACAGATTTGTGACGATGTAAATTAAATAAAGTTTGAAATATTTGATCATTTTATGTGTTTGTTAGCTTATTTGTGGAATATCAATTTTTATTAAGTATTTACTAGGTTGTATTAATGTAGATATCATGCATCTCTTTATTTGATTGTTGTTGAAATTATTATTATTACTATTACTACTATTATTGTTAATATTTACTTTAAAATTTAATAACATGTATAAAAAATTTCAATCTTAAATTCGAAAACTAAAATAAATTTCAAACTTAAAATGATATTAAAAATTAAATTACAATAAAAAATCGAAAACTAAAATTACATTTAAAAAATTAATATCAAATCAATATTTTGAAAAAAAAATTAAAATCAAAAAAAATAAATTCAAAAAATTAGCCAAAAATTTGAATTTAAAACAAATGTGCCAAAAAATTCTAAAATAAATTCAAAAAAAATACACACAAAATCAATTACCTTAAGTGGGTACAGTGTCCTACTAACTACTTACTAATAATATTTTATTAATAAATTAATTTCTGAGCCAAATATATTTAAACACGTACTAATTTATCCAAATGAATGTTTTCTTGTTTAAATAAATGATTTTTCAAATTTGCAGGTAAATTTGTATTTCTGAAATATATGCATTAAATAAAATACAAAAAAATTAAATTTATATTTCCTTTTAATTTATTTTCTACTTTTTAATACTTTAAATTTTTCAACAAAAATTTGGGAACTTTTGTTACATGTCATAAACACTAATATTTAATTGTTGCTTTCGATAGCTAAAAAATTAAAATTGGTAGATTTTGAAGAATTCATTTAATAATTACAAATCTAATATAATTTTTTTTATTTTAAATGTTTTCTTATTTAAACATTGTATTTCAAAAATCATTTAAAATCGAAGAAGAGTTTTTAAATAAAAAAAATACAACTTAATTATTTATATTTTTACAATTTTTTTTGTAACTTTTAATTGGATACTTTTATTTACACTTATTTAATGGTGAAATATATTTACTCCAAAATTAATCCAAAAAAGATTTGCTTCTTGGAGACATTTAAATCAGATTATAATTATTAAACTTTATTTCTTATACGATACATTACGTGATATCCAGTCCAATTCCCCATAGTATACTAGTTTCGAGCTAATGGCTATCATCAGTACTATGCAAGAGGTGCTCAGATTTCTTTTCGCGCCATGTAAGTGTAAAACAGTGCCAAGTTGAAACTGCTATACACTCATCCTAATGCACTGGACACCAAATAAGTTTGCAAAGTTTGTTTTTAAGGCAAGAAAAAAGACGAATCTTGAAACCTCCATTCATTTGAAACCATGGTAGATACAATCTTACCTCTGTGAACTACAAGTTCATCACAGAAACTGTTTACTAGCTATCAGACTACCAAACAACTTGAAATATTTAAGTTTATTATTTCTTATCTTTTTATGAAAATATACAATTAACATCATATAAATTGATTCAAATTTAAATGTATGAGACCTCGTACAATAATTTGTTTTAAATAAATTAATTAATATGAAAAAATTTTAAATAATTGATTCAAAGGTTTTAGATAAATGATCAAATGAAATTTTTATTGATAATTTATAAAGGAAAAAAATTGAGAAAAAAGGAAGTAACTATTACTTTTAATACAAAAAGATATTTTTAAGTTCACTCAATTATTATTTGAAACAATGAAGTGTTTAAAATTATTGTTCTTCTCATTGCCATTATTGTAAGCTTTTATATAGAATGGAAATTTGTCGGCTGACTCTTTACTGTTGAAATATAAAGTTTTAAAATATGTAGCTAGAAAAAGTGTGGAGCAGCAAATTAAGCATTATTTATTTACACATAAATATTCTAACAAGGGATAATTATTACAGATAATATTTAAATTTATAAAATTATAAAAACAAAACTAAAACGTAAACTTGTTTAATGCAACATAAAGAGTAATTAAAATATTAATTAAATCAAATCAAAACGATTATTTGCATGTATTCTTTATCAAAGTAAAGCAAATGTAAATTTTTATCGTAAAGGTTTGAAATTTTTAATCCTTTGAAATGTCTTTTTAAATATTATTTTGAGTTAAAACCTGTAAACCTATATATTAAAAAAATTTACAAATGGCATAATAATACAAATGTTGTTTTGTTGATTAAAAATGAAAGTTATTCAAATAATTTTGGCTTCTATAGAACAAAAATAGGTTATTGCTTTAAAAATAAATAAAATTATACAAAACTCGTTGGATAAAACTCATAAAATTATAATAATCTACTTTAAATAGTTTACTAACATTTTTTTCATATGACATTTTGTCGACATTATTAGTTTGAATCATATGAAATAAAATTTTAGTTATACAACATGCACTTGACAATTATATGCAATTCGCAAAAAATACTTTTACAAACTTGCAGACAGTTCTAAGGAAATTTCATTGGTATTAAAATCTATTTGAGCAATATAGTGAGCCAATATTTTTAATAAAATATAAAAATCTGAAAGCGTATTTTTTCTTTATAACTTGAGCCATTAAATTCTTTAATAGAATAATAAAAATAATTTATATTTTACTATAAATTATATATGACGATAATTATCACTAAATCGTGATTCAAAAAATAAATTATATAATAACTAATTTTCTCATTTTTCTCATTACTCCTAAAAAGGTGAAAAACTAAAAGATTTTAATGATAATTAATATTTAAATTTTTCTTGGAAACAATTTTAATTTTTGATCTTCAAATTTGCCTACAATATTCTAACGAGACCAATTTATTTTACAAAGTTTCACTGGCATGGATAATTTTCAATGTATTATTTCTCTTTTTTGTTTGAATTTATGACCTATTCTTAGCAAATATTTTAATTGTTGAACTCCTTTTTATATTTGTAGTTTAAAAGAAAAATAAATACAGTAGATAGTTAGTTTTCAAAGATGTTGTTTGTTAAATTTATCATAAAATACTTTACTAACAAATTTGTGGTACTAATTTTAAGCATAATTTTAATTATATTAATGTTCGTAAAATAACTTATTGGGTGGAAGTGTCGGGCAGCAATTCTCTGAGCTCTTATTTACTTTTTGGTTTAAAACAATAGAACGATAAAAGAATTTTTGAAACATCAGTGTAAAAATTTGTGTTTTACAAAAAGTAATTTTTATGTACATTTCTTTTAGTTGTACTGAACAAATAACACTTACTTACATGTAATTAATAGTAAGATAGTTAAATGTTTTAAGTATAAATGGGTTTCTTGGTGACAGAATAAATAAAATGTCAGAAAGGTAAATTATAATATGGGTAATTCTTTTTAATCTACCATTTTAAAAAGGACTAATGAGATTGAAAAGCATTATCTTATTTTTGACCCGCCTTTCTCCTTTTGTCAACAATTTTCAAACTTTCAGCCACCCTTTTAACATAATTATGACAAATAATTTTTAACTCCCCCACACTACAAACTACTAACATTTAAAAGAATGGATTGTATGTTGAAAATTGGAAAATATAGAAATTAAAAGGACAATATATATATATATATATATATATATATATATATATATCATATGGAAAAATTTTGAATGGCTTTAACAATCGAGGTAGTATGCAGTCAACTTTCTAAGACTGGCTAAAGAAAACGATGAAAATGTGTGCAAATCGATCTGAGATTGATTTGGAAGAATTGTGAATCAAATATGTAAATCCATTTATGATGTATTTTGGGCTGACTTCAGATGCTACCCAGAATTTGATACCAAATTTATCCGGTGTGTTCGGCATATATTGCGCAACATCAGCCGCAATCTCGGTACATTCGTCTTCTATATCGCTTTCTAAACTTGTTAACGGTCTTTCTTTTTTGTCCTCTATATATATTTTAAGTATTCTCGTCTTCACTTTCTAAACCTGATTACTGACATTCATCCGTAGTGTCAAATGATTCATCATGTTGTTCTATGCCAGGGGTGAGCAACCTTTTGAACCCATGGGCCCATTTAAATTTTAAAATTTTGTGGCGGGTTGCACTTATTTATAATTTACAAAGCTTTATATATACAGTAAACCCTCGTATAACACGGTACTCCGATAACACGGATTCCCTACAACACGGCACCGAAATTGCGACATTCCTCATACAACAGCTTAGGTTCACCGTATAACACGATTTACAATATAACTGTTTACAATATAACTGAAGCAGTCTTAAACGTTACAAAATGTCTAAAGATTTATGTTTCAAACTGAATAAATAAATTTGTGATTTAAAAAAATCCTACATGTGATAAGACTTACTTTATTGGTAAGTAAGTTTTCTGTTTTTGTTTACTTACTTAAGAATATTATTTATGCCAATTTAAAACCTTTTGCTTTGTATACTGCCTTGCATCGATGACGAAATTTTTTCGATGATAATTTTGTGGTGGTGATTATTTCTGTGCAGTAAGGGTAAAAAAAACATCCAAACATCAATTCCTGTATAATTTTTGTGTATTCTATATAGAACGATTTTGAATTCCATATATGCCCTTTAAGTTTCGTTTAACATTGTTTCTATATAACACGGAATATCGTATAACACGGTTCCATATAACACGGTACGCACTATCCGAATTTGTACGCCCTCTATGTTTCCATATAACACATATTCCCTATAACACGTACCAATTAATCGTGTTACACGAGGATTTACTGTACTATTAAACTTTATAATATAAAAATACAAAAAAAAAGTAAATTTTTCATATATAAATTTTAATGCAACAAGCAAAGAACAAAATTACAAAATTTAAAAAAGTAAATATTTCATATAATTGTAAATGTATATAAATTTTAATGCAAAATAAAAACAAATAAGAGAAGAACAGAAAAACTGATTTACTTGAAAACTTTATGGATAAATTTGATGGGCCGCAAAAATTATTTAAAGGGCCGCGGGTTGCTCATCCCTGTTTTATGCTGTCCATTTCATTTTCAGATAGTTTCTCTTCTCTATATTCCGAACACTTGTCATCTATGTTATTTATAATTTCCAATGATTTCACATATTCTTGAATGTTTCGACATTTATAATATATTATAAATATCAAAAATGGTTTCACATGAATCTTTGCAAGGGTCCAATGACCCGTTGCGGTATTTAGGGCAAAGAACATATTTTTCGGTAAAACAAATTAACAAGAGAAGAGCAAATTTTGAAAAATACATTCGCTGTATTTTTTAATAAAAGTAGTAAAGTCAAATGGCGATGTGATAATGTTATTTACGTGAAATTCTGACAAAAAGTTTTAAATGGGTCATTTGACCCGTGGTGGTAGGTTTAGTGTTAACAAATAGTATTAATTAGTGTTGCATAGAAAATTTATATTTATTGTCATAATGAAAATAAATGAAATATCATTTGAAATTTAATTAAATAAAAATAAATTAACAATAATTAATGTTTTGGAAAATACATTATTTTGTTTTATTAGACCTTTTAATACTTGCATAAATTGTGCTCTTGAGACAAGTATCTAACAATTCTCGTTGCATTGATGTAACATAGTTATTTTGAAGAGTCTTAGAAAATAAATAAAAATTTATCATTAGAAACATTAGAAAAAATAGAATTTAGATTTATAAATGAATTTCATATAATAATTTCGTTGGGAATTACAAATAAATGCACGAAGATTCAATAAGACATTCACTAAAGGTTCATTATTATATAAAATATTAAATCAGCAATATTATATTAATCAACATAATTAAATTCAAAATTGCAAATACTCATTAAAAACTTTGCATAACTTTTTTGATTTCATAATATAAAAATAAACAAAAATACATTAGTAAAATAAATAAAAATTATGAAAATTATATAACAATGCTAAGCAACAAGTCACATTGAGAGTTGACATTTTACAGTAGACCAAACATAAAAAAATTTAAACTAAAAATTTAAAATTTAAACACCGCAAAAATTTAATAATATTGCACGTTAGTTACAAAGGATTAATGAGATATTTATTTTACTTTTTATTTATTGAATTTGCATATATCAAAGTTAATAAAGTGGGGTCCGCGAGTACTAAGGGTGTTAACTATTGTAATTAAAATTAATAATAAAAATTCCTTCGATAATTAAAAATTGAAATTACAATAGTATGTTGTTGAAACGTTCCTAGATAGTCACTTTAAAAATTAATTATTAAATCTTTTTAAGAAATATATAATAATAGTGGTAATAAAGTTACAAAAGGATTTTCAACTTCCGTGCACTTTTAAATATTATTTATTTTTATTTAATCAAAAGAAAATCTGTTTTAAGAGAAGGCTTTGTTTATGGAACCAAAATAGTTATAGTTTCTTGAATATATTTCAAGTAACATTTTCAGAGTTTAATAAAATTACAGAGGAGTAAATTGAAAATGTTGATGATTAAAAAATTAAGATTTATAATAAAATGAATTAACATTATATCTGATAAAACTCTAGAACGCCAAATGAACGAAATATATTTGAATGAAATTATCCTAATCTGCAGTCTGTCAATACGAATCGTTATATACGGAAACAATGATGTAATAGTTATGAATTTATAAGTTAATTATAAATTTCAATAAATACAATTTATTTATTAAATCAACTATCTAAACATTTTTTAGATTTTTATAATATAAATTTTATCAAATTTGCAAAAAGAATTTCACATATGAATATATTTTTTTTAATTACTAATTTAAACAAATGCCAAAACGATGTTTATCTTTGAAATTTTTATAATATCTTAAAATTCCCGAATTGTTTTTCGATTCATTTATGCTGAATTAAAAACTTGGAATAATTGATTCTCAGAAAAATAACCCGAAAGCAGATTTCACAGGAGAAAAAAAAATTGGAAAAGATTTATTTATTTTTTTATTCAGTTAGTAAAACACTGAAGTTCAACGATTATCCGGCCTATTTGATTTACAAATTGTCTCCGACAAAAAATACAACCCTGGACGAGCTGGCATTTGGTATACAAACATCAGTAATCACGTCTTCATCCATCATTCTGATAGAAGGCGATGGAAAGCAATCGGATTTCATATCAGCCAGATTAATGAAGGATAAGGCAAGATTTATAAAAAAAATTTAAATTTGTTTATCTTAATATCAATTTATTTTTCTGGTAAATTTTCAACTCATATAATTAATCAAACCCACCACTGAGATCCTTGAATTACATTTGACAGCAATCATCCATAAACATTTCCAAATATACAAAGTAAATTTCAGACTAGTGAAAAATCTATTTTTTTAACAAAAAAATTTAATTTTCAAAAGATTTAATTATGAAATAATCTGAGATTTAGAATTTGTTTACAGCGGATTTTTTCTTTGTAATAATAGATTATTGTTTCTTTTTTGTATGAAATTGAGAGAGATTTTTTCAAGAAAATTTGTTTTTCAAAATTTTAACTCAAATAAAATGTTAATTTTCGCTTTCAATTTTTTTTCGTTACATTTAAATTTATTTTTTTTGATGTTTCATTAAATAGTGCAAGATATGATTTGAACTATCTGTAATAAGGGTAATAATTGAGTTGTGGAAATAATATGCATCAAGCAATTATTTATTTTTAAATCAAATAATATCATTTAATAAAGTAGTAGCATAAATGGCATTGAAATTTAAATAAAGAGTTCCGGCCAAAATTAGATGAACCCAAGGCTGTATTATTCATTGTGCTAACTTTGCTTCACATGAATGGGGGGGAGGTGTGCTTGAATATAATAAATAAGCAATTTTTGATTAAATTAATATGTAAACAAACAAAATCCAAAAATCTTTAAAACAAAAGATTTTTTAAATATTATTTTGTTTTATTAGTTTATAAATTTGTTATGTTTTTAGTATATAAAAATTTTTATAATTATTATTATTTTTTGTTTCAATTTATGTTATAAAAGAACCGTGTTTATTTTATCTGAAAATATATTTTAATAAATTTAATTAATTTGTTAGAAGTTATAGCAATTAAATGGATTTAGTTTAAAGTTACCTATTGATAATACGGTATCATGCAAAAAGAACAAAAATATTTAAATTTTAAGAATATTCCAAGAAAAGTGATTCAAGTCTACAAAATTAATTAAAAGTTTCGAATGAAATTCAAAAAGCAATATCAAGAGGTGAATGCTAAACTAAATTTTATAGCCTCATTCAGAAAGTCACATAAAAAAATTCAAGACCGCTTAATTTATTTTGGCATAATTTTGTCAAAGAAATTAGAACATTTTGCTTTTATAACACGTCAATCAAGGACATGAATAACAATTTGAACTTAAAATAAATATTATTTTGATTTTATTATAAAAGGTTTTTTTTTAATTTAATGAATAATTATTTATCTTTACTATGCTTTTACTATTTCGTATGTGCTACCATACGAAAATAAAAGAATATTTTTCAACTGGAAACATTTGTTTTTAACATTCGGCTGTAAATATGAAATCCAGTTTATTCACAGTTTTCCCTGTGTAAGTGTTAATTTTTGATCAATAAATAATTCTCACTTTTCAGTTAATATTACAAAACTTAATTCCGACAAGAAATTAATTAATTTTGCAAATCAATTTAAAATATTTTAAGCCCAATCTTAAAAGAAAATGAGATTATTTTCCATCGTAGATTAATTGAAATCTTTTTATAAAAATGATTAAAATTGTTTACGATTTTATTTGAAAAGAAATATTAAATTTCTAAAAATTAAAGTATTTCCTAAAAGTATTTCCTAAAAATATTTTAAACTACTATTTACCTTGTTTTTCTATAATATTATTATGGCTATTACTTTCTTTAAATTTTTTACTATTATTTCATTATTATTATTATTATTATTATTATTATTATTATTATTATTATTATTATTATTATTATTATTATTATTATTATTATTATTATTATTATTATTATTATTATTATTATTATTATTATTATTATTATTATTATTATTATTATTATTATTATTATTATTATTATTATTATTATTATTATTATTATTATTATTATTATTATTAGCGGGATTATTTTTTAAATGTACATTTTTATTTAAATTTTATTATGATTATATATATATATATATATATATATATATATATGTATGTATTTTTAAAATTCAAGTTATTTTTGATTTAACATTTTTGTTGACAGGGTTTATTAAAAAATGTTTATTTTGGATTCAATTTCATTTGAAATCTAGAATAAATAAAATATAATGGGACAAATGTAATTGAATTAAATAGGATGTTAAATAATTTTTTTTCATTCTGTTAATGAAATCATATATAAAATTGATGTACACATATTTTGTCCATATATTAAATGTGAAATTATAAATATTGAAAAATACATATATAATTTTTGTACTTTGGTTTAGCTAACTGAATTTATTTTGAAGGACTAGAAAGAAAGCAGGATATAAAAATTAGCATATATATACTGCTATGTGTACTGAAGCCTATTTCATAAACCTTACCAAATGTATGACTAAACATGATAGTCCAATGATCCAGGGTGAGTCATTGTGCTAGTGATGGCTTATATAACCATGATCCAGATGACCCGGATCTCCCAAAAACCTAAATATCACGTTTTCTGCTTTTAATTATATCTAAAGAAAATCATATTATTAGATATATATGATAATAAAAAAAATCAACTCTGTCTAATCTTATTTATTTTTTTATGGGAAAATTTAAAATTTAGCATATATTTTGTCAATAATTTAAAAAATGGCATATCGAATTTTAAAAATTTTAAAAATGACATGTCAAACTTTTAAATTTAAAAAATGGCATTCAATTTGATAAATTTAAAAAATAGCATATCAATTTGTTAAATTTAAAAAATGGCATCCAATAAAACAAATTTGAAAAATATTTTTTATTTGTAACAATGTTTAGAATATCAAATTAATCAGATAAATTTAGATTTTTAGAAATTAATTTCAATATATAAAGAAACTGTTAGTAGGATCTGTTATTGATATTATTTACTAAAACAATATTTTTTATTGATATTATTTATATTTATTCATAATTTCATAAGGTTATATTTTTAAAATGTATTTTTAACAATATATAAACAAATTTATTTACCATTGCATTCAATATTCTTTACTTTTGTATTACAGAAATATTTATTTTAGTTTTATAAAATCAAAATTAAATAGTTTTAAGTCAATAAAATTATAGAGATAAGAATTTTAAATTTCAGTAAAAATACAGATATTTCAAATGTTATACAAAGACCTCTTTTACTTTCCTTGTGACATTTTTAATTTATTTTTATGTTAGAAATTCAGTCAAAATGTCACATTTATCTTTCTAATACTGTTGCCATTGAAAAATGTTTCATATAGGACTTAAACTCAACATCCATATTTTCGGTCCAGGCCCTAGAAATGTTAAATAGTTCTTTTTAAGAATAAATATTTTCTAAACATTGGCGAAAATTTGTAAAAATAACAAACTTTCATTTTACAAATGTTAATATGTTAAATATGTAAATATGTTAAAAAATTATCTGATTTTTTTAAAAAGGTTTTTATTGTATATGTATGAAAATAAATAAAGTTCATATACATAATATTCATATTTTAACGGTTTTTATTTATTTATTTAGCTGTTCGAAAATAATAATAATTTATATATTTTTTGAATGGCCATTAACGGGTGAAACTTACTTAGAAAATCAACAATTATAAAATACGCATAAATAGCCATAAACCGAAAATAATAATCTATACAATATAAACAAAAACACAAAATACACAAGAGAATTAAAAAAGGTAAATCAGCCGTATGGAAAATAAATATATAAAAATACTTCAAGACAATTTTCTTAAATGCATCGCAAAATGATGAAAATATATTTTATTTTTATTGACAACAGTTGAGAAGCAATTTTTATTTCTTAACTTCACCAAAACATCGTTTATTAATCCTTTTTTATTGTATGATAATAACAAGTTGTGCTCGACATAAAATTCCTTTTTTGCTACTGATATGACCAAATGTACTCGATACGAATATATTAAATTTTTATTCCTTGCCGTAATTAAAAACTAATTTTTTCACATTATTTTAATTTTTACAAAATAAAAATCGTTAGAAATGTGCTTTTATATTTAATCTTTAAGCATCGGTGCTAAATGCCGGTCATCCATTAAGTTGTGATAGAGACCAGCAGTGTTTTTAACTCCTTAATTGGGCAACCAAAGATGGCTATGTTTGTTTTATATGCAACATTTTTGGCGGAATAAAATAAATAATTTAGATTTGTGACCCATACAAAAAGTAACCTGGGTTTCATTCAGGCGAATGTTTCAAACAATATCATATTTTACGTAACTGTTAAAATTTAAATATAATTAAGCATAAATAAAATGTTTATTTATTCAAAATTGTTTTTCTAATTGAAGAATACTTGCAATAAAATGTTACAAAGGATTTAAACGTCCGAAAGTATGCTAAAAATAGAACATTTTTTTCATATAGAGTTCTATAATTATAAAAAAAGTAAAAAATTAAATGACATAAGATTAAAAGTGCATTCATCTATATATCAAAAATCTTTGGCTTTTTCTTTATCACGTACTATTAATAATAAAATATCAATGAAAAACAAATCAAAAATGAGCAAATGAATTGAATGCAAAAACACATTTTAATGAATAAAATTATATAATTATGTAGAATATTTAAACTCATTCCGAAAATAGGATTTGTTATAACTATTTTGTTTAAACTATTTTGCAAATTTAAATCTATTTTTCACATTTTGACATTTTATTTTTCAGGGTAGGGCACTGTTGATAATTGAGTACAATCTAGGGAGTGGGATCACGAGGCTGGTCGAGTCTTCTGTGAACATCGCTGATGGGTTTTATCATAGGGTAGCGTTTAGGAGAAACGGAAATCTCGCTTCTTTACAAATTGATGATTACAATAGGATAATCGCATCACCTAAAGGTTGGTAGAATTTGTTGAAGTTTTGAGAATTTTATGTTTTATTTAAATTAAAGTAAAATGAAATAAATAAATTTGTTTTAATAATTTTATTATTTTGAGAATTTTATTCTCTGTAATTAAAAAATGAAGATATTATTTTTTAAATGACAGCAATGTAATAGAATTATTAAATTATATTAAATAATTAAATCATTCGTCAAAGAACTATTAAGTATTTTCAGTCAAGAAGACTTAAATATTTTAATTTTATCTGTTACACATAAAAGATGAATAAGTTATTTAATGTTTTCATTACTTTTATTCTGTTTTTAATAATACGAACGTTATATTAACTTCAGTGTAGAAAAAATGGCTAGATAGTTTTCTGTAAATGTTTCAGTTTAAATAAGTTTTTTACTCTTTAGTATTAAAGTAAATGATGGTTATCATAAATTTAAAAACATTAAAATTGAAATAAAAATTTTATAAAGGTTTAAAAGACGTCTGAGTACTTTTAGGCAACGCAAAAAAAATCAAAGTAAATAAAGCTAACGATTTGCAATTTCTCATTGTTATCACCATTTGATTGATCTGAGCACTTTGTGCTTTTATCCATATAATTAACACTCGCTAGTTTTGCATGCACTCATATGCCCTGCATAAGGTTTGACTTTTTTGTGTGGATAAAGTCATATGTGTACCATTTCTTCCCACAGACTCAAAATGACGTTATGTCTTACACCTAGTACCAAACAAATGTTTCAATAAAATAGAAAAAATATATAAATTCTATTTATAAGTTAATTCTTGTTTGTATAAATTCTTTGCTATTGGTAAAGGTAAAAGAAACAGATATTTGGAGATAGAAGAAGCCTAATTTTTTTCTTGTAACTTGTCAAAGTGAATTTCAATACAACGGTTCATATAATGATTCAAGCTCAAAATTCAGACATTATAATGTCACTTCATTATCTTTATCGAAAAACACAGATTATCGCGAAACATATACTCAAGATTTCCAACGCTTTTAACTTCTATGATGGTGACTTTGCTCTGATTGGTTATTTCAATCAGCTTCATTGTGGAATCAAATTTCAAAGAGCCAATCAAAATCATCAAAATATACTTTACTTTTTTAGTTTATTAGAATCGAATTTTCGGTTATTAGAATTCTTAAAATCAATATTAGAAATAATTTAAATTTTAATTACATTAAAAATATGTTTAAGAGTAATTTAAAATAATTAGCGTCCTTTTTAAAATTTTACGGATAAAATAATGTGATTAATGAATCCAAGAAAATGAAACAAGAAAACATTAAATTGTGGAAGAAGCCATGTTAATTTGATATCATCAGGCCAGTTCATTTGACTCCCTGATAAATCATAAAGTTATTTCTTTTTAAAGATCTGATAATGTTGATGAAAATTTTTATATGGCATTTAAAAAAAATAATAATAGAGAACTACTAAGTTAAAGTCCCAATTTCAGACGTTAACAATCAAGATGAATATATTACTTCTTGGCGAAAGGAGTGTTTAAAAGGCGTAAAAAAGTTGATTGTTTAAAATGCTAAAACACCTTTTGAATGAAAGAGTCAATTCTGTTTATAAATAGATATAAAAAGTATTACTTAAATAAAATGTTAATTTATCGTCTGAAAAAATTCATTTGAGAGTCAAGTGAAGGATTTTTGTGGAAAAAGAAACAAACATAAATATAAACGCGAGTCAATAATTAATGACAAAAAACCAGCAATAAAGAAAAATCTACAAAAGTAATTAAAATTTGTTTTTACTTCTCGATATGGGTGGCAAGAATTGGTTTGAAGTTGCATTATTGAATATTTGGACACATAAAATGGGTAAACCTCAATGATTGATATGGCAACATTTATTGTCAATTGAAATTCATCCTTTTATGATTGCTGGAGTTTGCGCCAGAATCACCCCATTTCGGAATCATAATATATCTTCCCAGAAACTGTCATCAAAGCGCGGTGGGTAAACACTATTATTTATTGCCGATCAATTATTCTAAAATTAGAAAAAATATTATTTTATTCATAGTAAAACAAAATTATTAATTAATTAAAGAATTATATTATATATTTCAAATTAGGAACATAATTTATAATAGAAATCATATAAAACAATTAATTTATTTATTAAAAAAATTTTAATTAATATTTAATATTTAAATAAAACAGAAAAAGAAAGTTGTCCTATAAATATGACATAGGAATCGACAAAAATATTATTTATTTTCTAATTATTTATTTTTAAATTTATCATCGATTTCTAATCTTATTTATAAATTTTACTAATTTTTTTCAATTATTGAATAAATTAATTTTCATCGAAACCAGATGAGGCAATGTGAATGATATCGCAGTTTAGTTCTGGTTTACATTTTAATCTATCCTGCAATAATCTTTGCAGCCAAATATTGTTTTTTTTTAAATTCAATATAGAAAATTTTATTTGGACCAATAAATTTATAAAAAAGACAACAAATATAATCAGGCAAAGTATTATGCCTACAATACAGAAAGTCAAAAACGGCAGTCTCCATAAACAACGACAAATCGCAAGCATATTAGTGTTGCAATAAATCAAATATGTCTGCTCTGAAATTAGTTACCCGATTAGTTCCCATAATTACATTTTGTAAATATAAACCGAAAAATTATGGAATATGAAAGCAATAAAAATAATATCAGACATGGCACAACAACAATTTACTTTTTTATTATTAGTAATTATTACTATTATTTCCATTATTATTATTATTATTATTATTATTATTATTATTATTATTATTATTATTATTATTATTATTATTATTATTATTATTATTATTATTATTATTATTATTATTATTATTATTATTATTATTATTATTATTATTATTATTATTATTATTATTATTATTATTATTATTATTATTATTATTATTATTATTATTATTATTATTATTATTATTATTATTATTATTATTATTATTATTATTATTATTATTATTATTATTATTATTATTATTATTAAAAGATAACGCCAATAAAAAACTTTTCGTACGATATATTTCGATAGCATAACTATCATCTCCAGGTACTCGAAACCAACTAAAAATATTATGAATTAACATTTAATTTAAAAAAATTATTTTTTATTAATTTAATTTTGTAATAAATAAATATTTATAAAATATATTCAAATAACTTTTAATTAATTTAAAATTTCATTTATATTATAACTTTTTAAAAAAATTAATGTAATTTAAAATTTCAATTATTTTAATAATATTAAAAAAAAGTTATTTATTATTATTATTATTATTATTATTATTATTATTATTATTATTATTATTAAGTTAATTGTAATCAATATTGTATTATTGTGAAAATTTTATCTCAAGATAAAAGTTTTACAATAAATTTTTCGATTTATAAAGAAAAATAAACTCATTATCTGAAATCAATTGACAAATCAATAATATTGATTTTTATTCATAAATGAAATTCATTAATTTGCATCAAAATAAAATCATTTGTGATTGTCATTTAAATTTCTAATTTATCATTAAAACAAATAAATGAATTATATATCATGATTCTCATTGGCCTCGATTGTGAACGAACATCTGGGTACTGATTGGGTAATAAAGGAATAAATAATTAATAATGGTCTCGGTTTCAAATTTTTCCATATTTTTATTTAGGAAATGCTAGAAATATAAAATGTTATGAATATTAAAAAAGATTTTCCTAAAGTTATTAGTGAATGGAAATTTTTTTAATTTTTAATTTAATTTTTCAAAATATTTGTTTTATTTTTAACAAATTTATAACTATTTTCATAAATCATCAATAAATATATTTGCATATTTGATAAATTTCAACATATTATTTCACTGATCATACCACAATATAAATGGCAAAAATAGTTTTTGTCCTTTTTTTTAAAGATTTACTTTTATCTTCTGTGGTGCATCGGAAAAACAAGATTTGCCGCCATCATAACATTGTCCTAATTAACTAAATTCTTTAAATGTTTCGCAACTCAAGTACTACTTTATTTTTATTGTCAGTATTAATTATGGTTGAATGATATATATAAATCGAAAAAATGATGACTTATTATTAATAAAAACTCGAAAACGCCAAATAAAAGAAATATATTTCGAGAAAATTATTCTCATCCTCAGTCTGACATCATAAAGTTTGTTAAATGTTTTATATGGAAACAATAATGGTGTAATAGTTACGTGTTAATGATTTAACTACATAATCTCAATAAATTTGTTGCTGATTAAATGTTTAGTTTAAGAGATTGTGATTTAATCAACAAAGCCTCGAATAAAATTCTTTTCCGCTTATTACTGAAGTTTTGTTATTGAAATTTTAAGATTTAATAAATCAGTTGTTCCTGCTGAATATATGCTAAATATATGCTCAATATAATGCGAAGATGACATGAAACTCTGCATTGCACCTATTACATTTTATATTACACACAAAATTATACACTAGATCAGAAACTAAATCTATTGAGGTCTGAGATTTATTACTAAACATATTTATTGATTTTATCGATTTTGATACTAGTTCAAATAAATTTGAATTGTCTAATGATTTTAATTAAATGATTATTAATACAGTTTAATTTAAATAATTGCTATTAAAATTCAATGAACAATATAAGTAAATAGTACTAAGAAAGACCACCTTACACTATTTTTAATAATGAATCATTTGCAAATCTGATCAGTAATAATCAACTTAAATTGGTTTTTACTTTTAAACGATTATTTATTGAATTTTCTTGTCGAAAATTTAGTCAAGTTCATTCTCTTTTTTATATTATTTAGTCATAATTAATCCTTTTCTTTGGAGATGAATTCAGGTTATTATTATAAGTCTGACTATTTGCGACATAAAACTGTAAACGATTAGTTTTATTGCTGAACAGTATCTGTATAGAGTGCTACAGCGACTGTTTACTTAGTAATATGATTAATGTCGTCAACATTATTTTATTTTATTTTAAAATTTTTGCAATTGCACTACTTCAGAACTCATATCGATTTATCCTTATTATACACAAAGAACTATCGACTTTCAGAGTTTTAATTAATTTTTGCACTTAAATTGATTTTTTGGAATTTTAAATAATTTTTTCAAAAACCAAACATTATTATTATTATTATTATTATTATTATTATTTCATGATATTTCCGTTATTTTAATAACTATCAAACGTTATTATCTGATGAATTAAAAAACAAAAATATAAATCCTTTTAATATTCTAAAACTTAAATTGGCATTTATTAGGAATTGGAATAATCTAAAATACATAGAATGAAAATATGTAAATAAATGAAACAGACGCGATTTCTGACAAAATGTATTATTCAATCCAGGGAAAATATTAGATATTTCTGTTCTAGTCATTAACAGATTACAGCATCAGTCACATCAATTTTAATAATAGTTTACAACTATTTTATAAGTAATAAAAATTTTATTTAAAATGACATTTATCTGTTTTGTAATTTAGTATCATAGATTTCGGGTAAAATGAGTTATTAATGTTAGATTTACATGTAAATTACTGCCTACTTGATTCCTATGCTAATTTATTTTGAACTTTTTAATGTTATTATTAACCGTTAATAACATAATCTAAAAAATCTTTTATTTTTTTTAGAACTGAATTTTTCGTCAATTTAGTTTTGATATAGTGTATTATGTTTAATATGAAGACAGATTAAAAATGCATTACCAGATTTTGGTGTTAAATATAAAATAAATAATGGTCCATTGTCTAAACGAAAATAAAATTGATGATAATAGCAGTAATTATTTCTATAAAATACAAGTTATAAGCTATTAATATTTTTAATTATATATATAAACACTGAAGCGTCAGACAAACGAAATATATTTTAGGAAATTATTCTGCTATCATAATTTATGTCAAATGTTATATGGAAATAATAATGATGAAATAACTGTGATTTATTGATGTAATTAAATAATCTCAATAAATTCGTTGTTGATTGGATGTTTATTGATTGGAATTTTATTATTAATGTATCACATAAAATTCTTTTTCACTTATTATCAAAGTTTTTATATGAGTTGTTCCTTTTCACATAGTCAGTAATATTACTAAATAATATTATTTATTAATATGTAGATATGACGTGAAGCTCTCTAATATATGTAGCATTGCAACCATTGCATGAAAAATTATACACTATCAGACACTATACATATTGAGGTTTTAGATTTTTTACAAAACATATTTAATATGTTTAAGTCTTTCGACACAATTTTAAATATATTTTTCGTGGTTTTCGTGACATAAAACATTAATTTTTTAAAACATTCAAAATATTGAATAACTAGATCGTAAGATTTTATAGGTTAACCTTCATTCAATAGATTATAATTTCCATTGTTTTCACCAGACGTAATTATATTTGTGATCAATGGTTTCCTTACTAAGTCTTTCTATAAAACCCTTTAAATATCAATTTTTATTAAAAAGTAGAAGATAATGACTACAATTTAAAAATCATACCTTTAATCATACTTTTATTTTATTGAAAGTCACAAAAGCTACTGAAAGTATTGTACAGGCTTGTATTTGTTGCCTTTCTCTATAATTATGTTTCAAATCCCTTAACAATTCCTTCCAACAAAAAATTTAAAATTATAAGAAAAGCATTAGCTTATTTCATTATGAACTTAATATTGTAATTAAATCCATTCTTATAATTTAATAAAATCATAAAATCATAAGAATTAGAAAATACTAAAATAATATCAAATATATATCTTAGGATTTACAAGAATAAAATCATAAATATTTTATTTAATTTTTAATGAAAGCTAGAGGTGATATTCCGTATGTGAATGAATATTTCGTGTGCGAATTAATATTCTGTATGTTAATGTATAATCCGTTACCAATTATTAACTCATGCTTGCTAAAATATCTTTATAAAAAATGATTGTACAACGCATTAGAAAGAGCTAATATATTGTTTGGTTTAAAAAAGTTTCAAATTTGTGGAAAAATTATTTGTTACAAATTTAAGAAATCAAACAAGTAATAAAAATATTATGAAAATAATGAATAATGTAAACCCAGGAATTATATAGGAAACATTTTAGTGTATTTATTGAAAATGGTTCAGCATGAGATAAATTTCGAAGGTCAAAAATGTTACGGGATAATAAAAGTTATTTTTAAAAAAAAATTTATAATTATGCAATAAATATGACGGGGGGATATCATAAATATAGGAAACTAGTAATGAATATTATTATGTTTTGTTAAGTTTACTATCAAAACTGCAGTTTTTTTGACAAATTAATGTCGTTAGGAAGTAAGTGGAAATTATAACAACTTTTATCATTTTAATTACCTTGCTATTATAATGTTTTCATTAAAATAAAATCTTACAAACACTTTTTAACATGAATTCTTGTATTCTCAAATTGCAGACAAGTATTATTAATAAATTCTCAGAAATGTATTCATGTACTGTTTTTCATTTTCATTCAAATGAAACATACAAAGTACTTTAATTACTTACGTAAAAAGTAACTATAAAAAATATTTATGAAAGACAAATTAATTAGAAAATTTGCAAACAGCAACATCATAATTATGATAGGTTTTTGTTTGAATCGTATCTGAAATTCATAAACAAACAATCTTCTATCACTTGAAAAAAAAGGTAAAAAAATTTTTACCATGCAATTTCATAATAGTTTAAAAAAATAGAATATCAGATTTTATTACTGTACACTATAACTGATAATTATTTGTTGTTCGTTTTCTATTTCTATTTTATTTACTTTCCATTTTTAGTTGTTTTTTAACAAATATTATTAATTTTCCATAAATATTTGAAAAATCACTTTTAGTGTAATATCATGTGTCAAATGTTTCTATAATATTGTTTTGAGTAATTTCAAATAATTTTATGTTTTATATTTGATATTAAATGCTGAAAACTGTCTGCAGGGGAAATGTTTGATTTAATACATCAAAATATTAATCAATAAATAATAATTGGATTTTTCTTTTTTTCACTGTGCACGAAAAAATTGTTCAGTTGAACAGTAAAGAAATACAGTTTTTAAGCGATAAAACGGTTCTGTAATATTTTTTGTTTTAAATATCGTAACATATATATATATAAATATAATTATTTTTTGAAAAATAAAAAGAAAATGAACGAAAAAAATATGAGCAATATTATTAAGTTCACAACAAGAGCATCTTGTTTATGAGTCTCAAGAGCATTTCTTAGACAACATATAGTGACGGCTGTTTACCAGAAGGAAGCTTAATCGAGTGGAAAATAAAAATATTAATTTATGTACAAGTGCTTAAGTACGTGTTCTTATGGTTTTTTGAGTGAACTTTTCATTTTGATTTTACAAATTTTCTTAAATTTATAATACTTTATTTGTTTTAATGTGACGATATTTTCATGTCGAATTTCTTTTTTAATAGTTATTTGTATTTTCGTAATATTAATAATTACTAATAACTATTATTATTATTATTATTATTATTATTATTATTATTATTATTATTATTATTATTATTAGTAGTAGTAGTAGTAGTAGTAGTAGTAGTAGTAATAGTAGTAGTAGTAGTATTGGAATAAAGAAAACACACAAGATTGGTTTTGGACTAAATAAAAGAAAGCACCAATCCAAAATATATATTCAGCTACAATATATTTCGATAGAATCACTGTCATCGTCAGGCAGATATAAACTTTAAACTATTTAGAATAAATCACTTTTATTTTAATTCATTTCTGTTTTAATAATCTCAAAATATTCTATCAAAAATTAAAAATTAATTTTTTAAATTTTACAAAACTGAGACTTTAACAAAGTTTAAATACAATTCTCAACAAAATATTTAAGCATTTTTAACTTAACTATTTTACATTTAGTTTCATCCTGCATCACAAAATTGCGCTTACTAATATCAATCAATTCCATCAGTCGATTGTGATCAAGAACTTGAGAACAGTGATGACGGGCAGTCATGTATGTGGCATTGCACTCATGACATAAATATTCATAACTAAGATCTGAATGCCATCTTAGTAAAATATGAAATCTATCAATAAACACAGTGACGATCCTATAATCAAAATTATAATCAAAATTTATAATGAAATTAATTGAAATATAATCTTTACGACAGATTGTGTTTATTAGTGGATTTCAAGTCCTACTTAGATTTAGTTCGGATCTTGGTTTTTGGATTGATGTTTTCTTTTCTTATCTTCTTATTATTATTTTTATTATTATTAATTATTATTATTAATTATTATTATATATTATTATTATTATTAAATTTATTGTTATTGCTTGTATAGTAGAAACATATTTACTACCCATCAATAATTTTAAATATTTTTAAATAAAAAGAAAATTTTCAAATTATGGAAATAATTTGGTTATTGAAAACTTCCCATTGACGCTTTGAGTGCATTTCGAGACTTACAGAGTTAACCACATATCAGATGTTCAAAAGGTTTTCTATTTAAATATTGTAAATGTTTTCCATTTTGAGCGTTTTGTTGAATGTATCCTTTCTAATTATTACTAAGTCTAATATTCTTAAAACAAAGTAAATGTTATGTATTTTGTGGAGCGTTAGAAGTTTTATAGTTATGATTTTTTTTCACCTAAACAAACAATTATTTCATTTAGCCATTTGAAATAGTCAGTGCAATACCAGGAAACCGGAATCCCTGAAGTATATTTTCCGGTATTCAATATTAGTATTAAAGTACTGTTGGCGCGGTATTTCAGCATTATTGTAGAAGTTGTTAGAAAATAAACAAAATATATTTTGAAATAACATTAACAAAAATTTTAAAATTCATTCCCCTTTCAAAGAGTGAATGCTAAAATGCGTTTTATTTGTGTTTAAAACGTATCTTTAGCAAACATAATGAAAACCGCGTTAAAAACGAGTTTGAAAATTTTAGCCGCATTTATTACAAGATATTGTGTATAAGATATAGAATATACTTTTAAAATATTGGAGTTAAAAAATATATAATCGGTTTCCTAACTAAAATAAAGGATTAAAATGTTGCACTTCCCAAAAATGGATGATGAAAAACGATCGATTTAACAGTTATTTTTAAAAGAAAAAAAGGCAGAAACTCGAAATTCTAAAGCGGTTGCAAAGTAATAAAAACTAGGGATGAGATAACACTTGGCCTCCATAACAATATAATTTGAAGAATTGTAAGAGTATTTTGTCGCTCGTCAATAAAGAACGATAAAATATAACATTATGTTAAAGCTGGATTCGGTAAGAAAATAGTATTGTAAAACCTGCTATTGAAGCTTGCTGTCGAAAAGATTCGAATTTAATTTTAACAGAGACGGCTTTTAAAATTTTATTTAAAGAGCTGAGCAAAACAAATTTAACATTAACAAATGAACCTTTAAATTTTGTCAAAGGAGCTGATTTATGAAAGACGAACAGAACAATAGGGAGTTGTGCATTATTTTCACAATTTATTCAATGAAGTTTCACTGCAGTTCACGAGGTAATTTCATAAACACTACTAGCAACCAAAATACAATTATTTAAACAAATTTATATACAAAAAATTAAATAAAATAGAAAATATGCGAAATCAGAGACAGCAAGACAATGAAACAAAAATTAAGCAAAGGTATTTTAAAACAAGTAAATTATCTAATAGAAAAACACATACATTTCAAGACAATGTCAAACTTATAAGAAAAGAAATGATACTTTTCAAAAACGAGGTTACTAAGGGAATTTACATCAAGCATGTTTTTTCGTTGTTTTTATTTTACCTAAATATGTTAAATGAATTGCTTTAATTAATCGTTTAATCTTTTACTTTTTTGATCACGGTTTGGAATATCGAGATTTGTGTATTCAATTTGTTCAGTAACGAAATATCGGTATAATTTTTATAATAAATTGAACCATCTTGATAAACAAAAATAAAATAAATGTACAAAAGTGTTTTTAACACAGTTTTGAACTGATGGAACATCTGAATTTCATTAATTTTCCTTTTGCAGTTCATGCCCCATAAGCCTCTTTTTCTGATATAGCTATTTACGATCTTTTAATTTTCTGCCAAACTTCTGCCAAATCGATTCAGAAGCTTCCAATAACGCAAGTTTGTGTGAAATAATAAATCCTTAGATAATTGAAAAACATTTGTGTTTAAAAATTCTTTTTTTATAAAAATGAAACATTATGTATGTTATTGATGAAAATATTTTCATAAAACAAATATCCATCAAATAATTAGAAATTAATTTAATTATCAATTTTATATATTTATTTAAATTCATAAATCGTTTATTGGTTAAAACAAAATCATAATTTAATTCAAATTGTGTAATAGAAATAAATAGAACCCATCGAAACTAGTGAAAGAAAATAAGAATTTTACTGAATTTTATAGAAATACGTTGAGGAATATTTGATGAATCGAAAAAGGTACAGAAAAATGAAATCTCTTAAAATCTTTTGAATTTAATAAGGCTAATAAAACAGATTTTTCTAAAACCTTGCCATGTGATCTGTCATAAATATTATATTTCAATTAATTTCATTATGAATTTTGATTATAATAATCCAATTTTGATATTCATCAAGCATTTATTTAATTTTAAATATATAGTTTCTTGCTTGGTTCTTAAGCGATTAGGCATGTCACAGAATAAAATAATTGAGTTTAGTTTCACAAATATTCCGGTTTGATATTTTCTTATTTGGGATCCCTAGGATAATTACAAATGATGTGAATAAATTGTTTGATTTAAAACAAAATTCAATTTTAGTTTTAAGAATTGAATTTTTTATTTTTTTATATTCTCCAAAGTTAATGCTTAGTTGTTTACTCAAGAGAATTATCGATTTTATTTTCAATAATAATAATAATAATAATAATATTATTATTATTTTTATTATTATTACTATTATTGTTATTATTATTATTGTCATTATTATTATTATTATTATTATTATTATTTATATTATTATTTATATTATTATTTATATTATTATTATTATTATTATTATTATTATTATTATTATTATTATTATTATTATTATTATTATTATTATTATTATTATTATTATTATTATTATTATTATTATTATTATTATTATTATTATTATTATTATTATTATTATTATTATTATTATTATTATTATTATTATTATTATTATTATTATTAATGTTATAATAAAAACGATAAAAAATATTTTAAAATTTCTTTGAGTATCATCAATTTCTTGATTAAATAAATTCATTGATATCTACAAAACTAGTGAACCATATCAATGATTTCTAAATCTCTTCAAAACAAAAAGTCATAGCGAATTATGCAAATCAAGTAGAAATACGCAATTGCAATCGAATTACTAACAAACACATGAAATTTGAACATTTTAACATAATGGAATTAAAACAAATGGATTTTAAATTTAAATTTATTATTCATTTTTTACAAAAATTCCGTAATTTTATTCTTAGCATTGATGTGCAACAAAATGGGCTTTTAAAAGTATTTTTAAAGTTTGCATTTTATTTGAAAAACATAAATAAAGCATTGGATGATGACTGTGTGCTTCATGTACACTTATTTTTTCGGTTTTTTTGTTTTTCATCTATTTGTGTGATATATTTGTGTAATAATGTTGATTTCTCATTTAAGTGTTTGATTTTAATTTGGTGTTTAATTTAAATCCATATCACAATATTTTTTTGATGATTGAAATTAGAAATGTAATGTTTCAAAGAAATTCAGCTATTATTAAAACAAAAGTAAATTTCAAGGTCGATTTAAAAATTCCTGTCAAAGATTGTTTTCAGAAACTTTTTTTAACAATTTATAATTTCTTTTCAATTAAAAATTATTTTTTTAATTTTAAAAATTAATATCAAATAAAAATAATTTAAAATATTATATACTAATGGGGTCAAAATATTTACAAATTATTTATTTTAAAAGAATTCCTCGTATTATACTAACTATTTCATTCCTATTTTCGATATTTATATAAAAGACATTCACATTACAGTTTGTATTCAATTTTTGCGCTTTTAATCAATTGAACGCAGTGAAAACATTTTAAATTGAAGGGAAATACTACTGAAAATTTTCTATAGGTGTTTGATTGGCACAAGAAATTTAAAAATAAGAAAACGTCGAAGGAGGTACTCAAGGAAATACCTGTAATGGAATATCTGCAAAGCACGGGGTATTGAGAGGAAATGTTGGCATAAGTGTAATATATTGCTGAAGGAGATTTTTTAGAAAAATACTAAATAAAATATGAATAATAAATTACTTGTTTGAAATTTTTATTTACCCCAATTCCGGAAACATTTAGATCACAGCTGTATATATATATATATATATATATAATTTTCATATTTAAATCTTCTAAATGGTCATTTTAGTAAATCTATTAAAAATCTTTTAAACTTTTTTTATTTTGAAATAAATTTTTATACAATAAATTAATAGACAAAACATGTTTATAGAAATATGGAAATTGTTAGAAAAATTTTGCTTCATATTATTTATTCGATGCAATAACGAATATTCATTTTAATCAAATATATATTTACATTTATGGTATTGCGAAAAAAAATGAAACCGTTTTGTTTTAATACCTTTATCGTCCTATACAGTTTTAATCCTATAAATAACGAGAAGTTTCATTTCAACAAAAAATATTTTTTAAGTCTTTTTTTTGATTTTCAACATTATTATAAGATAGAATTGTGCCGCAAAATTTGGTTTTAATCTACAAAATTAAATTCAAGCATGAAATGATAATTTCTTTTTTATCCTCAATCATCTTAGAATAGATTTTCACCATGACTTTGAAACTGCAATCAGTTCAGTAAAAATCATGACAAATCCTAAACAGAATGGTAAAAGAAATAATAATAATAATAAAAATAATTAATATTATTATTATTGTTATTATTATTATTATTATTATTATTATTATTATTATTATTATTATTATTATTATTATTATTATTATTATTATTATTATTATTATTATTATTATTATTATTGTTATTATAAATTAAGGTTCAATTGTGATTCCTTAAAAATTATTCTACAGATTATTACTACTGAATTATTATATTTAACTTTTAATCAACTTATTAGCAGCGACAAACATTATTATATCAATATTTTGATAAAATGTGAAAATAAATACATGATAAAATCTGTTTTAATCATTATTCTTACTATTTAAACAAATTGCTAACTTATACATTATTCTAATTTTTATTTAAGATAAAGCATTCATTTTGTTTTTGAATAATGCTTTCAGTGTTAAATTATAACCATATCTTCAACAATTTATAATCTAGGGGAGCCAAGGGTTCGGAATGTCAAAAACATTCAAAAAATCAAAAGTAAAACATAGAATTGTGTAAGGCAGAAGCCTTTGGTCACCCTTCGCCTCGTTCTAGTTGTAAATTTCATTCATATAAAGTCTTGAGTAGCATCTCAAATGTAGCATATTAAAATATAGTAATATATAATTTTTTACATTGTGATATTATATTATTTACTGAAAAATGAGTTTAACTAAAATGTTTCTGTCTTTGAACCGCAATAGAAACTACTTGTATAACACCTATCAATCATAAACAAAGAGACTTTTATTTTTATCAAAGTCTGAGCCGGCGAAATGAACTGGGCTTTCTATGAACCGTTAAGTGTGGGCTTACTCACAATGGTATTTAAACATGATTTCTTAGTACTTATTAGTTGATGAAAGATAAGATTAAATTTAACTGCTAACCACAAACAATTTACACTCTACTTTAACAATACCCCACCCTGTCAGACCAGTAATACGATAATCTTTACTTTACATGTAATGTCTTTACAAAAATCCAAGTTTACCCTACGACTATTTTTTGAAAATGACTTCTTGGGTGATCGCATTTTTATAATGTCTGACTTCTTTGCTCAAACTATAAATTGAACATTTTGTTGTTCACTAGTTTTCAAAGTAGAATGAATTGTACAAGGTAATCACCAACATTTTTGCTTAATTGAGAGTAACCTCTTTGAAACTGTCACGGAGATGATGAAGCACAAGTGAAATTATATATAAAATAACAGATGACTTTTTCACATTTTTACTTCATTTTTATATTTTCTTTATTTGTCTTATAAATTGGTTCTGGATGAATTCCAGTATTTTCTGTTTTAATACTAAAGGTAAATGCAATAAAAATTGTTTGAATCGTAAATGTAAACGTGCCACCGACGCATGATGTATAGACAAGACGTTAAGTTGAGCGTGTCGGAGTTGCAAAGTACATCATGCATTTTAAGCTAAGATGCAAATGGGTGAATAGAAAAAAATGTTAAAAAACATTTATTGATAAACCTAAATAGTTAATTGAAACAAAAAAATTTAAATCTCACAGTAGCAGCTGTCATAAAGGTTTTCAGTAACAGTTGTTTTTACATTTGACTTTTCTGCTATTAATTTAACTGCTTTCAATTCCTGTCAATTTTCATCCAGATTCGTTCGTATTTCTGATATTTATAATAATTATCCGTAAGAATTTTTCAACTGCTAAGTGATGGAATACATTTTTATTGTTAATTTTTAGGTAAAACAAGTATACATTTCAATCAACAGCGCACGATTTATGTCGGTAAGTATCCATTTCCAAACCAGAGAACAGGACGATCAGTGCAGAATGACAAAACGTTTGATTCTTTCAGCGGTTATTTGTCAGGTAAAGTTAATATTATTATTATTATTATTATTATTATTTTTAATATAATTTTACAAGTCAGTCACTGTTCAATTTCTAACTTATTAAAACATGACAACTACATATTAAAAATAAATAAAGTCAAACTTATTTTTAAAAGTTTTTAAAATATACATTTAGTGTCATCCAGTACATTTCCCAATAGTATACTAGTTTCGAGCTAATGGCTCTCATCAGTCTATGCCGGGAGGCGCTAAGATTTCTCTCCTGCATAGTGCTGATGAGAGCCCGTAACTAGTATACTATTGGGAATTGTACTAGATATCACTTAATGTATCGTATATTCTTTGATTAGAATCGGACATAGTGATTAATAAAATTAATTGAAACCAAATTTAATTTTTCAATATTTAAATCTGAATAAATATGTACGATTTAAACAAAAAGATTTTAAGTTCATTATAACCTCTTACAACCAGACTAAGTGTAATATAACCAAAATGTAACAAAATCATAAAGCGAATTAAAATTATTATTATTATTATTATTATTATTATTATTATTATTATTATTATTATTATTATTATTATTATTATTATTATTATTATTATTATTATTATTATTGTTATTGTGCTTATTTTTTCACCTATTTTTTGGATTTTCATTTCATTTAATATTTAAATTCTTTGACAATTTTAATCTCTGTTTCAATGCCAAATAAAAATTGCAATGGTTTTAATTGAGCTGTGTAATTGGATTTCATGATTTCGACTAGTAAACGAGTTGAGATTGGTTTTGAAGAGAAATCAACAAAACTTGTCGAGAAACATCAGACAATTTAATCATTATTATTAGAATTATTTCATGTGCCAAAATGCTGTGAAACTTTGTTTTGCTTGAATGGTTTATTGAATACAGATACAAATATTATTTTTTATTCATATTTGTTATAATTATAGTGAAATATGAAATTAATTGGAGAATATAATATTATATTATAGAAATTAAATGGAATAAGGTAAGGTAAAATATTTATATATTTTATCATATATTATCTCTTATTGTAAAATATAATATAATATATCATATTGTATTATATTCAGCGGCATTTTATGAAATTTCGAGTCATCGTGCTAAGAAATACAAGGCGCATTAAAATAGTATTTTCAGATTTTTTAGTACAAAAATAAATAAGAACAAAGTCATAAAAATTGAAAAATTTTTTATATATTCACGAGGTTTTATATTAGTATATAATATTATATTAAATTATTACGTTAATTTTTATTATAATTTCCTATGTAAATTTACTTCATATAAATTTATTAGCTCAATTGTTAGAAATTATTTCTAATTTAAAATAATTTATTAATAATTAAAAATATTTGTAAAAACACTAGGTAATATAAAATAGTTAATAATAAATAGATTGAGGTCAATTTTATCACGGAGGAAAAATATAAACCAACAATTAAAAAATAAAAAATTACATTGTTCTCCATATTGTGTGTTAAATTTTTTTGTAAAGAATTATTTGACAAACTGTCAGATATATATAGCGGAAATATCATTGCCAACAGTAACTCGGTAAAGAATTTTTAATAATATTTTTATATTCAGAAATTTGACTGACTTAAAAGATTAAATGTCATTCCGAAATTTTATTCTTAATATATTATATCCCGATTTTTATGTGCTTTATTCATTTTGTTAAAATTGTTCTTATAGAAGTTTAATTAAACTGGAATTGTTTATACTAAGGCTTTAAACACAATAATATTTAGATCAGCCCCCCATGAAAAGAAAAGTTAGATGACGAAGTTTGGTTTTCTAATTATTTTATTATCAAGTTAAAAATATTGAGGATAAATGGAACCCAAAAAAACACCCAATAATTTAACAATAAATAAAAATACTTTTATAATTATACAATACATTAAGTGATATCCAGTACATTTCCCAATAGTATACTAGTTTCTAGCTAATGGCTCTCATCAGTACTATGCGGGAGGTGCTCAGATTTCTCTTCGCACCATGTAAGTGTTAAATAGTGTCAAGTTAACACTGTTATAAACTTATCCTTATGCACTGGACATCAAATAAATTTTCAAAGTTTGGCTTTAAGGCATGGAAAAAGACGAATCTTATCTTGAAACCTCCTTTCACTTGAAACCATGGTAGATACAGTCTTACCTCTGTTACCTTATTAGTAACCGCATAGTACTGATGAGAGCTATTTGCTCAAAACTATTATACTATTGGGAATTTCACTTCATATCACTTAATGTATCTTATACTCTTAGAATAGAATCAGACATAGTGATTAATAAAATTAACTTTTATAATTAGCTAGTGAAATTAAAATTTGAAGAAAATAAAAATATAGTTTATAGTAACCATTTTTAAATTTTTATGTATTTTTCCCAGTAACAGTTGTTCTTAGCGTTCTATACGCGATTGGGCGTTTCTAAGTTTTTGTTGAAGTTCGCGTATCACTAATTTAGAGGATGAGCACTAACAAGAGAGACCTATATATTATAAGAACTCTCTAAGATTATAAAGAGTATATAATTTGGTATGTTAAAATAAGTAACATTCAAATAAATTACCCAAGCAAAATTGAAAATTAAAATTAAATTTTGAACCGATGACACACTTGTCGATGAAGAACTTTATGAAATAAATAATATCACAATTCAATGGAAGATTTTTAATAATTTTTATTTATTATAATAATAAAAATAATGATAATTATTATTATTAGGTTAAATATAAAATTGTGTTATATTTTTCTACATTATTTATAATGAATTATTAACAGTATTAAATAATTTTTTCTGACTGATTCAATTAATTTTGTTCTAATTTGATCAGATATTAATTACTGGCAGTCGATTTCTAAACAATAAAATGAAAGATTCTATCAGTAAAATATTTTAAATTAATTCTCACTTGTTGACGATTCATGAAACTGAAAAAAAATTGACAAAAAAATTCATAATAATTATTATGTATATTTCATTATTAAGTTTCTATTGCATTTATTTATATTGACATATTATGTAATTATGAAACAGTTTTATTTTTCAAACAACCGTTTAAATAAGTGAAATCTAAGAAAAAATAAAAAATATATTTTAAAATTCTCATTAATAAAGAATTATTTATTTTTTTATTATTTGCGTGAAATTTAAATCGTCAAAGGAAACTCTTTTCAAAGTCTTGACATTTATATATCTATTAACGTCGTTAATAAAAGATTTATTAGTAACAATTTTTTTTCAATTTGCTAATAAAATTATGGTAAGAATTTCAGTTTTGATTTATTATTTTATCAAATGTTTTACTTTGATTTTTCTATTAATATTTTAAAGCTTCATTTACGTCAGTTATCATTTCCGAATTTTTTTTAAATGGTTTTTAAATTATTTTTCAGTTTTTATAAAGAACATAAATTTATTATTATTATTATTATTATTATTATTATTATTATTATTATTATTATTATTATTATTATTATTATTATTATTATTATTATTATTATTATTATTATTATTATTATTATTATTATTATTATTATTATTATTATTATTATTATTATTATTATTATTATTATTATTATTAAATTACTAGTTATAATAAATTAAATATTTGCAAAAAGATTTGACCTTGAATTCAACATTTTGCTATAACTTTTTTCTAGAATTTATTTATCTAATAAATCAGTTAATTTATTGTTTATATGTGTTCTCGTGGAATTTTAAGTTATTATGATTGTTCGCATTACCGAAGCGAGATAAATCGAATTAAAACATTACCATATTGGCAGATGCCTCGGGCGAATGGATGTCTCAATTTTGTGATTTCAATCAGTCTCAGATTTTGTGTTGAGGGTCAATTTGGGTTGAAAATATTTTCTCCTGCTTTGCATATTTAAACAAATTAAATGGTCAATTTAATTTTATGAAAAATCTTTGAAAGTAATTTAAAATAAAAAAAATATCAAAACCTAAATTAAAATGTTTGTAATTTTAAAGAAGAATCACTGTTTTATTTTTGACTATTTTTGAATATGTTTGCATATTTTTATAATTTATACAAATTAATTGATATTGTTCTACTTTTAAAATATTAATTTTGGAGTACAAAGTGAGAACTTAAATGAAACTTTAGATATAGTTTTGTCTTGTTGTGATAGTTTGTCTTTGGACGATTTTTAAAATCATTTATGGAATTAATGTTTCTTCAAACCATTTTGAAACTCATAAATTCATTAGAAGAATTGAAAAAGATTTCTTTATTTGTTTGAAATATTTGAATGACATTATTGAATGGGCTGTGTTTGATATAAAGTAAAGAAAAAAGTAAATACTTGTTTGAATTGAATGAAATGAAAAATGAAAATTTTTAATTATTAATGATTGGTAATATATTATAAATTGAATAATAAATAAAAATAAATCATATTTTCAGGCCTATATTTTAATCGGATTCCCCTGAGCGATATGATCGACAATATCAGCTATGCTGGGATTAAATTGTTGAACCGATCAAATGTTTATGTTGAAAACAAATTTATCCCGAATTTCCAATCCAAACAATCTATGTGAGTTTTGTAGAAATATTCTTTTCAAGTTCCCTTTAGAAAAACCATTAAAATATATTAATGAATATATCAATTTCACATAAAACATTTGAGAAAACAAAATCCTAAATTTGTGAAATTTTTGGTTTGAATGATTTATGATTTATTCAGTTGTATTACATCAGCTGTCATAAACCTGTAGTAATCTGACAAAATGATTAATTTTTTGAAGTGTTTATAATTTTAATTTTTTTAAAATATTTATCATTCAACTGTTTCGATTGTGACTGAGAAAAATCTCAAAGCTGAATTTTAATTAACATATTAAAATAGTTAATATCTAAACATTTTATTGCTGCTTGAATTTGAGGGATAAATTAGAATTATCGGGAAAATAGGGGATTTGTTTTTTGTCGGTTCACCATTGATGGACAATAATAGTTGTTTTATTGGATGAAATTAGAATAATAATATTATTTTCGTTATTCTTAAGAATTTTATTGATCTATAGAAGTGATCGTTAAACAATTAAGCATACAGTACTTTATATTTAAAGATTTTTTAAAGATTTTATTTTTGATATTATAAAGTTTTGCATTTATAAATGTAACCTTTTAATTTTTAATTATTATTCTATTAGTAGAAAAATCATTAACAATTAATCAAAAGTTATTTTAAATTTTAATAATTATGAAAAGCTAAAATAAACATAATCAAATTAAATAGAAGCAGCAAATAAAAACGAGACATTATTAAATGTCAAAGTCACACTAATAAATAAAAAATCTTATAAATTGAATATTAATTTTTATCTAAATCAGTGATAGACTTTTTAATATACGTTTAATAGCGATGTTACATTGAATTCAGATAAAAAGCTATTGGTATATGAGTGGGCAAAAGCCACAAGCGGTTATGCAGGTTTTGGACTTATTCAATAATATCAAAAAGGGACAAAGAAGTCGTTTCGAAAAAATTAGATCAGCCATCGGTAGCATAGTGTAATTGAGTTTCATTACTGCGAAAATCCAAATCAGCCAAAACTTACCACTGGTTTATTTATTTTAAAATTTACTGTCCACAATGTTGAGGCTATGTATCTATAAATAAGGTTTTACAGGGAAATATCATTTTGATAGATTATTTCGTGCTATTTGGAATACGATTAATATTCTGATCAGGAAATTTGTTGTAGAAATTCTAGAGAAAATGATGCAAATAAAGTCATTTTCAATTTATAATTTCTTTTTCAGGATAAATAGCAATTTTTGTTTTATATTTAACATTTTCAGCATCCACGTTTTCATGTGTTTTCAATTTTATGAAACAATTGAAATACTTTCATTGTCTTTTTATCAATTTATATAATTGACTATATCTTTTCTAACCCACGATAGGATTTTGGCTCATTCATCATATTGCCAATTCAAGCAAATGGTTCTAAAAATATTTTTCGTCTCAGATTAATGCTGTCTTAAATTCTCAATAAATAACAAAAGAGGGTTTTATCCTTTTGATTAGTCTTTAGATTCTAAATTTACTTCTTCATGCCAAATGATTTTTCTTAAAAGAATTTGATATTTGTCAAATAATTCTTTATTCCTTATTCGTTTAAACAAATTTTACACTATTTACACTTTCAATAACTACAATATAATCAATATTTTTTTCGCTTTATAGGTTAGCAAATACAGTAAAATGAAATATATTATGTATTTTTCTAATAATAAAAAAATAGTTAATGTCGCTCTCTCTTCTTTGATTTCATAATGATGACAATGTTTATAAAAAGAATCAATTAGTTTTTGCATGAGTAACAACGAAAATTGTTTTGAGAGCTTACTTTTGTAAAATTTACACATAACTGTATTACAGTTCATGTTATTGAAATTTGATGAAAGACAATAATTTGATTAAAATTGGCATTTTCTATTGATATTATTTTCAAAATTAAAACACTTATTAAAATTATTAAAATGCATTATTAAAAAGAAATTTATTGTACATTAAATTGTCATAGTGTTTCCACAGAAAAAATTACAATTGAATGATTTATATTTATATAGTAAACATTATGCGCACTTTTTATAATCAACCAATAAAATCGAGGCTAATGTTCCACTTCATTGAATAAAATTATTATAACTGATTTTTATTTTTTTTGGTTTTATTTACACAAAAATATGTTTAGTCACAATTAAAATAATTCATTAACTCTGGAATTAAAGCTTAAAAAGAATTTATTTCAAACTTCAGAACTTGTGAATATCTTTGAATGTGAATTTTGAACAATTAAAACAAAAATAAGAAAAAAAACATGAAATAATTAAATTTGTTGAAATCTTGATTTTATTTTCATCTTAAATTAAATGTGATTGAATTTGGGTAAAATCTATTTAGTCGATGCATGAAAAAGTGAATGGTTGAACCGTGAGACTGATCAAAATCATACTAAGCGAGTTTGGCAGTTACATAATTATATATTTTTTAATAAAAGTATGTAACAGTCATTATGTTATTTTGAAACAGTTTCATCAAAACCAACAACTTGTTCAAAATAAAATTTGAATTTGATATAAATTATTCTAACAAATCAAAGAAGTATTTTGAAAAAATACTATAAAAATGAATGTTTTTATTGAAAATGAAATTATCATTTAATGCAAAATATTAATTAAAATATTATTTAGATTATCAGAACAAGGAGAAAAAGAAAATAATCCAACAAAAGTACTTTTCTGAAAACGATGATATATTATTAAATAATTTGAATTAGAAAAACAATCCAATTGTGGTAGCCAAGTCGAATTGTTCAAACATAGAACCTTTGCATAATTTAGATTGTAAAGTGTCGGATTCAGCTGGCATAATACGACCCATTGTATCTTATAAAATAAATACTGTTACCCATTCACAGAAAATAACGTAAGATTAATTAATTATTACATCATAGTGTATTTTTCTTCTTCGTCAATAATTTAGAACAACTCCAGACAACGGCATTTACACTGAAAACACGAAATCAGAATCCAGTACGATATACAAATCGCTGGAAATAAACAATTCAGGAGTCATAAATATTTGGTTAATAATCGGATTCTCAGTTGGCGGAAGTCTTTTGTTAGTGTTTATCACTTGTTTCATATACAGATGTTTCCGAAAAGACGAAGGTTCGTACAATGTCGAAGATGATCATATCTTTATAGATCCCTCTCACAAATCACTAAATCTTTTAAATTCCTCAAAAGACATTGAATTGAAAAACAATTATCAAACATTAAATAGTGCAACTTTTAATTCTTCAAAACACAAACAATCGAGGAATGAAAAATCAACAAACACCAAAGAATGGTACGTGTGACATCCGGTCGGGTCACCTGAGGAATTATGTGCATTTATCTAATATATATATTTATAATTAACCTCTTTTTTAAAGAGTTCCTTGTATATAGAATGTGATCAAGTTTTTTACATTTGTTAATAATACAGATGAAGAATTTATAGTTATAAATTTTTTTAATTAGGCAGTTTTAAAATGTATAATAATAAAAATATTAATAATGATAATAATAATAATAATAATAATAATAATAATAATAATAATAATAATAATAATAATAATAATAATAATAATAATAATAATAATAATAATAATAATAATTACTAAACTAATAACAATCTTAATGTTTGTTCAGTTTATATGTATTTTCCTAAGCCTCCTTATTGTAATAAAATTATTAATATTTGAAAATTCTCCATAATCTAGTTTACAAAATATAAATGTATCGCCAATTTATTATAGAAAAAATGTAAGAATCTTTAAAGAATGTTAATTTTTTATAAATTTGATGACGTGAAGATTTTTGAAGTTAAAAATAAGAGTTTAGTAATCTCATGCAATAGTTAATTAGTTGAATTCGGCAAATATCAAAAGATATATATAAATATATAAAATCACCGGGGATATATTTAAAATCATTTGAAAATGAAATTTATATTAAGAAATGAATTAAACAAATTCATTTGATTGACTCCGTTTAATTATTTTTAATTATTTTTTGAATTAGATTTGTTTGAATTATAATTTTCTTATCTTTTATATATAAGAATTTTATATATCAATAAATTTTCAATATTATATTTATAAATTTATAAATTTATTTATTATGTTTAAAAAAATTTGGTAATTTGACATTCTTGTTTATATTGATAACAAAATTAATTATATTCATATTAAAATTGAAAAAAATTTAAAGGAAATTTAAAAACCATAAATTATATATCAGTGAAATATTTTATTAAATGTTTAAGTTCATCAGTTATCGGGGAGAATATTTTCATTAGTCTATTGAAAAGTCACTAATTAATTCAATTCATCATTTAATGAGCATCTTTATATTAATTTCAATTTTCCGTGTAAACGAGCTAGAAAATCTTCAACCTTAGATGTCGTTAATCGAGATTGTTTAAGTAGGAATCTTCTGGTGGAACCGTTTGCATACAACTTAATGGACATTAAAAATTTGTAAAGATTATGAAAATTTGAAAATAGATGAATTAGATAGTCTGTCAGTCATCAAAATAAGTGTTTTAATCAACTAAAGCAAGAGTTCTAAATTTTCGGCTCCCAGGAATCATTTTTAAAAATGGAAACATTTCACTATTCACCCAACTAACACATAATTTTTATCGATGAAAAAGGCTAAAAAATATTTCTTTGTTAAAAAGCCTAAGTAATTTTTCTTGATAAAAAAGCCTAAAATAAAAATTAGCTCAAATCGCCTACGATAGTCACTCTATAGTCATTGGATATTTTTGGATCTCGATAAAAAAAAGCCAAAAATATTTTTTCGATTAAAAAGCATAGATATAATTTCTCAATTGAAAACCTATGATGGTCCGGTCCCACTATAGTCAGAAATATTCTTTATTCACGATAAGTGTAAATTAAAGTACATTAGAGTACATTAAGATACATTAGAGTACATTAGAGTAAATTACAGTACATTTAGGTAAATTAAGTAAATTAAAGTAATTAAAGTATATTAGAGTACATTAAAGTAAATTAAGCTTACTAAAGTAAATTAAGATACATTAGATTAAATTTAAGTATATTAGAGTAAATTGAGTACATTAGAATAGATTAAAGTAAATTAAGGTTCATAAAGTAAATTAAAGCACATCAGAGTAAATTAACGTACTTTAGAATACATTTATGCAAATTAAGGTTCCTAAAGTAAATTAAGGTGCCAAGGGTAAAGTATGGTAAGTTAGGTAGGAATTTTTGAAAATTAAATAGAGGATCAGCAGTTAAGTTACATAAAGGTAATTTTAAGCTGAAAATTTTACAAGCAGTTATAGTTGGCAAATTACATAAGGTAATAATTTTTTAAAAGTAAATAGAGGGTCAAAAGGTAAGTTATATGGTGGGTTACTGGGTGTTGATGTTTGTTTAAATTATGTTGAGGTTTCCCCGGTAACGCCATATAAATATTTCTTTGCTTACCACTCGGCATCCGTTGCTGGGCAACTCTGGAACTGTGTTCGAGTGGGTAGATCGTCCGCAAAAAGTGAGCACTATTACTAATACTGTAATTGACCGAACGATCTCTGGGTCCAACGAGCTGTCGATAGAAGACCTGTGCTCGCTTTTAATGTTTGGTACCCTTACATCGTTAATGTCATCATTTGTATTCATAGTTCTCGCGGACACTTCTCATACAGGCCGTGTAATGTCCTCATACTACCTCTGTGGGTTGATACTTATCGAATCCTTTAAATATCATTTAAATAACAATAAATATGTATTTTATAAAGTAAACAGCACATTTTGTAAGTTAATTATGCACTATTTAATAATCGAGCGGCTCGACGTTTAGCCCGCTCCTTTCGTCCAGGTCGATAGCTGTTTGTCTTTGGGGTAGCCTTCGGATCCGTGGCCGTCGTCTTTCGGAAGGCCAGTTGGGCAGTGGCAAAGACAAGGGAATAAGTTACTGCTGCCCCTTCCTGGCAGGCCGACAATGCGACCTCCAGACCCCTTATCTGTGTCCGCAGGCTTTGATTTAACTGCCTTTCATCCGCCTATCCCTTTTGGGCTGCGGTAAGCCTTTGATACAACAGCTTTGTTTTCTTCGGTTCCATCTATGAGGCTTTGGTTTGTTGTATTTCCCTTGACATCTCGATAAGTTGTGTATAGAAGTCCTTGTTGAGTTTACGAGAATGTTCTAGTTCCCTTTGCAGAGTTTCCAGTGATCCCATCTCTGCAAAACAATGACATTAACTTTGATCCGCAAGTCGTAAATTATTTAATTGTTCATACAAATCGTTACGACATTAAATCATACAACAAAACTCGTGAAAAACAACTAATCATTTATTGAAAATTAAATTTAGCTTCATTAGTGTTACTATAAACTTTCCGTGTTCGAATTGTTAACGGAATTGGGGGTTTTGATGCTGCCCCTCAACATTTTCGTCCGTGACTGGCTGGGTGTATGGGTACCCATAATACACAAAGACCGGTCGCTTGGTGTTTCGGATAGGTTTGGAACTGGGCGGCGGCATATAATTGTAGGAATCCGCGATCCTACCGGCCGTGATGTCATCTTCCACATTCGCCAGATATTGTATGACCCTGACCACGTGAAAGTCGACCTGCCGCTGGTGGTCCTCGAGGTGGGTAAGGAGAGATCGGGCATGATCCCGAATTTCTTGGGCCGGACTCTGACCACTATTTCGTCCATTCGACAACAACGGTCTCCTGTTGTTTTCCAACGATTGCCAGGTGGTCCGTCGGGGCTCCGATTGAGGCACGTCACTGTACCTTTCTCTCCAGATTCGTTGCCAAGCTTGCCTCCACTGTTCGGCAACGTGTATGGGAACACGAACAAAGAGTCCTGATGTTTTAAACAAGATTGGATTAAGTTGATCATCTCTATCCTTTAGTTAACCAATATTGTATTCCCCGTATGGAATCTAACTACATTTAGATCATTTCATCCTATCTTCGCTATTAGCTTTAGTCGGTTTGGCATGATTAAATTAATATTGGAAGAGTTTTTACCTAAGGCTGGTACCAGATTAATAGTAAATTCATGAAAAAATAATTTTACCTAATGTCTGACTTCTGGGATTTAAAACGACGTCTTCGTCTGAGATTCCGGTAGTTGGGCCTTCGTTCATTGGGTTTGCTGATCGATACATTCCTTATTAATTTTCTCTAATTGTCAATCCGAAACTATCGAGGTTTATTATATAGATCGGGGTGCCAGTTACAGACGTGAGTAGAAAGATGTGTATGTCTGCCAGTAGTACAGGTGTGTTGGAAAGGTCACACCGACTGACATTACTAAAAGGAGTTTTCTGCACAGTGTGTGTGTATCCACTGAATGGTGTGTGCATACTGCGTCCTGTACTATAGTTGGTGTATGAAGAATAAATGTCACTATTGATTAATCTTGATATCAATATCAAGCATGAGAGATTATTGATCCATGCAGACAGATGTGTTTAGTAAATCTTCAAGTTTGTTTATTAATTCTATCCCATTAATTATTCCTATAATTGTAAGTTCGTATGTAATTCATTTTAGCTAGATTGTTACAACTGCAGGTATTATTTTAGCCTGGCATTTTAGATTTTATTCCTTCAGGAGTTCGATTTTAGAACAATGTTGGTAAAAGAAACTATTTACGAATTCTTGGGTGGACCTAGTGGCGGCTACTGATTTCCTACTGGGGCGTAATTGAGACATTAAGGGATGGCTGGTTCGAATGATGGCTTAGCTTGGATCGGTGGACTATTCTGACGAAGAACCAGAAATAATCACAAGTATCGTAGATGATTAAGTTCTCTTTCTATTTTAATAATTATTATCCTCTCAGAGTTGACTCGTAATCGGTCATCGGTTGATCAGAACAGGATCATGTGGACATATCGATTCTACTTATGGGGATTAATCTTTTTCTTTTAATAAATGATGATAATTTGTTGTGGGTGATTGATTTTTTGGATTAGTATTCGTTGTTTGATTTTACCCGAGTTATGATTTCAGGTAAGGGTTTTGGTGTCGATGTCTTTCGGTTTAGTTTATGGTTATTTTGTTAAATAATGATGGCTTGGTCTTGTCTTTAGACGGGGAAAAAATATGGAGTTGCGTTTATCGCTATCATATTTCGCCGAGCTGGGGAACATGGATCTCTATTCATTTAATTGTCATCATCTTGCCGATTTTTATTAACGTTAATTTTTCCGCGCTAGTAGGTAGTTAGTAGCACACTGCTCCATAAAGAGGGAAAGGGGAGGGGAATTAAATTACAGATTAATTTCGGATTATGTTGATTACATAATGATGTAATCAACTTAATTAATTTTGTGTGTATTTTTTTCGAAATTTTTGTGTGTATTTTTTTTCGAAATTTTTTTCGAGTTTTTGGCGCGATTTTTTTTTAATTCAAACTTTTGGAACATTTTTTTTAAATTCAAATTTTGGCGAATTTTTGAAATAAAATTGAAATATTTTTTTTGAAAAAAATTTTTTTTTTCAATCACACTTTTAGTCAGGGGATATTTTTAATTCGTAAAAAAAACTAATGCAATATTTGGTCTCAATACTTTCTATAGGTAAATATAAGCATAAAATAAAATTGGCTTGAATCGCCTAACGATAAAAAAAGCATAAAATTAAAATTGGCTCAAATCGCCTAAGATGTGATATAGTCAGGGATATTTTTAACAACAAGAGGTGAGTGAAAAGAATAGCAAATGTGTAAAAATAAATTTAAGTAATTTTTTGAGCTGTTAGCAATTAATAGATTTATTTTAGACTTAGGGGCATGTGAAAATTAAATGAAAAGGTTGTCCTTCATCTTTGAAAATAACTTTTTAATAATTGTTCATTGTTGGACGCAATTAAAAATATTACAAAAATAGTAGAAAAATTTCAAGGTTTTTTAACAAAACTATTAAGTTTTACAAAATAATTTCAAAATTTCATTAAATCACATACAAGACTGTAAACAAAGCAATAAAATAATACTAAAAATTCTATTTAAATTCATGTATAAAAAATTTCATTGTAAAATTATACTAAAGATTTTATCTCTAAAAACATGTATAAAAATTGATCGATAAAATTATACTAAAAAATGTCTCAAAATTGGTAAATTTTTTGACTGCTTAGTTACCTTGTTGTTATCAAGCGATAATTAATCAAATTCATTGAAACCAAATCAATTGTTATATTTAGTTGGTATCAACTTCTGAATACTGATACACAGTGAATAATTCATTAATAACTGAACAACAATCACTAGGTACTGTATACAAATAACCGAGTACAGTACAACTCTCTATATACATATTAGGCATTGAATAATTTACTTATTCATTAAAATGACATATTTAAATAATATTTACTCTTTGAACACCGATATTCAACCAACTTAACTCACTTAAAAATAAAATTTTCTCTCAATCCTTTCCCCTTAAAATGCTTGGTTATTCACACACTCACAATATGTTATCAATAAAGAGTTACCGAACAAATCAATATCAAAAATTGTTTACTGACCAAGAAATCTTTAAATAAAAGCACATATAAATTTGAACAATCAAAAGAAATACAATTTTATTAACTTCTCCACTCTTTTATCGATCATTGATGTCTCCAAATTGTTTGGTTGCTTAGTTACCTGATTGCTATCAAGAAACTAATAATCATTGATGCTCAATCAATTGTTGTATTTTCTCTGAATAAAAATTTATTTCTTTACAGTCTTGTATGTGATTTATTGAAATTATTTTGTAAAACTTAGTTAAAAAACTTTGAAATTTTTCTACCATTTTTGTAATATTTTTAATTGCGTCCAACAATGAACAATTACTAAACGTTATTTTCAAAGATGAATGCCAACCTTTTCATTTATTTTTCACACGTCCCTAAATAAATTAATTGCTAACTCATCAAATAATTACTTAAATTTATTTTTATAGATTTTCTATTCACCCCCAACTCTTATTGTTTACTGAATGATAAATTAATTAGTAAGTACAAGTAATCTAATTGTTAGTGAAAAGAAACTTGATTAGAAAAAGATACTTAAATTAATTTCTCAAAACATATATTACTTTCATTGTATTTGGAATAAATTTTCATATATTTATTGAAAATGATTCGACTCTTTAAATTATTAACTCAAAGATGCTAAAGGTTTGAATAAAACTGATAGAAAAAAAAATTAATATCTACAGCATTACTAAAAACAAATAACTATAATTTCTGATACCATGCTTCAATACATACATAGGTTCTTGTGTACTGATATCACTTATTGAAAACCCAAACTTATAGGAAAAATGTATGTGATTGTCTATTAGTCTTTGTAGAAATTATTTTTATTAAATTGTGGTTAGCTGGTGAATAGAATTTGATTAAAGTAGTGGGAAAGATGTAAATTTTAAATAAATTTGATTAAATTTGTTAATTCTTTAAATAAAATTTTTTAAAGAAAGCTTCAACATAGTAGCAAATTTTAAAGAGAATAGTACTTATCAATTAAAAAATTAACTGAGTTGTAAAATAATTGAAAAATTTCTTAGATCATTTTTTAAAATTTTATAAGGTTGTTAGGTAATTGTTCTAGGTACTTGTTGAATGAAAATTAGTGTATGTTATCGACTGCTCACAGTATTTAATTCTACAATTTCCGGATAAATAATTATTAAATTCTTGATTCCTGGAAATAATCGTAAATATTTAAATTATTCAGAAAATTGTCAAAAAAAACCTAAATAATGGGTAACAAAAAAGTTTTAAATACTAGTCAATTTTAGTTTTTAATTTAATTGAGTTACAAATATTTTAATAAAATCAAATAAATAGTTACATGAATCAAACAATTTCTTAGAACTGAAATATTATCGATATATCCAGATTAACCTTAAATCAATGAAAAAAGTAACAATTTTCCTAAGAATCTTATAAATTCAACCAACTCAATCCCCTTAAAAATACTATAAATTCACCTCTCAACCAATCATTTCTCTTCAAATGTCATTTTTCACTCCATTATATCAACTATATTCATACTTTTCATAAAAACCTATCAAGTAGATAATATTTACCCTTTGAACACTAATATTCATTCCAGTAAATTCCTTTAAAAATATTATAAATTCATCTCTTGACCAATCATTTTCCAATGAATAACAATATTTCAAGCCATATTCAATATTTTTCATAAAAATCATAACAATACCCTTTTCTATAATATTTACCCTTTAAATAACAATATTTAACTAACTCAAGCCACTTAAAATGACAACAAACTTGTTCTTAAGTAGGTAGTTAGTGGCACACGGGAACCTAAAAAAAACATAGGGGGAGGGGGGGGTATGTAATAGCGGATTATCTTGATTACATAATGATGTAATCAACTTAATTAATTTTGTGTGTATTAAATTTTTGTGTGTATTTTTTTTTCGAAATTTTTTTCGAGTTTTTGGCGCGATTTTTTTGAAATTTATTTTCGAATTTATTTTCAATATTTTTTAATTATTTCTAATTAAATTTTTTAAGTAATTTTTTATCAATGTAGTTTTTATATAAGATTTTTAAAATATAATTTTTCAAAGTAATAAATTTTTAACATAATTAAAAATTTTTTATACAAGGTTTGTTTTCAGTATATTTTTATCGATAAAATTTTTTATCAATTATTTTAAGATAAAATTTTTAGTATAATTTAAAATATAATTTTTCAAAGTAATAAATTTTTAACATAATTGAAAATTTTTTATACAATGTTTGTTTTCAGTATAAATTTATCGATGTTTTTAGTTTTAATATAAAATTTTTAGGATAATTTTTACAATGTGATTTTTTATACAAGGTTTGTTTTCGATATAATTTTATTAATGGTTTTAGTTTAATTTTAATATAAAATTTTTAGGATAATTTTTACAATTAGATTTTTATATGTTTTGATTACGATCAAAGAAATTTAGCGTTATCAAAATAATAATAATAATAATAATAATAATAATAATAATAATAATAATAATAATAATAATAATAATAATAAAAATAATAATAATAATAAAAATAATAATAATAATAATAATAATAATAATTCAACCAATTAAAATCTTTATAAAAAACAATAAACACACAAAATAAACTCGTAAAAGATCAAAATTTATTTACATCATCACAAATCTGCTTATAGTAAGCTCTTCTTAGCTCAGCCAACAAAATATGTACAACTTCCTTCTTCTTGTAGTCTCTGCAGCATCTGCATCTAAACGGACAAGTCAACATTGAGGGATCTGCACAAACAATACAGTCATCTAAACATTTCAAACCAGATCCTTGAACTGATTCGTAGTGCATCCGTACAATTTCTTCGATGTTGATTCCTGTCATTTGATAGATCCGTGTAGCCAAGTATTTAGGAGCACAATAGGAAAGTTTGTTTTTCATATTCGGAAAAAGTTCTTCCATCTTCATCAGAATTGTTTCGAATACGTATGCTTCTTGCTCGTCGATCATTTTTAATTTTTACAATCGTCAGAATTCAATCTATTTAAACACAATCATTGCTTAATAAATAATCTAGTATTTCTTCGTCGGTATTAAGATTATTAATTTTGATTTTATAAAGTTAAATATTTCTTGTACTAGACTGTTGTATTGCAGTGTTTTTATCCCCATGACAACAACTTTTCCGCTTGCAAATACATTTACACACAGTGGATTATACTTGACAAGTCTTAATGCAGGAAACAGTTCCGGTTCGTAAATGTTTTCTGTTTTTGTGGACAAATCATACAAGTTGATTCGACAACACATGTCAATATTCAATGATAATGATTGAATTTGTAAATCTTGAATCTGATATTTGAGATCTCCTTCCTGTAATGGTCTTTTACAACCCATTACTCTGCATTTTCCGCTCTTGAAGAATAAGATTGGATATTTTCCACTTCTATCCACTACATGTTGAGGTTTTCCAGTCGGGAACTTCATTCCAGTTACTTCACATCTTCCTCTATAATTGATATTACTAATCATTTTCCAATATCTAATTAACTGATTCAGTATATTAAATTATAAACAAATTAAATTAAATTAAATTAAATTAAATGGAATTAAGAAATGATGCAGTATATCAAATTGTAGGACCCAGCGGGAGCGGGAAAACTTTATTTGTATGTAATTTGTTGCAGACAAACATGTTCAAATCCAAATTCAATAAAATATATTGGCATAGGGGTGCAGACGAAGAACATGGATTGACACAAAATCAGTTTTGTAAATTGAAAATGACAATAGTTAAGGGATTTGATAAAAACTGGTCATCTAGGTTACGTCGAGGAGATGTAATAATCATAGATGATTTGTATCAAGAAGCAAATAAGGAAAAAGATTTCAATAACTTGTTCACAAAAATAAGTAGACATTGTGGAGTTACTGTTATTTTCATAACTCAAAATTTATTTCATCAAGGAGGAAGTCATCGAACTCGTAATTTAAATGTTCAATACCTAGTTATTTTCAAAAATCCTCGCGATCAAACGATTATCGATTTCTTAGCCAGGCAAGCCTTTCCAAACAATAGAAAATTTTTAATTGAATCATTCCAAGATGCTACAAGCGTTCCCCATGGATATTTATTCTTTGACTTTACACAACAATGTAGTGACGATTTACGTATCCGAACAGATATTTTTAATGAAAAAGGGGTTACGATTTATAAACAAAATTGAAAACAAATAAATGATTATCAATCATGTCATTTAAAAAAGTACTTGTCAAAAATCAAATTCAACCCAAAAAAGTTATTCGTAAAACCAAATCAAAAGTAAAGAAGAATCTAAAAAAGAAGAAGATTTTAAAAAAGAAGTGGATCAAATTATAAACAATAATAATTAGTTGTAATTAGTAAACATGAAATTTGAACGTAGTCTACCATATTTCAATGCATTGGTAAAGGCTCAAAATAATAAAAGAATAGCAATTTTACAAGCTTTCCCTTCATTTGTTATCGACGATTTGCTTGAAGTAATTGTAAATATAGTTCGAGGTAATGTCAATATTAGTAAAGCTAAAAGAGTGGTATTACAAAGACATAAGAGATCCCTTTTATCATTGGTAAACACTAAAAATAGACGTTTAATGAAAAGAATAATGTATAAACAAAGGGGTGGGTTCTTGGGTACATTAATTCCTATAGTTTTATCTGCAATTAGTGCAATTTCATCACTAAGATCTTAATGGGTTTACAATACTCTAAACCAGATAAAGTTGTCCATATTTTAACATCTTGTTGTAATAATGAAGGACCAATTAACCAAAAATCCACTCAAAACAATCTGGACAAATCCAAAAGATCCAGATGGTTTTGGTGGTGTAGAAAAATTAACAAAAAGAGTGATTAATTCTAAAAAAGAGACTCAAAAATGGTTATCAGACCAATTAGCATATAGTTTAAATAAACCAATGTTGAAAAGATTCCCAACCAGACCATACAAAACAAGAGGAATCAATGATTTGTGGCAAATGGATTTGATGGAAATGATTCCTTATTCGAGAATCAACAAGGGTACAAATATATTTTAACATGTATTGATGTTTTCAGTAGATATGCTCGTGCCATTCCAACAAAAACTAAATCTGCTAATGAAATGGCCATTGCAATTAAAAAATTATTTAAAGACGGACAACCTCACAATCTACAGACTGATTTGGGTAATAAATTTAATTAATTATTTATTTTAATGTATTTTAGGTAAAGAATTTTATAATAGCAAAGTAAAAGAAGTTATCAAAGCCAATCATTACTCGGTATTCTCACAATTCAAAGCTTGTTATGTGGAAAGATTTAATCGAACTTTGAGAGAAAGATTGAAAAAATACTTTGTGCATCAAGGTAATAAAACTTGGATACATGTTTTACCGAAAATTATTTTTAGTTACAATCATTCGCCTCATAAAGGATTAAATGGTCTCAGACCTGTTGATATAACAGACACCAGCAGAAACCAATCATTAAAGAAAGAAAAAATCAATAAGCCAAAATACAAGGTCGGTGATCATGTAAGAATTAGTAAAATCAGTACTTCTCCGTTCATCAAGAATTTTGACAACAATTGAGCGATGAAGTATATGTAATAAAGAAAATAGATACAAAACAGAATCCAGTAATGTATTTAATAACAGATCATGAAAATAAAGAAATTAGTGGAAAATTCTACGAACAAGAACTTCAAGTCATTCCAATCCCAACAATATTTAGAATTCAAAAGATTTTAAAAACTAAAAATGTTGGTAAATATAAACAATACTATGTCAAGTGGCATGGATACGAAACTCCAACTTGGATATCCTCATCTCAATTGATTAAATAAATATTATGAAAGAAAACCAGTTTTATATGATTTTACCTAGTAATAGTTGTCCACTTATTTATCCTAATAACGAAGCTAGTAATTTTAATGTACAAGTAAATTCTGTCTACTTGGATGGGGAATGGGAAGTTGCATTGATAGATTTCACTTTTGTGTATAATCCTTTTCCGTATTATAGTAATTCTTGTATACGTTATGAATCGGTAAAGAGTGGTAGTGAAATAAAGTATTTGAAAATAAATAATCAAAATCACACTTATGAAATAATAAATCCAAAATATACTCCAGATGTTGACATGTTTATTGAAAAATATGAGAATTTAGTTATTGTCTGTCCGCATGTTCCATTTAAAGTAACATTCCCCGATATTCAACATGCGTTTAGTTTTGGACTAAAATCTACATCAATCATTTGTGAAGAGGATCATTGTCGAATAAAATTACCAAAATTTACAGATGATGGTGTTATGGAACAATTTGGTATAAATATAAGTTATGAAGAAAAATCAATATTTGAAAAATATTTTGAAGATAATTTATTCATAAACACTTTATCGGAATTACAAGGTCATTTGTTGTCATTTAATCCTTCTCCTTTTAAAGAATTGATAATTCAAAATAATGAATTGGTCAAAATAACACTTGCAGATGACATTTCAAATATATCTTTTGACACAAACTTAGCTAAATCTTTGGGATTAAAACTAAGTAACTATTCGGAAAAAAATATATTTGGCACTAAAATTCCGAAATTATTACATCATCATCAACAAATGTTCATTTATTCAAATATTATCGAACCAATAAATGTTGGTGATGTTAGAGTTCCACTATTAAAATCTATTTGGATTAAAAAATATGATCAAGGAGAAATTGTACAATTAGAAATGAAGAATCCAATGTACCTTCCAGTATCGTATTCAACTATAAACATCATTGAAATTAATATTCGAGATGATAGTGGGAAATTAATAAAATTTAGCAAAGATACCAAAACACATTTATCGTTACATTTTAGAAAAGTAAATGAATAAAAGAGATTTTTACGTGAATTTACCTAGTAATAGTTGTCCACTTACATTTCCAAATAATGAAGCTGGAAAGTTTAATGTAGAATTTCCAAATCAGATTTACTTGGATGGGGAATGGGAAGTTGCTTTAACTGAATTCACTTTTGTGTACAATAATTTTCCATTTTATAACAATTCTCATATTAAATATATTAAGAGTACATTACATAATAGTTATGAATATTTTTATTATATTGAAGGAAACTATACAATCAGTCACAACTCTACATTTTATCTGATATATATTGACAATAAAATTTTGAACATTAATTGTAAATATTTTCCATTCAAAGTAACATTTGATAGTATTGAAGAAGCTAATTGCTTGGGATTTAATAAAAAAGAAGTAGATTTTAATGATGAATTGAATCAGATACGTATACCAAATAAAAAATCAAAATTAGATACTATACGATTAACTATAACTTATTATTATGATATAGAGTATACTGAGACATTTAAAGAAAATTTATTCATTACTGAACTTTCACAAGTCACTGATCAGTTAATGACATCTTATCCCCATCCTTTCAAGTCTTGTGAAATTAAACAAGATCAACTTGTTAAAATTGAATTGGAAGAAGATGTTAAAAGTGTTAAATTTAGTAAACTGTTGGCTCATAGTTTGGGATTAATTGAGGAATCTTATAGTGAAAAGATCATTGTTGGATCAAGTTTACCAACTATAATGCAAAGAAATATACAAATGATGATTTATACAAATATTATTGAACCAATTCTTGTGGGTGAATTAAGTGTTCCCCTTCTTAAATGTGTTTGGATAGAAAAACATAAAAAAGACGATCTTGTACAATTCATTGAGAAAAATCCAATGTATTTACCAGTATCATCCTCGTATATAAACAATATAGAAATCAATATTCGTGATGACAGTGGAAAATATATATTTGCTAAACAAGACAAAACTTACTTGACATTACATTTCCGTAAAATAAATGAGTAATCCAGACATTGTAAACTTTTATAGCACACATCAAAATGGTGGGGATTTACCTTATTTTGTAGGTAAACAGTATGGATCTGGTTGGTTAAAAACAATTGGGCGATTTGCACTACCTATTCTTAAACGTATCGGAAATTTGGTATGAAAACTGCTAATGACGTAATAAATAATAATGCACAACTCTTACCTGCTCTAAAATCAAATGCAATATCTGAAATTAAAGATTCTATGCCCTCTGTAATGGAACACTTACCTTCTGTTATTAACAAAGTTTCTGATGTATTTAATAAAGAACAAAAAGGTGGAACAATTAAACGTCGAAAAATTATCAAGAAACATATAAACAAAAGAATGAAAGGATACGGAACTATATTCCAGTAATGATTAGTGCAAAATCAGAATTATGCATCTTTGATAGACCATCTCCTCAAGCAGTAATTGAAAATGGTTCTTTTGAAGATATTTATCCAGTGAATTCAATTACAGATCCAGGAAACACCTCAATTCAATTTTACATTAATAGCTCTCAAACCGAATACTTGGATTTGAATGATACATTACTCTACATTCAAATGAAAGTTGTAAATAGCAATGGGGAAAATTTATCTAATGAATCGGATGTTACTGCAAACAATTTCTTTTTCCAAACTCTTTTTAAAGATGTTGAAGTAATTTTTAATTCTACTAAAATTGAAGGAAGTAATGATGTATTCGCACACAAGGCAATGATTGAAACTATTATTAATTACAATCACGATACAAAACATACTTGTTTAGGTGGAATGGGTTACGATGAAAATGACACAAAAAGAAAAATTTGGATTTCAAAATCAAAACCAATCAGTGTTTGTTCCCCACTTCAATTAGATTTCTTTGATCAACCAAAATATTTATTACCCGGTGTTAGTGTTCAAATTAAATTAACAAGATCCAATACTGAAAGAAGTTTAACATGTACAAAAATAATTCCACAAATAATATTATTAGATGCAAAGTTGATGGTAAGAAGAGTTCGTGTTGAACCGTCAGTTTTAGCTGGTCATCAAATTGGGCTCGCTAATAGAAATGCAATTTATCCAATGAAAAGTAAGGAAGTTGTTCAATTTTCATTGCCAATGGGATCATCTTCATTTTATAAGGAGCAAATATTTGGTGATAGACGACTACCAAATTTTATTCTTGTTGCTTTCCAAGGGAATAAAAGATATGGAGGATCGTATTTGGAAACATTTTCAATATTTGAACACTTTAATGTCAAGTCTTTAACATTAAGTAAAGGAAATGATTATCGTGAAAAATATAGTCAAGATTTTGCCAATGATAATTATAGTTCTAGTTATATGCAAAGTATTGTTAGGAATATGGGTTATCTTAATAAAAATATGAATTGTGGTATTACCTTGTCAGACTTTAAAAATAAATATCCCTTTTTTACATTTGTATTGGCACCTGATTTTGATCTTAATCAAAGTCAGTTACCTCAAAGTGGAAATTTACGATTGGATATAAAATTTGAAAACCCATTAACCGAATCAGTATCAGTACTTGTATACGGAGTATTTGAAAAAGAAATTCAAATCACATCAAGCCGTACAGTACTTGTTTGACAAGCATTGTTGAACACACTATAAACCAATGTGTTATTAGTTATGATTAAAAATGAAGTAAGTATTTTAATTAATTTGTTAATTTAATTAATTTTAGTTCTATTCAGATACAAACTATTGCTAAAAAACTAATTGGAAAAAATTTTATTGGTGTTTTTCCATTGGACAAAATTCCTTATATAAATATCAACAAAGCTTTGATTGTAAATACTCAATCAGCTAATCTCGGTGGAGAACATTGGCTTGCTATTTACGTGAAACCAGATAAAATACATGTATTTGATCCAATGGGATTCTATTATCCACCTTTATTGATATCAAAACTAGAATCAATGTTGATGCCAATTGAATATAATCGAATTCGTTATCAGAATCCGTTGACAAAAACTTGTGGCCAGCATTGTTTAGCTTGGTTAAAATCAATGTTCTCTAAATAAATTTTTGTATCATTGTGTTTATTACCTAATATGATTTTGGGTAGATTGGTAATGTGTGTAGATTATTACAAGTGTAGATGTGTTGATTTTGATTGGTTAAATAAATACACACATTTGAATAAATATAAAAACATTTTTATAATTTGTCATAATTTACAAAACAGTTTAAGTAGTAAGTTTAATTTTTCTTTTTAATTTTTTATTAACATTTTACAATTTTAGAAAATGAACAACTATAATAACAAATATGTATCAAGTAATTTAAATTTTATAATTTATTACAAATTTACATTTTCATTTTAGATAATTTATTAATTCCACAAAATAATGGATATTATCAACAAAATTATCCTCAAAACTATGAAGGAAATCAATCAAGTGAGATTTTAATTTTTAATAAATAAGTTTTTAAATTTATTTTTAGGTTTTAGTCATCAATTTTATCAACCTCAAATTTATGAAGGCAATGAACCAAGTATGATTTTAATTTTTATTAAATAAGTTTTTAAATTTATTTTTAGGTTTTAGTCATCATTTTCATCCTCAAAACTATGTTGGAAATCAAAATTCCAGTAAGATTTTAATTATTAATAAATAAGTTTTTAAATTTATTTTTAGGTTTAGTCGTCAATTTTATCAACCTCAAATTTATGAAGGCAATGAACCAAGTATGATTTTAATTTTTATTAAATAAGTTTTTTAAATTTATTTTTAGATTATATTCATCAATTTTATTATCCACTAAACAATGGTGGAAATTATCAGTATCCACAAAACAATGGAGGAAATGATTCAAGTAAGATTTTAATTTTATTTAATAAGTGTAAACTTTATTTTTAGTTAACCAACAATATTATCCACTAAACTATGGTGGAAATTATCAGTATCCACAAAACTACGGTGGACATGAATCAAGTAAGATTTTTTTTTTTTATTTAATTAGTTTAAAATTTTTTTTAGTAAACCAACAATTATATCCACTAAACAATGGTGGAAATTATCAGTATCCACAAAATTATGGTGGAAATGAATCAAGTAATATTTACTTTTTTATTTAATAAGTGTTAACTTTAATTTAGTTAACCAACAATTTTATCCACAAAACGCCGGTGGAAATTATCAGTATCCACAAAACGATGGTGGAAATTATCAGTATCCACAAAACTACGGTGGAAATGAATCAAGTATTAATTTTAATTAACAATTGATTTAATATTTCTTAAGATACAAATTTGCCATTCACTGATTCTCAAGAGGACAATGCAATTAATGTTCAAAAATGTAAGTATTTTATTATTAAGATATATTATTTAAATCATATATTTTATCATATATTTTTTTTATTTTAAATTATCATGTTATATTTTTGTAATAATGAAGGACTGACGACCCTTTATTATTGAAAATAAGGGCAGACCCCTTGATTTTTTTTTATTTTTGAATTTTAATACATATATTTTTTAACAATAATGAAGGACTGACGACCCTTTATTATTGAAAATAATGGCAGACCCCTTGATTTTTTTTTTTAATTTTAAATTCTCATAATGAAGGACTGACGACCCTTTATTATTGAAAATAAGGGCAGACCCCTCGATTTTTTTTTTAATTTTAAATTCTCATAATGAAGGACTGACGACCCTTTATTATTGAAAATAAGGGCAGACCCCTCGATTTTTTTGATTTTTTTTAAAAACGTATTTTTGTAATAATAATGAATGACTGACGACCCTTTATTATTGAAAATTAGGGCAGACCCCTTGATTTTTTTTTTTGAATATAATTTGTCAACAATTATCCCAGCTCAAAAATTTTTTATTAAAATACTAGAGGTAAACTTTTTTTTTAAAATAACATGTTTACTATTAATTACAAATTATAAAAATAAACAAAACTTTACAAAAGATAAAAAATTTATTCAACAACATTTAGAATTTTCCAAATAGGTTTGATAATAGAATTGTTAATCTTGACTCCTTTAATAATTATCTGTATTTTATATTTTTTATTATCTTGTACTTGATCCTTCAATTGACTTTCACAATTAATAAATGAAAATTTTTCATTAAAAACCATTTCGTTATTCAACAAATGTAGTATATCTGAAATATTTTTTCGATCTTCCTCTTCAATATTTCCAATCATAATATTGTATTCATAAGCTTTTAAATCAACTGATTCCTAAAAAATAATTAATCAAATTAAATTAAAATAAACATTACTTTGAACGTATATGTAATAGGAAAATTTAAATAGTTCATACTGTATTGAAGGTATTGAACAGGAGGCTTAAATGTCATCCCAATAACAGCTGTACTGTTTTCTTCTAGGAGTATTTCATATACTTTTGACATTGTTGCTTTTTCATCAAAAATATTTTTATTTATAGCAAATAAATGATTTTTATTGATTGCATACATGCGCATTTATTTTAATAATTAAATTAATTTTTATTTTATTACTAGGTAAATTATATCCAAATTATTGCCAATTAACTGTGCATAATAAAATAAAATGTCACAAAAAAATGGAAGAGTATTATGGTAAAAAATATCATAATACAATTTATTTTATATGTCCCGTATGCATAACTTCCCAACCCATTCCCTATTTAGATTTTTATGAACATCATAAAAATCATTTGCGACAGTTTAATGTTAAAAAAATTAAATTATTTAAAAGACCCGTAACAAATAAATTAAGCAGCATCCAAATTACCCCTATAAGTGAACCCATTAGAGAACATACAACTGATTTTATAAATAATATTTTTGAATCTGTAAATGATAATATTGGAATGGCGAATGAAACAATTGAAGCGGACGAAGACATTGAAGCGGACGAAGCGGACGAAGACATTGAAGCGGACGAAGCGGACGAAGACATTGAAGCGGACGAAGCGGACGAAGCGGATGAAGATAATGGATCGATTGATTCATGGCTTAGAGCAATTGAAGAGATTGAAGATATTGGATCGATGGATTCATGGGATGGAGAGATGGAAGAGGTACAAATGGGGCAAAATAACAATATACAAATAGGAGGAAATTTACCTATAATCCAAAGTGACTTACGAGGTACACATAAAATAATTAGTCTAGATACGACCAACTTGAACATTAAAGAAATTGTTTTTCCCATAGAGATAATAAACAAATTAAGAGAGATAATACATGAACTTAGTTATGTAAAAATTCAATTTGGAATAGAAATTGAATTTGAGAAAGATGGAGAAATAAAATTAAATAATATAAGCAACAGTGCAAGACCACTTACCCAATCATTCTTTGACGATGGTATACAGAAGATCAATGAAAAGATATCTTCAATAACAGAGTTAGGGAGTAGTTGGGTTATTAGAAAAATAACTGAAATTTACTTTATAGTAACAAAAATAAGTAACATCAGTAGGTTAAGTGGTAGAAGTTATATTAAAACACCAAAAAAATTGGCTAACAAATACTGTATAACAAATGTAAAAAATAGTGATAATTTATGTTTTATCTACAGTATATTATCAATTCTTAAAAAAGATGAGATTGTTAGGCAGCATAGAAATAGAATTTATAGTTACACAAAGTATTTAAATGAATTAAATTATGACCCAAATGATATGCCCATGAAATTAAATGGTATTCGAAAATTTGAGTCCAATAACGAAGGACTAATAATTAATATATTTAGTTATGATGAAACAGCTAAACCCGAACATGATGACTTTGTTTTAAAACACCCATTTATAAACATAATACATAGGTCCAAAATTACTGAAGGAACAATTATTAATTTATTGTTATTAAATAATGGTAAACAATATCATTATGTTGGGATTACATCACTCAATAGGTTATTGTATTGTAAAGATAAAACAACAGAAAGAATTCGATCATTATGGTGTCATAGATGTTTGAATGGATTTAGAAATAAAAAAGCATTGGACAAACATGAGATCTTATGTATGAGAAATCAGTTAGGGACAACTTTATATACTTTCCCTGAAAATAAGTTTATTAAATTCACAGATTGGTCCAAAACTGTAACCCCACCATATGTTATATATGCTGATTTCGAATCTGTTTTGCCAAAGGACGACGTACACCATCAAATACATTTACCCATTTCGGCAGGACTTTTGTTAATAAATAATTTTGATGGAGTACAATATACAAAGAATTTATAGGTGAAGATTGTGTTGAACAATTTTTAAAAACAGTTGAAAAAATAGCAAAATATACTGTATTACCGTATTATTATAAAATGGGAAATAATACAATTAAGGAATTAACCAACATACAACAGATTCAATTTGATACATGTATAAGATGTTATCTTTGTTTGAAAGATATTGTGGATCCGGTGAGAGATCATGATCATTTTACTGGGAATACTTGGGTGCTGCTTGCAATGAATGTAATATTAATAGAAAAATAAATAAAGTTTTACCAATTGTTTTCCATAACTTAAAGGGATATGATATGCATCATATATTAAAATATGGACTGAGTAAATTTAAAAATTGGGCTTTAGGATGTATTCCAATAACATCTGAAAAATTTATTTCATTAATTGCTCACTTGGGAAAAATTAGTGTGAGATTTATTGATTCGTATCAATTTGTAAATGATTCTTTAGCAAAAGCGGTTAAAACTCTGACAACTTTACCTTTGACTCGATCAGCTTTTACAGGGACTATAGTTGATGAAAAGGGATCTTTCCATATAATTTTGCAACTAGTTTAGATGTTCTTCATGATACTTATGAATTACCGTCGATTTGGAAAGGTGTCTCTGAGGCTGAATATGAAAAAGCTCTGCTTATTTGGGATGAAACTAATTGTAGGACTTTACTTGATTATATGAAAGTTTACCTGAAACTAGATTGTTTTCTTTTGGCAGACTTTTTTCAACAATTTCGAGCGAAATCTATAGCACATAATAGATTAGAACCTTTAAATTATTTTGGAATTCCTGGAATGTCGTGGTCTTCTGCTTTAATGTTCTTGGATGAACCTATAGAATTAATCACTGAAAATGAAATGTTTAGCTTTTATGAGGGAGGTATTAGAGGTGGTCTTACTTTTGTTAATAAGCACTATGTTAAAACTGACGAAAACACGGATTTACTATATATTGATATTAATAATTTATATGGTTGGGCTTTAAGTCAACCGTTACCTTGTGGTGAATTTAATTGGATATTTGAAGGATTTGATACAATATTATCTGATTGTTTGACTTTGGATCTTGAATCTTTGTCATATGGGTATACACTTGAAGTTGATCTTGAGATTCCTTCGGAACTTCATGTTAAGTTAGATGATTTTCCAATTGCAGCTGAGAAAATGAAACCTGAGGGTTCAAAGGTTGAAAAATTGTTGCTGACTCATTATCCTAAATATAACTATGTAATTCATTGGCGATTATTAAAATTATACATGTCTCTTGGTGTTAAAGTGACACATGTTAATCGCGGAGTAAGATTCAAACAGTCTAATATTTTTAAAAAGTATATTGACATAAACACTGAACTTCGAGCTAAAAGTACAAATACACTTGATAAAAATTATTATAAGTTGTTAAATAACAGTTTATATGGAAAAACTGTTGAAAATCTGAAAAAGAGAATGAATTTGCATCTTTGTACAACTGATAAAAAACTAGTCACTTATACTTCAAAACCAACCTTTAAAAAATCAATAAAAATTGACAATGATCTTATAGCTGCGTTGTTAAATCCTGATTCGATATGTTTAGATCGACCAAGCTATATAGGACAATCTGTGCTTGACTTGTCGAAACTTAGAATGTATGAGCTTCAGTATAAGGACTTGGAAAAATATCGACAACAATTTAATTGTGAGATCAATATAGTTGCTGGAGATACAGACTCTTTCTTCTTGGAGATTAAAAATTGTAAACTAGATGTTCTTTTGTCTGAAATGGTTAAGGATAATCTTTTGGATACATCTAATTACCCTTCTACTCATCCACTTTATTCTAACAAACTTGATTCTGTTATTGGAAAATTTAAGGACGAAAGTAAGGGAGAAGGTTATGACGAATGGGTTTTCCTTAGACCAAAATGTTACAGTTTGTTAGGTAAATCTTCTTGTCTAAAAGCTAAGGGTATATCGTTAAAGGATACCGGTCTAACACATAAAACTTATAAAGAGTGTTATGAGAAAAACTCAGTCTTTTCGGTACCACAATTTAGAATAGGATCAAAAAATCATCAACTTTATAGTTTTAAAAATAGTAAAGTTGCACTAACAAATAGAGATGATAAAAGGGTTTGGGTGGGTAAAAATAAAAGTTTAGCATACGGGCATATAAATATACCTCGAGAAATTGACGTTGATGAAGAAATTGTCGCTGTTGATGAACTTATTGGAGAAATAGAATCATGTGACGAAAATATAACAGATGAAATTCAGCAACATAACTTCGAGGAAGAACTAATAGATATAGATGATGTGCAGTTCTCTGACGATGATGAAGAAGATGAAGATTTTTATTAAATAAACATTATAGTATAAATTTGTTTTTGTTTTTTTATTTTTGATTAATTTTTATTACATACTTTATGGGTTTATTTTATGTGTTTATAGTTTTTTTTTTTTTTTTTATAAAGATTTCGATCTTTTACGAGTTTATTTTATGTGTTTATAGTTTTTTTTTTTATAAAGATTTCGATCTTTTACGAGTTTATTTTATGTGTTTATAGTTTTTTATAAATATTTTAGTTGGTGGAATTAATATTATTATTATTATTATTATTATTATTATTATTATTATTATTATTATTATTATTATTTTGATAACGCTAAATTTCTTTCATCGTAATCAAAACATATAAAAATTTCATTGTAAAAATTATCCTAAAAATTTTATCTTTAAAATTTAATAATTATTTTGTTAAAAATTTTATTAAAAATTAATTCAAAATCAAACTAAAAAATTGATTGTAAGATTACATTAAAAATATGTAATTCTTAAAAAATTTAATTTTAAAATACACATTATCATCTTAAAATACACTTAAAATTTTATACTAAAAATTAAACTAAAAACATCGATAAAATTATACTGAAAACAAACATTGTATAAAAAATTTTCAATTTTTAATTATGTTAAAAATTTATTACTTTGAAAAATTATATTTTAAATTAAAAATTATACTAAAAAATTTTATCCTAAAAATTTTATATTAAAACTAAAAACATCGATAAATTTATACTGAAAACAAACATTGTATAAAAAATTTTCAATTATGTTAAAAATTTATTACTTTGAAAAATTATATTTTAAATTATACTAAAAAATTTTATCTTAAAAATAATTGATAAAAAATTTTATCGATAAAAATATACTGAAAACAAACCTTGTATAAAAAATTTTTAATTATGTTAAAAATTTATTACTTTGAAAAATTATATTTTAAAAATCTTATATAAAAACTACATTGATAAAAAATTACTTAAAAAATTTAATTAGAAATAATTAAAAAATATTGAAAATAAATTCGAAAATAAATTTCAAAAAAATCGCGCCAAAAACTCGAAAAAAATTTCGAAAAAAAAATACACACAAAAATTTAATACACACAAAATTAATTAAGTTGATTACATCATTATGTAATCAAGATAATCCGAAATTTAATCCGCTATTACATACCCCCCCCCCTCCCCCTATGTTTTTTTTAGGTTCCCGTGTGCCACTAACTACCTACTTTCTTAATCGACTATTTTTCACTAAAATAAATTCCACTTGACTAATCTTTTCCAATCAAATAACACTTTCCCCTACTCTACCAACTATATTCATTATTTTATAAAAATCACCTATTAAATAACGATACTTAACCGACTCAACACCTTAAAAATATCAACAAATTTGCTGTTAATCGATTATTTCCCTTTAAAAGATCATAAATTCTCTTCTTAGCCAATTGTTTTCCCCTAAAATAAAATTTACTCTCAACCAATCATTTCTCTTTAAATGAGATTAATCCCAGTTTTATTCATTATTTTCATAAAAAATCACCGACATATCGATATTCAACCGAATAAATCTCTTGAAATCATCTTAAAATAAAATTCCTCTCTTGACCAATCAAATCTCCTTAAAAATATTATAAATTCGCCTCTCAACCAATCATTTCTCTTTAAATTACAATAATCCCCGCTATATTCATTATTTTCATAAAAATCACCAACATATCGATATTCAACAGGATAAATTTCTTGAAATCCATCTCGTGACCAATTATTTCCCCTTAAAAGATCATAAATTCTCTTCTTAAACAATCATTTCTCTTTTAAATGACAATATTTCCACTCTCTCAAAAGATTTACACACATATTGATATCTATCTGAACAAAGCCCCTAAAAATATTATAAAGTCCTCTATATTCTCCATTTATAAAATATTTATTCTTTGAACACAGATATTCAACCAACTCAAAAATGACAACAAACTTGTTCTTAACAGATTATTTCCCCTTAAAATATCACAAAATTTCCTCTTAACCAATCATTTCCTTTGAAATCACATTTTCCGCCACTGCACCAACAATACACATATTTTTGGTAATAACCTACAAGATAAAATTTCTTTAGAAATTTATATTTAACCGAATAAGATCCTTAAAAATCATTCATTCGGATCATATTTACCAATCAAATTCACTTAAAATTATCATAAAAATATGAATTTTACCAATAAAAATAATTTTTCTTTAAAGTATTACATATTTGTTATCGATACCCAACATTGTCCGTCGAAAATCAACACAATTTGATTCTGACAACAAATTCAATCAAATAAAAAATTTATCAAAAATGACTAAAATCGAATAAAGTCTATGTTTCCCACATAAATTTAATTTCACTAAATTAATGTAAAATCATAAAATATTTATCATGTTGCTCAAATAATTAAAATTAATCAGTAAATCAAGTATAAATTCAATAAAAATTACCAGTCAACCCATAGATATAATTCAACGATTTTCATATGTATATTGTTAACCACACTGAGCATCCTCTTAAAAATCTCTAAATTATACTACTTTTGTGATTGATATCCACGAAATCAATAAAATGGAAAATACAAATAATTAATTGACCACCCTTTTTTTATTGTAAAATCAATAAAAATTTTAGGTTTCACTAAAATATTTTTAAAAATTAACTGATTTAATCAACTATTTAAATATAACATAAAATTATAATTAAAATATCATTTACTATTCAAAATCTATCAGTCAATTTGATTCTAATTCTTAAATAATTATCTTAAATAGATGTTTCATAAACATTTTGATCATAAATTTAACTTTTATTTAAAATAATCCTAAAATCAAATCAAATCTAATAAATTATCAAGAAATTAAGTGTTTCTAAATTATAGATTTAACCTAATTTCTTCAATAATTTCATTAAAAACATAATCAAACCCTAAATCTATTAAAATTCAGAAGAAAACCATAAAATTCACAAAGATGATTAAAATTTACTAAAATAAATACCTCGTAAAACTAGATATCACTTAAATTATCATAAAATTTCCCTAAAAGCTCTAATTGATTTACATATCCTAAAATTATTTTATTTTTGTCGAGTACAACCTAATCTATTGAAAAGATGTTATTTATTTAATTAAATTTTCATTGAAATAACAAGTCAACAAATAGAATTTTAATTAGTAGAGATTATATTCTATAAAGAATATTTTCAGTGAAGAAGCAATGTTGGTGAGAGTACATTAAGTGTCTAAAATCATTGAAATTACTGGGAAAAAAAGTGGGATAGTTAAAGATATCTACTAAATAGATGAAATATCAATTGATATATTAAAAACTTACAAGGATAATATACTTTGAATGGAGAAAATATACATCGAAGAGGAAAATATTCATTGAAGAGAAAAATATTCGTTGAAGAGAAAAAACATTCATTAATAAGGAAAGCATTAATTGAAGAGAGAAAATATTCATTAAAGTGAGAAAATATGAATTAAAGCTACCAAATATTCAGTGAATCGAAAATTGCTTATAATAAATTAGATTGTAAATTTCTCAATGATGAGATGAAATATCAATTAAATATTGGGAAATACTTTAAATGGAGTCTGAATTATTCACTGATCAACAAATATACTTAAAAGATGAAAATATGCACTGATAATGAACGTACTATAAGAGTGGATGAATTAAAAATTCAATTAAAAATTATTAACAATTGAGTTGATTTCATTGGTCAATTATATTTAAATATATATATATATATATATATATATATATATATATATATATTTTTTGATGGACACTTATGGGCGGAGGAATAGTTATTAAAAACAATAAACGCGCGCGCGTATACTAAATTCGGTGGATGTATACAAATCCAACGAATGTTCAATAAATATATGAAAATTCAACAAATCCAACGAATATCCAACAAATCCAACAAATATATCGATAAGCGTAATTTTGTGGGTAGAAATTCCAGTCTAGCATTTGTCCCTTATTAAGGAATCGATGCCATTGCACAAGTATCGCATAGCCCCAGCTATCAGAGTACTACAGCCCAAGCTATGACAGCAAGTAAAATTGTTTCAGTAGAGACATTGACGATTTATTTGATTGATGTGAATATATTTTTATCGATTTCTTTTTATGTTTGTGATTTTTTATTAAATTTTATTATTAAAATATCATATGTAAAACTTTTCTCATATATTAAGCTATAACATGAATATTATATCAATAGTAAATTCAAAACACATTGAATGATATATTTTGAATGAACATTATGAAATTTATTGCTATTAAGAATTATTGTCTAAATGTAATTAATTTTGAATAAACTTATATTTAAATATTTGTTTTTGTTGTAACTATTGACAAGATATTATTTTTTTAATTCTTAAATTATTCTTTTATTTAAAGTTATATTTGAAATTGTTAAAATAATTTTTTATTGATTAGTAAATAGAATATTTGATTTAGTTTAATACTCAAATAAAACTTTTTGACAAACTTAAAATATTTTGAATAATCTCTTTATAAATTTATGGTTATAAATAAATATTATCCAAATGTTAAATTATTTTCATATTATTTATTCAATTGTAACTATTGACAACATAATAATTTAAATTCAAAAATAATAATAACATATCAAAAAAAAAAAGATTATTATTTCTTAAAGTAGAAAATACATCAATTTTCTGAATTTATTTAATATTACAAAAAACTAAATGTTTCTTATAATCGTAATACCAAATTATTTATCTATTCAAAGAACAACTTTATGTCTTTGTAGATTTAGGTGAGTACCTATAACATTTATTCACATGCACATTAAAACCTAATTTATTCAAGAACATTATATTCGCAACAGGTATTAATGATATCTTAGCCATTTAGCTTGCTTACATAAAAAACCAGATCTGAATTGTTTTGACTCGAAATTTTCAAAAGTCACTTTCTCATAATCCATACTGCTTAAAATTTTGGAGGTTGGATTGTGAAACTAATAGATTCAAGCTTTTGAACTACCGTATTATAGATAAATGTTAAGTCAATGATAATATTAATTTCTATTGAGAATGGGTAATGTTATTCAAACTCTTTTTCTGACCACTGGTTTTAATATTCCAAAGACTGAATCCTGTCCATAAGTCAACTAGTTTCAACAACGTCCTGAGTAATATATATATATATATATATATAATCCTAATATATAATAATTCAATGAATAACCCTGTAATTTAAATTTTCTAAATTTTACAATAAAGCGCTTTAAATCATGCAATTATTTGTAATAAACAATAATTAAATTAGATAATATTTGTTACAAATAATTTATATAAATTTGATAACTATTTAATCATCTGTTTTAATATATCATTCTATAAATCTAAATAAATTTGATATTTTAAATTCTCACTTTAGGTTAAAATATTATAAATTCTAATAAATAAAATTAATTTTAATTTTTACGAGTTTTTGCTTTTGAAATAAATCTAACTTGTTTATAATGTTGATTGAAAATATTTGGATTTTACTTTGTATAATTAATTATGTACATTCTATTCATTTTTATATGAATGAAGGAGAGAAGAAATGTTTTCTCGAAGATCTTCAAGACAATATTATCTTTAAAGGTATTTTTTTATCAATATTTTTTTATGATGAATCTAGGATATTATAAAATTGAATATTATGATGCAAATCAGAAAGCATATGTTAAGAAATCAACACATGATGGCTTACATGTGATAGTTTATGACGGAGATGGTGATATCATTATATCAAAAGTAATAAAAACATAAAGCTTGTGGCAATTTTTTTATTTTGAGTATGTTAGGCATATACAGAGGAAGGATTTTTTTCTTTTACTACTCACAAATTTGGTGAATTCAAAGTTTGTATTTCAACAGTTTCTGTGGCATGGATTGAGACCGTGAAGCTAGTAAATATATTATTACTATTATTATTAAGGCGACCATATAGCATTCACCAAAATTCTTTTCGAATTCCAAGCAAACCGTTCGTACTTTCTAATACCACAAAATCTCAAAAATTCTTTGAAATAAAAAATATAAACTTATTTATTTTATTAAATGCTTTTATTAGATTGAAAAGTTATCCGATCTTCCTCTCTATTTCCTTAAAGACCTTTTTACTAAAATAATAATTATATTATTATTAATATTGAAAGGATGTTGGTCTATTTTCATAAAAACCCTAAAACGCCAATCGAATGAAGAAATTATCCTCATCATCAGTCTACTATCATAATCTATGTAAAATGCCATATACGGAAACAATAATGATTTAAATATTTTGTTTAATAGCTTGAATTTTATCTTCATCTGTTTTGGCAGTATTTTTACCGGTTAGATGGCTCAAAAACTTTACTCCGTCATTTAAAAATTGGCATTTTCATGGACTAAGTCGTATTTTTTCAATTATATTTTCAATATTTTACTAATATTCATAATTTCTTTGAAAATATTAATATATCGTTCAAATAAAAAATTGCGAATTTTCAATCAAGTTATCCCAGCACTATATTCAGTAGTTCTTGGAAAGTCTCTGGAGCTGCCGCTATTTCAAATTGCATACGATTAACGCCATTTTGCATAGTCTTATGCTTCACCAAAATGCAATCATATTTATCCAATAATTTTTTAATCTTACAATTGATCAATTTTTGTCTTCATTTAAACTTTTACAAGCGCAATATCTATCAATTTATTTATTTAAATTTTATTATTTCAAGGCGTACTTAAAACTTTTAACAAAATAGTAAATGTTTCCAAAAAATCAATTAATCCAAATTACTTTCGGAGATCTCTTTTGCCACAATAAATTTGACAACTCTTCATTCCAATATTCCAATAATTTGAATTTGCACTCTAATTTTCCCCAATATTCCAATAAATGATTCATTTTCTTATCTTAATTTAACATTTTTCTAAAAATCAGCATTTTTGGGTTCAACCTTAACAATTTTGGAAAACCGTACTAAAAATTTTATTTTTATAGAAAATTAATTTTGATATGATGAAAAGATATGTAATAAGATTGTGATGCGAGTCTATAGTAAAAATATAAGAAAGCTAAAAGAGATTGTTTATAAAAGAAATTAAGCGTTAAAGTAAAACAACATGTCGCTTTTAGTTTTGTTTTAATCAAAAGATTTTATTTACTTTTTTACGTGAATATTAATTTTATTAAAAATTATTTGACAATTTCTAATTTCTTATCTTAAATAAATTGAAAATTGTGCATTTTAGCAACAAAATTTTAATATAAAAATCTGAATTTTTAATTACTAGTCCCAAAATTTCACTCCGGATGTTTAGAAATCTAAATTTGAGCTCTCGTTTTGTTTACTTTGTATTTTAAATGTAATCAAAGAACTCTTATATAATCCAATAAACTTCAAAAATTGTTTTTGAAAAAGTTTTTATTTGTCATACGAAGTGGCCAAACATTTGAACACTTTAAATATTTTTTCCTTCATAAATTTTTCGTTGATAAAATTTGCTCAATAATTTTTTACTAAAAATGCAATTGTTCATCATAATTTTATATTTTTCTTTTTAATTTTATTAATTCGGTGGATGTATAATTTCGTTCACTTTTCTGTTAAGAGCTTTTAAAAGAACGAAATAACTGAAAATATTATGGTACCCGGTGAAATGAATATGGAGAACAAATAAGAATATCCCAATTAATTTCCATCAAATTTTTGATGAGTACGTAATGATACATGTAACTTCGTTTTACCTTATTGAAATACGACTATTTCCTATTATTAAGTTCTTGTCGTTTTCCTCAATCTTCACCTTCAGTTAATCGAATTCTTATATATATTAATAACTTGATGATGTAACAGAATCATATATAATCGTTTTCTTATTATGTGATAATAAAAGTATCCATTCTCGTCCCTAAAAATCACCTTATTTTTCTGTCTGTTTCTGGTTCCCGGAGAAGTGAAGTGATAAAAACAACTTTCCGGGAGTTCTTTAAAATTTTTAATAATTTTTTAAAAAATTCCTTTTGCAACATAAATAGAAATATTATAGTAAATAAATAATATCACTAGCAAAATGATATCACTACTTGTGTAAATAAAAATAAAACTTTAGCAAAATGAATAACACAAAAAGATTTTTTCAAATAAGCTTCCTAAATTCCAGCGGCAATTTTCGGAAAAAAAATTTTTTACTTGAGTTTTAGAATGACAATATTTATATGGATTTTGTTTTTAAAAATTTATAAAATTATAAATGTAAATTTCCCAAGAATCTGAATTGTAATAATTTACTAATTTCTAGAGAATGCTTGAGAACATCTCTCTAGCCCATATTAACAATACGTTTTACAAATGGTTCATTCAAATTTTATTTTATTAATAAATCATGATGATGAGTGGGAATGGATTTGGCTGTCTTAATCCCTTGTATTTGACTTGCTGTCATTAATAATTACATGTGCATGCATCAGACAGTATGAACATTTTCTGATTATACAGGTTGAATTTGGAAATGGTGCATTGCTCACTGCAGACAGTATGTTTTATATATTTTTATTTCGGCCCTCGCCAAAAAATGTAAAACATGTCTAGCAATCAATGTGTTAAAAATATATTTCAAAATTTATGTTATTTTATTCCATTTTTTGAAAACATGAAAGCTAATTAATTATTTTAGAGAATTTATTTGGACTTCGAAACTTCAGAATCTGCTGATGATTACATGGATACTTTGAATAGGCAAGATTTAGATCAGTCAAAGGCAAAAATAAAAGCAATAATTCATATTATGAGAAATATACTTTCGCAGCAAAATTATCAAAGAGTAAGAAATTAATTGCATTAAAATCTACAAAAGTTGAGTGAATTTCATTGGTGTAATTTCCTTAAATATTCACCGTGTCCCCAAAAAGAAGCCACTCATTTGTAAGTGAAGGCTATAAAAATTAAATAAATTACTGATCTTTTAAAGAATTACTCTTGTTAACTTTAATCTGTACTTTTCAAAATTAGTGACTGATATTTGGTTTCGGATTTTTTTTATATTTGTAAATTGAATAACGGGTGAAAGCCATTTAGGTGAACTGTAATAAATTATTAAAATATTTTTTATTGAATATTTTATCCTGAGGAGAGTTAGGATTAGAAATAAAAAGATATTTAAAATAAAATTTACAATTTTTAAGTACTATTAGGAAGAATAAACATGCATGTCAGTAATATTCTATTTGTGAATTAATAAAATTTTATCACGCATTCAGAATTGCAAATCCATTAAAATGTTTGAAACAACTCAGAAGCTTTATTTAGAATATTTTATATATATATATATATATATATATATATATATATATATATATATATATATATATATAAATACATCAGCATAATATGTAGGGCACAAACACTACGCCTCCTGTGTATGGCGTAATAGAAATCGTGACACTGTGCCATCATTTTCCCTCCAACATATATTATACAATATCACTGCAAGAAGTTTCTTTATTCCAATTTAAGGTTTTTTCAAACATAAATTCATAACTTCTTATTGTCAGAAAATAATTCATTTTCAAATTATCAAAGTAGTGAAGATTTTGAAACTTAAATCATACGAGAAGGTAGAGACTAGAACAATGTTAATTACTTTGATTTAAAGGATTAATACAAAGGTAGAAACATGATAAAAATGAGAAGAATGTTCATCAATTATGAAAAAAGATCGAATGCCTAATTATATTCGTGATACTATTTAATTGTAAAACGAAATTCCATTGCAGAGATTTACAAGTTTTTAGTAGTCTGTACTCGATATGAACTGTTGGAAATTTAGCAGCGATATGAGACTTCACTCTTTTACTAAGCGTTTGTTAATGCACACTCTGTGTCAACCGATTTGTTATTTTGATGATCAAGTCCTAAATCAAGTTTTTTCTTTCACATTTTTAAATTTTAATAGTTTTTCTAAAAAGTTTTCCTAGTGTGGCCAGGGGGCTAAAACTGATGGCCACGCCTGCATTAATGCATCAAATATTTTATATTATGTTACACATAACCTATTACTTTTAGATAAAAGAAGAAAAATTTCGTGAAACAGTAGCATTTACCAACAGCAGATTATTATGGTGGAGTTTTATGCAAGCCTTCGTATTATTATGCGTGGGATTTTGGCAAATAATAAATCTTAAAACTTTTTTTCATAGTAAAAAAATTGTTTAATTGAAAATAAAACGATTGGAATGTTTATTTTTTAATAACAAACAACATAATTAATCAAATAATTAACGACTTCATCCTTTCGTCTACAGAATCGTCAAATGCTTCTCTTATTCTTATAATGTTATTTTTAGCTTCTTGGAATCTTTCTATGAAAATTTGAAAAAATATAAAAATGATAATGGAAAAACTGAATAGAAAAATACATGTTTCAATTAATGTGAAAATAAGCAACTTTAATGTGAGTTTCAATATTTTATCATAAGGAATAATAATAAACGGTTGAAAATATCAAAAATAATTTTTTTGCATAATTAGTACTCGTTATATAGCATATTATTGAAATTATTGACAATAATGCCTATTCCTTTGTCACTCAGGAGTCCAGAAAGTATCAATTGCAACACCATTAAATGACGAAAATATAACTGATTATAACACCAGTTATATTAATATAGGTATTGTAAAACCGGTATTACTGGTATTGTAGGTATTTTGCACAAAAAAGGCTTCGGTAGGAATTTTTGTAACCAAAAAAAAAGTGTCGAATTTTCCTTGGAGTGATTAATTTATACATAAATTTGGTTCATATAAAATTTTACATAAGAAACCAAAACCTGTCACGGAGCATCCAATAAAAACGCCCACTAAGAAGTGGAGTGAGGGAGTCTTCGAAAAATGGAAAAATTAGGGCCTTAGAGAGGTGTGGTCCAAATGCTTAGGACATCCACAGCACTATTGGTCATTTAAATATCATACATAATGGATTAATGATTTTTTAAAAAAATTTTCCTATTATCTTTTTTACATACTATATATGGTAAGTAAGTAATCGGCATGTTTCATGTCCCTATTTTTCTCATTTGATCATTTTAATTATGTATGCAGGTTTTTGCTCTATTTCCCATCAAATATTGTGTACTGCTATATATAATGCTTAAATTAAATTTAGCCTATATGCTTATAAATTATTTAAATTTCTGAAAATAAAGGATATCTTTTTTGGAGAGATGTTCCCGGGAGAAGCTCGTGAAAAAGGACAGAAATGGACAAGAGGGAGGGGATTAAAAATTGCTTATTTTTGGGGGGACGTTTATAATGGATGCTCCCTCATCTAAATTCACATTTTCATACAATCATTCTTATGTTAATTTTCAATTCTATCTGCCAATAATTCTGTTTCTAAATTAAATGTTTTCCTTAAATTTATAATGAATGATTGGACTTAATGATTCATGAAAGAATTACGACATCGGATGTCAGAGAACTTATCAACTACCATCAAAACCTCAAAGCCTTTATAAAAACAGAAATGAGAGGGAAATATTTAGAACTTCCTTATCAGCTTTCTTGACAATATTTCCAACTAGCGGGGAAAGCATTTCCATCCACAGGACTGTTTTGTATCAAAATTAGATCTACTTTAGGAAGTTTATGTTTTTTGAATGCATATCTTTTGGCACAAGTGAAATAAAATTAGTTTTCTTATGAATCTATACAAAATTCTTTTTTCACTCAGACAATTTGGCGTTATTTCATCGAAAATGCTAGATTAGGAAAATTTAACGGTGTAAAACAACTTATTCAAGAACAATATTTTATGGAAATGTTTTACAGCTTTGAATTAATTAAATCAAGTTATAAATATTCTAATAAGCTTTGTTGAAATACGGAATATTAAATGTGTATTAAGGCATATTAATCTTTATATCCAATGGCCTTATTAACAATACTTCACATATAACACGTTCACAATAATAATTAAAACTTTTAAAATCAGACATGTCTATTTCGCTATTGTGCTCACTAATATTGGTCAAACCCTTCAAACGATATGTGCAATAAGTCGAGTACAGAAATGACAGAAAGTCACTCCAATGCATTTGGGATTACATCCATTACATGTAAATTGATAAACGAGATCAAAACATAATCCAATCTTAATTTTTGAAGATATTTCGTAGCGTACATAAATCAGAAACGATATCATAATCCAAATTTCCAAACTGCTTCATTATCTTCCTATTATAATCTGTAAAACTTTACGAATGCGGCAATACCAAAACAAATTTAATCTCATCAACAATCGATTTACACTACCTTGTTAAATTACAATCAGACATTCTCAAGCATTGATCCTTAGAATTTTTATTCAATTTTTCAACAGTCTTTTATTATCAATAATAAAAATGATTTCAAATAGCCATTCTTTATCAACAACTCAACCAATTTATCAACTTTTTTTACCGAATTAGCAAAAGTGGAAGATAAAGACCATGAACGATTAATCAATCTTGCACCATATTTCTCTTATAGATTCAAAAAAACATTCTGTAGAAGTATCAAGACAAGTATCAGTTAGTTTGCTATAAATCTCTGTCTTATAATGTTTATCTTTGTGCAGAATTAATAATTTCAAGAAAAAAAATACGATTTAGTAACATTTTTATTACTAAATCTCTTATTTATCGAATTTTTTGAAATTGTTTCGTAAGCTTCAGATAAATGAAAGTTGACTAGATTTACACTTTTATATGTTAAAAAATTATTTATAATAAAAATAATTAATAATAAAATTAAGCATTAAAATGATTCTTATAGAATAAAATGCTAACTCGGCTATAAATTAAAAGAAAGCATGTCACTTTCTCTAATATGAATCAAGCGTTCGCGAGCTCTTCTAAAAGCATCTAAAAGCATAGCAAAATGTAATAAGAGTTTTGATAAAAGTTTTATAATTCAGCCAAAATGCTAATTTAGACAACTTACTGATGACTTCCATTACTCCGAAATGAATGTTACTCCCGCTGCAAATATTTCCCCATGAAATTAACAAAAACAATAACATATTCCTTACTACCAAATTTACCCCGTCAAAATAAAACATACCTTATGCGTCCTACCAATGACTTTGAGTTAGATTTGTTTAACTTTTCTTCAATAAATGCACTAAAATAAACATAATTATTAAAATTTATCATTTTATTAAGGAGATTTCAATTAATTACAATGAAATGGTAAATTATTATTTATGAAAAAGCAATAAATATTCAAAGTAATTGAGATTGGTTGCCATGACCAAAAATATGTGTTTTAGTAAAAATAGAATTTTTCCACTAACTATTAGGATATACAAATGTGTGTTGTTTCGACAATGGATCATTGGAGGAATTTGTCGTGTAACCCATCAAGTCTTTTAGTTAAAGTCAAAAATCACAGTGAAGAAGTTTTGATGTCTATAATATGCAAGAAAATTGCCAAAATGTCCATGGATTCATATTATACACAAAGATATAATACTGTTGGGCTATAAGCCATGTTTTAAACAAAAAAATATATTGACTATTTAATTGTCATTTAAGAAATTATAAAAATGGCTGCTATAACATAAGCATACACCACAAACAGAAAATAAAATTAAATAAAAAACACCATATAAAACAAAATAACATAATTAATTAAAACAAATAATTAATAAATTTCGCACACTATTGCATACAAAAATAAAGTAGAATACAAAACCGCCTATAACCTTGCAAAATAAGGTTTAGAAAATACACAGGCGGAAGTGGCGACCAGAATAAAAATAGAAATCAGCAAAAATAAAATATGTAAATTTAACAAAATTAATATTAAAAAATTAAGAAAAATAAATAGAAAAGAAAAAATTATTAAAATAAATAAAAGCCATTAAAAAACCCGAAAAATTGCCAAATGAGGTTTAGAATTCTCTGATTGGTCGCACACATGCACGAAAACACTATATATATAACAGCCATTTTCATAATATTTAACCTTAAAAAATTTTTTAAAACTGTTCAAACTTAGAACTGTAAAAACTTTGAAAATTCTTATTAGACTTTGTGAACCTATCTGATCGTAAGTGGATTTTTATTGATTTGATACCATAAATATATTTTTGTTATGTTATTGATTTCTGAATTTAATTAATTCAATTTTTATCATGGATGGCCGCGATGATTTTTAGTATTCGCGACAGGTCCCCCTAAACTAAATTTGTATATTCATATTAATTTGTGGAAAATGGTGAAGTAGCATTCAATTCCGGCAGTTAAATTTGCAGGACGTTGACGTGTTACTTTATCACTGACCACCCTTTGGTGTCTGCTTAGACTGGTCGGCTACGAATCGATCCCGGGGTAGGACACCGTAGGAATTCACCGTGGCGGCCATTGCGAGTTGGTCGGAGCGGTAAGAGGGTAATACGAGGAAGATCGCCCTAGTAAGAGGGGTAACATTTGTGTAAATGTTTAGGTAGAATAATGATTTTTTTTTGGTTTTAAATTCCTGTCGCAAATGGATTTATTGAGGGGACCGACTAGGGTTCGGAATAGTAACAAAAGAATAATCAACAGAATTTATTATTTTTTGGTTAATTTAAATCGTATCCTGTAGAGAATAAACATATAATATTGAATTTAAAAATAAATTAAGTAATGGTCGGAGCATCAGTTATTTTATTTTTTCGATTTTACCATTATTAGCTAACGACCAATTTTCACCTTAAACAAAATGCCGCAATAGTTAATAACCACTGTATTGTTGATGAACAATCCAATTATTTGAAAATAATAATTAATTATTACCCTATTATAATCATTAATGTAATTAAATTAATAAAGATTCATCTCAAGAAATTCCTTTTCGTTTATAGCCTCTTCTCTGTTCCAAAAACATTTGCGGAGAAAGTGCGTTTAACTAGAAAATCTTTTTGAAGAAGAAAATCCAGAATATGCAATCCAGCTATAAAATACCAAAATTATCGAAACCCAAGGCAAACGCATCTACCCAACCCAATATCCAGAATGACAGCCTCACCCACCTATCTTGTCAACAAAAATATGATAAATTATTCGCGGAGCACGAACGCACGCTGGGTACGTGGTTTGCCCCCGAAGTGGTGAACTCCCTGCATAAACAAATCCATAGTCTGACCAGATGTCGGGATGACCTGATTTCCGAAAATCGGGCTCAAAGGATCGTTATCAACGATCAGAGCGCCGTATTGATCGCATCTTTCACAGAAACCAAATTAACTAAGCGGATAGCCGGCTGCGATCTAGCTATACAATTGAACCTAATACCAGAAAACCATATTCCGGAAAAGAGCGAAATTGGCCCAGCGCAAACTCCCAAAACGAGTAAGAAACATAACCCAAGTAAAAACCGGCGACGCCGTGAACGACGTCGAGCCGAAGGAGTCACACTGTTGACAAACGCAGCCAAGGTGCTCAAGGAAGCCGCAATTCGGGTCGCCGAGCAACGTCCAGAAATTGTCAAGTCAGACAAAAAATTGCCTGAACCGGCGAAACCCGTGGAATCAGTGCTTCGAATCTGCGCCGGCAAAGATAACGAAATGATAATTTGCTTGGACGTATCCCCGGTTTTAGCCACCACGTCGAAACTCATCAACTTTCATCGGATACTGGACCGATGAGTTCGGGGACGAGCTCTGCCACTCGGTTCCCCAGGTCGGATCTACTAAATTAAATCTCGGCCGAAAACGAAAATTCCCTGTGATATTGACGAATAGAGACGAGCTTTCGCTGTCGATTTTCTTATTGTATTGGATTGACAATAGATTTATGTCTTATTTATATTTTTTTTGTATTTCTTTTATCAACATTATAAATTTTAATAAAAATAAAATTTTTGTAATTATTATTAATTTTCTAGTGATATTTGGCTTTTCAGTATTAATAAATAATGAATTGATGTTCACGGTCTTGTCTGAGTATAATATAATGTTAGTGGAGCTTAATTCCTACGAGTAGCATGATTGAAAAGGTTTATTTAACTCAGAGAGTTAACATGAGTTAACAGAGAGTTAAAACAAAATATTGATTGATAGTCGAAAAAAGAAATTATGAAAAAAAAATTTTTATGTTGGTGTGAAATTTAATTTTTATGCACAAAAGTTTTATTTCAAAATATAATAAGTTTTTAGTTCATTGTTCTTTTGCTCAACGAAAAAAGATAAAGTTGTGTAACGTTTTTTAAACATATGTTGTTTTTAACTGTATTGAAAAAATAATAAATCATCTAAATCTCAACAGATGGTCCGAAAATTCCTTTTTTGAAATTATAATTTCTTCGCATACATTTGTAAAAACAATAGTCCACGCGCACCCACTCCTAAAGCAAAAGTGCGATTTCAATTGGACGATAGCAGGATTATAATGAATCGTACCACGAAATTAAACACTATTACGGAAATCATAAATTAAAATCTAACATCTTTGTATAAAATATCGAGCACATATTGTTTCTTGTTTTTTTCTACATTATTTATCTTTTCTTGATTTTTTATAAATGTTTTGTTTTCTGAAATAGCCCAATCATATTAAATTTTCACTGAGAAAAAAGTCTCTCATCCAATTTTTTTAAAATTATTTACTTTACTGGTCCGTGGTGCCGTTTTGGTTGAGAAACAATTATATAAATAACATCAATATTTTTAAAAATACTCCGTGTGAAAATTTTTCTAGTTACTTAAAATTGTAATATGTTTTTGTTGTCATTTTAATCAATAATATTTGATATCCTTCCATTTATGTTATTAGGTGAGTGCAAAAATAATACAGTTTTTATGTATGTATAAATTTAGGATTAATAGTTCGATGATATTTTTTCATTGATCATAGCTAAAGATTACATCGATTTAAAGATTATTTTATCATCATTCTTATTACATGTATCGTTTTTAATTAAAATTATTGTTTTATTTACTTTACTAATTTAATAAAAAATTCTCAAAATCAGAGTTTTTCCAAATTTATTACTACGAATTTAAACTCTGGTGTAGTGCAACTCTAACTGATCAAAATATCAACCAAGTTTTGGGTAAAGGTTTGTGCAGTTATTCATTCGTTTCAAAATTTTTGAAGTGTAGAAATCAACTTTGAAGACAAAGAAGGTTGAGCCATCCCTCTATTATTTTTGACGAACAATTGAAAGCGATATTCGAAGCTGATCTGTTTAAACCAACGCCAAAAGTAGCGGAAGAAGTTGGCGTTGATAAAACAATCATTTGAAACAAAATGAATCAAAGGAATTTCCAACAGACAATCATTTTTTCAACATTTAGAAAACTTTCTTAGTGGTAAAATCTTCAGAAATCAGGATTTTGGAGAAAATGCCTTCCGAAAGTTTGACGCTACCCGGGACTAGAATTTTAATGTTAACGAAAACGGTATCAAATCTCATGATTAATAAAGTTCAGTATTCACCGTTAACTGTGTATTACGATCATAATGATGTTGTATTGCAGTATAGAAAAAAATAATAAACGGAATGATCTAATGTACCTCTTAGACATATTTAATTATTACACATTTTTTAGTTTTACCTATTTGCGGTTAAATAATATCCAGCTCATGTACACTGAGCTTGATATCATAATAGAGCTTAAGTAATTTATTGAACTTAATGTCCAATTAAATTAAAAGTGTATTTAAAACTATATATAATCTCCATTGTGATATTATTATTATTATTATTATTATTATTTTTATTATTATTATTATTATTATTATCATTATTATTATTATTATTATTATTATTATTATTATTATTATTATTATTATTATTATTATTATTATTATTATTATTATTATTATTATTATTATAAGTATAAAACGGTGATTCCTTGGTAGCAGCATAAATTAATATATCAGATCAATGAGTAACAAAATAATCCCTTGCTGCGAATTAATAAATATATTTTGGAAAAAAATATTATTATTATTATTAATAGAATTATTTCTATTATTATTGTTACTGGCAGTTATCAGTTGATCATTAGTTTATATGATTTTGGTTGTAATAAACGTTCATACATCATTAAAACCAAAATTTTTTAAATTAATTATATTTAATTACATTTATCGATTTTGCACACATTTAACATAATTATTATGGAGGTTTTTGTTTTTAACAGAATATATTAGAAGTTGAAATTTATTAACTTACTTTGATTGTTGTATACAATTCATTTTCAAAACAACATATCCAGTTGAAGCAGTACGAAAACCATATTTACTTAAATATTTACCCTATAAATAATAAAAATAATGATAATAATATTATGAGGATACTTCAAATGTTGCTGGAATAGAAGTAAATGTTAAATCTTCAAGTTCCGCACTACCGCCAACAAAATATCTTCTTAGTTCATTTGTAATTGAATTACTTACAGGTCTCCAGCATGGTACAACTCTTTTATGAACACCTATAGAATATAGTAAAAAAAGTAAAGATTTTACTAATATAATGAAGTCTAGGACAGGGCTAAGCATCACATTTCCGTAAGAATCAGGTTATACTTTTTGGTGTAACGAAAAGGTTGAACTAACATTTGATGTAAAACTTTATTATTTAATTATCTAATAAGCAATGTCGAAATATTATGTAAGTAATAAAAACCATCTATTCAACGACTGGAAACCTAATAAATTACTAATATGATCTAACATTTTGTCATTTCATATTTTGCTTCTTAACACGCAAAAGAAAAAAAATGGGTGCTCAAAAAATAAAGACTTAATATCTAAAACTATTTAATAACTTGTCTATATCAACTTATTTAAATATTTCAAAAGTATCGAATTAAAAAATTTGTATTTATATACCGACAATGGCTTCAATATTTTGGGCAAGCTTAAAAAGAAAATAGTATCTTTTCGTTATAAACAAGACTGTCTAACACAAATCTGCTTAGGAGCCAATATGAAAATTATCGTGATTTATAAGAGCCAATGAAAAATTATATTATTATTACTTTTATTTATGGTTTTTTATAGCCATATACTAAATGCATTATTAAATGCCACTTTATTTTTTAAACATTTATGAAATTAATTCTTTAAAATCATAGAAAATCGATGCATGTTTTTTCAAAACTTCATTTTAGAAAAAAAGGTTTTTTTCCATGAAATTTTGATTTTTTTATAAGGGCTACGATCTTGTTAATCCGGATTTATATTGGGAGCCATGAAATATATCTAAAGAGCCACAAGGTCGATAGACCTGAATTAGAAGAAAATTTTGTTTATAAATGGTATATGGATGATATTTTTCTTATAGTTGAAAACCAAAGACTTTGCAGAGTTTGCATTATATTATTGGCTTTCATAAAAACATTGTACTCATATGTGACGAGGATATAGAGTAAATTATTTTATTCTCCGACTTGTAATTTCAGTACGAGGATCTATATTATGAGACAGAGATTTGTAGAAAACCTAATGATACTGATCTTTGTAATTATCCTGAAAGGTTTTGTGAATTTACGTATAATAGAAATATGATGAAAGAATTGTTCATACATGTTATTTGTCTTCTACTTTCGCAAATTCAGTAAACGGTGTTGATAAAGAATGGTTATTTAAAATCATTTTATTAATGATTAATTTGAATGCTTAACTTATTAAGTTAAATAGCTTTTATTTTAAATTATTTAAATTTAGAGTTGGATTATTAAAATGTTTTTCTTTCATGATTTTAAACACTATTATTATTATAACTCTAATAGTGATTCTCCAGAAAAAGTAAGTTATGTGTCCTATCCAAACTCTTTCAATATACCCAAAAAGATCCTTCACATATATGTTATCCAGACAGCGGTCTTCCTTTTTCTATTTTTTGCGAGTAAATAATCGGCTCTTAAATATTTTCTAATTTTGCCATCTCCTCGGAAGGAATGTTTTAAAACATATAACTGTAGAATTTAGTCTTTAGACTCTAACATTTGGCATGATATTTTAAGAGTTGCCGATTATTACTTAGATCATTAACTTACAGCACGAAATCGGTTAATGTTAAGTTGCTTTCAGGAGAATTTATATAATTCCCAATTAATTTTATTACTTGTTTGAATGGAGAGTCTTTTCAATCCCGCCAAACATTACTTATTACTCTGCTTTCCTTTTCACAATAACTTCCGCCCTCCTTGAACGCGAAGTTTCCCAAAACAGTTTAATTTTAAAAATAATTGATTATTTAAAATATTGAAATATATCGTAAAACGTATGTCTGAGTCAGGCTTTCTATAAATTATATCATTTTCAGGTTTATTTTATCAATTATACAACGGAACATAAAAATTAAATCGGTTTTATATGTTATTATATATAATTAATTTATTTTTCAGGATTATTGAATATCAAAAAATTGTCCATCTACACATACACAGATAATATATAAGGTATATAAATTATCAAGCATCATAGGAACCTGGTGTAGGTGGGATTTGAATGTAACCGTACCCTTCGGTTCGATATCGAGTCCACGAGTCAATGGAAAATACTTCTATGTAAATAACTGGCCATTTAATACTATCATCTATGAGCAAATAAAGCATCGTTGTTATGCAATTTCATTTAAACACGTTACCAGCTTCATTTTCTTTATATGTATTTTTCTGATATAGCATATCGAATTCAATTGGAAAGCCGAAATGAGACAGATAACCCTGATATTGTGAGATAAATTTTATAAGTAATTTAGGAGAGGTTTACTGTTTTAGTTGTTTTTCCTCGGGATAATTGTGTAATACCAGTAAGTTGTTCGAGATTAGATACTATCCAGTCTAAATGTAGTTTTGATTTGAAATTAAATTAAGTAAATATATAATATATATAAATAGCTTGCCAACTCTCCCGTTTTCGCTGGGATTCTCCCGGAGTCGACGTTAATCTCCCAGTTTTAAGTTTTTACAATATTTCACTATTTCCCAAGAAAAAGTTGCAGTTTTCGAAGTTTAACTTTTATTTTATATTTTCAGAAAAGAACATAAAGCTACAGTGTAGCATTGTATTTTGAATTTTATTTTAGTTACCAGGAAGTTTAAAATGTTGTTTTATGTTTTCTTCTTACCCGCGTTATTAGTATCCCGTATGTTTTTCCGCTGTTTACAATTTAATGGCCTAAAAACTTATTAAAACAATATAGATTATAATAAATATACAATCATAATTTTTTAAAAAAAGTGGATCACCATGATGATGAACAGTAAACGGAGAAGTACTGAAATGATATAAATGACTAACGGTGAATGTGACTCGGACTCTGTTATAGATAAGGTTAACATGTGTAAATCAAAAAAACGCCTGTTATATTTATTAGGCGTTATAATGTCTCCCTTTTTATAATCTCCCGGGTTCGAGGTTGTGGGAGTTGGCAACCCTATATATAAATGTGTGTAACGCTATTTCTGTAACATTTGATAACAAATAAATTTTTTTTAATTCGATTACTTTTAAATTAAATCGACATCATCACAATTTTCAATCTGAAAATCGACTTTTTTTCTATAGAATGATCCATAATATAATCATTTATTCCTTTTACTATTTTAAATGTTATAAAAATATAAAAGTCACTAAAATGTGTAGAATGAATGAAATAGAAGTTAATATATTTGTTATTGCATTTATTTTGACGTTAACGTTATTAAAATAATGTCTTCAAACTTTTTCACTAGTAAATTCTTGATGAAACGTCCCTCCTTTACTGTTGAATAATATTTTACCTGTTGAAAAAATAATTTAATTTGCTTTGTGATTAAAGTTTAAAAAATAAAATTTTTATTTGTTGTTTTGTTTGACATTTTATTGATAATAAATCGAATTTAATAGATACACTGAATATTTCAGATATAGGCGTTTTTAATTGGAAATTTCCAAGTTTTTGAACCTTATTGACATAATATTTTAATCCAAAAAAGAAATATTTCTGCCTGAATCAATGCACTTGAAAAAATTCGACAGCTAACCTTAACAGATCCTTCCATATTGGGTGCTGCAAATGAATTGATGAAAATGATAATACCCTTTAAAAATGCAGGAATTTTGATAATTATTGACAAATTCATCTTTTTGGTGGACAATTGACTATAAATGAAAAGTTCCCAAAGTGGGCGCTGAAGGTTTCTAGGGAGCGGCAGCGGATTAATAGGCAATTGGGGGCTTTTAAGTAGTATTGGAGAAGGTGGCCACAAATAGAAGAAATTAATCACAAACACTTTACAAAAATTCATTTTTGTCATTTTGCAATCGAAATCATTAGAAATTTAAGTCCTGAATTATAATTCATTTTATTACATTTGCAAAACAGATGAGTCTCAACGGCAAAGGATGTTTGACAACTATTACCCAATTTATTCACTTCTGTCCGTTTCGAAATGACTATAATGTATTACTAGATGTAATTAACTTTGAAAATATCAGATGACTTGAATGGGGAAAACTGTTATAATAAGGGGGCGTTAAAAGACATTAGTCTTGCAAAGTGGGTGCTAGTTCCAAAACGTTTGAGGACCACTGGTGTCAATTTAAAGAATGATTTACAGAGTCTTCCTTAACCATTGAATATTGTTTAAATGAGGCGCGCTTCAAATTTTCTGTTTTTATTAACTAAAAAATCCACAATTAACATAAAAGGTTTATACATTAAAATTAAATATAAAATTTGTTTATTTACATTTCACATAAAGGTAAAATTTCCAGTTACCGGTTTACTTTATTTTTTTGATTTGAAATGTTTACAAAAACTCAAAAATTCTTTATTTGATTCTCTTTTGAGAATCTTAGGTCAAGAAAACATCAAAATAAACAATGAGATGCTTGATGGTATATGGTAACCGGATAATTCGTCGGTGGACAATTCGGGTTAGGGTTAGTAGTCAAACTTTAGAGAGAACCAAACGAACGTTGAGCGTATGCTTACAGGTGAAATTCCTCCTCTGAGGTAAAAAAATATCGAGATCTGGATCTTCGATTGCGCACTGTCTCAATGGATTATGAAAATCGCACATCAATCGATTATTTGCGGGGCTGCAGCCACAACATTAATTTAATTGATTAATAAATTAACCCTTTCAGACACTTTGTAACAATTTTGTTAAAGTCAAAAAAAATCGTACAGGATTATTCAAACATTTTATTGTATCAACATTTATTTGTGTTAAATTAACTTTTTTTATAAAATAGGTTAATTTAATATTATAATGGATTCTAATGGATAATAAAGAATTAACACTTGATAATAAATAATGATAAACTGGAAAATCTAACAATATATTTTATTTTTATTATTACGTAACGTGTATGGTGGCTTAATTAAGTATTCAACATTCTAAATACAATTAATATATTGCCCGCGACGAATTGTCCTAAAACCATGGTATATGAAATAGTAGTATTTCTATTAAAACGATTATCCGCCATTATGTCTACATTTGATCTGTTCTTTTGCTTTTAGAATTTCATTTATCTTCATTTAGATTTCAACTATAGATCAATGTTATAGTGATTGCTTTAAATGAAATCGATAGTTTTAATTCAAATTCTATTATTAAATTAAATTTAATATGGATTTTGACATTATTGTAATAATTAAATTTGAATTGTTTCAGAAATTACTTTCTTAGAGAATTGTTTAGAAATGTTAATCTTAATTTCAAAATAATGAATTTAAATGCAGTTAGGCAAGTAAGGGTCGCAATGTCTAATAAAATATGTGTAAATCATCAGGCAGCATTTTATTGAAGAAACTGAAAAAGTGAAGAAATAATTGAATCTATTCCTCCAGGCAGTAGAATGAATAATGATGCGTTTAGTCCTCCAGAAAGAAGATATAATTTCACTGAAAATGTTTTTGACAAGAGTTATTTTGCTATAAAATTTTAGAAGAATAACTTTTGAAAAACCGTAACATATGAGATGATATTGTAACTCGAAAAGGGGATGATTAAACCTGAGGAAGCAGACAAGAATTAGAATATGAAATTTAGGTTTCTCGTAATTAAAGGTGTTGAAAACCAAATCATAAGTGATTCAATAACCATAATAAAGAATGAATCAAAAGACCAAATGTTTATGTAGTTTTTAAAATATTTTTGCACATGGAATTTTTTTTATTTTGCCAAATTTCCAATATTGGGTGGGAGTTAAGTGTCTTGCTGATCTTATCTTTCTCGAAATATTTTAAATAATTATTAAATATAAATAAATCTGCTGATATAAAATTTAATTATAATTACCTTCTGGAACATCAACAAAATATTGCGCGTAAATATTTTGATGTTCAAAATCGTATGCATAAGCTAAATATAACAATTATTAATCTAATAGAATATAGTTATATTAAATAAAAATATTTATTCCTTATTAATATTAATAAGGTGGATTTTATCTGTCACATATATTAGCTATATTGATCTTGGTATTGATTGTATCGATAGAAAAAATTTTAATTAGTTTGTTATTTATTAGATTTTTAAAAATATTAAGAAATTTAATTAATAACTTTAAACAAATAAATAAATTACATTCTGATATATTTGTATAATTTATTTAAAATAAAATAATAGGAATTTCTTTATGACTTTCCGGTAAAATTTTCATAAAGAGTTGTTTTGAGTTGGAGGAACTTTGACATAGTTTGTATATTTTACGTAGACTCTTTGAATTACCATTATACATATATTTTGTCTGTATTTGAACTAATGTTTTTGATGATTTTCATTAGTGTATCAGTTTATACTAAGTTAAAACTTCCTTTCAAAGTAACGGAAGAAAAAATTCTAATATCATACAAAATAGTTTGCTACATCCTTTTGTGATCTATTTAAAAACTTAATTGAAGTATAAAATATTATTTATTAATACCAAAAAAATTCACTTTGCAAACAAAACAAACTAATATGTATCCATAAAACGCAAAGATTTTAAATCACGAAAAATGCACTAATCTCTAGACTGGGATAAAAGTTTAAACATAAATTTATAAAAAGATATTATATGCATAAATATAAGTCAAAAAAATCTGTGTGGAATTAAAAATACTTGACTTTTTGTTTATATTTGAAGTGATATTTTATCATACAAGTGGTTCAATGTTTTTATGAACGAGGTTCCTGTGTTCAGGTCATATTGCACTCTGTAAACGGCATTCTACAACAAATATTGAGTAACAGATCTGCGGATAAAGTCGATCACGAGAGTAAAGCGATATTATTTCTGTGAAATTTTGATAGTACAACTGAAATTATTTTATGATGCTTATCTATTCGTGTATTATAAAAATGAAATTTCAAGATGATTTAATTTACAAATAGTTCTGCGAGAAATCATTTATCACGAATTTGGATCCAAAAAACATCACGGTTTGTCATTAAAATCTATTGGACTACAAATATTATAATTGCGTCTATAAAAACCTGCGGTTTTGAATTGAGAGTTATCGCGAACCTTTCGAGGTGAAATATTTAGTAGAACGGTACGCCGCTAACCATTTTTAGCGACAAATTTAAAATGTAACTGTTATGTTGTCTCCTGCTTTGAAATAAGAAATGCAGCTAGCTCTTCTAATTTTCAGAATAAATCAATCTCTACGCTCAATTTTAATAGAATAGGTTTCTTTCCTCTTTTTTTCCTTTTGAACATTAATACTTTTTATACACCTCAACAACTTTTATCTTGTAGAATTTGGATTACAACATAGAGTTACAATTTATTAGCAATATAAGTTAAATTATGTCATTCCCATAAGCCAATCTTTTTAAAATCGTTTAATTTTCTGTGTCGCAAAAGATTATGCCCAACGGAATAAAAATTACATACAATTGATCAAAAATATATATTCGATGACATTAATTAGTAAAGATATTTAAAATTATCTTGTTTTAATAATTGATTATTTGGCACTATATGAAATTGAAATAAATGAAACTTGTGACGGAAATTACGCCTTTTAATATGATTTAGATCTAACTTTATTTAAATCAAATCTTCGTCAATATATAGTTTTCCATTGAATATAGTCATTTTATTATTCAATGTAATCATAAAATAGATAAAATATACTAAGTTACACAGATATATATATATGGCATTACAGTGCAAATAGAAAGATTTCGATTTCTTATTGATAAAGCCCTCTTAATTGCTTCTTTATCAACTCGTTTTACCATATACGTACAAATGATTTATCTTTTATCGCTTCTCTTCAGAAATAATATTTCTTGTCCTTTGATATTTTAATTATCATTATTATGACTATTGACTAATAAATTTAATTTAATTAATAATTCATGCCATATTGAATAATAAATTGATATTAATTAATAATTTATGCCATATTGAATAATAAATTGATATTAATTAATAATTTATGCCATATTGAATAATAAATTGATATTAATTAATAATTTATTGCTATATTGAATGAAAAAAGACTAATGACTGACCAATCCTATAAGAATTATATTTCGTTTAAATTAGCTATAATTACTTACAATTTCCCATTTTTATATGTAAATATGGAGTTAAATATATTAATAGATAATATTCTCTGTGATTGTTACATTTTTTAAATTTTATAGAATTAATTTACAATTCTAAAATAAAAAAGCACTGTCCCGTGTGAAATTTCATAATCGGATAAATAGTATTTGGCAGAAATTAAAATCTTACCGATTTCTCCACTAACGAACAGTCTGATTGAGTCGTTAGGAATCTTATTTTTCACAAAAATATTAATTTTCAATAAAATATTATTTAGTACTTTATTATCGAAATTAGGTCCTACTAAACTCTGTATCCGATTAGTAGATCTTGCATATAGCTGGAACAATTAAAAAATTAGCACATTCATTAAGTGATAATATAATATCAAAATTCCTTTGTATAATAAAATTTCTTTTGCACGATCTTTTTAAACACCAAAATATACTTGATAATGAAATAAGTGACATTGAATAAAAGCACGTTAGGGAACGTCCATAAATGACGACAATGCTATTATTACACCAGTCATCATAAATTATCATAAAAAAAGACAAATATTACAAGTAGATTTATTAAATTTACATTTAAAGTTGATGGTAAATATTTTAAATTACACTTTCATATTTATTATGAATTTCTGTTCATTTGTGATTGATTTTCCAAAAGCTAAAATTTATTAAATTTAAATATTGCCTACATTACATAATTTAAAATACATGAAAATTTTCAGTGTTTAGTAAAGCTTGTTGAAATTCACTCATATAATAACTTAATTAAAGACATTGAGATAAAAATTGGGGAAAATTAAATTCTGATGATTCTACTCTGAGCATTCTTGTAGATGGGGAGATGGCATTGTAAGATTTATTTTAAAGTTAAAATTAATTTAATAGTTAAGATTTCAGACATTTCTATCAAAACCATTCAATTTTGCAAAAGTGATTTTTTATAAGGTTTATTAACAAGTTATAATTAATTTATTTAATCATATCAATTATATTTCAATCAATTTCAAAATTTGAAAGACGATATAAAAGCAGGTGAATTGAGTCCCATGTCTTTTCAATGTATATTCGATGTTCTGAAGGAAGAACTTGATAATGAGCTGATGAAAGGAAATCATAGGATTTTGATGAACTAATTTGTACATATTTGGAGATTTTTGAAAAAATGCATTTATGGAGATTAATCTCTTTTATTACTTCAAAATAAATTAAACTGACTTTATATTGAATATATTCCAAAAATAAACTATTTATTTAATATTCATAACAATTATATACATAAATTTATTTTTCTGTTTTTATTTAGTAAATGCCCTTAATTTGTGTCCTTAACTCAAGTAGGAGTGTTTATGTTATATATAAATAAATAAATTAATTAGTAATGATATTTTACATAATTTATGAAAAAAACCGGTGTAAGTATTAATTTTAAATTCTAGTTAATTAAATGATTTATTCTCTTTTTTATTTAATATAAATAGTTTTCAGATTTTATGATAAATTTATGATCATTGAGATAAGATATTTATATATTTATTTTAATACACACAAAATTTTCACAATTCACGCAAAATGTCTTGTTTGCTCTGACATTTAGGCCGCATATAAGGCGATTGCGTCCAATTGACTCTGGACATCAAATTTTTATATTAAAAATTTGAAATTTTGCCAAAACTTTTAAACGAGTTATATACACTTAAAAATCTTGCAATGCTAAAACATGTCTACGTGTCTATTTTATTATATTCAATAAAATGTAGTTATTTTTATATTTATTACATAATGTTTAATGTAGAAATTTCTCTACATTATGGATTATGAATTTTGAATTTTATAATTGAATTTTGTTTTAAATATATATTTAAAATCTATATTTCAATATGTAAATTCTAACTGTTAATTAATTTTATATTTAAAATTTGAACGGCCCCACATTTAGGAAAGAATCTTTTAATTTCAAATTACTATACTTTAGTTTCGACAGTTCTTCACTAACTGCATATTGCAGAAAATCATCAATTATTTAAGCTCACATTTACTGTTGATAGAACTCCAGTCTTTATATTTTACCACCATGTTTGTTATTGAGCTACATTTGATTCGAAAAATACAGCTTTTTAAGCTTTAATTCTGGAACCGTGTATAAAAGATCATGCAAAGAGAAAGTTGATTGTATTTGCTAGAAAAATTAGTCAAAAATATTTCTTGCTGTGATTTTGGATTTCGGATGACTCACATTAAAACAGAACCAACAAAAGCTTTGTGAAAACCATTGCAAATCAATATTAGACTAATTTCGAGCTTTTGGTTCTCATCAGTACTATGCAGGAGGTTTGAGGATTTAACTTGGGATTTACACTGGTTATAACAAGGGCTTTATTGATGTTAAAAATATCTCAGTCAATTTATAAGTTTAAATAACTAGTGAAATATTATGGAAACATTATTGTTGTCAAATTACTTCTTTTAGCAACTTCATTTCCTTTTCTTTTTCCGAAGAAGGGGTGGGAGTAGAAATATTTTTGATTGAATATTCAAAGTTCTCTATTGGAAAAATAAAAAGTTCTTTTAGAGATTTTATGAAACCTTTGTTGAATGGATTTTCCACAACATAAAGAGTGTCGCCTTTACTAAAATCAGGTTGCAGTACAATACAACCGCTTTTATCCACGCTAATTTTACAGAGAACAATTTCCTGTGACTCAAAATTGCTGCTGTCTTCATTTAGGTCATTGATCGGATAACCTAGATCAGCCATAATAAACATCTCCTGTTCTGAACTGCGTACTGAATGGCGAATTTCATTGGGATCTTCAAGTACTGGATTATATTTGCCACCGCTTTTCCATATTTCACTTTCAAAATAAATAGGATGCGAGTAATATTGAAATAATAGCTATTAAATTACTCTACACTTTGTTTCTTTTTATCAACCATTTCTCCAATATACGACAAAGTATTTGGATCTTTTGTTGTGAGAATCTATATAAAAAAATATCAGAATAGTAAAATTGGACCTTGAATAATTATTAATAGTAAATTACTAGTATTTATAAGAATAGAACACAACATATAAAACTATTGATCAGTGACTACAAAAGTATTTTGGTTCACCATTCCTTAGTTCAAAAACCTATTCCTCAATGCCTACTAAAGCAATAAGCATGACAGACTGCGTGCCGCAGTAAAAGTATAAAAATCAAAAACAACCTGAATCATACATTTATTTCATATTATATAAAATGTTTATTTTAGTCAAGCACGACAATAAGAAAGGTTTTAGAATTATATTTTATACATTTTTAGCATTAATAAAACTATTTAGTATGCTCTTCAATTAACTGCTCAAGAGTTATGGGATGGTCCTAAACGTCCTTTTGATAAATCTTCGACCAGAAATACACCTTTAGATTTCTTCACTAATCGATCGGATCAACATCGTTAATAACCTTAGCCCCAGATCAGCTATTCCCAAACTTTTAAAATTACTTGAATAGCGTCCCTTATAATTTTTTTTAAATAGGTCACGTTTCCTATAATATGCTAATAATAATTTTTCTAAAAAATCACTTGTGTTATACAAAAAAATCTTAAGTGCTATAGATTAAGCCATTGCTTATGTACCAGTATTAATAAAAACACTTGATTTAAAGATGCTGCATGATTGAAGACAGGATTCAAACAGGTTTAAATAGTGCTAAATAAAATCAATGAATTGTTACCATTAACTAAGTTATTAATAATAAGAATTATTGTTGGAAAAACACTTAGCAATTGTAAAATATATGAAATTAATAAAATATTAATAATTCAAAGATAAAACTCATTTTCATATTTTGAAAGAAAATTAAATTGTTTATTCCATTTGTTCGGTTATAATAAACAAATTGTGATAAAAAATCACACATAAATATGAAATTAACATTCAAACCAATAAAACGGTCAAAAATCTAAAAATGTTATTCAAGACATTTACACTAAAAATCTCTTCACGGTCTTCCAAGTCTGAGAACCACTGCTGTATATAATGGAAGAATATTTTAGTTATGACATAAATAATGCAACGCCTGATAAATTACAAGTTCAATAAAAACTATTATCCTTTTCCTTAGATTAAAACCACAATTATATGGCTTTAGTCGAAGTACTTTTCCTTTAAGTCGTGTGGATTCTATAAAACTGTGACAATTATCAATGATACACAAAATGTACGCATTGCTTATAATCTTATTTCCAAGAATCCTGAATGGACATGTTTACAACAAAATATAACCAAAAAATATTTAAACAAAATCTCACTTTAATAAGTTATTGAAAAATATTTTCCTTGAAATCCGCTTAGATTAAGCGCGCTTTATTTAGTAGAATTAACTTTTGAAGAATAAAATGATCCGACAGAAATATGAAAGAACGCAGTAGTAAAATTAAAATCGTAATCAAATCCTTTATCTTTCAACATAACGTATATGTGAGGCTAGTTTATTTCCTGCGATCACAAGAAAGGGTTAGGGCAAGAAGTTGCACTTAAAGATATCCTTGACAACTATTCAACCTCCGAATTCATGAAACAACACTAATTGGAAGTTTGGCTTCGATATTTAACAATAATTTTCTCATAAAAGATTTGAAAGTAGTATATATATATATATATTTCAAATTAAATTCAGCAAAATTTAAGATTTTGATGCTTGAATAATAAAATATAAATTTCTCCTCCAATAGAAATGATGATGGCAATTTCGATGCACCTTCAATAAAAAAGGTTGAAAAACTCCCGCAAAACTCATTTTTGAATGTTTTCCAAAACTTTTAAGAAACATTTTATAAATAAATTTTTATCACAACAATTAATAATGATAAAAATTAAAAAATGTCATTCTGTTTTGATATTAAATGTTAGTGAAACGAATCTAACAAAAAGAAATCTTCATAAAAAAAGAATAACTCTGAACAATATCAATCACAATTTCAGTGGAATTTTAATATTTATAATCAGGATTATATTATGACTGAATTTTGGTCCAAAAACTAGCAGCAAGGTTTGCATTATATAAATATATTAGTTATTAATTTTATGCTGAAATTTTTAGTATAAATTATTAGTCAAACGTAAATAAATAATTCAAATTAGTTTATTTATATACAAATTAAATTATTTCTAAATTCAAAAATCATATTTAAATACTTAATTAACTTTAAATTAAATCATTTTAAATTAGATCATAAAACAGATTAAAAATCCAAAGAGAATATACCGGTATTTGTTGAGCAAAAGCATCATGATTGACATATGTGAACAATCTTTTTGTTGGAAATCCTGTGGTTTGTCTAAAAACATTTTGAATTGATAAGGAAAAATAATAAAATTACTTAATTGTTTTCACTTCACGGATATATTTTTCTTCTATCACGCTTGGATTATTTAAATTTGTGGAAAATCGTATTCTTTCCCGCTTTGAGATATTGAAATTAAAAGTAGCAGAAGTTAAAAAATTTACCGGACTAAAGACTTTTTGCTGCCAGCTAAATGTAAATTCTTCAGCATAATTTAACGCGTTGGAATTCTCATCAATTTGAAAAGTTGATGTAACTTTAGAAATTTTTACTCTAATTAAATAATGAAATGAGATAAAAATTATTTTTAATTAAATTACCTAATTTTTAAATTTGGTAAAGCATTAGGCTTGATTCTATAACTTGCAACTCCATATCTTAATTCTTTTAAATGAGACATATTTGTGTTACTAATGTAACATTGTTAGGTTTGTAAATATTTAAAGAAAAATTAAAAGTTGTCGAAAATATTTTATTTTAACTTTCATATATTTCTAATAAGAAAATGAAATGAAAATATGTTATTTGAATAGAAAAATTCATAAAATTACAAAAAGTATGTTTAAAAATAAATTTAAGTTTTGAAAATATATAATATTATATTGTTGATTTAAAACCGTTTAGAAACCTTCAATAACACAGTTGAACTTGAATCGTTGTTTCCGTCTCTAAATAAAAAAAATGAGATGTTATTATCTACTAGTTCTTTTTCATTTAAAATTCATATTAATTCATTCAAAACCTAACTTTTCATTTTGTGGGTTAGTAGTCCGTGACCTTCTAACCCATAAATACAATGCTTCTTTCCCTCCAATGGTTACTCGTTGCTAGTTAACGTAGGAACTGCAACCACTGGTTATGAAACCTCCAAAAGTGAGCTTTGCTCTCAGAACTGCTAAGGTTTGGCCTCATGTTGGGTTTCAACGAGCTATCGTTAGAAGACTTATGCTAGATTTTACTATTCCTGTCCCAACACTATTATTCTGCTTTTGTTTACTAATTTTCCTATTCGTGAAGACTTTTATATGTACCGAAGAATAAAAATTTAATTGAACATCGATTATTATTTATTGTTACAACAATTAAGACGAGCTTTCATGAGTACTAAACGTCTGGATTAAAGAGTTCAGTTGGTAGTTATATTTGACTGTAGTTGTCAACGACGGGCACATTCTATTTTCCCTGGTCGCGGGCGGGATTGTTTGGCTTCCAATGAAGTGTCTGAGTGGGTCGATATGAAAGTTGCGCCGGGACAAAGACCAGTCGGTAAGTTACCGTGTTGCCCTCCTGACAAGCCAATAGATCAACCTCTAGCCTCTAGCTTTTACTATCTGCTTTTCTTCGGCCCAGCCTCGCTGTGCAGCCGTCAATCGTTGGTAAATTTTCTTCGCACAAGATGGCTCGATCCATGTGGATTTGCTTTCCTGGATTTCACGACTCATCTGGAGAAGTTGAGTACTCAACTCCGAATTTTCTCGTCGAAATTTTGACAGTTCTTTTCCCATTGAACGAATAAGGTCCATCTCAATAGTTTGAAATTAGTCATTAAAGAAAATTTTAGCAACATTTGTAAAGTTTTATATTATTATTATAATGCCTAACATTGAGTGTGTCGCAGAGACATAGATTCTCGACTCATATTTTGATCCTTATTCAGCACAAATTTTTCGTTTACCTTTATTAATGTGTAAATCAATGTGTAAAACGTTCAGCGGATTTTTCAAATAACGACAATTATAATTAAACATTCATTAAGTATCATACATAACAAGTTCTTGATTTCTCCATAAATTAGTTCTCTCGATAATCTGACTTCCGGTTGCAACTTTGATAGTTGGGTCGTCGCCGGACATACGTCCGCTCTCCTCGTAGTGCTTTACATAAATCCGCTTGAGTGCTGAGGCTTGGAGAAGACGTCTGGGCATCACCACGTTAGATTAGATTATCGAGTTCATACGACACGCCGTATCTGGGAGCGTATCCGTCGGTACGGGGATTCAGCCTGAGACTATATCAGTGTTCACCTTGACTAGCTGATACTGAACCTTGGTTTTACCAGCCTCTGCTAAGAGTAGGCATAATCCATACAAATGAGCTGAAACCTGATGGTTTCAGCTGTTTTTTATGATTTTACTTTTAGTTGATTTTACTGTGTTCTCCTTAGGGATCATCAGTAGTCACCACAACGCTCCATCCAACCGGACAGCACTCCCACCAATCCTCCCTCTGGTCCATGCCAGTTTCGAGCCTATTTGAGCATCATTAATCGCTGCGTCACGGACATACATCTGATTGGTTATGTCCACTGATGAGATGATATTAGCTAGTTATTATCCATTGTTTTCTAGGAATAGGTAGTAGCAACTAAGTGCCAGTACACTATTGGGAACTAGTAGCCTCTTTCAGTATTGTTATTACCTGATAAGAGTATGTGAGTTAGTAAGCATTAAATGCACCTAATCTCACATTAAAGTATATTTATTTAGTGTACCTGTTGAGCATACGGACATACCTCTGATTGGTTATGTCCACTGATGAGATGATATCGGTGATATTATTATTATTATTATTATTATTATTATTATTATTATTATTATTATTATTATTATTATTATTATTATTATTATTATTATTATTATTATTATTATTATTATTATTATTATTATTATTATTATTATTATTATTATTATTATTATTATTATTATTATTATTATTATTATTATTATTATTATTATTATTATTATTAGTATTAGTATTATTTTAACAAAATTTTTTTTTACTTATTATTAAGTTGATATCTTAAAGTTGCAGTTTCTTTTGTTACTAAGCACTTTGTGCCAGAAACATCAATTTTATATACCTATGTTTTTTCCCTATTAGTTACATGGTCCATATAGATTCTAAAACTTTAGATGATTGCAGAACCCAAAATATTTTTGCTAATTTTTTGGCTTCTGTAACATTGAGTCCTATTTTTTTTAATATCTTATCATTTTCCCCATCCTAGGATCCCAGTGTTCCAACTACAAGGGCAGATAAGGTAATCTTACAATTATTTATAAATATATTGCATATATGTTACATATAAATAAGGATGAAATCTCCTTAGAAAATGAAGTATTATCGCTAGTTGGATATTTCATCATAACCTGTGCTGGTAAGAACGGGGCCTGTGGGCCAGTCTACTACTATATGCATTTAAGTAACTGGTAAACCTGTTGAACTTAGTTCAGCAAAACGATTGTCAGAGTTTTGAGCTAGGGTCTGAAAATGTACTAATTACAAGCTGCATTATGAAGCGGTAGTTGACTATCAATAATTTCAATATGAAAGGTGTGAGTAGTAATTCTCATCCGTAAGGGGAGTAAACTCACAATACTGACTACTTGACCCTGCTAACTGGGTTGAAAGTTGCTGTTTGAGAGTTCATTAGTAAGTTCAAACTGCGCCAAGCGTGGTTGGGGGCCCGTAAACTTAAGAGAACAGTGAGTCGGGAAATTTATTCAATAAGTACAAGCTGCGTAATATCGCTGGTAGTTGACTTCGAATAAATTTTTCGGTTTGCAGGAAGCAGGTCGCGATGTTTGTGAATAATCACAAAACAAAACATCTGAGCCATAAGAAGCAGTCCTGGGACCTCCGCTAGAAATATAGTTAAAGGGAGAAGTCAGTATGCTTACATTTTAATTGGAAGTATCCGCATTTATTGGGTCTAAATTTTAGGCTGGCCATGTCTGTGTACCTAACTATGTCTTTAATCATTTGGGTTCTGGTTTTAGAGATTAAGACTATGTCTTCGGCGTATGCCATTATGCTTATGTTATGGTCATTAATTATTAACGGGTGGTCAAGAAGTATGTGCTTTAATATGTAATCTATGGATAAGCTAAAAAGGGTCATGGACATAGGGCAACCCTGCTTAACCCCATTGTTTACCTTAATTTGGTGAGTTTCTTTATCCTCACATTCATATATAGTAAAACATCGGTATACATTTTCTTAATGAGGTTAATAGTAGTGTTGTTCAGTTTCAATCTCGACAAAGTATGCCAAATCAGGTTATGAGGGAAGCTTCCAAAGGCATTGGTGAGATCTAACCAAACAATATTGATATCTGACCCATTCCTGATTGCCCATTCCTTTGCCAGGGAGAAGCGGCAAAGTGGCAGATGTTAAAGCCAGAGTCTTTAATGTGTTCACATCGTGGGTATGACATTTCTGTTATATTAAAAGTGATTGTATTTATAATGTTTTGCAGGTTTGTGTGAACAGTTAATATGGATTCAGTGATTGAGTGGTGTTTGCCTGTGCTATTTTCGCATGTTGGGTCAATGATTGTAGCTATAAGTCTCTGTTTATTGATGTAAAAAATTACCCATAGATTTTTCTCAAGATTCATTGGCCAAAGAAGGTCGTTCCAATGAGGGTATTTGTGAAAAGTGAATGGAGAGAAGAAAGTTTCGAAGTTTCAATTAATATACGCGTTACCTATAACGATATCTATTAAATTTTTGTTTTTAGGGTGGTATAGGTAAGCATATATATAGAGATGTGATGCTGTGTCAGTCAATCGGAGTCTTCGTCGGAGTTAGTAGCAGGAATATGTGTTGGGGGTTGTTTTCTATTTCTATAATGGAATCCCTAGCTCTATTTGCTACGAAATGAGGTCATCTATATCTATTGTCATTCCGCAATGACATCTCTTGCTTTTTTCGGGGTCAAAAGTCTCTTTCTTATGCTTAGTAGTAATATGTTTATTAATATCTAATAGTGATGTGTCAAAGGTCAGGTAGATCTCACACAGTGCCTTTTTATCTATATAAGAACAGACTAGAGTACTCTCCTTATTTAGGTCAAAAGTTAAAATCCTTCGCTTATCGTTATATTGTTCGCGTGTGCCGGGTATTGGTTTATCTGGGTGCATGTCTATAAAGTGGGGCTCAATATATTTCAGCTGTATAATTGATGGTTTTGTCTTATTCCTTTGACATATAAGACAGTCAAGGTATTGGTCGGCTTAATTGCCTTATTGTGGTAAGTGGCATATGGTTGTGGAGCTTATCTAGCCTCAAGGGTTCTATCTTTTTGCCCGGTTTGCATTTACTAACTACACATTTTAGGTAACCTTCGCTACCAAGTCTAAATATAGGGTCTTTATTCCTAATTGTTGGGTTATTATTATTGAAAGTCGGTTCCCTCTGACTCCTCGTGTCCTTTTTCGATCAAATAAGCAAACCCAACACAGAATAATTTTATTTGCACTTTATCACAATAACAAATCAATCCTTTGGTTCAATATTTGTAATCACAATTTCACTACTTGATTTGCACTTTTTAACCACTGTTTGGCTCGGATTATCTTAGGGTAGGTTGTCCAAGGGAGAACCACCCTGTCTGATAGATAACCTTGACTTTTACTTGGATTTGGATTTCTCTACTAACCTAGCTACTGCTTGTTCACGTCGATTCACTCTAGTTAATAATATCTGCTCTCTCGTATCTAGTTAATAATAATTGTCCTTTCTTGTCTGGTTGATAATGTCTCTTTTCTTGTCTGATGAATTCTGGTCCTCTTTTCTTGTCTGATGAGTTATGGTCCACTCGTGTTTTTCCCTCTTTCTTTTATACTCCTGCTCAGACTGTTTTCCGACGATTGTCAACAATAGGTTCTGCATTATCAAATTATCATTAATAATTACCTTTCAGACCGACATTTGTCAACAACGTTTGACGTTGTTTAGGCTAATTTATCCTACTATATTATTCCGTCTATGCGCCGGGTTTTCCTTATCTCTCGGGTTTTCCTCAGCTCTCGGCTTTTCCACATCTCTCGGGTTTTCCATTGCCTCGGGCTTCCCATTGACTCGGGCTTCCCATTAGTAATTAATTTTCTTAATTAATTTCCTTTTTTATTTTATATCATTTTCTAGGGACCCCTCACTCAATTTTTATTATTATTTCCGGACTCGTCTCTCAATTTGGCGTTCAACCATACCAATTTCCCCCCGATCATTATTACTTTCGAATTTTATACATTTTTTAATTAATATTGCACTTTTATCATTTTTTGTGTTTTATCGATTTTACTGTGCTTTTTCGTGATACCCCAACATATCTCCCCCCTTTAATGAAGATTCGCCCTCGAATCTATTCATTTGACAAGATCCAAATTTAAAAATTTGGTTTTTATTCAATATAATAAAAATAATAATAATAATAATAATAATAATAATAATAATAATAATACTAATAATAATAATACTAATAATAATAATAATAAATTTTAATTAGTTAGCCATAGGCTAAATTTTAAATAAATTTCGATAATAATAATAATAATAATAATAATAATAATAATAATAATAATAATTTAATTAGCCATAGGCTAATAAATCAAATTTGAGATGATAATCGCGCTCTACCTGGTAGATAGGAATTGTAATAATAATAATAATAATAATATGATAATAATAATAATAATAATAATAATAATAATAATAATAATAATAATAATAATAATAAATAATTCAGGTGCTCCGGAATATTATTCCCCTCTCTCCTCACCAGAATGTACATGGCGACATTTTTGCAGTTTTCCATTTGAATTGTCTGCAATGAAAAGTTAAAGAAACACACAGAAACCTATACAAAGCTGAGATTTATTGTAGTTATTGTGGAAGTGATTGCTGCATTTTCATTGGTCATTGATGCCGACTTAAGCAGGCATGCATACCATGTTAGAAATATTCAAGGAGGGGGATAAACATGCTGATAATTCAGACATGTATCTGTTTATAATAATAACTATAATTAATAATAATAATAATAAAGATAATAATGTTAATAATTAATTTTGTTCCATCCTTGTGTCGGCAATAATAATAATGATAATAATAATAATAATTAATTAAATTGGTTGGGAAATTCCCAAACTTAGAAATTTTATCAGATTGTCGTGGCAACAATAATAATGATAATAATAATAATAATTAATTAATTTAATTGGTTGTTAAATTCCCAAACTTAGAAATTTTATCAGATTTTTGTTCAGTATTTAAAGATTTTCGATTTTGTTGAAACATATTTGATTTTAATTTAATTTTTGTGGAAACATTTGATTTTAATTTAATTTTTGTGGAAACATATTTGAAAGAAGTAAGTTGATGTAATTATTTTTAATTTAAGATTTTTTTGGAAACATTTGATTTTAATTTAATACATATTTGATTTTAATTTAAGATTTTATTGATATTTATTTGGTCATTATCATTCGATTTTATTGATATTTATTTTGATGGTTTTATTCTTCTAAATGATTACGAAAGCAACTCTAAACTTCTCGAACAGATAATAGAACATAAACTTCTCGAACAGATAATAGAACTGAAAGAGTTGACAGCCATTTGCAGATCTAATGAAGCCATATTAGAAATCAAAAAAAATGCATCAAATATTCTACCCTTTTTTTTGTTTACAGTTGTTTGATTTGTTTTGGATTTATTATGGTTATTTGGTCATTTAATAGTTTCCAGTGATATTAATAAATTAGAATTAGAATAAACAGTTTTTTAATCACTTGAATTTAATTTAATAATATTTTATTCAGAACTGCTTACCGATTGGAAAATACTTTTATAATATTCATCCGGCTATTTCATGTTTTATTATATTGATGCTTTGTGTTACTGGCTTGATGGTTCAATTCTTTTTCATTGGTGTAATATGGTCTTGTTATCAATATATTATTGCGTCACGGTATCACATATTACCAACACCACGAAACAATGTGAATCAAAATGGGATTTGGGGTTTGGATTTATGGTAAGTTATTTTGTCTCCTTAATATCGTTAAAGAAGAAAGATGCCGGAAATAAGTGACATTGTTTTCGAGGAATTGCCGAGATATGAAGTAAATTCTATTATTATTTAAAAAAAACAATAAGGAGATTTACATTTTTTTTTCATCAAAAACAATAAAACTTATAATACTTATTTGAATTTTTTTTTTGATTGGGTTTGTAGGCTATATAATATTGAAATGATGATAATAATAATAATGGCGATTTTGTATATATACATTTTTTTTTTTTTATGGGACGACATAAATCAAAAGACGAGATTTATTAAATTAATATTTTATAAATAATAATATAAATAACATTAATTTATTTCATTTCAAGTTTCAGTGTTTTTGATCCACATTTATAGTGAATGACCGTTTTCTTTTTCTTGTATGTAAGCTGGTTTATTACGATAGTTTCTTCACTATCGACTTCCAATGAATTCAATGGAGTTTTTCTCTTTCTGCTCCTCGGCGAGATACTTGACCAAGGCTCGAATATTGGTTGGATTTGATAAATTTGTTCGTGGATTATCAAACCCAAACTCTCCTCAATTGTTTCGATCGTCTCTTCTATTGCCCATTTTAATTGAATAGTTTGAATTTCACCATCAGTTTCCATATCCTCTGCTGACGTGAGGTCAATTTCTTATTGTGATTTTGGTCATTGATGTTGAAACGGTGTTATGAAGTTTCCGATATTCCTCCAACGAATATTTCTTCGATGGCTGCTTCTTTGGTATTTCAACATCATCAATCCGCAGTTTCTCAATGTGCAAATATATTCTTCTTATATTCTTTACATCTTCAAGGGCTGAGTGTATGCCCACCTGCATTTGTTCTCCAAACATCTCCTGAACAACAGTTTTTAATTTGAAAAATTCTCCTCTTCTGGAAACTCCAAACTTTCCCAATGCTTGCGCCGTTGCCAAATCTCGAACACCATGCAACTGGTTTACCCAAAGTTTTAAATATTGTAGTTCCGCATGAAGATCGTGGCCAATTAATATCTTCCCAACTACCAAATTTTGGACTTCCTGCATAATTAAATATTGGTCATTTTGATTCCTACTTGCCACTTCCGTTATTCCATGAATTTTGAATTAAAATGCCACAATTTTCCTCTTGGAGTAAGGTAGACATCCTTTATTGTTTTTCCATAATAATTCATTATCGCAATAGATAGCGGTACCATCTGTTTGGTTTCTGATGTTCCATATTCCGCATCTATAAACAAGATCCTACTTCTTATCTCTTCTTGATCCATTTCTTTTCTTAAAAATGACATTCTTCTTTTTAGCATTTCTTCTGTGATTGCCAACAATTTTTCATCCACAGGTAGTGTTGATATTACCTGCGGTATTTCTTGAGCTTCGTTTTTCGTTCTGGTTTCGAACACAACCAGTGCATTTTCATTTGCTGCTCTCAACCTTTTTGTGATTGCTTCCTTCTGCATTTTCCACGACGATCCCTGATGCATTTCCCACCATATCTTCTGATTGTCTTCGATCATTTCAACATTTCCTTTGATAACGTGGAGCATGAATTCGTCCTTTTCGTTATATTTATCTCATCTGCAAGTTTAATTCCAGCTTGCCTATTCACTCTGAATATTTGGATCTTCATTTTCCTATCATCTATTCTCAGGTAGTTTGGAATTTGCAAATTTTCTTCGATAATGTATGGATTTCGTCCAACATCGTTCCTATGTAGCTTTAGATAGCTATCATAAATTGTCCTTGCCCATTGAATTTGTTGCATTGCTAAAATATAGTTCGTTAATTTATTTCAATTTTAAAAATTGACGCTAGAGTCAAGGTAAAGTACCCTATGGATACTGACTCAACTGGTAGCGGTATAAATAATAATATTAATAAAAAAAATTAATTACCTATTTTAATTTGAATTTTTATACTAATTTTATTTACTTTTTTTTTCTTATATACCCCTTAATAAATTTTCTTTGCCCCAAAATTTCTACCTGCGCAAATTTTGTTTCCCCTTCTTTGCTCTCAACAGCCAATCAAACTCATCAATGATCGAAAGGTGCAAATCTTTACATTATTCAAAATAAAAAGTTGATACTCATACTGTACTACTACATTATCATAATTGCATGCAAAATAATTGTATCTCACTACACGATTGTCTCCTCATAGACAATCCAAGGTCTTTGGGCCATGGATTGACGCTCAAGTTGTTGCTTTAGTTTCCGAAGATATACTAGCGATGTGAGAAGAAAAATGATGGAGAATGATATCACACTGATTGTACAGATCGATAAAATTACAATTATGGTTTCATTGTTATCAGATGAAGATAATGTAGTGTTATTCTCACGAATTTGCACATTAGCCATATAGTCGTTGAACGAAGGTAACATTGTTTTTTGTTTTCGAATATTTACATTAGAGATATGAGAATAATTGGTGTTCTTTATGAGTCCCGTTGAATTATATACAACTCGAATGAATCTCGTTTCGACAAAAATGATTTCCCAGGGATTGAAATTTGATATGCGTTTGTAATACTTGATTTTTATGATTACCACTTTTGATTTAGATCGTATTTGCTGAAAATTTAACATTTTAAAGGTAAAGTTACTTGTTAACGTGGCTTGAATTTTCTCATGATAATAGATCATAACTTTTTCATTCATACCTGAATGCCGTGAAATATTTAGTTTTTGGTCAACTAGCTGTAAATGAACTCGATTTGTTTCGTTTTGCAACAAAAGTGATTTCCGACTAAGATAGATCTTGACCCACCGGTCATTACTCTCTGTACCATTATCGTGCAATACTTTTTCGTAGTAATGAACTGCGATATCGTAGGTATGATGCAGTTTTAGATTCGCATAATGCAGGAAAGACCTTCTAACATTCAACGTATCGATTGTATAATTCTGAAAAATTATTTTCACTTGTTGGGAATTTCGGGGTTCCCAATATATATTGATTCCATTCAGCACTGGTTCTATGGAAACGTAGTTATATAATGTTTTTGTCCATATTTCAATCTTAATCAGGTTCATTATTTTATTACCATTTATTTGGGGTTGCACTTGTTTTATTAACCATGGGTATTCATAATTTATTGTTAGTTGACGATCTACATAAGTATTTTTATTAAAATTCAACTTCACTGGTGGTTCAAAATAATTCAGTAAATTACTTATTTCTATTTCTTCGGTCGGTGCACAACGATAGATCCATACCATCTGGGTACATGTGGCATAAATATCAACTTTTTCCATTAACGGGATCCTTTTAATAGCTTAATTTGGAAACGATGGAGTCGCATTCGACCCTAACACATTGATTATCATGAGTGTTGTAACGAACAAAGTTTTGTTGATATATCCCAATGGTGAGCGATTTTTTGCTGTCTTTTGTTTGAGCGCGATGTGCCTTTCCACGTTTTTGTCTTTAGATCTCAATTGATACTTAGTGTCTTCTGCAACTGGCACCTTTTTACATCGATTAGCATGAACGATAATTGTTCCTGCCTTTTTATTATTTTGTGGACGTAATTTTAGATTAGTTTCAGTGGTATCACATACTACGTATAATCCTTTAAATGGTCTCTGTAATTTTGGTGATAAACCCTTTGCTGGTTCTGGTTTATGTACATACACTAAATCTCCTACCTCAATATTGTGAGCATGTGCTCGTTTATCATAGCACTCTTTATACGCTTCTTGACTATGTCTTATTTTAAGTCCAGGTTGAGTCCATACCGATTGAAGTCTTTCTTGCATAATTACTTTGTAATCAGATATATCCATGTACTGTGAGATAGGTGCTTGAAATTTTAAATCAACCGGCATGTTGTTCCGCCGTAAATACATGAGATAGAAAGGTGTTTCACCGGTACTCTCATTCACTGCATTTCTATACGCAAATAAGCATGGCTTGATAAACAAATCCCAATCTTTCTGTTTTCTATTTACGTAGGATGATATCATATTGATTAATGTTCCGTTAAATCTTTCAACTAGACCATCCGTTTGTGGATGATAAGGCGATGTACTTAGTTTCAGTATCCCGAATAATTCCGTGATTGAGATAAACAGTTCACTTTGGAAATTCGTTCCTTGATCAGTAAGTAATTTCTTCGGTGCTCCATATCAAAAAATAATGTTTTCTACAAATATCTTTGCAACTGTTTCCGCTTTTTGATTTTGCATCGCATATGCTTCAGGCCATTTAGTTAGATAATCACAGAACACAATGATATACTTGTTGCCATTAATTGTTTCAGGTAACGGACCAACAATGTCCATTGCAGTAATTTCCATCGGCGCTCCGGGCACTGGCATAGGTTTCAAAGGTACTTTTATTTTCTTTCCCGTATTTTGCCTGGTTAAGCACACTTCACAAGTATGACACCATTTTCTGACATCTGATTCAATAGTGTCCCAATAATATTTTTGTTTCAATCTTGATAATGTCTTCCGAGCGGATAAATGTCCACCTAGTGCTCCATCATGGTATATTAACATTAACGTTGTTCGAAGTTTGGTTGGAACCACAATTAACAAGTTTTCATTTTTAACACATTTTAACAAATCATCATGAATGATATATTTATGTTTTTCGTCAACTACATGTTTCCAGTCACTTTCCTTTTTGATCGTGACTGCATGTTTCCGCAATTGATTTAATTCATTGTCCTTTTCCTGATCTTTTTGCAGTTCCTGCAAATTATTAGCGGTTTTGATTGCCATAAATATTGTATTATTATAATTCATTTCATTATTCTTACTCTCATTATTTACAGGGATTCTCGATAGCGTATCCGCATTTCCATTTGATTTACCTGTTCGATATTTAATTTCGAAAAACATATTCTTGTAGGGCTATTGACCATCGGATCAGTTTGCTGGCTGAATCCCGATGTTTCATCAACCATTGTAACGGATTATGATCAGTAAACACAACAAATTTTCTGCCAACTAAATACTGTCTAAACGTTGCTATACCGTAAACCAATGCCAATGTTTCTTTCTCAATTGTAGAATAATTCTTTTCATGTGGCTTTAACGTTCTACTGGCATATGCTATTACGTGATCTTTCTCACCTTCGACTTGTTGTCCTAATACTGCACCCAATGCAAAATTACTTGCATCTGTCATTAAAATGAATGGTATTCTAAAATTTGGGCATCTCAGTATAGGTTTTTTAATCAAGCTTTCTTTAAGTAATTCGAATGCTTCTTGTTGCGCTTTTCCCCAATTAAATTGAGTCTGCTTTTTTAATAATACATTTAAGGGTTGTGCTACATGAGAAAAGCTTTTAATGAATTTTCTATAATAACTGGCTAAGCCGAGAAATTGTCGAACTTGGTCTACATTTTCAGGGATTGGGTATTCTTTAATTTTTCTCACATTTTCTGGATTTGGTTGCAATCCATTTCGAGAAATAATATGACCTACATAAACCACTTCCGATTTTCCCCATTCACATTTAGAGGGTTTATTTTTAGATTAGCCTTTAATAATCTTCTAAATACAGTTTCCACATCTTTCAGATGTTCTTTAAAAGTATTTGAAAATATTATTATGTCATCAATATAGACTAATGCATGTGGGATATCCCGTAAAACAATATTCATACCTCGCTGGAACGTAGCAAGTGCTCCAGTTAATCCAAACGGTAACACATTAAATTCATACAATCCTTTACCATCAGAAAAAGCCGTTTTTCTTCGATCTTCTTCCTTCACTTTAAATTGATTGTAACCTTTATTAAGATCGATTACTGTGAAAAATTGTACCTCTCCCATTTGATCAAACATTTCTTGTGGAACTGGAATAGGATATGTATCCTTTCGCGTAACTTGATTTAATTTCCGATAATCAACACAAAATCGCAGATCGCCGTCTTTCTTTTTAACAACTACTATTGACGATGAAAATGGTGAAGAACTATCTCGTATTATTTTGAACTCTTTCATTGCTTTTATCTGCCTATCACTTTCCTCCTGATGTATATATGGAATTCTATATGGTTTCAATTTAATCGGAGTTTCATCAAGTAATGGTATCTCATGTTCAATTACTTGGGTGAGTCCCAAATCGTACTCGTGTTTTGCAAACACCATTTTATATTTCTTTAATAACTCTGTGAATTCACATTTTTGTGATTCTGTTAAATCATTACTAATGACTTGTGGCTCTTTGTAAATTTTAATATTTCTCGGTAATTTCGGGATTTTCTCTATTTCAAACTTCGTTAGTTTTCCCAGTTTGGTTTTTGGTTTCATTTGGATGGGTTTTGTGTTTTGATTTACTATTCTCACTGGCACTGTTTGGTCTTTGACCTTTACCACTTCATCACACATTGGAATTTCGTATTTTTCTATTAGCTTCTCATTTGGTTCAAATATGCACTCGTCATCTGACACATCTAACACATCTGCATAATATATTACCTCACTTCTTGCTGGCAATTCTAGCGTCTGATTTAAAAACACCTCTCTCACCTTATGTCCTTTTTCTTCTGTCTGTCCTTTCATTAATCTCCCAGTTTTTAGATCAAGAGAAATTCCTTGTAGTTGTTCCATTACATCCATACCAATTAAACATCCAACAGGACTATTTCTCATCACTGACACATAATGCACTAATTCGTGATCACCAATAATTAATTCAGCTTTTAATTTCCCAATTATACTTAAAACATTGTGCGACATTGACCTTATTACTTTACTTGTTGGTTTCATCTTCGATTTCTCTTCAATTGTCAACAAATCATCTGATACTATAGTATTACTGGAACCTGAATCTAACAAAGCTTCCACCTTTCTTCCATTGAACAAAATGTTTATTCGAGGCTGTTTGCCTTTATTTCCTAACGTCATCATTGCATAACTACACGGTAATCCGAGCATGTTTCTCCGTTCAATTTCTGCGCTCGTGGTTCAATGTTATCTAATTCAAATTGAATATGTTCTACCGGTTTCATTTCTTTTAATTTTTCAGTTGGATACTTTGGTGCCGTTGGCGAAAATGTTGGTGTATACCACTTTGAAAGTGTTTCAATTCCGCTAAGTTTTGGCATAGGTTCTAATAAAAATTGTAGCTCTGGCTTTTTTTCACTCTTCATAATTCCTTTTTGAAAATATCTTTGCTCCTTTTTATCATCATTGATGTCATCATTATTATCATTATTGTGATCACTTGCTGCACATAGAGACACTTCACTTTTTTGATCGGTTTTCAGTTGTGCTCTCACACTTGCCATTTCTCTATATTGATGATGACTAATGAAAAATCTCATTAAAAATGGAAAACAACCAATAATTATTTTCCATGACCATCCGGATATTACGTATATTCTATGAGCCGATAATATTTGTGACATTATTACCTTTATTGTTATGATTACAACATAGAATCCAATTAAGCCTGCGCATGCTTGTCCTAAAAACATGAATTTCCCCCAGATCTTTTTCATCGTTTTATATGTTGCCTTTCGAAAGTGATCTGGTGTTAGAAGATATTCATAATTGACTTTACCTTCCCCGTTAGGCGAAATTGTATCAATCATTTCTGAGATTACACGTTCCTTTTTTGACGGAAATAACAAGTTTCTTTGAGCTTCTTCGATATCCTCGCTTGCATAGAAACCCATTTGTGCCATTTTATTTAGGGATGTGAAATTTACTAGATATTCTAGATTTGTTAATTCTAATTTATCCGGAGTTCTCACTCCTCGGTAATCTGGTAATGCTATCCATGAATCCTGTGCTAAGCGATACAACGGAGCAAGTAATCTATTACATTGAAGAATTTTTGGCTTAGTTTGCTCGTCCAGTAATATTCTTGTTATGGGTTCCATAAATCGCATTTTTCCGTTTATACTCACCGGCAATTCATTTGTACATTTTTCGTATTTCATAATTTTCACTGTAACTGCTTTACATTTATAGCTATATAGGGCCTCTCCGAAGATTCTGGCAAATACACCGTTTTCTGATATTAGCATAGGTGCTACTAAGTTTGGATTTGTAATGGCCATTGCCATCCTGTTTCTAAGTATCTCTTTATTCAATTTGCAATCATTTAAAATCATTTCCCGATATATATTCTCCATTATGTTTTGACTAAAATGGTACAAATAATCAATTTTATTGTTAAAGTAGTGAGTGAGTTTAATATCATTTGTGTGTATTTTAGTTTTCGCCTCATGCACCATCATTTTTGATACGTAAACACCTCTGTAATTTGTTGCATAAACCATTTGCCCGCATTTATTGGTAGCCTCCTTTTTTATAAAACGCATACCATCTGTTGGTAATGTCGACATTAATACTGGTGTGGTTTTCCTCGTCCATACTGGAGTTGACCTAATTGTGCCATTCGATTTATAATTTATATTGAAATTATCGGGGCTTTCTCTAAATTGTTCTCCACTTAACTCTTTGAAAGTCATAGTTTTCAAATGTGCTAAATTACATACATCAGTTTTAACATCAAATACTAAAATGGATTCTCATGTTTGGCAATTGCTTTGTCTCATATTACAAAACGGATGCGTTTGAAGTTTTCCTGTTTCATCATCAAAAACTCCTTCAAATTCTCTTAATTCTGTCAAATATTCTTCAATCACCACTGATTGTTTAATAATTTTTCCATTTACTTTATATGGTTCTCCTTCGCACGTTCCATCTTGTTGTATTACTCCCTTTACAACAACTGTCTCTCTTATTCTGTGATTTACTTTTGCTTTCAATTTAATTTCCGGATTAATTTTTAACTCCTCTGTTTGAAACGCAGCTAAGCAGTTTTCTGGCATTACCTCTACTGGTCGTGGAATAGCGTGCATTTTTATCAATGATGTGTGGCTCCATTTACCACAGAAAAATACAAAAGTAGTTCGCTTCGCAATACATTCTCTAACTTTGGCTCGCCGTAGATCAGATTCCTGATACACATAATATTTTACATCATTTTCTACTTTCAATTTCTTTGGGTATGCATCCGGACATTCTGCCATGTCCACAACCGAATAAATTTTTCACATTTCTGTTTGGGAACAATCGTAAGCTGTCATACCTGTAGCTTGTGTAGTTATTGTACAAAAAATAAAGAGCATAACTATTGCCCATGGGAATATCATCTTTTTTCTTAGCTTCGGGCTATCCTTTCCATTTAACGGTTTGTATAGTAATTTTTTTTCATCACTTTCATTTACTGTAAGATCATTATTCAACTTCTTCCAACCTCCATTATTTTGACCCACTTCATAAATATTCATTGAGATTCGTGCTGCTACATCTATCAAATTTTCCAAATTATCCGTTTCTGCTATCACATGAGCTCCAATTTCTAAGACCATATATGTTAAACTAGTTAACATTACTTCTTTGTTAATTCCATTTTTAATCAAATTTTCAATTAGTTTCTTATCACAAAAGTTATCGTTTTCTCCAAATCTTTGCACAACACCTGGAAGTCGGTTTTTCATTTCAGTTACTATATTTCCTAACTCATACTCGACATCCATTTTTATTTCAAACGTCGGATATACTGCTTTAATCAAGCCCATTAAGATTATTTTTGTTTCATCAACTTCCTGTTCAATTTTCACTAAACTCCGCTTTATCTCATATAAAGTTCTAGGCTTCCTAACGATTATTTCACTATTTATTTCACCTCGTGATGCCTCAAAAATTTCTTGTTTTTTAACGTGTTCCACCTGAATTTTATTATTCAATTCATTTTCTTCCTTATTACTGAAAATTTCATCTACTTTTGTTTTCACGTTATCTTCCTCTATATCTGTATTTGAATTCTCCGAGTTATCCACTGAATCTACTTTCTGTTCCTTTATTGCTACTACACAATTTACTAAATACCCTGCCCTTCCATCAGCATTTAGGTATCCGTTTTCGTCTAATTCCTGTGGCTTAAATCCACAATCATATAAATATTCGTCATCATCTAATTCTTCATCTTTGAACATCAATACAATAATTCCTTCTTTTCCTATTTGGTTTGCAGCTCTTTTTCGTAACTTCTGAACCTTTGTACACCAATGTTCCTCTATATACTCTGTTTTTCCCCAATCTTCATAATCTATTGCTATAATAAATGGTTTTAATTCCATTCTAGTTTCTCTTAATTCTCTACCAAATCTTCGCATTAAACATTTCAATTTTTCTCCATACCTCGATTTATCATATAAATATGGTCGTATTATGTTTACTATTTCTAGCTTAGCATTTTCCTCTAGTTCTATTTTATCAATTAATTTTAATTTCTCCGTAATTTTAACTCCATCCCACTCACTTAAAGCATCTCTTAAGTCTCCTATTAGTTCTTGCGAATCACTTTTTCCACTACTTCTTCCCTAATCATGCTCGCAACCTGCAATTTATTTTTATTTCCAGGTATAAAACCACAATCTATTAAAAATTCATCGTCTTCTAAATACCTATTCTTAAATTTCACCTTTATTATCTGTCTTCCATTATTCTCTTTTAATCTCTCTTTTAAATCTTTAACATAATCTCCAATTTCACAACGAATACAAATCACGCTATTTCTACTTTCATCTACAACATCAATAAAAATAAAATCTAACCATTTATTTTCTCTGAAAGCTTTCCCAAATATCTTCATTTTTGTACACTCAGTGACATTTGACTCAATTCCAGTAATGATGTCATTATTTTAGACGTTTCCGCTGCTCTCGATTCGATTAATTTATTAAGCTTCGATATAATCATTATTGCCTTTTCGCTTTGCAGATCATCTTTAATCATCATTCTTTTCAGCTCTGTATCTGATGCTTCTGATTGCGACTCATACATCATGTGGTTATCTGTCTCTTCATCAGATTCAAACTTGCATATTAAACGATCCAAACGTCGACTCATTTGTTTCACTTCGTCTTCAATTCTATTATTATAATTATCTGGCTGCACAAAAGCAACGTTGTCTGCTTGTGATTTATCACTTTGGAATCTAATTTTCTTTAAGATTGGCTTTTGAAATCTCTCATTATTCCTGGGACATGACCTTGCCATATGCCCATAACCTCTACATGAATGACATTGAACTCGGCCTTGTAAATTAACTCTATCTCTTTGAGGTGACGGTGAAGTTGATGGAGATCTTGATCTTGCGAAACAGTTCCGTGATACATGCCCTCTCTTTCCACAATTATAGCACTGTATATTATCATTAATTCGCTGACTATTAGTGCACATTTTATTGAAACTTTTCCCACCATTGCTTTTCAACCAATTTGGCCACATCCTCTTTGGACTTTGTTGCTCTTCATCTTTAAACCAAAATTGACTATTATTATGTCCCTTTCTTTGGCAATGATCACACTGGACAGGACTTGGACTTCTTTGAGTATTATTTTTAAACCAGCATTGATTTATATTATGTCCCAATTTCTGACAATGACTACACTGAACTGGTCTTTCTCTCTCCTCATTTGGACTATTTGTAGATTTCCTTGGCTCAAATTTTACTCTAAATTTTGGTGATGGACTGGTGGATTTCTGGAATAAATTACTTTTGATTGGTGATATTGATCTGTCTCTAGATTCATTAATAGTTGTAAAAGATTCTGCTTTTGGTTGAGTAGTTTTCAAATTCAATTCAATCTTCATAGCCTTTTTAATTAGCTCATCAAAATTGTTGAAATCTACATAGCATAGGGCCTTTATAATTTCTTTTCTGACTCCTGTCAAAAATTGGTCTTGCAACAATTCCTTCACTTGCTTCGCCACATCAATTTGTTCAGGTTTAATCTCAAAAGCTTTCTCTGCAAGGATTGTCAAATGATAAGCAAATTCACTTACTGACTCGTCTGGTCTCTGCACTCGATTGTAAAACTTTTGGCGCATTATTCGTTTGATATCACCACCAATTAATTTCGCTGCTAAGGCATCTTTCAACTTGATTCAATCATTGGCAATGAGTCTTTTATCAATTTGTTGCCAAGCCTCTCTCGCTGCTCCTTTTAAATACAATGGTAACCGTTGCACCATAATCGATTGGCTCCATCCATAAGCAGTGGCATACATGTAGTAATCAGCCATAAAATCAACAAATTCAACCGGATCTCCTCCATATTGCTGAACTGGTAGTTTCTGACAACTTGCATAATCATTACTAAGAGTAGTAGGCATATTTGCTTGGATATTAGATACAGGGGTTGTCACAGTAGACACCGGGGTTTGATCATTATTATTGGAATTGCTCGCCATTATTTCTGATTGCTTCTGGTTTCTCAAATTATAAAATCTTTTTTGTACAACTTTTTCTCGTCTGAATTTTAAAATATTACAATTATTAATATTACCTTTTGTTTTAATTTTGGAATTTATTCTATAATAATTTTCTTTATAACTTCTGGCGTACTGAACCACGAAGTTCCTCAATAATTTGAAAGTTTTCTTTTAATTTAATAATTTATTCTCTTTTCAGTTTATTTTTGCTCTGACACTCTTCTCTCTTTTTTTTGTTTTCCTCTTTTTAACAATTCAATTATTTTCAGCACTGTTTTCCGCCGACTTTTTATCACGTCGTCTCTTTTTAACAATTCAATTATTTTCAGCACTGTTTTCCGCCGACTTTTTATCACGTCGTCTCTTTTTAACAATTCAATTATTTTCAGCACTGTTTTCCGCCGACTTTTTATCACGTCGGGCTCACCAAAATGTTGGGTTATTATTATTGAAAGTCGGTTCCCTCTGACTCCTCGTGTCCTTTTTCGATCAAATAAGCAAACCCAACACAGAATAATTTTATTTGCACTTTATCACAATAACAAATCAATCCTTTGGTTCAATATTTGTAATCACAATTTCACTACTTGATTTGCACTTTTTAACCACTGTTTGGCTCTGATTATCTTAGGGTAGGTTGTCCAAGGGAGAACCACCCTGTCTGATAGATAACCTTGACTTTTACTTGGATTTGGATTTCTCTACTAACCTAGCTACTGCTTGTTCACGTCGATTCACTCTAGTTAATAATATCTGCTCTCTCGTATCTAGTTAATAATAATTGTCCTTTCTTGTCTGGTTGATAATGTCTCTTTTCTTGTCTGATGAATTCTGGTCCTCTTTTCTTGTCTGATGAGTTATGGTCCACTCGTGTTTTTCCCTCTTTCTTTTATACTCCTGCTCAGACTGTTTTCCGACGATTGTCAACAATAGGTTCTGCATTATCAAATTATCATTAATAATTACCTTTCAGACCGACATTTGTCAACAACGTTTGACGTTGTTTAGGCTAATTTATCCTACTATATTATTCCGTCTATGCGCCGGGTTTTCCTTATCTCTCGGGTTTTCCTCAGCTCTCGGCTTTTCCACATCTCTCGGGTTTTCCATTGCCTCGGGCTTCCCATTGACTCGGGCTTCCCATTAGTAATTAATTTTCTTAATTAATTTCCTTTTTTATTTTATATCATTTTCTAGGGACCCCTCACTCAATTTTTATTATTATTTCCGGACTCGTCTCTCAATTTGGCGTTCAACCATACCAATTTCCCCCCGATCATTATTACTTTCGAATTTTATACATTTTTTAATTAATATTGCACTTTTATCATTTTTTGTGTTTTATCGATTTTACTGTGCTTTTTCGTGATACCCCAACATAATTAAAAATGGTGATTTGGCGTTTGGCGACATGAGTTGCTCATTAGTAACCAATATATGTTTGATGGGGTCAGATGGAGTTGGGTTGGCATCAATTGATGTTGAAACTAATGGTGGTTGGGAAGTTATGGCTATATTTGGGTTAGCTATTTCAATTCTACCTGGATTCTTCTCCCTAGCTAAGTATAATTCAAAATGTACGTTGAGGTTAGTTGCTTCGTTATCGGACAAAATTTCTTGAAGTTTTTGTGGCGTAGCCTTAGGGTATTGAATTTGTGAAAAAAGTGATTGGGAGGAGTCATTTAAAATATAATTAGTGAGTACGTCGAGGTCAATTAGCCTATCACTATATTGTTTGGAAAAAGCAGTGGGTTTCGTGATCTGTATTTCATTGTTATATTCGGTATTAGTTGGTTAGTGATCTACCACCTTATAACCATAACATACAAAATATCCTGTCCTCCATTGGCTACCCATTGCTATGCAACGTTGGGGATATAACCAATAACTATGAGACCGCCAAAGGTGAGCCTCTCTGCAAATACTACTTTTGCCTGGCCTAATATTGGGTTCAGCAAGCTGCCGTTGGAATTGAGAGTAGACGTTGTTTGCTTCATATTTTCCTTACACTAATTGTAAAATTTTCATTTTCATGAATCAATTATATTTAAAATGATGTACTATCGATAGTCGATTAATTATACATGATAATATATTTTTTTAAATCGAGAATTCTAATGCAAGTGATTATTAAGAAGTAGATTAATGATAAAAGATTTCACATGAAGGCAAGTTATCAAAATAAATGCTGACTGACCTTAATTGAAATTCCTCTGCTTACTAAGGTAGAAAAACTCTACGTCTAGGAAGTATAACAGCCCAGAAATTTTTACCTCAATCAGGTAAACCATCATTATGTTGCTGGCTAGTCCTGGAATAGATCAAAATATTATATATCAAGTGAAAAATATGTAAAGTTACTAATAGACAGAATTTTTCTAGTGATAAATGTTATGGAAAATTGAAAGTGAAAGTAGAAAGAATCTATAGTAAGTGGCGAAATTGAGAGCTGAATTAAGAGAGACATGATTGTAGTTGGAACATAAAGTGAAATTCGAAAGAAATGCAGGAAGAACAATTTTATCCAAAAATTAATAATGTTGAAGGTATCCAATAAATCAATGGCATTAGGCACTCATTGAGTATCAAGGTCTATGAATACTATGATGAGAAATCAAACAAATGAAATCGAAATCGTGTGAGATGTTTAACTAAAATTGTCTGAAAATTCCACAAATTAGTAAAAATATATTGTCTCCGATATTATTGAATTTAATTTGAACATCTTAATGAAGGTACAAACGAAATCAATTAAACTGCATTAAGAATTTAAAATAAATCATGAAAATTAATTAAAATGTTTTCTATTTTTATACTACAAAGAGTAGATGAACTCCTCTGTATTGATTTAAGATCTCAATCTTTCTTGAAATTGAAGGTCTGATAGAATATTATGAGGTTTGAACTGATTAAAATACGCGAAACCTTAAACCTTCCTTAATTTCTTCTTGAACCTCGAATAATTCAATCAAATAAAAGAAAATATCCGTATCCTGAACACAAATAGGAAATTGTAAACGTAATTAGTTAGTGAAATTAGTTTATCAACTGAAATAATTTAATTAAACTTCACTTCCGTTCATTTTGGTTGTTTTCGTTCTATCGATTATATCGGTGAACTGGGAGTTGGATGTAAGGGATGTCCTGATATTGTTACTAGAAAGTTAGACTCATGTATTGCGGTAATTTTCGAGACGAAACCTCGTATGGTAAAACTTTGTATATATATTTAAATTGAAAGGACCTATTTTTTGCAGATAATTGTTGTTGAAAGTTTTTTTTTTAAACTTCAAGCCATCATCACATTACCTGTTCCGGAATAAAATAATTTAATTTAAAAATAAATCCTTGTTAACATATTTGAAATCAGCACAATTTTACAAATTTGTAAAATGTGATAGTTAAATTGGAAAATTATATCTCGAAATTCTTTCTTTCTCTGTATATTTGAATTAGAAGTTGGTTAAATGAGTTTGTAGCAAATAAATAGGGGAACTGGAATTGTTTTGGACACGAAACCTTGGACCCAAGTGTATTTAAAAGCATTAGCAGCCTTTGTAGAGTGAAATTCCACCTGCTAGTGCACATTACCAACGTCATTTTTTGACGAGTGTCTAGTGGTACATATTTTTATGTGCGTGTTTGATTTAGATTCAGTAAGATACACTTGTTTAGGCCTATTTGGTTGCCTATCAGCATCCAACGTAGAAAATAAATCTTGAGTTCCACAAAAATAATATTTGTTAGGCATAAACAAAGATTTTAGATTTTTATTTATCTCTCACGATATCCGATACCATTCGGGCGTGAAAAATTCATATGGACAAAAAACCATCAAATATAGTCTATTTAGCATTAAATAATACAAAAAGTATCAAAAAGGGTGGAAAATACAAAAAATATGTAAAAAATTAATAAAAACATTTAAAAAGAATTAAAAAACATTAAAAACTAGCAAAATTGTCAATTGCATCAAATTAGCTCTAAATTCTAAAATGTAATTAGAAACATTAATTTAAAAGAATCTGGAAAATCTGACAACTAGGAGAAAAGTGATGAAATATGATAAAAACGTATAGGCGTTTGATTTTACTGCATCAAAAAACATGCGTGTAAAACCGCCCTATATAAGTCGATGCCAGATCGACAGAAAGATATGTTTTATGCCATTGATAGCTATTCAAAGTTACAACAAATCATTAGAAGTTAGAAGAACCCTTGAATTTTTTAAAATTTTATTATTATTATTATATTTATGTTCTTTTAGGTGTTTTTATTTTTATTATGTTCTAGGTTAATGTTTTAAATAATTGAAGTTGATGTAAACCCTGAGTTAATTACCAGGAGTCGTTGCGAGTTTGAAAAATTTATATTAAAATTATCGAAAGATCGTTTTTAATTTTATTTTATGATCATGAATTATAATTAATCTATATTAAAACATTTTTTTTGTGTACCACTTCATTAATACTTCAGGTCACAATAGGTATTTTAAGTATGACCTTCGAATATTCCGAATTTTTAATGAAAAGAAAAGTTTTTTTTATTACATCTCTATGATCAAAGTCTCACTGTTTAGGATACGACTCTCGAAATCATGAATACATTCACAATTATCCGTCAATGGGTTGTGAATGTGCTCATGATTTGGAAATCGACACTTTTAACATTTATGATAAAAATGAAAAATCTCAAATTATTGTCATAAAAATTATTTTCATAATTATAATAATTTCATATATTTTTAAACATATTTTGAATTTCAGCTATTCAAAAATTATGTTCTGTGTTATCACATGCATCAAGATAGAAAATTGATATTTATCACGTGGAATCTCACTAGTGGTTAGGTGAAAAGCAAGCAGTGGTGATGGTAGCCCGCTTGCTCAGATCCTTCCTACAACAAACCCGGCCACCCGACCACCTGTTGGTTGTTGTTGGGTCATGAGGAAGGTACAAATATTACATACCTCAAACGAAAAAATATAAAAAGAAGTATTAACTAGACTGAAGAAAGAATGAAAAAACTAGAAAGAGAAAAAAAGAAATCAAATTAAGTGTGTACAGAAATGGTCAAGAAAAAGTATAGCGAAAGAAAATCTGAAATAATAACATTATCAAAGATAATCCATAATAGAGAAAGAAAAATCTACAATAACAAAAGGAAAGAAATTCATCTAAATATTCCATTCAAAATCCAGACAATTACTAGGTTTAATTAATTATATATAAAAATTATAAACTATTTTGGGTAGTTAGAAAATAAACGATTTATTATTTCATAATGATAAACTGTTATTCAGGATCCTGAATTTATATGTTCACTCACTACAAATGGCAAGACTAAAAATTGTGATCAAATTAATTTTACTATGTTATAATCAACTCATTTATTATTAAAGGTACTCTTAAAAGAAACCTAAATTCTATTTTGTTTTGTGTGATTTTCAATATTTATCAATTTTTAAAAGCCTTTTAGCCTTATCAATTAATTTATTTTTAATTCAACTTTATTTCATATGTACCGAGCGCCATATATATTCATGCATTGTTATGTTCAATTTTAACTAAGCTAAATAAATTTACAAATATTATACAGAAGAATTACGAGAAAGCCATAAATAATATTTATTCATAATTATAAAATTAAAATAAAGCCATCGCGTACATACCTGGAGCAAATGCATAGATATGAGGAAACGAAAAATCGGAAAATTCCATAATTAATTTCTAAATGAATATAATAAGAAATCAAAATACTCACCTTGAGTCGACATGCGGAAAACCTAAATTCCGTTCTATTTTTAGAACGGAATTTAGCAATAAAAACAATTATTTTTGAAACTTTGTTACAGGGTTCTAAGGTGGGATATATAATGAGATCCTAAACTTTATAAGTTGTTTAGTAGAAATCGTTAGATAAAGGCCCGCGCGTATGCAATTTAAACCATATTTATTAATATTTTTTTTTATCAAAATAAGGTTATTAAGAACTGGACGACAATAGTGATGCGAAAAGGCCAGTTTGGCTTCAAATCAAAATTTTTATTTTTTATTGATATCATTCGCCAAGAAGCCAGATTAGTCCATTATTAAATTGTTTTTATGTAGTGCCATATCATAAAACAGAAACTGAACGCTTTAGCCAAGACGTGGCTCGGTCTCATAGTGAGGTCATACAACAATCACAACCAGCCGAATCATAGGTTAGGAAGCGTCGACACATGGAAGAAACGTGGACTTGACCCACACAGGCAAAGTTGAAACAAAAACCTAGTTGCTGAAGGTCCAATATGAAGAAATGAGACAGAAAGTATGGGTTTTATAAAAGAAGAACTCTCAATTAAAATTACTAGAAGCCATAAGGACAAGGATTGAGAATCGACTCAGTACGAAAGAAATCAAGATCACCCTACCACTCGAATAAAAAATCACTGCCGACCAGTTTGATACAATGTCTCTTTCTCTAAAACCGAAACGAAATCAACCTAAGTATCGACCAGGTCAAGCTTAGAGAGTAAGAAGGAGGCTGAAAGACTTCAGGTTTTTATGACGATTCGCAAATTTGGAATATCGCCGAAAAAACATTAATCATTTAAATAATATCAAAGAATTATTTAATTAATATTTTGTGTTTCATTTGTAACATCTCATTTTTATTATGATACTGTTTCAATTAATATTATTGTTAGGGGCACTGTAAAATAAAATGAGCAAGTCCTTTCTATGGTAGCCCTTGGACCCAAAGGTTTACCAGGGTATTAGCAGTCATGGCGATATGGCTCACCTTTTACTGGAAACCGCCCATTGATATACATTTCCAACGTCATCTTCTACGGTATCCAATGATAATGATTGTTATGGGACGTATCTGATGAGAAACCCTAGAAAGTGGTCGCAATATTTTATTCCTTCACCATCAGGTACCCAGAATATTTATAGGTTTAACGATTTAATGATTATTAAAAATTATTTCTAGTCTGAAAATAAAATTAGATAACAATTTAAAGATAATATTTCCTTAAAATTGATAGTTTAAAAATATAATTAGTATTTTGTTTAAATATTTACGTATATTACAGTCATAAATTTATTTTAAATTTATTTTAAATTTATGAATACGAATATTGCTAAATCTAAAAGGACAAAATATGTTCCGATATCTAGTAAAACAGAATCGAAAAATGTTTTAATGCCAGGTAGATTATATTATTATGATATATTACAAATTATAAATATCTAAAGGGCGTAAAATGTGTGAATGTGCTGCTACAAAACATGAATTAGTTAATAATTGTACAAATTGTGGTAGAATTATATGCAGTCAAGAAGGATCTGGGCGTTGTTGGTTTTGTGGTGAGGTGGTTTGTACAAATGCAGAATATGAAAAGATTTTAAGTAAATCGAGTAATGGTCAAAAGCTCATGAAGCAATTGCAGAACAATAATTGGCCTCACCAAATAAACAGCGATATAAAGATTTTCAATGAAAATATTAATTCTGAATTACCGTTAGGTGAATTTATATTCTTAGTTTCCTAAAATAATTTACTTAATTTTTAAACTAGCTTCTAAATTAGCTGAGGAAAGAAAACAACGATTGTTGGAGTTTGATAAAACTAGTGCATGCCGTACTAAAGTAATAGACGATGAAAAGGACTACTATCAAACAGAAGGTAAAATATGGATCGACCCGAAACATCGAGATAAATTAAAAAAGAAAGAAAATGAATTAAGAGAAAAACGTTTTGCTCCAAAACATTCACAACCAATAAAATATACGCTTGATTTTTCTAAAGGTCAATTTATCGAGGAAGAACGCACTAATGATGCTGCATATGAACTATTTGAGGAACCAGAATTTGATACAGTAATTCAAAAAGATTACGAAACTCCAACAGAATCCAAATTAGATACAGATTTTTTAAAAGTAACGAATAAATATATAATAATACACATAATCAAAAATTTTAGTTTATTCCCATTAATAAGAAATCAACAGCAATTAAAATTAAAAATGATTCCAAGAAAATCATGAGAATTCAAGATAACGAAATCCGGGGAATTCGTGATGAAGGGATGTGTTTAAGTATGCACCAGCCATGGGCCTCACTTTTAATAGGAGGAATTAAAAAGTTAAATACCAAACTAAATTTTAATATATAACAAATCAATCCATTTAGACATGAAGGGCGTTCATGGTTCACTAATCACAGAGGTAGACTGTGGATAGCATCAACTGCAAAAGCCCCATCAAACGAATTGATTGATGAATGCAAATCCATTTATATGAACAAAGGTATTGTTTATTAATTTAAAATCATTTAGCGTTATTTATAATGTTAAAAAATTTTTGAATTAAATTTTGTTAACCCTAACCTTAAATTAATTTTTTTATAAATATGTTAATTTAAAATAAATATAATTTTAAAAAATATTGATAATTTATTTAATTTATAAATTTAATAAAATATTTAATTGAATTTATTTTTATGAATTATAACTTGTACAATATTTATTTATAAAATTTTAATTAATAATAATTTAAATAAATAGTAATTTTAAAATTTTAAATATTTTTTTATTAAAATTATATTTTATAAACTCTAATTTTAAATAAATTTTTTTATAAATATGTTAATTTAAAATAATTTTAATAAATATTTGTAATTTTTTTAATTTATAAATTTAATAAAATATTTGAATTAAATTTTATAAACTCTTATTTTCAAATAATTTTAATATAAATATGTTGATTTATAATAAATATTTGTAATTTTTTTAATTTATAAATTTAATAAAATATTTAATTTAATTTATTTTTGAATTATAACTTTTTTTATTTATCAAATTTTAATTAATAATAATTTACATAAATAGTAATTTTTAAATTTAAAATATTTTTTAATTAAAATTATATTTGAATTAAATTTTATAAACTCTTATTTTAAATTATTTTTTATATAAATATGTTAATTTAAAATAATTTTAATTGGTATTTTTTTAATTTATAAATTAAAAAAAATATTTAATTGAATTTATTTTTGAATAAAAACTTGTACAATATTTATTTAAAATATTTTTTAATTAAAATTATATTTGAATTAAATTTTATAAACTCTTATTTTAAATTATTTTTTATATAAATATGTTGATTTAAAATAATTTTAATAAAAATTGGTAATTTTTTTAATTTATAAATTTAATAAAATATTTAATTGAATTTATTTTTGAATAATAACTTGTACAATATTTATTTAAAAATTTTTAATTAATAATAATTTACATAAATAGTCATTTTAAATTTAAAATATTTTTTAATTAAAATTAAATTTTAAAAACTCATATTTTAAATTAATTTTTATATAAATATGTTAATTTAAAATAATTTTAATAAAAATTGGTAATTTTTTTTATTTAAAATATTTAATTGAATTTATTTTTGAATTATAACTTGTACAATATTCATTTATAAAAATATATTTGAATTTAATTTTAATAAATATTTGTAATTTTTTTTGAATAATAATATATTTTTTAAAAATATATTGGAAAAGGACAAATTTCGGAGCCTTGAATTGACACATTATTTTCACTTTAAAAATTATTATATTTTATTAAAATGAATTTTTTAAAAATAACTGCAACTATAAAAATTATCGATATTTTTCAGGTGTAAGCAGCAAAGAATTTCCAGAAAGTTATCCGATTGGTTGCATTTTAGGATGCGTTGATGTCATCGATTGCTTGCCAGAGGAAGACTATATGGAAATGGTTATATTATTGATTATATAATTGCTCATATATTACGATCTATTCTATTCCAGTACCCGAATGGTGAATCTGGCTCGCCATTTGTTTTTATTTGCGAAAATCCCCAAGAGTTAAATTTGAAATTCCCGGTTAAAGGCAAACACAAAATTTGTAATTATTATTATTATTATTGCGAGTACTTTGAAATTTAATTAAATTTTTAGATAAGTTGGAATCGCATGTGCACAATGCAGCGAAATGCGGAATATCTAGAGAGGAATGAGAGCAATGCCTATTTTTTATTTGAATAAATTGTTTTCTTTTTAATGCTATATAATTGGATGGTTTTTGATTGGTTTGTATTTCTCGGTTAAATTGAGTGCTTTTTCATTTGATTTATACTTTTGATGTGAACAGTTTCAGATTCGTCTGGATTCAATTGGTTATTTTTTCTATTACAGAAACTCAACTGCCCGCAACAAAGTAATTGGATCATTTTATGAAAAAAATAATAAAACGTCTAAATTAAAGAAACTTTGAGAAATTCCTTTTGAATTTTTATTACTGATTTATCGACTTAGAAATTGTAGAACATGGTGATAACAGTCATATTTGACGTATTTTTAAATAACCTTAATAATTGATAGAAAAATTTGTAATCAAATTCTTTGAGAAATTTTCAAGGTCAGTGCTATGTTATTAAAAATCTCAGCAAAAAATTTTTTAATTTTTTCGCTAAATAAATTTAAATAAATTTTTTTGCATTATTTATAATAGGTATCAAATTATGTTACACAGTTAAACGAATGAGGTATAATTAATACATAAATATCATAGTTTGGTCGAAGATTGCTATGTATGCATTGTAAACAGTGAGATAGGTACATTAGTGTTGGGCCAGAACGTAAACGGCCTTGAAAAATGTTTAAATGGATCAGAAACACACATGCAAACATAACATGCAGATTTAAATAAATCAGGAAACACCAATTAAACCCTATAAAATCTGAGAAATAAAAGGATTAAAAATAAATTAATAAACATAAAAATAAATTAAAATATTAACAAAATGCACCAAGATCCGCACGATACCTACACAAATACAACAAGAAAACACGACAAATTCGACAAATTTGAAAAAATCAATTAAAGTTCATTAAAGTGAAATTTAAATCGAAAAATTTGAATTAGCAATAATTCAATAAAAATTATAAATAAAAAATTATAAAAATAAATCGAAAAATAATAAAAATAAATAATAGAATTTGCTAGAAAATAACAAGGTCGAATTTTGTTTTACTGCATCAAATTTCACACGTCATACAAATAGGTATATATACTGATCCATTTTCACATTTAACTTAACCATTTTTAAAAACCATTTTTGAAAACTAACCATTTTTTGAAATTGTTAGGACTATTTTAAAAACTTTAAAACCATTTTAGACGTTATTCGAAGATTATTCAATCGTACTTTGAATTTTTCAGGAACTCATTTTTTAGGTGAGAACTATTTATGGTGGAACCCTCTTTCCACGTCCCGTCCATAGCATCTCTGTAGAGCTCTGCTTGGCGACGACGTGGGGAGAGTGGCATTTTGTTTTATGTTATTTTGATGCAATATGATGATATTTGTTATTTTGGTCAATGAAGGGTAATTTTGTTGAATTGTTGTATAATTAATAAATATATTTAATATATCTAAATTGTTCTACATATATCTAACTTATTCTATATGCTTTTATAACTTTTAATGTCGAAATTTTTCCGGCCCACAGCCGACACATCACGCAAGAAAGCAAAATATACACAGTGCAGATGCATGTAAGAGTGTGGACAATCGCCAATGATATGCACCCGTGAAGACTCAGCGTGCGCAACGCAGCGGTCGTAACGTAAATATTTATCCCTATAGCTGAAGCGAGGAATAAGGAAGAAGTCTCTGGCTGCTTCCTCGTTTCTCAATTCAGAAAAATCGACCTAAAATCACATTACACACGGCTTAAATTTATCACACCGAGTAGTCCAGTGGGCACTCAATAAATATAATGTAAACACAAATGCGCCTAGGATCTATTAAAGGGAAAAGGTACGGGGATAAACTAAACTAAAGTCGTTGATAGAGTTGACCTGAATTAACAATTTGAATTAATTTGATCATTGGGGTACTAAATTGAATTTATTTTCGAAATAATTATCATTAACTTAAATTACCTTATGGATTAAAAACAAAATAAATTGATTAGAATTAAATTAAATTATGGATTTAAAAATAAATTAATTACAATTATCTCATAGAGTAAATTAAACTAAGTTACGGATAAAAAATAAAATTTGTTACAAATAATTTTTTTGATTAAATCAAATAATAGAGTAAAAGTAGACTAGTTATAAATATATCATTCGGTAAATTGAACTAATATTGGAAAATAATTTAATTAGTAGTACGTTAAATTACATTCGAAAATAAAAGTATCAATATTGTAAGCAACTCAGTGAGTCCCTTAAACTGATTTTATCTATCAAGTTATAAAGCTTTCATTAAAAGTAAATACTTCCTTAAGTCAATTGGATTTAAATAAAATGATGGTTAAAGAATTTACGTGACTCACGGGTTTAACTTAGATCAAGTCCTTGATAAAAATTAAAGCAGCTTGCGTAGCAATAAAATAAACTTTGATAAAACTCTCACTACTCTGGTGTAAAAGGAAAGTAAAACTTAGAGTTATTAAGTCAAACGTTGGAAATAGTTTATTAAAATTGATTAACCTATCTATTGATTAACCAAGTTAACGATAAGGAAAAACCCTAAGGTAATCAGTAAGGAAAACTCAGGATGACCGATCGGAAAATTTGATCCAATAAATTTCGAGAAAATTAAACTAAGTTCCACTAAATAGCAAAGTAATCCACCAATAAAAATTAAAATAGATTAGGGGAAAGTAAGATGAATTCACGTTTTAAACTAAGATGTTGGCTGAATTAATGAAATGCTCCATTAGTCAAACGTTTAGTAGTTTAAGTTAAAGAATTAAAACGACGCAATCTGTTTATACTTCTAACTGAAATGATAACAATACCTTTTAAATCTCCGCATGAATAAGATACAAATATCTCCAAACCCAAACATCGATGAATTTCAGCGCGAAGTGATCCAATAAAAATGAAAAGTTTAAAATCAACAATAAAACGGAGAACATTTATTGCATTGACCTAAAGAAATTTTTCCAACCATTAAATCGACCGACTAATGCCATATTATAGCTTTATAATTCCTTGACTTCATTCTAGCCAACCACCGATATGAACTCCAACTGTGAATTTTCACAATACGATCTGATTTATGAGTGACATCGAGAACCACCAACGATCGACCCCATCCGAATAATTGTCGCAAGCAACTTTCCACATAGCGTAGTTCCTCAAACCATAGACAATAAATTAATCAGTAAGAAAATAAATCAGATTACCTAACCACAAATCCCCGATAGGACTATACCGACCATGACAACTTGAGTACCACCCAACAGAAAGGGACGCACAAAACTAGATCCACGATAATTCCAACGTCAACTGTTAGAGAAACAGACAAAGTGAATTTCGAATAGTAGATTTGCATATTTGAATCGCGATGAACTATCAATAATTGAAGCACGAACGGATATCGTGACCGGATAAGAGTCAATAGTTTCCAACGCATCCGATCCGACACATCCGTTCCGACAATTAACCATCGCGAGGAAGAATGAAATATGTAAACAATCATTTCCGTTGGAGTAATAAGTAGACGAGTCAAATACGGGTGAATAACCAATAATAATTACGATAACTGTTGGTAATTACGATAAGCATTAATAATTACGATAACTGTTGGTAATCACGATAAGCAGTAATAATTACGATAACTGTGGGTAATTGCAATAACTATTAATAATTACGTCAACGCATATAACCGACGCGAGTATGTTTTCCCCAAACAGCAGTAATGTTAAATGAATTTGATCTCAAATAACTAGGTCACATAGACAGACATTCTTCCACACATAAATCTGGTCCGGTCCAACCCAACCCAACTAGCTCAGACCATTTACAATCTATAGACATACATTACATATTCTGTCCCCATAACTTTTCTTCAGCATAAAGGAACTATAGAAATCACCCGAACACAAACCCATACATTTCGTCGCCAAATTCTTACAATTCCAGCTCGGCTATCAAGTTCACTGAAAGCTAATCTAACCAGCCAATGTACCCCCTAGAATTAACTGATGATTTAAGGTTGCATGAACTCGAGATTGTAGATTTAATGTCCCTACAAATTAGTGAGAGAATATATTACGTTTACTTATTTCAGAAGAATTCATGTTGCCAAATTTGATTTCGAAACAAGAGGCCGATGAATGGCGCCGAGCCTGGAAACGAGCGCGCCCATCGATGACTCTCGATGAGCCCCGCCCGAAACGATCGTGTCCGTCTCTATGGCAAATACTAGGCAGAGGAGACGACCCACACCGACCAGAAGAGGAACAGTACCCCGCCGAGGAAATTGTCGACCATGCTCGAAACTTGCTGGCTCAGTGGGAGAAGATCCAAGAAGAGGTCGACCTACAGGTTGTGAAGGCGAGGATGTACCTCGCCAACGTTGAAGAGGACATCCTCGTCGGACGCATCGCGGAGACGTACCCGGCTCGACCAGCACGCAACCTCCGACGACCAGTGCCCATTATTCCCGGTTACTCCCCGGAAGAAGGAGTCAGGAAGTTCCTCGCAGAGTCCTGAACCACCAGGCATAATCATTCTGACATTTTACTTTAGTGATGTTATTAATGATAAATTATAATGAATTGTCCTCTTAGAATTTTGTTTTAAACGAGATTTCCGCTATAATCATGTTTGAAATAATTAGAGTTCCCCTTATTAGACAAAATTGATATTTTTTCTTTATAGAAATGTCGGCCCTGGAACTAATGCAAAACGAGATGGCCCGCGCTAGGCAGGCAAACGCGGAGCTACTCAGCCAGGTACTGCAGTTAACTCGCGAAGTGCAACAGGTCAAGGCGACCTGTTTAGACCCCAAACGGACGAAGATACTCTATCAACGACTCACCGCAGCTCAAAAAGGCTGGGCCGAAGAACGCCAGCTCAATCGGAGTCTGCGCACACAGATTAGGGGCTTAGAAGTTGCCCTAGCAGCCTGCCGGGAAGGGGAAGCGGTAACGTATCCGCTCATCTTCGCCCCTTCCCAACTGCCAAGCCAACGCGCCGCTGATAATGCCGCACCAAGCCAAAAATCGACAGCTATCCAACCGACCATCCGCCGGCCGGGACGCAAGGAACGGGCCCGACGCCGAGCCGCACAAGCGTCAAGTCGATCAACTTAACTTATTATGCATGTCCTTTGTTCATTAAATAAATCATCTCTCATGTATTCAGTCATAGTGGGGTAGCCTCGAAATCACCTACACCAATCAGTCTAAATTTAATTCGCATTTCCACGTAGGGGACCAAGTAAAGCGAGCATAGGTCTTCTATCGACAGCTCGTGAACCCAAGGATTGTCCGAGCAACTATAGTACTAGCATATGGTACTCAATTTTTGCGGGCATTCCACCACTTGAACACATTACCAACGTTGCCTAGCAACGGGTGCCAAGTGGCGATCAGCAACATTTTGTATGGCGTTACTAGGGTCACCCGAACGATAAGCAAGATACGAAACCCTGTAACCCACCATTAGGGAGAATCCATTAAAGACAACCAATAAGAAATGGAAGGAGGAGGTCTTCACAAAACGGATAAATAAGGAAACTAGGAAGGGTGGTCAAATTGATTAGGACATCTCCAGCAGCATAAGTCGCTTAAATATTATACATAATGGATTAATAATTTTTAAATTGTTTCTACATTTTTATGGTGTTAGGAAGAAATTACATAAGACGAAATTACATAGGAAGAAATTACATAGGAAGAAATTACATAAGAAAAAATTACATAAGAAGAAATTACATAAGAAGAAATTACATAAGAAAGAATTACACAAAAAAAAATTGCACAGAATTAGTATTTATTGTTTTTAATTAAGCATAATATAAAATTTGTAGTTTCTTTATAAATATTATTATTTATAATTTTACAGTTTTATTTTTTTGCACGTTCTTAACTTTCTATTAAATAACAGTAAAAATATAACTAATTTTATACAGTATTTACGATCTGGTTACAGATTCATCATATCTATTAATCTATTAATCTATTAATTATTGTATGCTATTAAATTTATAAATATTGTTAACGTAATCTATTTTGTAGTTTAAATAAAATTTTCTTAATTTTTATTAACATTTTTGTCATACTAATTATGTGTAATTCTTTCTTATGTAATTTTTTCTTATGTAATTTCTTCTCTATGAGAGGAGTTCATCATTCGGTTTATTGAACAATCAAAATACCTAAATCGGATGTAGGGATGATAATAATAAAACGATCTATCGATTCGACTGAAGTGAATAGAAAAAGATACTTGGAGGGATCGCCATGTCAATATTTTGTTTTACGAGATAAAATTTTAACCTGGATTACTGAGATGAAATATCTAAGAAATTCGTCTTCCCAAAAAAAAATGATCGTCGAGCGGTGGCTTAGGTGGTTAGAACCGGAATCTCCACGTAGAAATTGTTAATTCGAATATTTATAACACGGAAGACCAATGAGATCGATGATGGCTAATAATTTTATTTAATAACAAAGGGATTGGTTGTTGTATTTAACAGTGGAATGTCAGGGATTTGTCGTGTTGGAAATCGGCCTTGTGCGGAAATATCACAATGTACCAATAGGTATGGAATTATTTGGTCATCGCATTTAATCCGAAAAGTTTGCTTATTGACTCGTGCGTTTTCATTTGGCGGGGAAAAACGATAAGATTTTGATTCAGAATTGTTTTCTACGGCTCAAGAACAATTACAATCTCGTTATTAGAAATAATCAAACTTACTCGTCAAAAGGGCTTCTGCGATATCCTGAGAATGGATTTTTGGATCTTCACCTGAGCCATTCAGTGAATACATGATTTTTGTTAGTTAAAAATGATGTGTTTTCTACTATCGTCGGTGGATATATTGGTACGGTGGGCCGGATGATCGAATCAGATAGACAGGATGTGAATGTCGATTGCAACGCGACTACAACGAGGTGGATGTTTACATCGCCGGAAATGTTGGCGAGTTTTCGTTGAGGTAATATTGTTTACTTTGTAGCTTATAAGTTTACGAAATTCATTTTAGGCGAGTGGACTTTTAGGATTGCGAGTTTGTGGATGATTGGGTAAGTTTTATGAGTTAGCTTTTACTATAATGAATTTCTTATTTAGCGTGTAATGCGGGTGAATTTAGGGAATCAGATCACTCTGTATTTTCGTGTAACTATATTTTGGATTTTTCTTCTCGCTATCGATCGCCCAGTCGATTTATTAGAAAGTTTTGTCGGATCATTAACTTTCTCTGGTCATTTGGTAATTTATAGTTTATATTTAATTAATTAATTTCGGTGTGAATTTCAGGGGATTTTCCTCGTTGGTAGCGTTCGCAAAAATTATTTCGTCGGATTTATTTACCTTTTGGTGTCGCGACTTACTCAGATTTGATTCTGTCAATCATTGTTCACCATCACGATAATGAAGATTGGTTCTGGTTCTGACGGGATCCTAGCTTAATAACATCGAACTACTCTGCTTGCCATCTGGGTTGTATCTTTCTCATCTCGGGTGATTGAACTGGAGTTTTAATCGTCAATTTATGCCTAATTTTAGTAAGTGGGTGTATTCGTTTTAATAAAATAAAGTTTATATGGCTTTAATTTTGTCTTCAAGATTTTTATTAGTAAAGTAACTCTTTGCAATGTTCATGACAAATTATGGTAAACGATTTTATTGATTATTAATAGCTTACGATGATTACCTTAGAGATTTTTATATAAACCAATGATTCGGGTGGCATGATCGTACTATAGTGGATTTATTTTAAATGATTTCATTTATTACACGGTAATCAACAAGAACGCGTCTATGCTTCGACTCATAGCCTGATTAAGTTCGTTATCTTACTAGAGATTTTGAGTTGATCTGTTTAATTAAAAAGTTTAATTCAAAGTTAAGTTAGTTCGTTAGTAATTTAATTTTTATAGCAGCGATTTCATATTAATTTATTCCCCGTAACCTTTCCCTTTAATAAGCCTTAAACGCATTTTATGTTCATATTATATTTAATGAGTGCCCACTGGACTACTCGGTGTGGTGATTTTGAGCTGTGTGTGAAAGAATTTAGGTCGATTTTACAGAAATGAGAAACGAGGGAGCAGCGAACAGACTCCTCCCTTATTCCTCGTTTCTTCTATACGGGATAGTATTAACGTTCCAACCCTGCGTTCCGCACGCCGGGTCTTCACGGGCACAGATCATTGGCGATATTCCACGCACTTACACGAATCTGAATTGTATGTTGATTTTATTAACTTGCGATGTGTCTTGGCTGTGGGCCGGAAAAATTTCGACAAATGTTTAATTAATTTTTAAGAAAACAAATTTTAAACATCATAAATATTTATTAATACATATTAAAAGCAAAATACAAAATTACTTGACCCATTCCATTCAATCAAAAATTTCATAAAAATACATCTCCCCCACGCCGACATCCAAGCAGAGCTCTACCGAGGTTGCGAGGATGTGACGTGGAGAGAGAGTTCCAAATAAAACTACTTCTCATATAAAAATTAAAAGGCTTCCGTATAGATTTTCAAACAAAATTCACAAAATTTTAGTTCAAAAAATGGTGTCTTTTTGGTTAAAAATGGTTAAATTTAATGTGAAAATGAATCGGTATTTATACCTATTTTTTGTCCCTAACCTCGCGTGTTAAATTTGATGTAGTAAAACAAAATTCGACCTTGTTATTTTCTAGTGTATTCTAATCTTTAATTTTATTATTTTTCAATTTATTTTAATAATTTTTTATTTAGAATTTTTATTGAATTATTTCTAATTCAAATTTTTGATTTAAGTTTCATTTTCATGAACTTTTATTGATTTATTACTTTTTGGTCGAATTTGTTGGGTTTTCTTGTTATGTTTGTGTTTGTATCGTGCGGATCTTGTTGCGTTTTGTTATTATTTTAATTTATTTTTATGTTTATTATTTTATATTTAATTCTCTTTTTTCTCATATTTGGTAGGGTTTAATTGGTGTTTTAATAGGTTTATTTTAAATTTGCTTGTTATGTTTGCATGTGTGTTACCGATCCATTTAAACATTTTCCAAGGCCGCTTGTGTTCTGGCCCAACATAAAACACTCGGGGGTCCATAAAATTGCGACCCACAATTTCAATTGTCTTTTCAAAATGATATATACATTTTATTTTTAGCATTCTCATTCATAAAAAGTATCTACGGTGTAACGAAATATCAAGATAAAGATAGACTTAAGGTCCAGCTACTGTACGTAACCAAATAAAAATTGTATAGTTCAGTTTTAGTATCAATGTGAATCAGTATGAGTTAGTAAGATCAGTTCAAATCAATGTAAATCAGTTATATTTGGTCTCGAACGAATCACTGACGACTTGGGTTTCACTTTCGAGCTGGATTGGTCTTGAAGGGTGATTGATGGAAATATGCGAGAGTTTTGAGGTTTCGTTGGTTTTGTTGATATTTCGGATTTGGTTGATCATTCTTCTGAATTTCTGAATTGGGGTATTTTGCCTTGGTTGGTTTTTCGTTAGGCCGAGGATGAAACAGCATATTAGGAGTATCATGTTGGATGTTATACTCAGTGGTAGGATAAGTTCTATTGATAGGGTTGTCGCGCTAGGTTCACTTTTCTGCTCGGCTTGTTTTCCTAGTCGCTTTGTGATTGTTAGAACGATTTTTTGGATTTCTTGGATTGGTTTGTTATTGGGATTTGCTTTAGCTTTCTTTTGGATTTGTCTGGTGATGATTTCTAGGATTTTCTTTATCTCCAGGTTCTCATTTTTTATTCTGGATATTTCGTTGTTGTTCTTTAATAGGATCTGTACCATTGCTTGGGTTTTTTCTATATTTTGTTTCAATTCGTCCTTGTTCTCTTTCGTGGGGCATTGCATACATTGTATGTTTATTTGTTGACATTCCTCGTTGTCGGGGTTTCTGCAAATTTCTTTGAAATCAGCACAGGTGCTGTCTTCTCTTCTGAAGGGTTGGGTTTTCTCGCATTTCTCCAATGGGTTCTCAGTGTTATACTCTCTCATCATTATCATTATCATTATCCACATTTTTGGGTTCATGACTTCTATTTTTTGATATATAATAATCAATTTTATATTTATTTACAATGTTGTTTCATTTATTTACAGTGGAGTTTAGCCCTTTTTACTCTTTTTCTTTTTCCATGGTTTAGTGTATCTCGCACTCCTCTTTAGTTTTGTTTTCTGAAAATCTCATTATCAGGACTTGGGCTTTTATTAATCGCTCGGTTAGTTTTGGGAGTTCTTTTAGTCGTTCTTTGCTTTCTTTAATTATCCTTTGTTGATTATGGATTTTCATTTGGAGATTCCTTTCTTTTGTTTGTTTTCTTTTGAGTTGACGTTTATAATTAACTCGTTTGGTTGTCTGTTTTTCCAGCTTTCGTCTCGATTCTTGGAGTTGTTCTGTTAACGCTTTGATTTCATCCTGAGTTCGTTGATGATTTTGCTTTATCTCCCTAGCTTTTTTACAACTATCCTCTAGTTCAGTAGTTCTTAACCGGTGGTGCACGCACCCCTTAGGGGTGCGAGCTTGAATATTTTGGGGTGCGAAATTGTAATTTATAATTGATTATTTCAGCTAACAATTAAAATTTATAAAAAATTTGTTACGCACATAAAATAAATAAAAAATATGTTTTGCATAATGTTTGTTTTTTAATTTATATAACTCAATAATTTCTAGTAAGGGGTGCGAGAATATTGTTTGAAAATTTTAGGGGTGCCGGTAGCTAAAAAGGTTAAGAACCACTGCTCTAGTTGTATTACATATCTTTGTTCGCTTTTTCTGCTGTCTCTCATCCTTTCTGCTTCGGTTTTCCAATAATCTTCCAGGATTACACGAGTTTTTATCTCAGCTAATTCTCGTCTCAACCGTTCATTTTCTCTCTTTTGATCTCTGTTTTCTCCCATGCTGGATGTTAGTTTTCGTTTCACTATATTGACTAACTGTTTTGATTGTATTAGCTGTTGATTTATCCGGGCGATTTCTGACTCTTGCTCCTCCACTAACTCTTGCCACTCTTTTCTTTCGGCTCTCCACCTTTTACTATAATACCTTAGTGGGTCTTGTTCGATTGGTTGTACTAGTTGAATTGGACTTGGTATACATTCTCCGTCTTCTAGATTCATTCGGATTTCTATTTCGTTCGAATTCATACTAAATATACATCGATTACAATTTTTTGTTTTTATCATTTTTATTATTTTTATTGGTTTTTTACACTTTTTACAATTTTCTCCTTTTTTAAATTTATACTACCGTTTCGTCCGTCTCCCCGAATCCTTCATCGGGTTCAGCGGGTACTTGGGTTGGTATTTCCGTTGGGTATAACGGCATGAGCAGGATTGGTGGTCGGTTCTGCAAAGTATTTATCTCTTCACACAAAGTGTTTGATATTTGTATCTCTTCGTCTAAGAGATAGGTAAGGTATTCGACGTTTTCCGTTAGTTCTTCTACTTGCGTTTCCAATCGATGCGTGTTTTCTAACGCCTTTAATGTTTCGATCTCTTTTCTCAGGTTCTGTTCATTTTCTTTGTATCCTTGTTTTATAGTTTCTATTTCTGCTTCGACTTGTCCTTTCAACTGTTCAATTACTTCGAGTTGATGTCTCAGCTGAATTTCTTTAAATATTACAACTCCTCGGTGTCCGTTCACCTCCTGTTGAAGTTCTGTTATTTTTTCGTCTGATTGTTGTTTCTGTTGTTTCTCGTCGGTTAGTTCATTTAGGATTTTCACTATTTTCTGATTTAGTTGCCCGACCCATTTCCGGAGGTCCGTTTCGGTTTTCCTGAGCCTTCTCATTGTGCTTTGTCTGATTTGCTCCCGAAATTCTAGTTTTTGGACCTGTTCGTTACGTTCCTCGATTGCTTCTTTGTGAACTTCGACTTGTTCCCATAGCTCCCAATCTTCCATATTTAATATCCTTTTGGGTAACAGTCTTATTTCTTTCTTGGCTTCTTGGAAATGTTCTTTCCATTTTTTCGCTTCTCTTTTTATTGCTTTCTCTTTGATCTCCGTTTTCCATTGTTGTTTTTGTTTTCGTCGGTGAGCTTCGTCCTGATCGATTTGTATTTCTCTCACTCTGGTTTGTTGATACCCAATTTCCTGCTCCAGTTTCACTATGTGATTAAACTGTTTTGTGTTGGCGTTCTCCAATATTTTGCATTCTATTCGCCATTTTTTTGCTTGGTCAGTTATTTGAGTCAACATTCTCTCTTGTCTGTCATCTCTGGGCTCTCTTATTTTCCTTGATGGTTTTGGCCCTTGATTTCTCAGTTTGTTGACTTCTTTTTTCGCATCTTTCCACTTGGTTTTGTAGGCTCTTGTTCGGTCTTCCTCTTCGGCTATTTGCTGAGTATAATGTCTAATACGTGATTCCCAATTACTTCTTGATTGTTCTCTATTCTCCGTCCATTTGGTTTTCCAATATCGTGCTTGTACTTTCGCCCATTCTTTCGCTTTTTCCATATGGGTTCTCTTTGTTCTTTCTATTCGGTATTGTGTTCTTATTTGTTCTATTTCTTCCTGCATTTGGTGTATGATTTTTATAGTCTCCTCTCCTTCTTGGATTTCTGTTTCTTTATCTTTTATTACTTCTCGTAATCTTTCTATCTCACTTTGTTGATCCTGCTTGTCTTGCTCTAACATTCAGATCTCTTTTCTTTGGTTTATAATTCTGGTTTGATTTTGAGTGGCTTCTTTCATTAGCTCTTCTTCTCGTTCTTTGTGTGGTTTATTATTTCCTTCAGAATCCATTGCTCGTCGTTCTGTCTGTTGTTCCAGTTCTTCTCTTATCATTTTTATCTTTAGCGTATCTTTCAGTAGTTCTCCTTCTACTGCTGTTAACATTTCTTTTAATCTCATTGACCTTTGTTGCCATTGCTCTGCTCCTTCTTTCATCTCTTTTAATTGTTCGGTTTGGTTTTCGATTATTGTTTTTGGCTCCTTGTTCTCTGCTTCAACTTTCTCTACTCTTTGATTTATCATCTCGCTTTGGTTCATTGTAATTCTGAATATTAATATCGATTATTCTCTCTTTTCAATCATATCAAAATTTTATCATAATTTACATCATATCTCGTATCTTTGTGATTTTTGATTTTTATAATTTTTTGTTTTTACGCTTATCTTTATTTACATTTTTACACGTTGCTTTCGTTTTTATTTACTGATCAGCGAAACGGAATCCTTTGATCCGCCCGTTGATCGGCTTTCTACATACTGGACATATATCGACTTTTAACCCACATGCTTCACATGTAACCATATGTCCGCAGGGTGTATAAATTATTTCCACATGTTTTTGCCAACATGTTACACATTGATGCTGCTCCAAAATGGCTTCTTTTATTATTGATTTATTGCGATTCTCTTCAGGTTTCTCTTGGTATTGCTTGATTGCTCGGATTATTGCTTGTGTCGAGTCGTACCATTCCAAGTTATTAGCTAACCTTTCCTTGATTATTTTTCTCATTTTTTGAGTTTCTACTCCTGATAATAACATTATGGTTCTCGTTTTTGGTCGATCTAAGATATCTTCCACCTGCTGGTTTGTAATTATTACTTCTATGTTATTTGACTCTTTTTCCTGTTTGTACATACATTTTTGAGTGCTTTCTGGAGTTGTAATGCTTCGTGAATTGAAAGGTGGCTGTCGTCCATGAGCATTCCTTTTTGCCATGTCTCGTTTCTTGGTTTTCTCTCAGATCGTTTTGTTGTAGGTTGCTCTGTTGCGTTTTACTTGGATGGTTTCCTTGTTATCGTTCTCCAATGTTCATGAGTTCCCTTTTGGATGTTTATTACATATTTTCCGAGTTTTCTTTTCGTTGGGATGCGATACTTTTGATTCTTTATAGTTTTGCTTGTTTCACATTGGATTCTTTTGTTTACTGGTTCATTTCCCTTGGGTTCGTATACGCAGATTTTTGTGATGGGTTTTTCACCTGTGTTCTCAATTAATATTTCCTCCTCATTTGCCGCACTTGACTCTGTTTATTATTACTGCTTTGCTTTCTCTGATCTGACGTTGGTACGGTTCCTCTCTTGTTTCTTTTTCTGGATGCTTTGTCGTAGTTAATTCTAGTAATTTTCTTGTTATTGATTTCCAGTAATCGTCTCTTCCTTTCTGAACGTGTACTATATACTTTCCACGTCTTCTTTAAGTTGGAATGCGGTATTTTTGATTCTTGATATCCTCATTTGACTGACATTTGATTCTTTCATTCATCGTTCCGTTCTTTTTAGTTTCGAATACAAAAACTTTTGTAATGGGTTCCTTGCCCATATTTTCGACTATTATTTCCTCTCCACTCTTTGGGTTTGATTCTACTTTTATTATTATTTCTTTATTTTCTCGTGCTCGACGTTGATATGGCTCTTCTTTTGGTGTTGTGAATTTTTCTCCCAGGGTTTTGGCTAGTGCGCAGGTTATTATTATGTCATTGTTGGCACATATTATATATTCTGCATTGCCCTCTAGACTATCCCATTCGTATTTCTTTCCTGCTTTCATGTTCATTTTCCAACAATCGATAACCTTGTTTTGTATACACACTTGTTCAATTGTTTCTATTCCTCTGTTTATTATCCGCAATTTGCCTATCCCTGGCTTTACTTGGATTCTTACGTTTCCATCTCCTTTTGTAGCATCTCTACATACGTCCTTGGTGGTCTGGCAAGATGATGAGTTTTCGGATCGTATTTCCATCTTTCCTGGTTTTCCTATTGAGTCGAATTGACAACTTATGCTTGTATTCATTGTCAGTTGTAAGCATATTCCTTTACTTGCGATTCCTTTATCGTTTATTGTTCGTATTCTGAACGATTTTGTTTCCTTCGTGGTGTTTTCGTCAGCTTCCGTTAACTTGATGGACGTAATTAGTATCATTATTTTTTGTAGCAGGGTTGGTCGGTTTTGATTTTTTCTTTGTTGTAATATCTTTCTATTGTGTAACAGCATCCCTTGGTTTTGTTTTCTCTCGTTGTTGTTGTTGCTCGTTTCTTGACGTTCCTTGTTGGATGATTCCTTTTTCTCTTGTTGTGCGGATTTATTTTCGTCTCTAACATTTGGTCTCGTATTTTGATCATCTTGGTTTTTGCTGCTGTCACCACCTCCTTCTCCATTATTATTTCCATCCGGGGTTTCCTTTGAAATGTCGTCCTCGACATTTATTACTTCAATTATTTCCTCGTATACTTTTATTATTCTTGCTTTTAGATCGTCTATCTCTTTTATCTCTTGTTTGCTCGCTTGAAATCTTATTTGCTTTCGATGCCATTATCATCAATAGCTGTTCCTTTCTATCTCCGATTCGTATTGCTTCCTTTGGATAATTAGTGAATTTCAGTCTTTCCCATTTCAGCATTGCTTTTATTGTCTTTGGAAATGGATAGTGAGCGTATATTGTTTCTTTTAATAGGACGTTTCTGTTTCTTACCATATAATTTAAATCGAATACCTTAAGTGGCGATCTTTCGTAGGTCCATTTCATCAGATTGGCTGCTGCTTCGTCTTGTTTGGCATCGATAGCTTCCCATAATGTTTGAATTATTTTGCCCATCATTTCTCTTTCTCTTATTGTCGCATTGGTGGCTATAAATTTTATTGCGCTTGCCTGTCTTGATTTCAGTGCATAGTGTAGTACATTATTTTCTCCATTGTCTTTTTCTTTGAACGATGATCCTGTTTTTAGTAGTTCTCTCAGAACTGTTGTAGAGACATCTGCTGCAACTGCGAACATTAATGGTGTTTGTCCCTCCTCGTTTGGTATATTTGAGGCGTGTCCGCATTTCTGCATGAGTTGGATTATATCTATTATCCTTTGGGTGTTTCTATGTTGTACTGCAATATGTAGAGGTACATTCCCTTCTACATCTGCCATGGTGAAGATCATGGGTATACTTTCTTTGATGCGATCCATTTCTGGTGGACTTTTAGCTCCTTTAGCGTAATCCATTGCGATTTTTCCCGCCTTGTTTACTATTCTCATCCATCCTTTTCTTTCGACCCATTCTGGCATTATTTCTCTGATGGCTTTTACTATTATATCCATCTTGTCTACATTGTCTTGGGTCGCGTTTAGAGTTATTTTGGATTCATCCGGTTTAGGTTCTTCCGCAGTGTTATTTGATGTCGCTTCTATTTTTCGACTCATCGTTAGTCCGTTTATGCTCAGTTGTTGGGTTTGTGATCTGGTTTGCATGCCTCGATTCTCTGGTTCTCTTGTTATTGTTCTAGGTATCGCTTTGCATCTACTCACGTTTACGTAAATAGGCCTAGTGAGTGGGTTGTTGACCAATTTAACTCGAGCATTGTTCTCGTTTACGTACATTATTTCATATGGTCCTTTACCACTCCTTTGTAATTTTCTGGCTACTCCTGGGATGATTTCTGGCGTCGCAATTATTACCCAGTCTCCAACCTGAAAGTTATGTTCGCGTACGTCTCGCTTTTTATCATGTAATTCTTTATAGCTTTCTTGATTAAATCTAATATTCATACCTGCCGTTTTCCAAATTTCTTGCATTCGCTCCTTGAACCCTGTTACATAATCATCAATTTCCATATACTGTGATATCGGCGGTTGATATTCTAAGTCTATCGGCATGTTGCATTCTCTGCCGTACATCAATTTAAATGGGCTCATTTTGGTAGCTGAGTGTATTGACATTCGATATGCCATAAGGCATAGATTTATATATCTATCCCAATCTTTTTGGTGTCTACTTACATAATTTGACATCATTTCGATTAATATGCCGTTGAATCGTTCGGTTTGCCCATTTGTTTGTGGATGGTATGGTGATGTTCTCAATTTCGCAATTCTGAAGTAGTTTGTTACTTCCTCTATGATTTCGCTCATAAAGTTGGCTCCTTGATCCGTTAGGATCTGTTTGGGTGTTCCGTATCTACAGCATATTTCCTCTACTAGGATTCTCGCTATTGTTCTGGCTTTTTGATCTGGTATTGCGAATGCTTCCGGGAATTTTGATAAATAATCTGTTACTACCAATATATAGATGTTTCCATCGTTGGTTTCTGGTAATGGTCCTACTACATCCATTGCGATCATCGTCATAGGTTCGGGTGGGATTGGCATTGGTATTAACGGTGCTTTCAGTTTACTTCCCGTGCTTTTTCTGGTTCCGCATATTAAACAATTCTTTATCCATCCTTTTACGTCCTCTCCGATATTTGGCCAATAATATTTTTGGCACAGTCTTGCTTTCGTCTTTTTTGCTGACATGTGCCCTCCAAGCTTTCCATCGTGGTATTGCATTAGCACTTCTTTTCGTCTGCTTTCTGGTAAACACATGAGTCGTTTCTCGCCATCCATTAATAATAACCATCCCTTTTCCATTGTATATCGATGTCTGTGTTTTTCTATATGCTCTCTTAATTTACTGTTGTTGTCGAAGATTTTCATATCGTTAGTTTCCATAAATTCGATTATTGTTTTCAACTCCTCGTCTTCTTTCTGCTCATTTCTCAGTTTTGTGAAGTCGATATCCTCTGCGATGATCATGCATATTCGTCTCACATCCTGATCCATTAGTTCCTCGAATACAAATCTGGACATGCAGTCTGCGTTGGCGTTGGCTTTTCCTGATTTGAATTTGATATATGGTGAGTATTCTTGCAACTGCATTGCCCATCTCATTAATCTGCTAGAGGCTTCTTTGTGTTGACCTAACCATACCAATGGTTGGTGATCTGTAGTGATATATATCTCGTGACCCCATAACAAATATTTGAAGTGTTTAATAGCTTGGATTATTGCTAGTGCCTCTCTTTCAGTCACAGAGTAATTCTTCTCATGTTTCTTGAAGGTTCGACTGTAATATCCAATAACTCGTTCTCTTTTCTCATCATCCCATTGTCCTAGGACTGCTCCAGATGCATATCCGCTTGCGTCTGTCGCTAACAAAAACGGTTTCTTAAAATCTGGGTGTACGAGTATTGGTGCTGATATCAGTTTGTCTCTGAGTGTTTCAAAGGCTGTTTGTTGTTCCTTTTCCCATGTGAACGGGGTATCTTTTTTGGTTAATTCTTGTATTGGTTTCGCGATGGTTGCATAACTCTTGATAAATTTTCGGTAATATCCACATAGGCCTAAGAATTCATGCACCTGTGTGACTGTTTTTGGTACTGGGCAATTTTTAATCTTTTCGAAGTTTCTTGGGTCTGGTTCTTTACCTTTTGGTGACACGATGTGTCCTAAGAAGGTGACTTTTTCCTTTGCCCAATCGCATTTGGACGGTTTCAGTTTTAACTTCCATTGTCTCAGTCGAACGAATACGTTTCGTATATCCTTTAGATGTTGCTCGAAGGTACTAGAATAAATTAGTAAATCATCAATATATACCATACACTGTTTAATGCCGTGAGTTACAAAGTTCATACATCTCTGGAATGAAGCTGGTGCGTTGGTTAACCCGAAAGGCATTTTCTTGAATTGGTATAAATCTTTTCCGATTGTAAAGGCAGTTTTTTCTCGGTCTTCCTCTTTGACCTTTATTTGCCAATAACCACTTTTTAGATCTAGCGATGTAAAATAAGCTGCTCCGTGTAACGTTTGTAACATCTCATTTATATCTGGTAATGGGTAGGTATCCCGTTTTGTTACTGCGTTGAGTCGTCGATAATCTATACAGAATCGTTGTGTTCCGTCCTTTTTCTTTACCATGACCACTGGAAATTGCCATGGCGAGCAACTTGGTTCGATTACTCCTGCGTCTAACATCTTTTGGACTTCTTTTTCTGCTACTGATTTCTGAGCTTCTGCCAACCGATATGACCGTAGTGTTATTGGAGTATCATCTGTTAATGGTATCGTGTGTTGCGTCACATCGCTTGTACCGAGATCTAAGTCAGATGCTGCAAATATATCTTTAAATTCCATTAGCAGTTTTTGTAATTGCTCTTTCTCGGTTTCGTTTAGTAGCTGACTATCGATTGTCCATAATTCCTCCTCAGTTCCTTCAGTTTTTGTTGCTGGGAGTTCAATGTCCATCATCGGTGTTAGTTTCCCCAATCTTTCGTTTTCATAAATTACTTTGTCTTCTTCGTCAAAATTTGTAATGTTGATCGGAATTTCACTGTTGTCGTTTACATACACTATTTCTCTGGCTAGTGGTAGTTCTTTCTTTTTCTCAAATTTGTGGTTAGGCTCGAAAATCATTTCGCCTCTGGTTTCCTCGTTTACTTTTACGTAGCAAATCATTTGTGTGCTCCCTGGCACTACTATTTTCTCTGAGCATCTCACTTCTGATTTCAACATACATATTCGTCCGGTTTTATCTCTCAACTCCATCGATCCTAGATCTATTATTATCTCTTTTAATAATTCTGGCATGAGGTCTGTTCCAATTATGCAATCCGCGCTTTATCTCCTAATGACTGCTAGATATGTATTGATTTTCACATTTTTGTATTCGATTATCGACCAGATTTTCCCGATGACTGCTACTGATTCTTTGCTGCAGGTTATTACATCCATGTTAGCTTCTTCTATACATGGCCATAATCTTCCTGGTATTTTATCCATTTTTATTGCTGAGATGTTCGCTCCAGTATCAATCATGGCTTTAATCTCTACCCCATTTATTTCTATGGGTACCGTCAATTTTGGTCCAGCTAACGTTTGTAACATAGCTATAGTTCGAGTTTCTGGATCTTGATCCACACTTCTCGATCTTTGGCTGGTTCTTGGCATCAAATCTGCCCAATTCGGTTCGTATGGTGCCGGATAAATGTTTCGTAGTGTTGTTGGTCTTGGTATCGGTACTTGTCTTTCCACCACCGTATTTCTCTCTACTGATTTTGCTCCTTTCTTTAAACATTCATATACTGGTGGTGGATGATTGTAATGTCCACTGTGTCTTGTCTTTCGGTTTCCCCACTGTTTGAGTTGCTCTTGCGTTAGCATCTGTGTTCCTCCTTTATTTTCGTCGTTGTCACTGTTATCGATGCTATCATCTTTAAAGTTCATCCATCGTTTCCAGTTGCTCGTTTTCTGTCGCTTCATTCTGGTTTTCTCGGCTTCCAATCTCATTATTGTTTTGAATTTCCGTCCGACTTCTTCATCCGTACCACTCATTTTTGTTAGAATTCCTACTAACCTTTTTATCTTGTGGATGTCTTTTGAGTGTCCATGTAACACCATTGTCTTTGCTAAAAACGGTAAGAATCCAATTGCCATTTTCCAGTTGATTTTCCTTTCTCTTTTGTAAATATCGAAACATGCTAACATTTGTGTTAAGATCACTCTTACGATTTGGATAATAAGTATTATTCCTAAAATTCCTGCCATCATTTGTCCGAAGATCAAGAATCTTCCCAACATGGCTTTCATCATATTTGCTGTAGCATGTTGAAAATGGTCTGGTGATAGTAGCAATTCGTAGTTAGGTTTCTCTCCATAGTTGTTACTTCCCGTTATTGTCACAATATTGGATAATATTGCTTGCCTTTGTGCTGGGAATAATAAATGTTCTCTGGCTCGTTCCAGATCTTTTGTTTGGTGTATCCCACTTTGTGATATATCTACTGGTTTGAATTCTGCTTCACTGGCCAACTCTGTAAGTCCAAATATTTTTGGAGGTGCTACTATTACTCGAGTTGGAAATTGTAACCAACTTCCATCGCTTATTTCGAATAATGGTCCATATACATTACTGCAACTGAACATATTAGGTACAAATTTCTCTGGATTTATCACAATCCCCTAAAATTAACGTTCAATCAACAAGGAATTTAATGAGATTATTTGATTAAATCGTAACTATTACTCCATTATTGTTTCAATATACCACTTACTTGGTTCCAACAAAATTATATATAAAATAAATTTACTATACAACTCTCTACTCTCGCTACGATGCCTATGTTGTGTAACTGTGAAAAGGCACGAGTTTTTAAAAGCCTATGTTTTTGCACAATGCTCGATTATCACTCACGTCCGAAAGGTGAAGCGATAAGTTAAGTCTAACTGCATACAACACTTAATACGCACACACATAGTTTGTCTGTGTCAAGGTCAAACACGTGATGCTTCTCGCAGATAACAACTATATCAAGCCAATCACAAGATGTACAGCGACAAGTCTACAACCGAAGCTAATAAGAGAATATAAAATCACGAGCATAAATAAAAACCCACATACTAGTGACGTAATTTTGTTTCAAATTCAATCCACAATGTCATCTCAGAAACGCAAGCAAAAAAACTTTACTCTAAAAGAAAAAAAGAAATCGGCGTTGAAGTTAAGAGAACCACTGTAAAGAGAATTCTCAGGAAAAATGATGAGATCGAGACTGCAATCAAATCTGGTGTCCTATCGAAACGCATGAAGTTTACACAAGCACACGACCCAGAACTTTGTGGGGTTTATGGTTTCAATAACCTTGACCCCAGATGTAAATAATTGCTTGCCCCAATGATCACCCGTTGCTAAGCAACGTTGGAAATGCAATCATTGGTCTTGAGGTCGCCAAAAGTGAGCGCCACCTAGGAACTGCTCTGGCCCGACTTCAAACTGGGTTCAACGCACTACCGTTAGAAGGTCTGCGTGCGCTTTTCTCTCCTGGTCCCTTATCGTCAAATAGTCTTACCATCTCACCTATTCTTGGCCGTATTAGGGTTTGTAAATTGGTTTTTTTTTAATAAAACTGTTCTCATTAATACTAGTCAAGCAAAAAATGTGAATCTATTCAATTAGTCAAACAAACGATGTGAATCTATTCAAATTTTTATTAAATGACAGCATGATGGGCGTTATTCTTTACATCAGCTAAGCGGCACGACGCTTGGCACGCTCGGATCTTCCTGGCCGATGTCGGGGTGGTTTGGTAGCGATTTTGGTGGCAGTTGTGGCCTCTCGATAAGCCAGCTGAGCGGGTGCAAACACGAGAGGATAGGTTACCGCGTTGCCCATCTGGCACGCCGATAACGCTACCTCGAGGCCGCGTATCTGAATCTTTTGCGACTGGGTGAGCTGTTTCTCCTCAGCCCACCCTCGCTGTGCTGCAGTCATCTTTTGGTAGATTAGCTTCGCCTTTCCCGGTTCGATCCAGGTCGCCTTGATTCGTTGTATCTCACTATTCACTTGTGTGAGTTGTCGATGTAATTCTCGGTTGGTAACACGAGCCTTGTCTAATTTATCTGTAAACCGAGAGGCGGAAGCATATCTGTAATAATAATCATTCGTTAAATTTATATCCTCTTATCACTATATAAGATGTATTCATGTTAAAATCTACAGACGGTAGGTGCTCTACCTCCTTAGTTATTCATTTTAGGGTTATTGTTAAGAAAAAGGGAAAATTAAGACCTTTAAAATATTTATTCCATTACATTCGTCTATTTAAGCATTCAAAGCGTTTAGAATCATCTCGTTGGCTTGGGCTTTCGCGGGCGTACGGATGATCGCGGTGCTCGTTTGCTGGTTTGTTCGCTTCTCCCCATCTTTTGATTAGAGCCTCGCGCGGAACTACTACATTCATGGCGGAAGAACTCCTATTCAACCTGGGATCATCCAGGTTGAATGAAGTGTTGTACGGCGGGGCATACCCGTCCGTACTCGGGATTAATCCGGCTGCGATGTCCCGATTTATCTCCTCCAAGTGTCGCCTTGCCTTGTCGACCTGGCGATACGTCTGTCTCTGATGCTCCTCCAACCTAGCGAGTAAATACTCCGCCTGTTCTCTGATTTCCCGGGCCGGATTACGCCGGGTTCTCGATTGATTGCGACGAATGGGAGATCTACGTCATCCATATTAGATCGGTTTCCCATCCTGGATTCTCGGACCGGTGAAATCGAGAATCCCGCGTCCCACACGGCTTGTCGACACCGAACCGCCGAATGTGCCGGAAAGCGTTATGTGACCCGGGACGCGTCGATCCAAGAATTTTCTAAAAATGAGACATTTATTAACATAACTCGTTTATCCCGCTTCTAGCACTAAAGTCGATGGGGCTGTGTCCTGATAATGGTTCGTCGCGCTCAGGGATGAAAATTTGCTGACCCGGTCTTGGTTAGTGGTAAGGACGTGGGAGTGAATTTATCTTTCTCAAACTAATCTGTTGGATTTCAACTACGGATTACATTCAACTAGATTTACATCTCGTGATAATCTTAGTTATCGTAGCATCATTTTGATCCTTCGGCTGCGTCCTAGAGGTCACGTGACCCGCTGATAATTCTCAACTCGTTCCATCTGGCTCCGCACTACTACCCTTAACCAAAATAATCGCGGATTTCTATTACTTTACTGAGCGGAATGTTAAACGAAGATAATCATCCTAATGGGTTATGTGTTCACCGAAAGAATTCTTATAAACCTTTGTCATCGTAGTAGATGTGATATCTACTAGAAATAATCATCATAAAGTAAAATCATCGTGGTGAATAAATATTCTAAGATAACACACATAAGCATTTATTATTATAAAATTAGCCATCAACGCGAAAATAGTTATCACAAGGAGTTCGACATTCTGGGACTGTACTTCTGAACCTTTATCCCTACCATGAAGCAAATTCTACCAAACTACTCTCATTATAATCGATTAAGTAATTTTCCGCAACTGCTCGCCCCAATGAACACGTAGATGAAATGACTTATAAACTTCGTCCTTCTAGTAAGTTGAATGGGTTAGAAAACGATCTATAAATTTGTGTCAACGAAATGAATTGAACAAGCTGGTAAATTGAGTGGTAAAACTTTTTAACACGAATTGGATATACTAATAAAATGAATTCTTATGAGTTTCTGTCGTGAACTAAATATACTAACGAAATGAATTATAAATTTTTATCATGCAAAAGTAAAATATTGATTTATAAACTTTTATCGTGAAATAAATATGCTATTCAAATGAATTATAAGACTTCAGCGTGAAATAAACGTGAAACTAAATTAACCATAAACTCTTATCCTGTTATAAATATACTAATAAAAATAAATATACTAATAAAATGAATTATAAAGTTTTGCCATAAAATAAATATATTTATAAAATGATTTAAAACCTTTCATCATGAAATGGAAGAAATGAATTATAAACTTATAACATGAAATAGATATGTTAATAAATGATTCATAAACTTTTATCATGGAATGGAAAATGAATTATAAATTTTCGTCATGAAATGGAAAATACTAATAAGAATGAAGATGAAACTCTTATCATGAGATAAAAATGCTGATTAAAAATGAATATTAAACTCGTGCCGTGAAATAAAATACTAATATAATGAATTATAAACCTTTACCATTACCACGAATTGGAAGCTATATCAAACCAAATTTAAGCTATTTTAGTCGCAATAAATGATATATTTGAAACAAAACAATTGCCGATTCTCATCATCTTACGAACCAGTTAATCATTCGTGGGGAAAAATCGTTAATACTTTTATCTCATTGTAGGCTTAATCGACAGTGTTATGAAAACTATTTCCGGAGTGGATTACGGACATGTTAGAAATTCGGGAAAATTGATATCTTTACAATTGGTTTTGACGATGCCATGAAATTTCTAATATTTTTAGCATATAAATTTTGTTTCACTCTTATTACGCATCTCTGTCCTCGTTGTCAGTTGGGGCTAGGTCATCGTCAGGGGTCGGGTGAGATTTCTTGTATTCTTTTATGGGACTGACTCAAAACAAGGTTGATTAAATTTATGCCAAATGCTTGTAATATTTACCTTCGTGCATGGGCATTTCTGAGCCTCTAGAACTTGTCACCGGGTTTCGTGGTTCTTTACGGCATGAATTTTGTCGTTTTGGTTCCCCTTCTCTACTCGACTCATCTCGTCGTCGAGAGTCCCTAATTTCATTGAGTATCTTTCGTGGTGGTAGATTATCATTCATGTTCAGGAAATCGACTGTTGTGATGAGTGGACATGTCCCTTATATAACCTATGGTCGTGCGCACATTGGGGTAGGAAAATTGACTGCACACTCACTGGTATCGAATGTCGCGTCTACATGTACTCGTAGTGTGTGCAGGCTAACTGTAATTTCATAATTATTGATTAACATTTCAGTGAATGTCAATTCATTCTTTCCTTCTTAGGTTCTGTACATATATCTTATGACTGATTTTTGGTTTTTATTTGTCGATCCATCAGTGGAATTTTTATGGAGTTTCTATACGAACATTCATTCGTTTCAGTCAAATAAGAGATCCTTATTTCCTCCAGATCGCATTTACCAAGTCGTTTGGAAATTCTGTGGGGGAAGCCTATGTCGATTCAGGTCGAGCTATTTATCTTTTACCCGTGATCTTAAATGATATTTTCCTTTTCTTTTTATGTCAAAATTTATTTATGTTCGTTCCGACGGTGTCTCTGTCTCCTCTCCACGTTCAGTATAGCCTTCATTGATCCATCCCGAGCAAAGATCCTGATGTACTTATCGCTATGATGTGGAGTTTCAATTGTTTTAAATAAAAAAATTTTTTAACTTCCTTGTTGATGATTTGTCGTATCCAGATGCACTGTAAGTTATTGACGTTTTAGTGGTATAAGTTGGGGTTCATTTTGGGTTTTTTGTGGGAAGTCGTTGGATCACTTTAATTCGCTGTGTTAATTTTGACATGATCAGGGCAGTATACTAGAAATCCTCATAGGATTTTGGCGTTTATAATTTTGATTCTCCCTTTCAAGATATGTTAATGTTGGGCTTATGCGTTCAAGTATTAATAGTTGTGGGTACTGTATGGTTGTGAGGGCGACGTATTTACGGGTCTGTCGATTTAATTTTGGATCTCGATTGCTAGGAAAATTTCATTCATTTTATTGGTTCAAGAACTGGGACTAAGTTTAGATTGTCAAAAGTTTGTGCGTTTTTAATTCAACGTAATTTGTCGACCTGATATTAATGAATTTATTTACAAGGAAAGTATCGGCGATTTTTCTTAAATTTTTTTTATGGAACCGAATTTTTGCCCTTTCTGTTGGCATTTTCTGTCAGGGGGTTTGGTTAATCTACGACTAGGGTCATTGTAACTGGGCTCTATTACGTTTCGTTTGAAGCTTTTGTCTCGCAATCTTTATGAATCACCATAAGTTAATGTAATTTAAAAATTCGAAACGCCTCGTAAGTCAGGGTTAATAATTTTTGATATTAGACGTCATGACAATTTAATAAATTTAGAAAAAATAGCAACGATATCATTAAATTCCCCGTTACCTCCCTGTAATTGACCTTAAGAAAAAATTGTTTCGATATTAAGAGTTTATGAGTGCCCACTGGACTACTCAGTGTTATGATTTTTAGCCGTTTTGTAAATATGAATTTAGGTCGATTTTATAGAATTGAGTGATGACGAAACAGCCAAAAAACTATTCCCCTTTCACCCATTTCCCTTATACGGAATGATATTGACGTTCCAGCTCCTGCGTTCTGACGCCGGAGCCTTCACGGGCACGAACTATTGGCGATTATACACGCACTTACACAGTTCGGTAGGATATATAAGATTTTAGTAACTTGTGGTGTTGTTGCGGCCGTGGGCCGGAAAAATTTCGACAAATAGAACAATTCGTTTTTTAATTATGTTTATTGCCATATAATACGTCATAAATTTTCATAACTTTAGTAATCATAATAACATCATAACTCTCCCCACGCCGACGCCAAGCAGACTTCATACGAGGTTGCAAGGACGCGACGTGGAGAGAGTTTCCGAGCATTCCCCCACTCACATTTAAAATTCTGGTTTCCACTAGTCCTCAGATTAACTCTGATTCAAGTTTTTCAAAAACTGATTTAAGGTTAAAATTATGTGAAAATGAATCGGTATACATACCTATTGTAGGACCCTAACCTTGCGTGTTAAATTTGATTTAGTAAAACAAAATTTGACCTTGTAATTTTTTAGTATATTCTATTCTTAATTTTATTATTTTTGTAATTTAATTTCACAATTTTCTTTTTAATTTTTTAATTGGATTGCTTCCAATTCAAATTATTTAATTTTTGTTACATTTTTATGGATTTTTCCATTTTTTTAGTAAATTGTCAAATTGCGGTCAAATTTTATGTTGTCGTGTTATTTTTATGTTTATTTCGTGCGGATCTTGTTGCACTTTGTTATTATTTTAATTTACTTTTATGTTTCTTGATTTTATATTTAATTGTTTTCTTTCTCATATTTTAGCATGGTTAGTTGGTGTTTTATGGGTCTGATTTTAAATCTGCATGTTGTATTTGCGTGTGTTTTACCGATTCATTTAAACGATTTTCAAGGCCGTTTGTGTTCTGGCCCAAACTCAAGCAATTTATTATAATCCTGAATAATTGGTGTTGCTACCCAATTTGATTTTAAATATTTGTTAAATGTATACTAAGATTCCAAAACTCTAATTTATTAATAATATTAAAAATATTACATATCATAAATTGTATATTTTGTAAGATAAATTTTTTGTAATCCTTAAAATCTGTTAAAAATGTCTCTTGTCATCTCAAAAACAAAAACCAATTTATTTCAGAAATTTCAAATCAATCGCTTTCTATCCCTTGATATCTTAAATCTTTATATATCCATCCCTTCACTGATGAAAACAATGTAGGCATCATCACAACCTTCTTCGAAATTCTAAGAGCGGAAACAGATTTTGTAGATTTATCTGAACAAAACTTCATAGAAATTATAAAACTGGCTAAAAACTCTGATACTGTTTTAATTGTTGGGAAACCGTTTAAACAAGTTCATGGTTTAGCTATGGGTAACCTTTTGATAATTTTAACCATCTTTTACATAAACCACATTGGATTTATAATTAGATCATTTTTATGAATAAAATCCTATTTTGGAAAAGATACATCAACGACATTTTCATTGTCTTCACGATACCTCTCAACGTCATCATAGCACATCCAAACTCAACCAACGCAAAATATACAATTCAATCTAGAATTATCTAACCCTGAACTTAAAATTTATTTTTTAGATATTTTGATAAGTTCCTCAGAAGGACCAGACACAATCACATTCACAATAGATTTTTTCACCAAAAACCTACACAATGGACACATTCTCTCTTGGAAAGTGACGTTCCAACGAAAAATCGCATTGCTAGTAGGAGTAAGAAAAATGGCAATAAGATATTGTTCCAATATAACAAAAAATCAAAGAAATTCTCGAAAATTTCAACATACGTTTTTTACAAAATGGATACTCAATAAAGTTCGTAGGAAAATATTTTTTAAACGAACACGGTTCTAATAGTCATAACACACAAAAGAAACACCAATAACTTACATAACAAGATGTAAGCAACAAGACATGTAATACAATCAGATTTTTCACCCGCAATACTGATACAGTACAATACAGTACAACTTTGCCCGATCTTCACCACCTCAGCACCTTTGAAATCACAACTCCGATAATCCAAAAAAGCTCTAACATCAGATCTTTATCAACGAGGTTGTCTCTGTTGCTTCTCCAACAAATGTTTTTGGTTTTCGAAAAACATTGTTTATCAAATCACTTGCCCAAAATGTAACGCAAAGTACATTTTGAACCACACAGAACATTACGAACACGACTCAATGAACATATAAAAAACCCGTAATTATCACGAACAATGGAAAATTGCACAAATCAGCATCATTCTTACACGAAACAGAATGCCAAATCATACTAGACGCATTCAAAAATATATTACAATGTTTAACCACAGAATTGTTCTTTATCAAAAATCACAACCATCAAAAAATACATATATTTGCCTACGAATTTAATAAAATAACCGTCTTTCTGGCATTGATAACCTAAATAATAGTTAAATGTTTCCACCTGTATCCCTCTGAATTTTGTAGCTACTTATAAATGTCAGTAGTATATTTTTATTCTTTTTAGATGTATTCCTTTAAATTTGAAGTCATTTATTAACAAGCTTAGAACAACCTAGTTTGATGAACGAAAACATTGAAATTCTTTTTATTTTAAAAAATTAATAAAAATAAGATTTTATACATTATTGTCTTCAAACTTATGTTGGGCCAGAACACAAACGGCCTTGCGAATCGTTTAAATGAATCGGTAATACACACGCAAATACAACATGCAGATTTAAAATCAGACCCATAAAACACCAACTAACCATGCTAAAATATGAGAAAGAAAACAATTAAATATAAAATCAAGAAACATAAAAGTAAATTAAAATAATAACAAAGTGCAACAAGATCCGCACGAAATAAACATAAAAATAACACGACAACATAAAATTTGACCGCAATTTGACAATTTACTAAAAAATGGAAAAATCCATAAAAATGTAACAAAAATTAAATAATTTGAATTGGAAACAATCCAATTAAAAAATTAAAAAGAAAATTGTGAAATTAAATTACAAAAATAATAAAATTAAGAATAGAATATACTAAAAAATTACAAGGTCAAATTTTGTTTTACTAAATCAAATTTAACACGCAAGGTTAGGGTCCTACAATAGGTATGTATACCGATTCATTTTCACATAATTTTAATCAGTTTTTGAAAAACTTGAATCAGTTTTTAATCTGAAAAATCCGTTTTTCTGGAAGCGGTCTTAAGAAACTCAGTATCAATATTTTCAATGTGAGTGCGGAAGTGTTTAGGAAACATCCTCCACGTCGCACCCGGACAACCTCATGTGAGCTCTGCTTGAGGTGTCGGCGTGGGGGAAGGTTTGAATGTTATGCCAATTATGATGTTTATGCCCTTTATGACGTGTATACCGATTATGATGTTATGCTAATTATATTTCAACAAAAAATGTTAAATAAGTTTTTACTCATATCGAAATTTTTCCGGCCCACAGCCGACACATCATACAAGATATTAATTTTACATACCCCAACTGATTTGTGTATGTGCGGTGTAAGTCATCCAATAATTCGTGCCCGTGAAGGCTACGGCGTGAGAACGCAGTAGCTGGAACGTAAAATCATCATTCCGTATAGGGGAAATGGGTTGAGGAGGGAATAGTCTTTTGGCTATTTCATCATCACTCATTTCCCAAAAACTCTACCTAAAATTTCTATAACCAACGGCTAAAAATCAAAGACACCGAGTTGTCCAGTGGGCACTCATTATTCTATAATATAAACATAAATGCGCATAGGATCAATTAAAGTGGAAAGTGACGGGGAATTGAAAAGAATCAAAATCGTTGCTATGACCTCTAACTTAATGACCTTATTTGGACAATAAACTACAGTAAATTCTCTTTAAGTTACTTCAACTCAATTACTATCCAAAAACTTTTTATAAAAAGATGGTAAATGTAACTCAGCAAACTCCACTATGATGACTCTATTCATAAGATCCCACGATACTTAAACTAATATAGCGATTTGAAAACTCATTTGGATCTGTAAACCTGAGTAGGATCATGACCATTTTCTTCTTTATAAAAAATGTACACTGAATTTATCACCAGTAATTCGATGAGTTACGACTGCAGAGGTAAAAAATGCAAACCTTAAAGGCAATACGGATAAATCATTTTCAAATATTAACCCAGTTATTAAAATTCGAATAGAATGAATAAATTAATCCCTATACCCAATTAAACCCTGATAAATCCGAAAGTCATAAAAACATCGAGCAAACATTCGGTGAGAGAGATCGGCAGTAGAAAATTACGTTCGCAAACTAATATTAATGTCTTCAAATAAAAAGGGAAGGGACAATATCTTTCGGAAATTTATGAGAATTGAATATATCGAGTAAACTGTCTAAATTACTTAGATTCGGAAGAATTCATATAAACATTTAGGACTGATCGAGTAAATTTTGTGAGGTAAGAATTCTGCCAGTAATAAAAGCAAACCACATGCATATTTGAACCAATTCATAAAAATTCCGATTCTAATAATAATCAATAAAAGCTCGAAGTTTCATTCATAATGAGTTGGTAAATAAAAACTAAAAGTTTTATTTATATTAAGTTGGCAAATAAAAGCTAAGAGTTGTAATTATGATAAGGCGATATAAACAAAAGCAAAAAATCAGTTGTCCGATATATGATCTGAACGTTCCGAATACTGGCAAACCTACCGAGTATGGACCATAAAATTCATATAAAAGGTAACGTAACTAAATAAAAACATAAACTACCTAACAAGGTACTTCAACGTATCAATAAATGCCATACCAAGCCTTACTGAATAAAATCGAGAGTTTTCTGCGGCGTAATCAAGACAAAAATGCAAATCCAACACAGGCATCAACATATAAGGAAAGAAATATGACCTGAAATTTAAGAAAAATCAATTTACCTGGGTTCTTTTCATCACAAGACAGATGCACACTTATTTGCGATCGAAATATCTCGACAGACGACGGTCATAGATCGAGTGTGTGTGTACTACAAATTCTCTCTATCTCGTGCGCACACCCGTCCAATATAATAACCGGTGCAGTTTAGAATTCTCCAGTTATCGCTAAAATGTTCAGGAGAAATTTACCAACCTCAAGAGAACTTCGGGTATCCGAGAAAAAGGAATCTAATTTCGCGAGTACCAGCCAGATTTCGCTCGAGGGTAATCCATTTAAAAATTTATTAGACATACTATTAATCGCTATCTTGAGCACTAGCACCCAAATGCCATCCTGCCACTTATTCGTTCTTGATGAAGACCCGCTGACAAGATCAACCAAGAGATTGTGTCCACCTCTGTTGTAGAATACCAATATATTCCTTTAGCTGATTTAATTTTATCTCCACTGAATTTTCAAAATCGACCTACAACTGATTATATAACTCTTAAATTCCAAACAAATGAATGACCCAAAGTGTTATCAAACGAACAATCATCCGCTTGAATTAACCACTACCTTAGGCATAAAAATCCAGAACCGTTCTCACAGGTCGTGGGCGGAGGCAGGGAGTAGGAAGGAATGCAGCTATAATGATAGTAAATATGAACCTGTATGCTTAGGAGCAATTTTGTCAGACCCACCATTCACTCGGAAAGAGTAACTTAAATTAATAATAAATTATTGGGAATTTTAATTTAACTGTAAAGAGTATATTTTAAATTTCATTGAATTAATTAAACCTTATATTGATTAGAGTATTTATGAATTAATTATATCGTATATGAATTAGAGTATTTTATGAATTAATTAAATTTTAGACTACCTAACGTATTTTATGAATTAATCAAACTTTAGACTACCGAAAGTATTTATGAACTAATTAAACCTTATACTAATTAAAATGCTTATGAACTGGGTAAATCCGATACTAGTTAGAGTACTTATGAAATCGACAATAGATCTAGTATACCCCCCAATAGACTATTAACCCTCGTGATAATTCGTATTACCCATGCCGAAAGATAAAGTTTATCCGAAACGAATAAATAAAAAAGGGCTATAAAGTATGACTAGTTCCTATTGAGATAGCGTTAATTCGGAGATATTCCTAGTCCTGACAAAAACAAAATCCGGCAATCGATATCCGAAATAAGTATTAGGATAAAAATGTTTAAAAATCATTAATACTACTTACTTAATTAAATCAAAAATATTTAAATATTTATTAATACTACTTACTTATTTAAATGCGTCAGTATCCGTAGAATTAAAGTCTTACGTATTAAAACAACAAGTCTTCGATTAAATAAACTTAATTAGACACATCTACAAGGGTTAATAGAAGAAAAATTTAGATAAAAGAAAAATTGATGCTTTCATCATCAGAAATGTTTCATTAATTCGAAACAAAATATTAATTAAACATCGGATCACTAATGAGTTATTAATGCGAGATGAACCAAGATTAATTAACTTCAGTAATTTACTCGGAGGGAGACCCCGATAGACCAGCGCTGAATTGAACTTCGGATCTCTGCCGACGACCTGTGTGAACTAAAAAGACCCCTCTTAAAACAGCCCCTGTCAAGAGTTTTTGATATTACGTGAACCTGCCGCAACCGTACCAGTTAAATCGTCGTACCCAAATCCTATACTAATTGACCAAAACCAAATGAAATGTAAATGTCGCTCAACGCTTAATGCTTCTTTTAATTTTAGAGAACTCGTGGATTGAAGCATCCCGAGTAATAGCACGATTCCCCGCTCACTCTGCTGCCAGGTGTAGGCAGGCGATGTGGGACGCGGGATTTTCGATATCCCCCGTTCGAGAGACGAGATACGGTAATCAAGGGAGCTCGGAAGATGTAGAACTCTCTTACGTGGCCATAAAGCACGAACCTGGCCGGAACCCGGACCGAGAGATCCGGGGCCAGGCAGAATTACTATTAGCTCGACTAGAGGAGCATCAGAAGGAAACAAATCTCCAGATAGACAAGGCCAGACGATACTTGGCACCAGTGAACTCAAATATTGCGGAGGGAAAAATACCCAGCACGGATGGGTATGCTCCCAGCTACAACGTCTCATTCGAGTTGGACGATCCGTGACTTCTGAGCCAGACTGGATCCATGAATGTAGTGATCCCAAGGAGAGTTCTCCCTCGCGAACTGCGAGATGCGGAAGGAGAGCCGGATGATCGTCACGAACATTCTTACGTGCGCAGCCGGAGATACGATAAAGGTGGTCCTAGGTTCAACTGACGCTGATTTTTATAACTTTTGTGTTATTCCTAATAAATCTTCAATAATAGTTCTTAAATAATGTTTCTAGACTAATTTCGCCGATAATTTCTTGTAAAAAATTTAAAATACCTTTAACCAAAATAAAGTAGTGAAATATATCCCCCTTGCCGATGTTTATTAGTATGCTGATTGAGGTGTGTCGAATAAATATTAGTTTATGATAGTTGATGGGGTAAATAGTATAATTTACATTTAGATATGAGTTCGAAGCAACTATTGATACAGGAACTCCACGCAGCCCGTATGAATAATAAGGACCTACTACGTCAATTGGCTCAGTTGAATAAAGAGATCCAGCAGACCAAAGCCACCTGGATCAAGCCGGAAAGGGCAAAGAAGATTTATCAAAAAATGACAGCGGCACAACGAGGGTGGGCTGAAGAGAAGCAGCTCACCCAATCGCAAAATATCCAAATACGCGGCCTTGAGGTAGCGTTATCGGCGTGCCAGGAGGGCAATGCAGTAACCTACACGCTCATTTTCGCACCGGCCCAACTAGTGTACAGAGAAGCGACGTTCTTCACAGTGCCAGCAACCAAAAACCCCAAACACAGGCCGGCAAAGTCGGAACGTGCGAAACGCCACGCTGCAAAGGCCCAAGGACAATAGTGTTGTAATAATCAATAGACGTTTGGCTTAAACTAATTTTCTGAGTCTTTTTTCAGTGATGATAGTGTAGAACGACAGGGAAATTTTATAGTGAACAAAAATAAAATTAATTATTCGATAAATACAATATAAAAAAGGGCAATGCGGTAACCTACCCGCTCGTTTTCAATAAACTTTTGGCTTAAAATAATTTTCTGAGTCTTATTTCAGTGATGATAGAGTAGAACGACAGGGAAATTTACGAACAGTTTTGTACAAAGAGATTTCAAGGAAAGCAAATTTAAGCACACGAGCGAGGGACCAGAAAAAGAAAATTGCACACATATCTTCTAACGGTAGTGCGTTGGACCCAGTTTGAGGTCGGGCCAGAGTAGTTCCTAGGTGGTGCTCAACTTTGGCGGCCTCAAAACCAATGATTGCATTTCCAACGTTGCTTAGCAACGGGTGATCATTGGGGCAAGCAATTATTTACATCTGGGGTCGAGGTTATTGAAACCATAAACCCACACTTATTCTGACTTTCATTTTTTTGAAATACTTCTAATAAGTCCTCGCTTTTTTTTCTCAGGGATTTAATACAGGTTTTCCTGTAATTATCACACAATTTAATGCATATTTATCTTCATATATTTTTAAATTTAATGAAATCCTACAATTGATGTGATCATTTAGTAATTTAAGTTTTATATTTTAGTGAGCCAATGAACCTTGACAGTTCTAAAGACGACCATTTCAGTGATTGATAATAAAAACGTGCTGGAGTGAATGATGTAACAATTGATTTTTTATGTAATAATTTTTTTAAAAATCAAAATCGTTTTGAATTTTACCTTTTATAAAGTTTTGATTTATAGCAAGTTTTGAGATGAATTTAGAAATTCAGTTATAGTTCTATTGAATGTTTTTGACAAGAAATTTAAAAAATAAATGATCTTATAAAAATAATTTAAAATAATTTGGGGGCCCTTTGAACAAAGGAGCCCAGTGCAATTGCACTTGTTGCACCTGCCATGATACGGTATTTATTTTTAAAATATGAATAAATTACAGAAAATATATTTATGGGTTAATTAAAAAAAGCAAAATAATTAAATGAGATAAGATTTATATTCAACACCAAATTAATGAAAATATATAATTTGGAGTTAAATATAATGTTTATAATTTCAATTAATATAAATTAAAGTATAAATTCAATTTTCAAACGCTTGAAAAAAGTATGTCGTAGAACAAATATTAAATCAGAAAAATCTTGTCCTTGGTATCCTCTCTCGCTTCTTTTAAGAATTTGAGTAAGTCTTAATATAAACAATGCATAATTAAAATAAAGTTAATTAAGGATATTGAAGAGAAAAGTATATACAAAATTGTTATTTGACCTCATTGAACACTCTGATTTGGCATAAAATAATCCAGATATAGATGGCCTATATTTTGTATTGTATAACTGTAGAACCTACAAGACTAGTTCTACATAAAATTCATGTATACAAAATGGAAAGATTTTGAAGTTTTTGCCACTATTTTTCCTTCCATTAAGGTGAGAGAAAGAAAAAATAGTAACAATTTTACAGAAATTCAAATTTGTTTAATTCACATTTTGGATCAATATAATATGGATATGAATAACTTCTTTCTTCATTCAAGATCATTTATAAAAAAAGCCTTATCAAAGCAAGAATTTTAGTGAAAATATATATAAATAAAAATTGATTTCGCTTAACACCGTCGTATCTTAAAAGATACAACGGTTAAAATCTATATTTCTATGTAAATATTAAAATATTTCCGTGCTAACAAATGTTTTGAAGCGCAGCTAACTCTTGAAATGTAATATGTGATGTAATTGTAGTATTAATATTCAAATAAATTAATGTTTAAAGTATATATTCTAATTTTTAATAAAATGACTTTGAGTATTTAAGATTAAATTTAAAATGACTGTTGCCTTCAATTATCATCGGATATTTTCTTTATTAACTTGCTCCGTTTAAGACTAATTTAATGCCCCTTGGTGTATACTACAGAACTGAAACATTGCGATTTACAATTAAATTTTAGTAAGTGAGATATAATTCGTACTTGCTACATGAAAAGGTCTATAGTAGTATGATATGACACTGCTAACTTTGACTCCCACTGGAAAATATCTAGGTCGAATCGAAATTTTATGTAGGTCACGAAAATATATATATATAATTTTTAACACACATACTTTTTTATAGACAACCAATCAGAATTAAGTAGGTCACGAAAAAATTTCACAATTTTTCTAAATATGAACAATCACATTTTTGAAAAAATTATGTAGATCAATCAAAAATTTCAAAATTTTTTCTTAAGTATTTTTTAACAGAAAATTTTGAGTTGACCTACATAAAAATTTCTAAATTTTTAAAAACATGCCGAACATTTGAAATAATATGTAGGTCAACAAAAAATGTTAAAATTTTTCTAAACATCCAAATTTTTGAAAAATTTATTTAGATCACTTTTTATACAGAAAAACATTGAGAAAATTAAATGAATTTATATGCCATTTTAGAGTTTTAATTATTTTAAGGATTTTTAAGATACTTTAAGCAATCAACTTTAGATTGACAATGGGATATTATTATATTTTAATTATACCATGAGTAAAATATCCCAACTCAAAATATCGCAAATTTTAAGTTTTTCCCAAAATCGAAAATATCCCAAAATTTATTTTCATTTAAAAATATTTCCCAATTCAAATTTCCCAGAATTTTCAGAATTTTTCATAATTTTTAAAAATTTAGAAAAATTCTTTCAAAACATTCCGAATATATACAAGGCTATAAAATGGATGCAATTTCATATACGATGGATACAATTTTTTTTTCAAATTTATACTTGCCTAAGGATTTTACGTACTCAACAAATAAACTTTGATTTATACATTAGGATGTTATCATACATCAACTTTCAGATGGGAAAAATTCCCAAACCAAAATATCCCAAATTTAAAATCTCTAAAAATATTTCCTAACTCAACAATATCCACAAATTTAACATTCTTCAAAATAATCTTTCCAACACAGATTATTTCAAATTTAAAAAATTTTACTATTGACAGGATTTGAATCGATAATGAATATAAAAATTCACATAAGTTATTAAACTAAGACAAATAATTAAAAAAAAATTTAACAAGCCACGGGGCATAGTCCTCATATGTCACTACTACCTATGAGGACTATGCCCCGTGGATATTTGGCTTGAAAAATTTCGAGACCCTCCCTAAAATTTTTTTAGGGGGAAGGGGGTTTTAATGAACAATTTTTTTTTAAATAATTTTTTGTTTAAATGTTCAAATTTAAAGTTTTTAAAAATTTTGACATATGAGGACTATGCCCAGTGGATATTTGGCTTGAAAAAATTCCGAGACCCCCCATAAAAAATTTTTTTATGGGGAGGGGGTGTTAATTTTTTTTTAATTATTTGTTTTAATGAACAACATTTTTTTTTAAATAATTTTTTGTTTAAATGTTCAAATTTAAAATTTTTAAAAATTTTTAATTCATGATAAAAAAAAGTCAAAGTATTTTTTCTCGATTTAAAAGCCTCAAATTTCTATAATATAATATTATATTCTCCAATTAATTTCATATTTCATTATAATTATAACAAATATGAATAAAAAATAATATTTGCTATCTGTATTCAATAAACCATTCAAGCAAAGCAAAGTTTCACAGCATTTTGGCACATGAAATAATTCTAATAATAATCATTAAATTTTCTGATGTTTCTCGACAAGTTTTGTTAATTTCTCTTCAAAACCAATCTCAACTCGTTTACTAGTCGAAATCATGAAATCCAATTACACAGCTCAATTAAAACCATTGCAATTTTTATTTGGCATTGAAAAAGAGATTAAGAAATGATCATAGGAGCGTAATAAATTAGTGCATTTATTCATCTTGTAAGTCACAAATTAAAGAAGAGACATTGATTTTCTAAAGTGTTTTTTTAAAAGGTTTTTACACTTTATTAATTATAATGAAAATTTATCAATAAATTTTTTAAAAAATAATAAAATTTGAAATTTTACAAAAAACAAAGATTTGATTTAAAATTAATAATTTATTACAATAAAATACATAAACACAATTTTTTAATACATAAATTTAATACATAAAATCTTTACTTCATATTTTGATTTTTAATTTCATTAAAAAATGTTATAAGTCGGTGGATAAGAGCTTGCAGGTTAAGTATGTAGGTCAAATAAAAATTAAACAGGCCAAATTAAATTATGTAGGTCAACTCAATTTTATTAACTTTTATTAAAATAATATTTTCTACAAAATTTGACTATGAATCAGATTTTGTAGAAAATATTATGTCACTTACAAAGAAATCAGAGCTGAAAAACAAAATATGTCCTTATAATTTCATTAAAATATTTCGAAGTATTTATATTTCGTTAAAAATTTTCTGAGAATTTATGAGGGTCCAATAATTTAAAAAAATCAACTTTAAAAGTAGGTACCCGATGATGCAATTATTTTTTTAAAATTAAATTGATCAAATTTTACTAAGTATTTATGTTAGAGTCAAGAGTAAATACCTATAACTTTGTTTTATTAAATAAATTCATAAAATGATATATTCTAAAGTTTTTGTTTAAATGCAAATTGAACAATAAATTATTTCAGTGGATAAACAACTAGAACTAACAGAAAAATTCAGAAGAAACATCGCCAAGTACCATGAAGAGACGATTGTCCAAAATCAGCGAGCAGAAGCTTTTGTGCATAGATACCGACGCATGGAGCAGACCTGAGCGAGACCTGAAGAGGTAAAAAAATGCATGAGCAGATGTATAAAATTACGTACAAAGGTTAAAAAGAAAAAAGAACTACTAAATCAGGCAACTCTCACAATACAAGAGAGAGACAAATAAATTAGTCACTTAAGATTGAAGGACGAGATCCAATCAGGACTGGTAAAATGCGGCAGTAAACTCTTGCCAGAACAAGAGGACATCGTTCTGAGGAAGTCCTGGAGAAAAACGCCGAATCATCAGAGAAAATGGCCGAAATCCCTACACTCGGACCAAATCCAGTTTGGAACCGGCAAAAGTCCCGCCCGTGGAAACGTGAGCAAGACCGACAGAACAAATTGAAAGCCTTCTTTATGGTGAGCCATATACTACAATTCAATGGATTTTGAATGGGTTTTATGATAGAACATTTTTAAGTGATTCTATTTAATTTCTTTTGTTATTATAAAAGTTTCCCTTAATAATACTAGTTTTATTGTGATTTTATTCCTTTTACTAAATTATAATTTGATAGCCTAATTAGTCGATAAAAATGGAGGAGAAGTAAAATAGAGCACGAATTCTCTCACAGCTACTCATGAGCCTAAAGGGAAATGACATGACATTAACAGCCTTTACAGAGCGACTGGCCTTTGCTAGCATTCAACCCACTAGTACACATTACCAACGCCATTTTCGACGGGTGTCTATTGGTTAAATCTTGTTGTGCGTGTACTGGATACAGATCCGATAGATATTAGCCTTACAATTAATTTATATTTACACCTATCAGTACCCAGCAAAATCACTGTTGTTGGAACTAGACTTTTAAATTAGCGAACCGCGACTTTTAACAAAATTTTAGTATCAGTCTTTCCCGTGCAGAACTTTAAGAACCATTCACATAAATAATTATTATTAAATGAATGGTGTGTTTATTGTAATTAGTATTTGATCTAGTAATATGTTAGTACTTTAACCTTTTCGGGACCACTTTTGTGTAATAAACAAAAATAGTTTTTAATGGTTTTATTTTACTAAAAAAAGGTATGTAGAGACACATTTCTGATTTATAAAATTTGCTGCATTTTAAGGATCCTGGGACATTTGTATTCCATTGGTACTTTTGAGTTGGTTAAAACTCAACCAGTTAAGCATATTAAACATCAAGCGGATATATATATATATATATATATATATATACCACCGTGATAGCAAAATTGTTTTACAGCCAACGTAATTGCACTTTTCTGTAACTTTTCGTTTTTCTTTTGATGCATCAAGAACTGAACAATCCCAACAAAATAGAGATAATTCATATAATTAGTTTTACGTAAAAATTGAAAGATTTGTCAAAAAGAATAATAGATGTCATAATGCATTGATTTTGTATAAAGCTTCACAATTTGCGTTACAGCATAACTTACCGTTGCATTCACCAATAATTCCCGTATAAATATTCACTTCATACAATTATTATGGGGAAAAGGGAAAATTTTTTTAAATAGTTTCCATGACTTTTAAACGTTTTGAGATAATGAATAAAATGAATTTGTATAAATATTAATTATACAGTTGACATGTATGTATATATTTAAGCAGATAATTGTAATTAGTAATTAATGATGAAAATAATAAAATAAATCTGCACAAAAACATCTAGCAAAAATATGATAATCAAAATAAATATTAGTAAAGCAAAGCATACTTTACAGGGATGAAGCTAAGGGACGCATAGGGGCATTTGCCCGTTAACCCTTCAAATAAAAATATTTAACACATTTAATTGTGCATTGTAATTGTGTAAAATATATTTTCCTATTTTTCGGTGTGAACTTTTAACATTGCTCGAAAACTTGCAATAATTTATAATTTTTCTCCCAAGCTAAAATCCTGGCTTCGTAACTGATACTTTATCACTCTGATTCTTGCGGTACAATAAATGACTTTTAAAATTACCGCGGCACAACCGGAATGATGTATTAATGGAATAAAAGTTTTATGCAATGCAATGATTATAAATTTGTTTTTGTCCCTTTTCTCAAAAAAAAAAGAAAACACAATCTCTATAATAAAACATTTAAGATCAGAAATCAATTAAGGAAATTTATGGAAAATATTTGTATAGCAATTTTTTTATATTTTCTAAACTTCTAATGGCACACGGAATCGGAATTTTGGCTCTGTCATGACTTATTTTCATTCATTGATATATTCTGAGATTTTATGAATTTGTCTAAGAATTCGAAGATTAGAATGCAAGACACAAAATGCAAAACACACTCAGATTATAGCTTGAACATTATAGATAAATGTGTGCAACTAATTACAAATTACGTTTCTATTGTTATCTGAATCGAATTTTAACGGTGGATAAATAATCATAATTTCAATGCTTGAATTCTCAGATTATTTCGTCGATTTTAATACTGGATTTCTTATCAATCAAAATCAAAAGGTGATCAAATTGTGCATAAATTGTTTTATTAAATTTAAATCCCGATTTTAGACTGAACTATCTAGCTATTATGATCCTTGGATAAATATACAGGTTAATTTGGGCAGTTTGATGGAGACGAACAATTTGAGAGAATATATTGATAAGGTTGTAAAATATTATTAATATGATTAAAATTATTATTATTATTATTATTATTATTATTATTATTATTATTATTATTATTATTATTATTATTATTATTATTATTATTATCAATATTATTATCATTATTATTGTTATTATTATTGTTATTATTATCATTATTATTGTTATTATTATTGTTATTATTATTGTTATTATTATTATTATTATTATTATTATTATTATTATTATTATTATTATTATTATTATTATTATTATTATTATTATTATTATTATTATTATTATTATTATTATTATTATTATTATTATTATTATTATCAATATTATTATCATTATTATTGTTATTATTATTGTTATTATTATTATTATTATTATTATTGTTATTATTATTGTTATTATTATTGTTATTATTATTATTATTATTATTATTATGAGTAGTAGTAGTAGTAGTATTAAAAACTTTATTCTTTGATCCATTTAACGTACTTATTGAAAATGGCAAGGGGTATTACCTAATGTTGACCATGTGATATGGTATTCATTTAATGGTAATAGAAAAGCTAAAATATATAAATAAAAAGTTACTGGAAATCGTTGCTTATCTTTAACAAAGATTTTATTTTAACGAATATCCGTTAAAATAAAAAATGTTCAACTGTAATATGTTTACTAATGTTAAATATTATTTTTTTAAATTTATTCACATTTATAAAATTTTTTCATTCATTTATTTTATATACAAGTATTATAGCATAAATTTTTCATAAATAAAAGTCCGTCAGCTTATTTTGACGCCCTTTTAAGTTGTTGATACCAAGCGTCAATCATTACCACCAATACGGATGCTGTTGCGCAAAAAATGATTACGCAATCTCGTCACGTAGAGCAGTGAATAATATTTAATTGACAATTAATATAAATTTATTTTGATGATTAATTTGACCCGTTTTCTTTGAAAGTGGTGTGAGTTCATTTTAATTTAGTTAAAAGAAATGTATGCTTTTGATGGACTTATACTACTTTCAATTCCTATTTTTTCAAGTGCACATGTTGCTGTAGGCCATTACATGTTGTTGCATGGTTACACTTTCCAAATGCTTCAAACAGTTTGAAATTATTTCTTGGGTACTTCTAATGCAAAAATGGGCAACCTTTTTTGGGCAGGGGGCCGTATGAAAATTAAAATAGTTTGAAGGGCCGCATGCTATTTTGTTTCAATAATCAAGAATTCTAAGCCGGATCAGACAATAAAATCAACACATTTTGAGCAAATTAAAAAACTAATGATATAACATACTGAATAGTTACTAGTGAATAACTCGTTACTAGTAGCTAGGTATGACTATAGCACCATCAGGACTAGTACAACTAGTATGCAAAACAAGAATAAAAACAGAGGAAAGGTTATTTCTAAATGAAATGTAGGAAAATAATATTTCTTTGCATTTTTTTTATTTGTTTACGCAGTTTTAAAAAAATATGTGAAAAGTCTAAAGGGCCGCATAAAACGTCGCCGCGGGCCGTAGGTTGCCCACCCCTGTTCTAATGTAATAGTTTCGTTATCATCATGAAACTTGTGAAATTCCACATTTAAAACATACATATTACGTTTATAATATGCAAAGGACACTGACTACTTTGGACATGGTAATGATTTCTCCAAGTCAAAAGAAAAGTCGAAATCTCTATCTGAATTTTTCAATGAAAAAAACATACCTTTTTGCATACCTTTTCTTGCTAATTTGGTCGTTTTTTAAGTGCATCTTGTTTCTCTGTGATGTTTGAGTTTTCAGTATTGTTACACGATGTTTATTTTTTCAAATTTAAAAGATCCCATTTTTGGCATATGTCTCTCCGCGGTTGGTAAAAATGTAATTTGAATTCTTTTATTATATTCGGGTATAATGACTCTCGTACTCCGGTAAGCTTCTTTAAAAATTTGATTTCTAGATCTGAAGTTTTTCTAGAGGATCCTGGAGTGCGCCCACGTATATCAAATAATTAATTTCAAGGATTTATAAAATCACAACTTTCAAAATCTCATAATAAAAATATTCATGTTTGTGAAAGATGTTTTAATATTACAACAACTCCAGCTATGAAAATTAAACATTCAAGGCTTTGTATTCAAAATAAACCAGCAAAGATTAAAATGCCAAATTTCAAAAATATTAAATCCTTCTTTTATCAGTGGTAAAAATTATTAAAACTTTTAGCAATTATTTATGGAGATTTTGAAGCAATAAATGATCCAATGAATATAGTTGATCAAATTGAAGAGAAATTAAAAGAAGAAAATTATGAAAATTACAATTATGTTAATTATTACGATTATATGTTATTACTCTAAGTGAATTTGAAACTGAAATTATAAAGAAAAAAAATTTCATGATAATTTTTTCACGTACAATAAATCTTTCACATCAAATTCCATTAGCTTATAGACTTTATGTTAAAAGTAATTATCCGGAAGTAATTGAATCTCGCGAATATTCTTTTAGAGGTGAAAATGTTTTTAAAAATTTTAGAAAAACAATTAATGAACACGAACAATCTTGAACACGAATACCATCAAATTTTAAAAAATACTGAATTTGAATTAAACATGTCAGAAGAATAAGAATTAGAATTTCAACAAGCTGATAAATGTTGGATGTGCAAAGAAGAGTTTAAACAAGAAAGTGATGAAAGTGATGAATCAAGTAATTCAAATAAGTCAAATGAATCAAATAATTCAAATGAATCAAATAATTCCAAACAAATCAAGTAATTCAAATGAACATTTAAAAATTCGAGATCACGATCATTTCATTGAGTTTAATAATTATCGTGGTTGGAATCGTAATTGTAAAAAACCATTAAAAATTCCAGTTGTATTTCAAAATCTTAGTGGTTATGATGTTCACATTTTTATAAAATCATTTGCTGAAAAAGCAAAGAATAAATTTGAAATAATTGGAAAAACAAATGAAAATTATATAAGTTTAAATTATGGATGTTTTAGATTTATAGATTTTCTACGATTTTTTGGAATGATTCTTGATCAAGTTGGAAAATCTTGATCACCAGATGATTTTAAAATAATAAACAATTTTTTAATTTCGAATAAAATAGAACCAGAATATTATTTTACATGTAGACAAAAAGGAATTTATCCATATGATTATGTTGATTCATTTGAAAAATATAAAGAAACTGAACTTCCTTCAATTGAAAAATTTCATTCAATTTTAAATCAATAAAATATTACCAATGAAGAATATAATCGAGCACAAATAATGTGGAAGATTTTAAAATTGTAAAAATTTGGGTGATTAATCAGATTTATATCTTAAATTAGATGTATACATTTTAGCAGATTGTTTTGAAAAATTCCGATAAATATCAATTTTGGAGCCTTCTAGTTTTGTATCTCGTCGTTCAATGGCTTGGAATATTTTATTACATCAAACAAAAGAAAAATAAGAATTGTTAACTGACATTGACATGTTTCTATTAATAAAGAAAAACATTCGAGGTGGTATTTCTTCAAACATGGGATCGAGAAAAATAACAACTAATAATATTCAACAATTTTTTAATTCTGGAGATCCGGATTGTAATCAACCATTTATACAAATTTCAAATAATGAATTACCTGATGTTCTTCAAAAATTAAACAATTCAATTCAAATAAAATATTTTAATGCAATAGCTTTATATTCTGGAATCATGACACAATATTTACCATTTGAAAATTTTAAATGGGAGACCCCAACGAGTGAATTAATAAATGAAATATTGTCAACTCCAAAAGATTCAAATATTGGATATTTTTTAGAAGTTGATTTAAAATATCCAAAAGAAATTCATGAAAAAACAAAACATTTTCCATTTGCTCCACATAAAAGAATAGTAAAATATAAAGAATTATCATCATGGCAAAAAACAAGAAATCCACAAAAAGATGATTCAAGTGAAAAATTAATATGTAATCAACATGATAAAAATGTTATCTTTTACACTATAGAATGCTACAATTTTATCTTCGACATGGAATGAAATTGAAACGAGTTCATAATATAATTTCTTTCAAATAAAAACCATGGATGGAACCTTATATTAATGGAAATATTACAAACAGAAATATTGCAAAAAAGAATAAAAAATCTTTTCTTGATACAATATTTAAACTTTTAAACAATGCATTCTTTGGTAAAACAATGGGAAATCAAGACAAGTATAGAACAATAAAATTATTTACAAAATATGATCTTAATTCATATTTAAAAACAATTTCAAAACCACCATTTAAAGGTGAACAATTTTTTTCAGAAAATCTTACAGCTGTTGAAATTGAAAATTATGAAAAAGTATACAACAAACCAATATATTTAGGTTTTAGTATATTAGAATTATCAAAACTTTAAATGTATGAAGCTTATTATGATGTATTACAACCATATTTCAGCAAGGAGTTATCAACCGGAGGTTTCCAAGATAGAATTTCTATATATCAAATGGGTACAGATTCTTTGTTTTTAAAATTTCAATCTCATGATGTTGATCAAGAAATAAAAAATGATCCTATTTTAAGTCAATATTTTAATGATTTCGGGAAATTATTTTCTTATAAAGATGAAAGACCGAATAAGATAATAAATGAAGCAATATTTATTCGTGCAAAACTATATTCTTTATTCTCTCAAAAATCATGTGGTGATAATATAAATAAAAGGAATTCAAAAATGTATGGCTAAATTAATGACACACGAAATGTATAAAGATTGTGTTGAAAAAGACAAGACAAGATTTGAAATTGTTCATGCTATTAGAAGTATAAAACATGACATTTATTTAGGTGAGCAAAATAAAATATCCTTGAATAATTATGATGACAAAAGATATATTCAAGATGATGGAATTACAAAACTTCCATATGGAAATCATTTAATAGAAATAATATCTCGAATTGATGAAAAGAGTAAAGAATATACAGATATAGATTTAAAAAATTTAAAAATTGAAATTTAGAAAATATAAAAATTCAATTTTAGAAAATATAAAAATACAATGTGGAAAATGTCTGGAGTTTGTTTCATTTAGATATTTATAAAAACATACATCATGAATAAAATAAATTTTTAAAAATTTATTTTTTCATCTTGTTATATTATTAAAGAATAAGAAACCTGAAAGAATTAAAATAAAATAAAGATCAAGAATATCAAGATTACAAATTATTGAATTACAAATTCCAAAATCATAAATTCTTGATCTTCATTTTATATTCTTGTTTTAACTTTTTAGTCATTTCTTTTTTAATTTTTATTTCTATTTCTTTAGAATATTTAACTTTATTAATATTTTCATTTATTTCTTCTATTATTTTATTACTTTCCTCTATTTCAGTAGGTGATAATAATCCATCTTTCAAAGCTTTAACTTGATATAAATATAACTTATTTATTCCATGATTTAATTCTTCACATACTTCATGATAAATCTTTTTCTTTTTTTAAGTTAAACCGATTGAAATTCCTTTACCGAGAAAAAGTAACAAAGCATTTGATCCTCCAAATATTGAAGACATTATAATTGAAACAAAAGGAGCTACACCGATTAAACTTATACCAGAAAATAAGCTGGTTGAAATTGTCAAGATTTCAGTTATTGAAAGACAAGGAATTTTAATTCCTTTATCAGCTTTAGTCCATGGAGATTTTATTTTTTTATAATGTATTAATCTTTCATCTAGCTTTTTCTTTTCTAATAGGAATTCATTTATTTTATTAATCGAAGGATTATTCGTAGAATCTTTATTCATAGGAGCTTTTATTTTTTCAATTGGAAGATTTTCTATATAATTAAAAACATTTTGTTCATTCAAAGATGGATAAATCTTTCTTTCTTGAAAAGCTGGATAAATTATTTCTTCATTAATTTCACTTTTTTCCTAAGATAGTTGCTTGCGTTTCATTTTTAATTGTCTATTTTTACGGGTTCTATATTTTTATATATAAAATCTTCTAAATGTTTAAATTTCTTGCCAGAAAGTATTGGATTTGATCCTGTGGTTGAAAATAAATCATCTAATTTTATATTATTCATACTTGCTAATTTCCTATATATAAATTCTATTTTTTTAAATTTCCTATAACTTTGATTTATTAAAAGATCTAGAATTATTCTATTTCCGCCAATAGTTAATTTAGACATTGGTTCAGAGAGTGAGATTTGAAAAATATTTATTACAAGATTCACAAAAATATTTTTCTCGAATTACCATATTTTTAAAATTAAAAAATTAGAAATTATAAAATTATGAAAATTATAAAATTTAAGAAATTTATTTTTTTATCGATTTGAATTCAAGTAGTGTGCTTTTAAGCATTTTCGGCGAAACTACTAAATACAAAATAGAATCTCATAGATTGAAAAATCTGTAATTTAGAAAACAATATTTCTTACATTAGGAAATCATACAACTACTGAATCATAAATTTTTATCAAATAAAAATTTAATCAAATAAATTTCAAGTAGTGTTTTTTAAGGTAAACCAACACCAACGCCTGAAGTAGTTATTTGTTAGTTTCTCAAACTAAGAGTTCAACAGTTTAAAGAGTTACATAGTATGGAATTTTTTGAAATTTAAAAGGTTGAAAACGTCCATACTACGTATCCAGGTTTACCCTAAAAAACACTACTTAGATACTTCTGCATATAAACCCTATCCCCATAATGCCGTTACAGCGACCTTATTTTAATATGGCGTGTTATTTTACTTACTATTTAATTTTAAACCAGAAGCTTGTCGTTGAGCTATCGGTGTAAAAGGGTTAACAAACATTGCGATTGTAATTCAACAAGTAATACCCGTAAAAATCCTACCAACTCCCTTCTTTTTGTGGCACCTATATTCGTATGATTTTCAATTTCAGTTACATATTCAATATTAAAGAAATTGCTATGCATTTAAAGTTGTTTTCTGTGTAATTATAGATGCCAGTGCTAAGCATTGAACTATTAACGTCATTTGAACAAAATTTTTATTGTCATAGTATACTGGCATTTGCGACATCAGCATACGTATGGAGCAAACAACAAGCTGAAATCCCTAAAGTAAGTAATTATTAAATTTGACAAATTATATTAGTAGTTTACCAATGAAAAAGTTGTAAATTCCATTATTTTTGTAAATATTTTAAAAATCATTATGTAAGTATCTAACAGAGCAGACTCTCCATTCTTCTAGACTGCACAAAAATTTAAAATGTAAAAATAATTTTTCCTCAAATTAAATAATTTTGAATATTAAATAAACAAAACTGATAAAAATGTGAACATGTAGATTTCTGAGATTCCGGAAATCACCGCTAGCTGACAAGTGAAAACACAAATTAAAATTGGTAATTTATAATTTATATATTTTTTATTTATTTCGACTTTTCCGTAGAACTTCGGTAGGTTTAGAGTTTATGAAAAATGGTTCCCTGACACCTCATCATGCGAGACATTTCATCATTGCAAAATTTCATCATTATAGCAATTCATCATTGCACATTTGAACATTATAGCAATTCATCATTATAGTAAATCATCACCATAACATTTAAGATCACAGGCATCTTAGTTATGAAATGCTATGGTGATGAAATACTATAATGATGAATTGCTATAATGTTCAAATGTGCAATGATGAAATGTCTCGTATGATGAGGTGTCTGGTCACCAGTAATAAACCTTTAACGCACTTTTTTTTATACAACGGCAAAAATAAATCATTTTTTTTATTATTGATAATTAATATATAGACCTATGTCATAAATTTGTTATACTACCCGAGAAATAATCGTTAGTGAATCTTAAACAGAACTTTATATTTCGTATACCCGAGTCTCTCTCGGACATGCACAAATTTGTCAGTAACACATGCCCGAGTTACGATCGATCGGGCATGTGCGTTAAAGGGTTAAATACGTTTTTGAAAGAGAAAACGTTTCTTGACTTTGGTCGTTTCCATTTAAAAATCGAGTTATTGTATTAAAAATAAATGTATTAACAATCTAAATTTTTTTTAATTATTTCGAATTTCTTTTATTTTATTTTAACTAATCATGATTTTAATGACTTTATTTTTTTCGATCCTTTTTGGGCAAAATGTTTAGGTTTTGCTTATTTTTTAACTTTTTAATAGTTCCTGAACAATCTATTTTACAGCATAAACTTTTTTAGATTATTTTTCAAACATGAAAAGAACTAAACCTGCAAAATCCTTTATATTTTGTTTTACTTTGATTTACTTGTTATTTTTAACATTTCATTTATTTCTATTATGACTATAGATAAAAATTCTTTTTCTGAAAATCCAATTAAACTGTATCGAATGAGAATAAATAATTTACAAAGAACAAATATTATGTCACTTATAAAAAAATCAGAGGTGAAAAACAAAAAAGTCCTTATAACAAATATAAAATTAACAAGCAGAAAAAACAAAAGAACTACAAGCTAAATATAACTTCAAACTAAAAGTAACCTAACGAAATTTATGTCGATGCAACTAACGAGTATAATAAATGGATATTGTTATTAAAAGAAAATAATTTATAAGATAAACCATTTAGACAATTAGGCTACGTGCAGACTAATTCAAAAACAAATATTTGTAACAAAAAAGGAGAAAATATATAAAGAACTTTGTCAAAAGATGCCCAAACTGCCAAGTAGACAAAGTTTCAATGAAAATCAAAACAACAAATGCATTTTCCAAGCAGCCATTCATTCAAAGCATATACATATATACCGATGTTGTTTAACATCCAATAACAACAGCAGATATCTTTTGATAAGCATAGACAGAAACACTAATTAATTCAAGATTACCTAAGTTAAAGAATTTTCAGAAATAAATATCTGCGAAAGAGTCGAATTTCTCGCTACGCCACCCATAAACAATAATAATTGATCAAGTCAAACTGTATGAGTCCTAATTGTTCAAAGTTCTATACAAGAAATTCAACAAAAACTAAATCAACATACAACTCACAATTATACGGAAAAGTTAAAAAAAGTTGCATGGAATACTTAGATAAAGTTTTAGAGCCAAAAACCAAAGATCGGAATTTGTTTAATCGATCGATCACAATACTAAATCGGTTAAGAAATTATTCGAACTCAACATACCACAAAATGTCACAAAGTGCTTGGAAAGCCAACAAGATAACCATAACTGAGAAAACTCAAATAACGTGATTTCTCAAAAAACCGTAAAACCTCAACCAACAATTTCAAATAAAATAATAATACTGATCAGAAATAATTCCTTAATTCTTAAACAATTTATACAAAAGGTTTTTGAAAAAAACTCGAAAATCCATTCCAAATATTTTACATAAAAAGAAAAGTTTACAGACTTTTAAGAACCAACAGCAAATACAGAATTAACATATGGAGACTCAAAACATATAATGAAAACAAAAAAAATAATTAAAATTAAATAGATCAAATAAGAACATTTATCATGACGATGAAGAATTAAAATCAGTTTTTTGAGGATTTTATTTAAATAATTCAGGATTTTGAATTATTTATCAAAATGTTTTTTTAAATATTAAAATTTGTTGGTTAATTTTTTTTATCATTTAATTTTAAATTATACTGTAAAAATAAACTCACATGCACACAAACAAGTCATTCATCACAAACTTCAGGCAGTGCTGACACAAATTTTACTGCGGACTTCGGATAAGTACAACACTTTCTTTTATTTTATTTATACTCATAACAAAATAACCCCTCAAGATAAACATCTCCAAAACCATTAGATAATATTTCACATAAATGATTTTTATAAAGCTCCAACTAAGATAAAAAATTTCCTTTGTGCAAATTTTGTTTTTAATTATAAAAAAATAAAACTAGATATTATTTTCCTATTTAAGTGAAATATTTAACTTAATTTACAAAAATAATTTAAATATCATTTCTTCATTTATTAGGTCGTGTAAAAAGTCCCCGGATAGCAGCAGCAAGTGAATTTACAAAGCACTTTGCATACATGGAAGTTATAAGTTAATAAACTCTTTTTACACGACCAAGTATATTACCATTGCTTGAATTCATTGGTTGGTTAATCATGTCTGCTTTCATTGTTATTCTATATGTTGAAATTGTAATCCAAAACTGCCCGGGAACTTTTTACACAACCTAGTATTTTTCAACTATTTGTTGCGAAAAGTTTTCAAAATTATTTACTTATATTCCTCATTTTATTCTGTACTACCAAAAGGTTTTCTTTGTCCCATGTTTTATAGGACTCAAACATACAAATTGAGGGAACCCTGCGCACAGCTCGGTCAAGTTTCAAAATTCAGGCTCATTGATTTTATTATATGTCCAATAGAAACAAATTACATTGGTTACAGTTATATAATTAAATAATAATAAATATATTAATAATTTATTTATTTATTATTTACAACAGTTTATATTATGCGTTGACCTTACGTCAACTGATTGATAAAAATTTACTTCGCAGATTTTACCGAAATCGTTATCGGTTCCGTTACGTAAACTTTCGGATAAACTTGGACTAATGCCGATATTGTGCCATTCGGATATGGTTCTTTTCAATACTTACGTCGATTTCACCAAATCTGTGTCGGACAAAGAGTACGTTAATAAAATAATAATTTATTAATTTAATAATAATTCATTTTCCCTTGAAACATAAAATTTAATAATTTTGAGTGTCACAAATATATTTTCTTTTCTCTCCAATTTCTATTATAATTTTGTTTTCCGGGAATTCGAGTACCTACAAACAATCAAAATGAAAGAAATCGCTATATTTCCTGATCCAATTGATTTTTAAAACCCCTTAATTTCCCATACATTTCCATACCTTGATACACCGTCAGCTTTTGCGTCCCCTGTAAGTTTTGTGCATTTTAGCAGAGAAAATTTGATCATTCAGTGATTATGATTGTTATTACACATATTTGAGTGTGATTATCGGACAAACACTAAATTTTTTAGGTAAATATTTAAAATTATCACAGGAAGTGCTAGGTAAATTAATAATGTGTAGTCTCTACCGACCGTTTAGATACTGTAGAATAACTATTCTTGTTAGGGCTTTTTTATAAAAATTTTAAATACAGAATGTTTTCTTGTTAATATGGAAATTCATATTGTCAATACCGGCACTGTAAAAGTTCTTCGGTCACATCGGCTATTTGGTATAGGTTTCTTTTTCCCAGTGGTTCTTCTGTAGTTTTCAGCCAACTGTTGACCGGTTAGCTGCGTAATCATGATGTTATATATTTATGGTGAAAAGTAGACAAAAGTTAGCCCCTGCTGCAAACCTTCTTTAACGGCAGAATTTATTTTGCGGCAAGGAACTGCTTGCATACCGAGTATTTCAAATAGCCCAAAAAATCCTACAAAAATAGAGAATCCCACTGCCGCAAAAAAAATCAGTCACTCGGGCGAAAGTTACATCAGTGACCTAACATCTCCTTACTTAGAAACGAAAAATGTGTAAAGATTTTAAACTGCTTATTCGAACAAATTACAAAAATCATACTTCGATCGTGTTAGGATTTTGGTTATCAATTTAAATATCACAACTGCAAAGCAAAATATATTGGAATGACTACCCGTCATCTCCGTACTGAAGCCTACTGTCGACTTGAGGGATTGATTAATATTGATTAGCACAATAATGGAATAATGAGAAGTGCATATGAAAAGAATGATGTGTTTGTGGTTGTAGATGTACTGGCATTATTGGAAATAAAAATTGAAAACTTATTTGCAAAATGAAGTGATGTAAAATTGTAGAAAAACTATTAAACTTAATAAAATAGTTTGTTTAAATTCAAAATTTTCAATTATTTAATTTGAAATGAGTATAAAAAAGTTTTTTTTTAATAAAATAAGTTTTTAAAATTTTAAAAATGATTTCTGAAGAGTTTTACAAAAAGATTTCACCCGATGACAGTGAATCGGTTGAAATAATGTAAGGAACTTCGTGTTATGGCTTTTAATATTAAAATAGTTTCAGCAACCTCATTGTTTGCATTAAAATATTGGTTGACATTTTGATTTAGATTTCAACATCATTTGCGAATATAACTTTGAATATAAACAATAATTGAACGTTTGATTGTCTTTAAAAAATAAAATAAGCTATTACACTTTTACAAATTTTCCATTTATTTGGTACTTTTCACCTGTATAATTGTATCATTCTTCAGAGAAAAAAAGAAAAAATTATTGTTATTGCAAGAGATTTGAAAACTTTAAGAAAATTCATTAAAATCAAAGGATTAAAGTGAATATTTTATATTTTATTTTGTTTCGATTTTTAGCATTAATTATTTAACTTTAATTTATTGATAGCACGTAAACTACATAATTATGACCAATTAATTATTAATATATTTAGTTTAATAAATAACCGTGTATTAATTAATATATAATATTTAACAGAAAAATCATGAGAGAAATTTTAAGTTAATTATACTGAAATTAAGAAAATTTTACCTGCATTTACCCATAAAATTGAAAGAAATAATTAATCAAAGGTTCCAGCTAAATAAATTGAATAACATCATAATTATAAAATGTCACCTAGAGTTATTTAATTTGAATATTTATTTATTTATTTATTTATTTATTTATAAATAATCATATTCTGTTCATATTTATTTCTAATTTCATTTAGTTTATTGGTCATAAAAAATTCAATGAATAAAAATATAAATTGGAATATATTTCAAAGAGAAACTGCAAGAATTGAGTTTTGTTTTAGTCCAATAATACGAGTGAGATTTTTATTAATGTTATGATAATTTTTTAAAAATCTAATATATAAAGGGTAAATTTGGTTTGTGTGTTTACTATAGAAATTCAAACCGCTAAACTCATCTCAGTGAAATTTGGCATGAATATAATGCTCAGGGAGTAGAAGGTTTTAGTTGGGTTTAGATACCATACTTCGTTCTTAGGGGTTAAGGGCCCAACAGAGCACTATAAGTTTCAGAGCACTCCTGTTTTAGTAAGAGCCGATCAATTTTCCGGACTCGTAACCCCATTTAGAAGAACCTGAGCCAATTTACTTCTGGAGCCATGGTCAAACATTTTTGTGCAAAGTTAATAAAACAGAAATTGTAGTACACCTTCCAAATAGTTAACTGGGTCACGTTTGACCTTTCCCACACACCTAGCCTTGACCCTGACACATAAGCCTTATTGTAAACCATAATGTAAAGATAGAGCAAATTCTAATTAACAAAAGTTCATCGGGTTGTTATAAAACAAAAACTATGCCTCCAGGGTTTAACCTCATTCAGGACAATGTATAAGACTTGGTTGAGTGATATTTTATGCTTACTTTTAAATATTGGCCCGTCCAACGCCGAGTGACCCCAGCTAGTGCATATTAAAAGAATTGAATAAATATAAATTAAACGAAATTTATTTTTAAAAAACTTTTACTATCCATAGTTTATATTTTCATAAAACAATAAAAAATTTCAATTATTTTAACAATCTACTTATTTTAATAACTGACGTAATTATCATGTTCTTAAAAACATTTTTAGAACTATTATATTCTATTCAATCTTAAAATTGTATTTCGACTTAAATTGGTGATAGACTTTAATAATTTGTAAAAGCTTCCGTATTTTTGGGTTTAAGTAAAGATTAACATTAAGAAATGAAGAAATGGGGAAATCAATAAAAACAGAATAATAACAGTGCAAAAATTAATAAAAATTTATAAAATTTAAAAATTAATATTGATCGGGGGAAATGGGTATGGTTGAACGCAAAATCACGAGAAAAGTCCAGAAATACGAATAAAAATTTAGTGAAGGGTCACTAGAAAACTTGCAAAGAAAAACAAACTAATTAAAATTAATTAATTGACTAATGGAAAGCCGGAGCGAGCTGAAACCAAAAAGATTAAAATTTGGGTAATTATTAAAGTAATTGAGATAAACTCACGGGTGCTATGGGGAAAGAATATCGTTTAATTTGTTATTTTTTCAATTATCTTCAAAGATTCCAAAAATAATTCCTGAGTCATGGGTAAATGTCCTCCCAATAAGATTTTAAAAAGAGAGCTGTTATAAAGCAAATTGCTAGTCTGCAGAAGAAAAATTAACGAAAAAAGTATCGAATTTAGTAGAATTTAAGAAACCAAGTAAAGATTATCGTGTCAGTAAGGTGAAAATTCCTTGGGCAACCTACCTCACAATAACCAATAATTATCATATTTCATTTTATGAATAAACATTGTGGAAATTGCCTTACATTGTTATTTGTTTAAATGATGCTTGTATAAATGATTCCTCTATTGACCAAAAATATTGTTAAAGCTTTATTATTATTATTATTATTATTATTATTATTATTATTATTATTATTATTATTATTATTATTATTATTATTATTATTATTATTATTATTATTATTATTATTATTATTATTATTATTATTATTATTATTATTATTATTATTATTATTATTATTATTATTATTATTATTATTATTATTATTATTATTATTATTATTATTATTATTATTATTATTATTATTATTATTATTATTATTATTATTATTATTATTATTATTATTATTATATTTTTAGGCAATATACAATCTTTATGATTGTATTATAAATGAAAAAACTGAGGAAGTGATTTCCAATCTAAAAGTCATTTCTCTCACGTTGACCTCCATGAGAGAATCCATGAAAAACTTTAATGGTTCGAAATCTTAATGAAACATAAATAATTCTTGTATTTTACAGAAATGAATCCTGATTATTTTCATAGAGAAATGAGACCATTTTTATTGGGGTTTAATAATTTAATAATTATTTTAAATATAAATATAATCACTGTAGATGGGGTGGAGATGGTTATGCTCACCAAGGAGGGTTATTGTATGAAAATGAAGATGGATCAGCAACAGAAATCGAATGCATCGGTGGTAGTGCAGCACAGAGTCCAACTTCACAAGTTCTTGATACGTTATTCAAAATTCAACATTCAGCTAGTTAATTTCACAATATATGATATTTATAGCGTGATTAGTACAGAAATAATAAATAATCTAAGCTCCAACCCTTTGCACTATAATAGTGACTCCAAGTCACCATCTAATTTACTTTAGTTATTCGACTGGCGATTTGTACGAGACTTTAACATAAACGTGAATAAATATATATCACCAACATTGGCGTCCGCAGAAAGGGGTAAGTAAGCTACTCCCCTGAAATTTCCAAATTTATCTAGTTTTTCTGCCGGTCATTTAAAATATCCTGGATGACTCAACACGGACGTGCCATTAAAAATAATTCACACTTAACTTTAAATTAAATCCATTGTTATTTCAGTCCGAGTACTTAATAAACCAACCACATACTTATCTAGAATATTTACTTTTAAATTATTGATAAGAATAGGTTTTTAATGTTTTATTTTTTTTAAAAAGTAAAAAATATCTATCGGTATAAAGTATGGGGGTATTGCTAAGGAAATAATATTTTATCAGGGATGTTTCTATATGTGGCGGTATTTCTATTTTTTATCAGAGGTTTGCAAATTAAAATATGTACATAAATGTCTATAAAATGTTTTGGTTTTTTATTGTACATTATGTGAAAAATATGGCTTATATTTTTAGGTGGACCCCTTGGAAAAATTTCTGCCAGCCGCCCATGATCACCAACCTCTTTATATCGCTACATATAGAAACATCCCTGATAAAATATTATTTCCTTTGCAATACCGATAGAGATTTTTTACTTTTTAAAAAAATAAAACATTAAAAACCTATTCTATCAATAATTTAAAAGTAAATATTCTAGATAAGTAAGTATTTGGTTTATTAAGTACTCGGCCTGAAATACTATTATGAAATACGTTAATTTAATTTTTGTTTATTCATGTTTTATCTTTAAATTTATTAATTTAAATCAACTCTTAATTTGTTTTTTACTTCTTTATCCAATGTCTAAAATTTGGGTGTCCAATCTGCAGCCTATGTTTCAATTTTTAACTCCTAAAAAATGTAAATAGTGGTATCTAAATCTAATATGAGGATTTTTTAAATGTGGCCCGCGGAGTTATGATGCCTTTCCAAAATGGCCCGCAAGATCATTATTTTGGTTGGACACCCCTGGTCTAAACGAACATCTTTTACTATCAAACAAAATTAATACTTCAAAGAACATCTAAATAAAACCCAAAAGCAGATTGTTTAAATATTTTTATGGAAGTTTAATCTAGATTTTTCCCGTAGAGCAATCGATGATATTATTAATGAGGAAACGGAAATTCTAATTAGACTTTTCCAGAATAAAGATAATCTCTGTAAAATAATAATATTCAACATGATAAATTTTAGAAAGCCTAGTTGAAATGGTAAATCAACATTTTTGATTCCAATTTCGTAATTACGGAGAATTTAATAAAAGCCAAACCGAATGAGCTCTTAGGAAATTGGAAAGATCAAGACAAAGCATAATATTTAAAAATAACCATGCCAATGGATACAGGTGCTCATAAAGAAACAGGTTTTCGTAACAGTATAAATTTTAAATATAAAAAAAATAAGACTGAAATAAGGCTTTTAATATTGAAGAGTTTGGTTTGTTGTTTAAAGCAATCCAAATAAAAGTTTATCGAATCGGAAAAGCAAAGGTTTTAAAAATAATTTGGTGAGAGGTATTTGGTTGGAATTCAACTGGCAGTGAAAATAATTGAGAATATCTAAATAATAAAAAGTTTAAAAAATTAGTAATTCGAAGGAAAACGAATTCGTTCCGGGAAATTAAAATTGAATAGAGAAATAACAAGTCTATAAAGTTAAACAAAGAAATATGACAAGGTCGTTCTTAATTAATAAGTGAAGAGGAAAAAGAGAAACAAAAACAATTTGGGAATAGAATTATCTTATCTTAAGAGTTACCCAAGATAATAAACTGACAATTAGGAGTTAGAAAATAAAACTGTGACGAAAATGACAGCTATCAGAGATAATACGGAACCTAGGAATATCCAAGGGAATATGCTGGTAAGCAAGACAATTATAAACAAGTGTCATGTGATGACAAGGGGGAAAAGTTATATCAACCATTATTTTCATAATTTAATATCAAATGACCAATATAAATTTTATATTTTAGAATCACAGAAATTTTTCGACTCTATGAAACTCTATATGATTAAAGAACATAGAAATTTTATACGCGATGTCGACACATTCATAGATCTCGAGGCTTTCAGTACGTTTATCTTAATCTGTCAATATTTTTAAAATATTACATTTCCTCATTATTTTTGAATTAAAAATTACGATTTAATTCATTAATAAATTTTTAAATTACCCTATTATTTAAATAATATCAGATACACTTAAACCTCGTTTCAATGAATCGTTTGCAACAACGTTTTGTAAAATAAAGTCATTATTTAAATGTAAAATTTAATATAAAACATCTCACATGTATTGCTATCAACCGTTGACCAAGCCATTCAGACTGAGAAATCCCATTTGCGCTATGTGCGCACATTATTATTACCGCAATGTTATTTTCCCCTAAGACAACGAAGTAGTTTCTTGGAACACATCTTCATCAAATTAAAACAATAAATAATTATTAAATAAAATCCTTAAAAATGATTTTTAATTGAATAATTGAAAAAATTTTTCAAAATAATTTAGTTCGAAAGTACTCTAAAGATCAACTTCTTATTGAAGCTCACAATGAATGCATAAATGCAATTTCAATTTACCGGACAAATCATATGCAAGTTGTTACAAAGTATTTAATTATATTATATGAAAATATTAAAAAAAAATTCAGATTTATTATAAATCCTTCGAAAAAAATGGTTAAAGAAGAAATTAATTCTGAATTCTTACAAGATCGAGGAACTGGCGGACAAGGTAAAATGAAAAACATTATTAGACAATAAAGACATATTATTTATAAAAAATCTCTTGCCTACAAAAAGTATGTCAAAAGATTTTTTAATTTTTGATATTGACATTTTCTTGCTTTAAGCTGGCAGATGGCTTGTAAGTAACTTAAATACGGTATAAAACCGAAATTAAATGCAACTAAAATTTAATTATAAATCGCAATGTTTTAGTTCTGTAGTATACACCAAGGGACATTAAATTGGTCCTGAACGGACATTGTATTGCACCTTAAATAATGAAACAAAACGATAATCTACAATAAATGTGTGTGTGTTATAGTAAAAAATAAAATTAGATACAACCTTAAAAAATTTTCGATTGTAAAAATACTAATAATTAGACAAAAAATTGCACCAGTGCACAATAAATTGTACCAACATATTTATTAGGGTGGTCCATATTTGTATTAAAAGATTTTTAGCGTGAAAATTTTATGCTCCACCCTCTAAAAGTGTTCCATTCGATGAAAAAATGATAGCATTGAAATTTGAAAGAAATTAGTTTTAAAATTTTGGTGCTATTCTAATATCGATGTAATTGTCAGATTCTCTTCTTAGCAGTATGAGAATATAAGAAACAAATATCGTGGATTGGGACTTCTTATATTATTCCTTGATCGTGACATGCTTAAATTTGAAACATGTTATAGCATTACTTTTTTGAAATTGGTTTAAATATTTTCTTTTTTAAGTCAGCAAAAATACAGCAACAAAGCTGAGAGTTGCATATTTCTCATGTTTTGTTAAAATGAACTATTTGAATCTAGCATTTTGTACTAGTCGCTTTAAAATTAAACTCAGGTAAATAGTTATAAAAATTGTTATGTTAAATACATTTTAATATGTCGGACAAATATAAAAGTGAGGAATGTTTTTTTATTTCATTGTAAGAATAATTGACACAAAAATAAATAGAAACATTGTAGAAGCTCTTACCTTGATTTTAATTTGCTTTCATTTATTTTCTGTTTGATCTGTTGTAGACAATTTTGATGGCTTATACACATAAAAGCAAGGAAGCACATGCGGTGGCATAAAGGATTCAAGTTGCCATTCAATATTCAAGTACTTCAGCTTTTTCATCTTCATACTGATTCCAAGCTCACAGTCAGCGAAAGGTATACACGCACAACATAACTTGTTATATTTTTCTGGAAAAAAGTAGCTATTCATATTAAAGCTAAGAGTCATCTGATAGAAAAATATTGAAACCTTGATCAGTGCCTGGAGAAATCTTCAGAGGAACAGAATACGTAAGTCAGATCCACAAATCAAAACCGAAAACCAATTTGTTATGCTGTTTTCAAAATTATTTGACATCACACATCAAAATGTACTAGATTTAATAGTAATACAAGAAGATAAGGAATTTTTTATTGATAAGCGTAGAAGGCACCAGGGTTGTATGAATAGAATTGATTGGAAACGATGTGGAATCCAAAAGAGAAAAAACTTCGGTTTGAAAAGATGAAGGTCATACGTAAACTAGTGATTTTCTTTTATTTGCCATTGTATGTGGCTATATCCGGGCTTGGACATTTGCTTCCATGGCTGCATCCGCACCAATGAATGATATCAGGTTTTTGAAAAACCTACAGCAGTATTCTACTGTCAACGAAGTTATTTTTAAAAGTTTCGCGAACACTTATGGTATCAGAGTGAAGACCTTATTGGTCTATCTTTCTTTGACCTCAAAATACCGACAGATAAAAAGGAAGGTATGAAAAGAAATATTTTCCAATCAAGGGAAATTGCGATCCGCCAAAGCGGATACAAATCAGCAAAGAAGACATTGGAATGCTCAGTATGTTCGTTACCAGCTAAACAAAAGCTTTCTTCTCTGCTCTCAATATCAATGTGAACTTCCTTGACACTGCTTCTAAAACATGAGTAGAAACTCCTATTACATGCAACAACTTTAAAATATTAGTGAACCACAAGTTGTAAATGATTTTGTGGAAAGAGGTGTTGCTTACAATTGAATGCATAAATTCCTCACAATGAAAAGCAGAAGCAATATCTACTCCAAGTCGTCTTCCAACACCAAAAGCAATTTCCGGATTCTTGCAAGATTCTTTACTCATTATTTTTGAATATTGTACACCTATCCCTCGTTTCACATGGCAATCGTTTAACACGTTTTCGATCTTACACGGTTTTTAAAATCAAAATTTCAAAAATAAGACTACTAAAAACGCAAATTTCGATATTTTATGTACATATTATTTAATTATTTTATTCTATTCTATTTATTTTTAACAATTTTCTGGTACCACTTATGATGTGTTTACAAGTTGTCAAGAAAAAAAGTGAGAAAATGCAAAAAAATATAAGTTTTTTGAATTTGAAATAAAAGAGGGTATACAAAGTTTCAAAATTCTATTAATTATCCATAATCGATTATTATGTAAATTATTTAATTGTAAATCGATTAATTAATTGATCAATTAGAAGGTAGATATAAAACTTATATGCATCTCTTAATTTTTTATAATTGATTTATCAAATTTTAGTTTTACCCATGGCAAAGGAAAAAATTCAAAAAAAGAATATGAAAAGAAAATCTATTTCCTTATAAACAAAAATTAAAATTTTGGACCGATTACGTAATAACGAAAGAGTAATAGATATTGCAAAATTTGTTTCAATGAATGAAGCTACAATAAGAACGATCCGGGAAAATGAAGACTCGATCAGAAAAAGCGTTACAGCTGGAATGTGTAGGAGCATGAATACTACATCTCATGTAAGAAATAGTATTATGGAAATGATGGAAAAGGCATTAGTAATATGGCTTGAGGACCAAAATCAAAAACGAATACCTATTGATACTAATGCCATAACAGCCAAAGCATTAAAATTTACGAAAAACTTGAGAATCAGTTATCATCCAGTTCTTCAAATAAGAAACCTTTTACTGTAAGTCACGGTTGCTATGTTGAACTCTTTTACTGATATTATTTTTTTCTCAATAAATGATTAAAAATAGGTAAATTTGTGGTTATTTTCGTTTAACACGGTTTTTTCAAAGAAATTTAATTTTTTGGCTTAACGCGGTTTTGCCAGGAACCTATGTTCCGTATAAAACGAGGGATAGGTGTACTAGTACTTATTATTCAATGTTTTCAGATTTATACACAATATGCAGTTATTTTGGAAAACTTAACTTATTTCGTGAACAAAAGAAATATGTGACAAACGTTCAGAACTAAAATGTAGATGTGGCACCTCTAAATATTGTCTGATTTCAAAAATATTTAACCACCTATGTTTATTCATCAAATAGAACATTTTTAAGAGGTGGGGCCATTAAATTTTCAACTTTTAAAAATGATGAATTTTTTCGAAATCATTTCTGCTGCGCATCTTACTAACGGACATAATCCACCCGGACTTCCCCTTCCATCAAATATGATTCCCCCAATTATATTTATACTAAATTAAATGTATACAATTTTATAGAAATTTTTGTTTATACAAAAAAGTTTAAATATTTATTAAAAGTTTTTATCTTAGCTCGGAGATCATTTTCAGAAGTAAGGTAAACATGACTAGGCAAGTATAGTAAGTAACTCAATACATTACTCTTGCTTAAAGAATTTTAGTAAATGCAAAGGCCTTAGTCGAATCTAATGTCTTTTATCAATTCTTATTCCATAATAGAGATTTAAAGTCAAAGATCGTTAAATTATCGTATTGATTTGAATATTTATACAAGTTTTATTTATACAATTAAATTTATACAATTTAAACCAATACATTTTTTGAAAAACCCAAAAGATGGAATTGGAAACTGTTGCGAGTATTCGAGGGAAAAAAAGTTGTGCTAAATGGTTTTGCTTATGTTGAAAAAAATATCTTAGCAAACAATGTTATAAGTTATGAGTGAGCGTCCTAGATATGCAAGGAAAAATAAGAGTGAATGTAGGGCAAAAGTTAAATTAAATGAAGATCTGTCAGTAGTTAAATACCTGCGTAGCACACTCAAACTTTTAATTCGGTTCAATGCGACGTTTTGAAGGTCCTAACAAGTATCAAATGAAAAGCAGAAGAAACTGAAGAAAAATTGCAACAAATTTTGGGACAAGAACTACAGCTGCTGTTCAGATGGTGTCAATTCGACATATATGGAGAAACATCAGAAAAATTAAACAGAAGAAGTAGTGGGATTGTGGCCCGCTAACTCACTGGCCCGATGGTTCACATACCCCTTCCCCGACAAATTTTTTGTAGAACAAAGACAATGACTCATCAAAAATTTTCAAGGTCATTTGAACAAAGACAGTGACTCATTCAAGGTCATTCAATGACTCATCATATTTTCTCAAGGGCATTTAAACAAAGACCATGAGTCATTCAATGTCATTGGATGAATCATCATATTTTTCAAGGTCATTAAAATTTCTCAAGGTCATAGTATTTTTAAACATTTTAAAATTTTTATTCAATTACTTATTTTTATAAGTAATGTTTTAATATGATTATTATTATTAATATTTTTATTATTATTATTATTATTATTACTTATTATTATCATTTACATTATTATTATTTTTTATTATTATTAATATTATTACTTATTTTTATTATTATTACTTATTATTAATATTATTATTATTAATATATAATAAAAACAAATATAAAAAATTCATAAGTTATATTTCGCCTTTCTTCAAGATGGGAGTTTGGCATGAAAATATAATATTAATAATAATAATAACAATATTATAAAAATGAAAATTATAACAAATTTCATTAAAAATTTCAAATCAAATTTTCATAATAAAAAATGAAAACTATTACAAGTTTTCCAAATAAATAAATTAAAAAGTTAACAAAAAACTGATTTTTTAAAAATATTTATTAATTTAATCGGATAACAACACGTCATCAATATCAATGTTATCATCGTTAAAACTGGGACTTAAACCACCGAAAAGCTGCCCATAATCTTCATTATCGCTGATTTCTGTAGAGTCATCAAAACTGGGGCTCGAACCACCGAAAAGCGGCTCATCCAAGAATTCTTGCCTATTAACTATTACTTGGTCACTATCTATGGCATCAACCACAAAATAATTCCCAAATACGATACTGGTATTTTTCCCCACCCATAATCGCTTATCATCGTTATTACTCAAAGCGATTTTAAGAAATAATGTCTTTTTATTAATTTTAAATTGATTTAAATGGGTAGTGTGTTCCTTACAAACTCTAGATAATCAATATCATGGGTGGTATCGCATTTAGATCAAATAAAGACGTCGATGCCATAGAATATATGACCATAGTAACGTTTCATAGTCGAATGGCATTTAGAATTATGCACAATTGCAGATTGGCAATAGTTTTTATACAATCGACCTGAGAAATATGTAACTATTATCAAATATTTATTATTATTTAAATCATATATGAATCAAATAATAATATATAAATGATGATAATTATTAACTATGTAAATATTTTAATAAAAATTAATATTTCAATTTATAAAGCATATCATAAAAATAATTAATTAAAATCAGATATTTCAATTCAATAAATCAAATATTTCAATTCGATAGATTTCATTAAATAATTAGATAGATTTCTTTAAATAATTCATAAAAATAAATCAATAAATCAGATATTTCAATTCAATAATAATGAAAATCTTACATTTTTCATAAGAAATCTCGTCCACCAGCATATCTTCCCCAGAAACGGGCATCACTCCCAGAAATGTAGGTCTTATCCACAGAAATGTGGGCATCTCCAGAAACAGAGACATATTCAGGAACAATGGCATCCCCAGAAACGGGTGCATCATCAGGAACATTATTTTCTTCATCTAAAAAATTCATAATAATTTAAAAAATTAAATAAATTTACCATCGTCGATAACTATGACTTCCATCGGTGTATCGCTTATTATAATTACTTCATTTTCAAAAAACGTATTTTATAATTTATTAATTTAATAAATAAATTTACCAATATCCTCATTTTAATCCTCGATTAAAATAACTTCATTATTTCGATCATCGTTTTCAGTCACATCGAACCAATTGAATGTACCTTAATTAATCAATAATAAATATGAATAATAATAAAATAAAAAATTTACCGTTTCCATCTGCAAACAACATTCTTAAAATACTATAATTGTCCATTTTCGAATATTGCAAATTTTTGAATTAATTGTGACAACTTTGGAAATTGTCAATGTTTATAAAGATAATATTATTTTCAGGATTTAGCCAATCACATTTAAGCAATACACACATAGAGGTGAGAGATTTTTACGCATGCAGTTAGGCCTGTTTTCTTTGTAAATCACATACAAACAAAAGTATGTATGTGTTTTCTTTGTAAATTACATACAGTCTTGAGTGTGTATGCATGCAGTCACGCACTTATCATGCACTGTCTTTGTGATCACGCCCTTATCCTGCAATGTCTTTGTGATAACTCATTAACTTTATTAATATTAATTAATTAAACACATAATAATAATAATAATAATAATAATAATAATAATAATATTAATATTAATAATATTAATAATAATAATATTAATAGTAATAATAATAATAATAAAACATAATAATAAAACATAACAATAATGAAAAAACATTTATTAAACATCAAATCGCTTGGATAATAACCAAGCTAAACAATGTTGACCACATGTTAAGGCCCATGGTTTTTGAAACATAGTTTTATTATATACAATAGGTTTACCCATTGTTTGCAGTTTCGAAATCATTAAAGCAGGATAATAGAAACTCATAGGATCAAATACAAATATCTTGCTAGGTTTCATATATATTGCTAACCAATGTTCTCCACCGAGATGAGAAGATTGAGTATTGACGATTATGGCCTGATTATTACGTAAATATGGAATTTTATCAAGAGGAACTACCCCTACAAATTCATGTCCTAGTATTTTTTTCCCATTCGATAGACCTGAACGTAACTACATCAATAATATTAACAATACATGAAAAACTTACTCCATGACAAATTATCATAAATTATCTATACATTTATACCAACAATGTACGTTCAAACTAGTAATGTTTGTTCAAACCATCACGGTTCTGTTTGCAGTTATTTGAACCTCATTTTTAAATACTCCATATATTACAACATGTACCGGTTCAGTTGTAGCTTTAGCAAACTTTATATCTAATCGTAAATTTCCATTTTGAGGTGATTGACTCTGATTTAAATCAAAATCGGGTGCCAAAACAAATGTGAAGAATGGATATTTGCTTTAAAAATCATCAAGAGTTATACCACAATTAAGGTTTTTATCCAAATAACCCATGTATCTCACTATACTCTGCATATATGTAGCACAATAATTATCATTATCGAAATCTTGAGTATATGTTTCTCTATAATCTCTATTTTTCAATAAAGTTAGCGATGTTACTCCAAATTTTTTGAAAATTGAGCTCGATGTTAAGTATGATCCATTATATTGAGATTCACTTTGAAATGTTACCAATATAAAGTTGGGCATTCTTTTATCTCCAAATATTTGTTCCTTAAAGAAGCTGAACATTTAGCAATAGCAAATTGAACAATTTTCTTTGTTTTCAATGGATATATTGCATGCTTAGAATTAAGCCCCAGCTGATGACCGGCTAATACAGAGGGTTCAACACGAACTCTTCTCACCAATAATTTTTCATCAACTAATTGAAGAATTGGTGCTGTGGTGGCACTTATTAATGATATTGCCGAATCAGATCTTTTCAATCTGGTGCTGGTTCTTGTTTTTGAAACATACCTGCAACACTAGGTAGAACTTTCCCTAACTCAGATAATGCATTTGATTTCAGAGATGGTAATATTTTCTGCTCATTCATTATCATATCTGTAGCAGTTTTCATACCAAAACTATCAAGGCGTTTAAGAATAGGAAGTGCAAATCTATCAATAGTTCTCAACCATCCTGATCCATACTGTTTACCAACAAAATATGGTAATTCACCACCTCTTTGGCTACCTTTATACATACTAATAATATCATTATTGGCCATCTAATTTACGAAAATGTAATGTCAAATGAGTTTTTGTATCTTTACTAAATTCAATAAATTTACCACTATCATCACCAATATTTATTTCTATATTGTTTATACATGATGTTGATACCGGTAAGTACATGGGATTATCGATATTTATATAGACAATATCATCCTGGTCATGTTTATCAACCCAAACAGATTTCAATAGAGGAACCAAAGAATCATCAACAAATATAGGATCAATGATGTTAGTATATATGAACATTTGTCTATGAAGTTTTATTATTTTTGGTTTGCGTACACGAAAAGCACTTGCCCGATATGTTTGCTTATCTAATCCCAATGTATTAGCCAAATTTTTATCAAATGTAACTTCACAAATGTTATTATTCAAACTGAATTTACATAATCCATCTTTAAGAAATTCTATAGTTTTAAATATATGTAAACAATTGAATGAAATATTTTTATGTAATTCTTCAAGTGTTTCAATATATAAATCTTTAGTAAATGTAAATGTATCTTCCACCTCATTAATATATAATACAGATATTTTGATGTGTTCGGTCATTACACTGTTCTCATCAAATGTTTTGAAACGTATTAGGTATTCAGTACTAGGAACAACTATGTTAAGCTTATCACTACCCATTCGCTTGGCATCCTCAATACTTTCAAACTTTATTGTAAATGGGCTAAAATCACAACTAACATTCAATCCATCTTTGAAAAACATGCCACTATTTTCATCTAAAATTTGATTCGGAATATGACAATATCGATCAATATTATTGATTGAGAAAATATCACTACAGGTTTTGGGAACACGTTTCTTGTAACCAATTTTACAATGACTATAAAATGGGAATGTATTGTACACAAATGTAAAGTCTTGCAAAGCAACTTCCCAATTTCCATGTAAATAAATAGGATTTTGAAGATCAACCATAAATTTACTTGCTTGATTTTCCGGATGGATTAGTGGGCAACTATTGCTCGGTAAAATAGTATAGAAACTCATTTTACTAGGTGTTTTGATGATATCCATGAGGGTTTTTGATATCCATGCCATTTGACATAGTATTGTTTATTCTTACCCACTATTTTAGTTTTCAATATTTTCTGAATTCTGAACACTGTAGGTTTGAAAATAACTTGTAATTCCTGTTCATAGAACTTCCCTTGTATTACATTGTTATCACTATCTTTCATAACATACATTACAGGGCTCTGTTTAGTATTAATTTTAGTAATTTGAAATACCTCATCACTCCAATTACTATCGAAATTTTTGATGAAAGATGAAGCAGATATTTTACTAATTCTAACGTGATCACCAACTTTATATTTTGGTTTTGTAATTTTTACAACTCTTTTAGACTGTACTAATTTAGCTAATGTTTTCGAGCTGATATCTATGGGTCTCAAACCATTCAGACTTCGATGTGATGAATAATTATAACTAAAAACTATTTTCGGTAATACATTTATCAATATTTTATAACCTTGATGCACGAAATATTTCTTCAATCTATCCCTCAATGTCCGGTTAAATATTTCAACATGGGCGGCTTTGTATTGAAATTGTACAGAAAAATGATTTATTTTGAGACGATCCAAGATTTGCTTAACTTTACTATTGTAAAACTCCTTGCCTACAATAATAATAATAATAATAATAATAATAATAATAATAATAATAATAATAATAATAATAATAATAATAATAATAATAATAATAATAATAATAATAATAATAATAATAATAATAATAATAGTTATAATAATAATATTAATAATAATAATAATAATAATACCTAAATCGGTTTGCAAATTGTCTGGGTGCCCATTTTTAAATAAAATATTAATTGCTTTAGATATTTCCTCTGCAGATTTTGTCTTTGTTGGTATACCTCGAGCAAAACGACTGAAAACATCGATACATGTTAAAATATATTTATAACCCTTGTAAATTTTTGAATACGTTATCATCTCCATCAAATCCATTTGCCATAAATCATTAATACTGAATGTCTTATAAGCTCTCGTCGGAAATCTTTTCCGCATCGTTTTGTTTAAACTGTACGCAAGCAGATCTGACAACCACTTTTGCGTTTCCTTTTTTGACTTTGGGACTCTTTTCTTTAACTTTGCCACTCCACCGAAACATGCTTCGTCTTCTGGGTTCATCCAAATCTTCTCCATTACAACAAAATGATTTAAATTTTAATTTAACATTAGGCAATGATTGCCCAATCGTTTATTGTGATTGCCCCATCGTTTATTGTGATAATAATGATATTGTTAATGGTAACATCGCTCCGATAAAACCGCTTTGATGTTTATATATGATTTTTCTCATTTGCTGTCGATTTTTATTATTTACAAGCGATAACAAAGGTTTTCGATGTTTATTCAATACTAGTTTTTTAGATTTACTAATTTTAATTTTACCTCTGACTACTTTTAGTAGAATTTTGAGTAAATCGTCAACAAAATTTGGAAATGATTGTAAAATAGACATTCTTTTCATACTCGAAGCCTTTAACAATGCATTAAAATATTGGAAACTCCTATGATTTTTTACAATTTTAACTGATTTTTTACTCTTTTTAATAATGTTTTTCGAAATTAGATTCATTGCGGGAAAATTCTCGGTTATTAGTTTTTTAGATTGTGTATAACTAGTCTTTGGTGGAACTGTGTGTATTATTTTCTTTTTAATACTTTGTCTAAGTTTTCGGACATTTTTAAGCCTGGATTTCATAAGCATTTTTACATATTAATGTTTCCAACTTTGTTTATAAACCATGGTACCTTCTTTATTGAAAATATCTGTTTTTAACCGTAAATCGTCATTGCATTGTTGTGTGAAATCAAGAAATATATATTCAATGGTGATTTTGTAGCATCTTGAAATGCACTGATGAGAAAATTACGATTATTAGGGTATGCTTGTCGAGCAAGAAAATCAATTACTGTTGCATCTCTAGGATTCTTGAAAATAACTAAATATTGAACATTTAAATTCCTTGTTCGATGTGCGCCACCCTGATGAAATAGATTTTGAGTAATAAAGATCACTGATTTTTGTGAATAAATTAATAAAATTCTTTTCTTTATTAGCTTCCTAATACAAATCATCTATAATGATGACATCACCTTTCCTTAATCGACTATACCAGTTTTTATCGAAACCCTTTACTATTTTCATGTTTTTCAATTTACAGAAATTATCTTGAGTTAATCCATGTTCTTTATCTGCACCCCTATGCCAATAAATCTTGTTGAATTTTGTTTGAAATAAATTAGATTTCAGTAATTTACACACAAACATAGTTTTACCACTATCACTTGGGCCGACGATTTGATATACAGCATCATTTCTTAATTCCATTATTAATTTGTATAATTATAGGTTTTTGTTTATATTATATAATTTAATGAACTCTTTCTAAAAATCATATATATATATATATATATATATATATATATATATATATATTAATATTTCTTTATTGTTTAATTATGTTATCAAATATAAATTATAAAAGAACTTTCGACGTGTCAAAAATGACGTTTCCAAATGGTAAACCACAGCAATTTGTTGATAGGAGTGGAAAATATCCTATAATATTTTTTAAATCCGGCAAATGCAAATCATGGGATGCAAGAAACCTTTAGACGTTAATAAATTACATTATAGAATAAAGGATGTTAAAATACAGTCAATTACGGTTGCCATGGATATGGGACAATCTATCAATCCATACAACATGTCAACAAAATGTCTTTGTATGTTCGAGCCAGCATTATTTCCTGCACTGAGGCTTTTAAAATACAACCCAATGTGTGTTAATGTGTTTGCCAGTGTGAAAATAGTCATATTATGGTTGCGAAATCTAGAGTACAAAAATATTGTTACAGACATAAAAAAATGAAATCACGGGATTGCTCGACATCTGATTGGCTAATGAGTGATTAAAACAACTTGCTTATTCATTTTATTTCATTTTTTGATAATATTATGCCGAAGACAAATTCAATGAATGAAAGTTATGGTAAATTTATTATTTTTATTTGATTTTTTTATATTTTATTTAGACACATATGCTCCTATGGTAATTGACCCAATTATTTACTATTATCCTCAAATAAATGAAATTTTGAAAATCAAGAAGCCAGCAATGATTGAATAGGCAATATATGAAGAAACAAGAATCATCATTTCCGAGCTGATTAATCAAGCTCTTTGGGATAATAAACTCAACAACATGGTAATGGAAATGGAAACAGAATACCCTTGTATTCTTGGTTGCAGCTGCTGCAATTTTCGGTACCAGCGATATGTTGAGTGGAGCATAACCAATTCTGTAAGAAACATGCAAAAATTGAAGTTATTACGTCAATAAATGTTTAGAATTTTGATTTTGTTTTGTTTTGTTTTGTTTTAATAGTTTTATTAGTAGAAATCTTTTAAATAGTAATCATATTTTGGTTTTAACAGTATTAATTTTTTTTAAATAGTTTTAATATTAGTTATAATATAGTAATATCAATTTGGCACATTAAAACATAATTAATCGAGGCACACATAAAATACAATAACTGTGCAATATTCATGCATGATTCTGATTGGTTAATCAATATCTGGTATAAAAGCTCGTTACCACCTTATAAAAATCATAAATCAAACATGACCAAGAAAATCAATGCTATCAATGTTCAACCATTTCAGATGTTCCATAATTATAAAATGTATTTTTTAAAGGAGCCTATCAATATGCAATTGGCAAATCCGGTCAAACTCAATAGAACTCAATTTCAATCTCTCGCTGGAACCCTCTCAATGATAGATATCAAGGATATTGATACTGTGTTCAAAAAGATCAATTTCAATTTAAAATGCAATGAAAATGCTTTCTTCACCAGTCAATATACCAGATATTATGATACATTTACAGAAATAGGTTTCAAAGAAGAGGAAAACTGGTATTTAACAATAACAATCCAAGGATATAAAGCTGATCAAAATGATGTGCTTTCTCCAATCTGGAAAATTATTACTGCTAGACTTTCACAATTATTTTAATGTATATTTTAGTGTTTAATAAATGTATTAATGTTTTGTTTGTTATTCTATAAAAAAAATTATAATTAGTTTTAAAATTGTTTAAAAAATGATGTCTGAAAAAGGTAAAATATAAAATATAAAATAATTAATTAATTTTATTTTAGAATATTTAATAATGCAGTTCATCCTCTTCAAGTCGACCGTACATTTGAAATTCCAGAAGAATACAAAAGTTTGGCTAATAGAGAAAAATTTCTACTTTACGACAGCGGATGTGATGACCCAAACCGAATCTTGCTTTTTGGAAAAGAACGTACACTAAATTTGATTAAAGATTCACATTGATGGAACTTTCAAGGTGGTACCTGAACTGTTTTTTCAATTATATAGAGTACAAGCTCTTGTAACTGGATAAATTGTTCCGTGCTTGTATGTTCTCCTACCAAACAAAACACAGATTACTTACTATCGTTTATTTGAAGAAATCAAAGTGCTGCAGCCTCAAGTTCATCCAACAACAACTACGACGGATTTCGAAAGGCCTGCAATTAATGCAGCCACCGAGTGTTTTGCAAATGTTGAAATACATGATGGCTTCTTCCATCTTGCACAAAATATATTCAGAAAAGTTCAATCTGGACTACATGATCGATACGAAAACGATGAATATTTTACCTTGTCAAATCGGATGATTGCTACGTTAGAATTCGTTCCTATTTGATGAGGGACATATATAAGGACAAATATAAGTTTTTATAATTAATTAGCAAAATGTGATCCTAAATAAATTTAGTATAAAGATAATGTGGAGGAAATGACTCGAGCAAAAAGTGCTATTTGATGGGGGGGAATCCGAGGGAGATGTCCTGATACCATGCGCTGCATAGTATCACTATTCCACACAGAGAAAAACATCAAAACATTTAAAAGTTTGCCTTTTAAATTTAGTTAACGAATAGAAGTTATTGTAAAATATCTATTGTCGATAAAAAATGAATAATTGAAAGTGATTTTGACAATTAAAAATGGGATAATATTAAAAATCTCCTCTTTTCAATGTCGTTCAATATTCGACATGCTGCCCCAATTCTGTATTATAATTACACCCGTGTGATGTTACGCATTCAACAAATAACTAGTTTATTTAAGAAATCTGTATTGAAATAGGAATCTGTAAACGTTCGGTATTGAGAAATTGGATTGAGTTTCGTAGACATTGTTGGTTTTGGTTTTATTCTAATTTAATATAAATGTTAAGATCAAAACGTGGGGGTTACGATCTTAACACTGTTTATTTTCTGACTCCAAATTTATATAATCAAAATAATAATTAGAAATAAACTAACAAATATAAATATAAAAAAGGTCGGTTGTGGTCCTATTTAAATAAAATAACACAAGACAATTAATTACCTATAAGTTTTATTTGGTGCTACAACATTTACAGAATAATGTATATATGTGTACAAATTTAAACAGATTTGAAAGGTAACTGGATCAAATGATCCCTGTTCAAATGGCCCGCAAGAAGTTGATGGTCACTATTTCGACGCAACAACTTGTCTTAAAATTACAGAGGGTTAAGAAGTTTAATTTTGGTGCTCCCCAAATACCGCGAAAGCTGTCTTCTGCTTTGGGTAAGAAATCCGCTTTAGAAACTTTCAATTTATTTATTAATAAGTAAAAAACGTACACGTTACCTCTGGATAATCTGTATCCAAATCCCAAATATTTCTCGAAATGCTTCTTCTCTAAATAATTCGCAAGTGTTTGTGATTTGATTCTTTTCCTCTTGATATCTCCCAAATATAATTCTGATTTTCCTTTTGATATCTCCCAAATATAATTCTTCTTGATTTTTCTTAATCAGTTCTATTTATATAGGCTTCTCTAATTGTTGTTCCACTTCAGTTGAATTGTTGTTTTAATTTCAGGCTGTTGTTTGAAATGAATCGTTCTAATTTCAGGCTGTTGTCTAATAAATCCAGTTTTCTTTTTCTATTTTATTGTTTTTGTTATCGGCCCTCAACACTAAATTGTTTCCTTATCTATATTAAAAATAAATGATTTAAAATATAAATAAAATTACTTTATTTAGATTTACGTATTAATAAAATTATTATTTTTAGATTTACGTCATCAAGAATCCAAATTTTGTAATATCTTGATAACGTATTTAAATATTAAATTACTAAAATTTATTTATAGTAATTTTTCCTGTGACGTCACTAAAACGTCATTTTATTATTTTCTACGTCACCGTTTAGTGACGTCAAACTGACTGATGATTTTAAGGCTAAGACCTTATCCCTGACATAAATAATTAAAATAAAATTTAAAAATACTTTTGTAATTTGTACATTAAATGACCAGCACAATCCGGTTGTAATTACATACGGTAATCATAATCTATCTCCTCTAATCTATTTACAAGTATCACGCAAATATGACCATATCTTTTCTGTGTATTGTAGAATCGATTTAAAATTGTGTATTGTCGATGCACTTGAAAGGTACATTTCTAGTACACTGCCATACTTCCTCAATGTCTGGAAGAAGTGCTTTGAGTATAAAGTTAATTTAACCTTTAGATTAATTAATATCTTTGTTTATTAGTATTGATAAAGAATTCCCATGAACAAAAATGTAAAAATATAGTCTAAATAGTTATTTACTTACAGATTGGTCGATTGCATGGATCATAAAGTAAAACAAAAGACAGTTCTGTTTATCGGATGATTAAAATTTGATCCTCATAGGATTATAGTAGATTAAGTTTCTAAATTGACCAAGTAAAAAAGAAAAAATATCCGATGATGATTGATGGTGAACAGTTAACTTTAAACACTCAAAGTCATTTTATTAAAAATTAGAACTTTAAATATTAATTTCTTTGAATATTAAAACTACAATTGCATCATATATTATATTTCAAAAGTTAGCAGGGCTTCAAAACATTGGTTAGCACGGGAAAATTTTTAATATTTACATAGAAATATAGATTTTAACCGTTGTATCTTTTAAGATAGGAGGATGTTAAACGAAATCAATTTTTATTGATTTAGATTTTCACTAAAATTCTTGCTTTGATAAGGCTTTTTTTATAAATGATCTTGAAAGAAAAAAGAAGTTAATCATATTCACATTATATTAATCAAAATGTGAATTAAACAAATTTGAATATCTGTAAAATGGTTACTATTTCTTCTTTTTCTTGAAAATCTCACCTTAATGGAAGGAAAAATAGTGGCAAAAACTTCAAAATCTTTCCATTTTGGATACATGAATTTTGTGTAGAACTTGTCTTGTAGTTTCTACAGTTATCCAATACAAAATATAGCCCATCTATATTTGGACTATTTTATGCCAAATCAGAGTTTCAAAGAGGTAAAATAACGATTTGTATATACTTTTCTCTTCAAATGTCTTAATTAATTTTATTTTAATTATGCATTGTTTATATTTAGACTTACTCAAATTCTTAAAAGAAGCGAGAGATGATACTAAGGACAAGATATTTCTGATTTAATATTTGTTCTACGACGTATTTTTTCAAGCGTTTGAAAATTGAATTTATACTTTAATTTATATTAATTGAAATTATAAACATTATATTTAACTCCAAATTATATATTTTCATTAATTTGGTGTTGAATATAAATCTTATCTCATTTAATTATTTTGCTTTTTTTAAATAACACATAAAAATATTTTCTGTAATTTATTCATATTTTAAAAATAAATACCGTACCATGGCAGGTGCAACAAGTGCAATCGCACTTGGCCCTTTGTTCAAAGGGCCCCCAAATTCGCAAATTATTTCCTTCTATCTGGTATGAAATTCGGCCTAACCTCAGAATGTTAAACTTCATAAGAAATTTTAAAATAGAAGAATATATTCATTATTTTAATAACAATTATATAAGCATTAAATTAACAATTTAATGTCTTAATTTTCTATTGTGTTGGGGTTATAATAAAACATGAATAAAAATAATAAAATTGTAAAATTATCAAAATCAATTAAAATTTTGAAAAAAGTAAAAATCAATATTTTTCGTGGGAAAAGTGGTAACTGGTGGCAAATTTGATTTTGAAGACGAATAAAATACTATTAGATTGAGATGAGGTATATTGAAGGGTCGGGAGCCCAGAACCAAATTAATTAATTAAATTATTTGTTGACGAACCCATTAATCAAGGGTCACCGAACTGAACGCCAGCTTAATGGGTATCCCAGAATTAACAAAATTGGCAATAAATTGTCTGAATGGGAAAAATTGTTTTCCTAGCTCTAATCCAAATTAATGTCAACCCAAAATTATAAAAGGAACTGACAACAAATTAAGTTGCCAGTCATTCGAAGAGAAAAAAATCTAACTAGTTTGAGAAACGAGTTGAAAGTAATAAACAGATAAATGAGTCAATCAGATTGTAGTGATATATTACATGATACCCTTAGGGTGTTTACAACAAGCAAACAATTGTATCTTGTGGTAAATATTTGTGAATAAAGATTTCTTTGTTGGGATTTTGTCTTATTGATCATTGAACACGAGGAGTCGGATCGAGAGATCTATCCATCGACGAATATTTAATATCCCAACAATTTGGTGAGCCTGACGTGATCTGAATCGTTGGCGGGAAATATCTAAAGCTTTGTGAAAACGGTAGTATATTGAGAAAGAGAAATCGAAACTTTGAAAAGTGTTAATATCAGACGTTCTAAATTGGAAAATAAACGAGAACCGTACAATTTGCAAAGCAAGCAACTAATAGAGATTATTATGAGCAGCAACTATGCCTACATTACAGCACCAAAATTTTCAACATCAGCAGCGACCGTCAGAGATACAAATGATTATGCAAGTTGTCAAAAGTTACGAGTAAGTCAGTATGGAGGATATCCTGTGGAATTCGCTGACTTCATGGGCAAATATTACATGTATGCAACGGCCTACGGATGGACTCAAGCTGTGATGAAACAGCGATTGCCACTTTATCTCAAAGGGGCAGCACGAGAGGGATGGCAGCAGTTGGACAAAAGGAACATTGAAAATGACTGGTCAAAGTTAAAAGATGAACTTGTAAGTAAATTAATCGGTGGCGATATAAAGCGCATAATGAGACAAAAATTTTATAACAGAGTTCAAAGATCAGATAAATCGGTAAGTGAATTTGATCATTATTTAACAACACTTGTAGATAAAGCGTCTGAAGTCAAACAGGAACAACCAGATACTGTAAAACAAATCAGAAAGTTGCTACAAGACCAATTTTTAATGGGCGTTGACAAGGAGATCTGAAAAGCTCTATGCTATTTAGATTTCAATAATTTCGATGAATTAGTGAAAAAGGCAATGCGAATCGAATTAAATCTAAAGAGCAGAGAAAAGAAAGCGCAATCTTTTGCAGTGATTTTTAAAAGACAAGACAGATCAATAACGCCAGTGAAAAATGACCAATTTCAAAGAACTATCAGTCCATCGACGAAATTCAGAAATAAATTTGATTTCAATAGATCGATAGCTAGTGTTCAGAGTTCCAACGATCGAAAGACAATTCAATGCGATATTTGTCGAAAGAGGGCACATTATGCCAATTAGTGTTGGTAATAAGATAGCACCCAGAGAAGTCTAAAATGGGTGAGGCTAGATTGGGTGAAAGGCGATAATAAGCGGAACTACCGAAAGCCGAGCTACAATATCCAACGATCAACTAAAAATCTGCAATGTTTCAATTGTGGAAGAAGAGGGCATATTTCGAGAAATTGTCGATCAAAATCTAGATCTTCATCAACATCTCCATCCATACAAAGAGATAAAGTAAATCTAAACGGCCAAGTGCAGTGCTATTCATGTAAAAGTTATGGACATATTGCAAGATTGTGCCCAAAAAATGCTGAAAGATTTCAAAAACCAATTCTAAAAAAGTCTTTTAGATTTCAAGGGGATGCTTCATCAATGAGCAATATGACCTATGTATATAGATGACGATGATAAAGAGAAGATGGAAAATGAGATGAGAAATATGAGCCGAAAATTAAATTTGCTAATGTCGAAATTTGAGTCTGACAATGAGCTTGAAAGCCATATGATATCAGAAACAGCTATAGAATCTCCAGGAACGGAAAGCGACAGTAATTTAATAAAGGATAATTTAGAAAATGAAAAAGCAGTAATAGTGATCATGAGGATAGAGAAGTTGTTGGAAAACAGAGATATTAAAACTATGTGAGATGTCGTTACGTATAAGAAAACTTAAAACAGTGATTAAATTGTGCGCCGATTGGTATGAATTAGATCCTCCGGTGAAGGACGAGATCGAAGTTTTGATGGTAAAATTTGGAAGAGAATTTCGAGCAAAAGAGTGGTTAGATTTTATTTTTGTTGATATTTTAGATAAAGACAATGAATTTAAAAAATGCCTACGTTGTGCAGCATATGGTAGAGTAAACGATTTTAAACAAGAATTGCAAAAAGAAACAAAAAAAATTATAGAGGAATAGAGTATACTCAGGAACATTGGTGTGAAAAAGTTTTAAAATTGAGAAAACGAGCTGTTGAAGTTATGGGTAGTAATGGAATCATAATATTGAAATATAAAAGAGAGGAACTGGATGATGACGAATATTATTTGATTGCGGATGTATGCCACATGAACTAGATGAGGACGGATAGTTAAGTACAAGAGTGAACATTGTGAATCATATAATCGCGTCAAAGGAATTTAGAACAAGTATAAATAGTCTGTATATGGAAAATGAGAGGGATGAAGAGAAAAAGGCAGTTAAAAATGACGTACACAAGGAAATAGAAATTGATGAAATAGGAGTGGTAAAAATGAAAGACGAATTAGAAGTAAATGAGGTCGTTAAAATAAGGGAATTAAGTGTCGTTAACGAAAAGGATGAATCAAGGATTGTTGATGAAGTTAAAAATAAATTGGAAATAAGTAAAAGTGAAGTGTAAAATGAAGTAGAAATGAAGAAATTCGAGGTTGTAAACGAATTAAAAATGATGGAGGTTGATAGAGTTAATAAAAATGAAGTATAAAAAGGTAAAAGTTTAAACGAAATTAAAGTAAATTGAATAAAATTAGTCATAAAGGAAAATGAGATAGACATTACGAGGAGAAATCTAAAGGGTTAATGAAAATATTGTATCCGACGTTCGAATTTGAAGCAGAAATAAAAGATTATTTAAAGGAAATTAGTGAAATTTTGAGAGGTCGACTTTTAGAAGTAGTTCAAAAATATGGTGAGTCAGATGATTTTTGTGATACGAAAGTGATTGAAAAGTTAATTAAATGTGGAATAAACCGAGAATCGGTAGTAAACAGGTTGACATTTATTGTTTTGGAAGTGGGAACGCGTGCTTATATCAAGTCAGATGAAATAGAAAATTTGATAAATAAAGTAGCTCAGATATTAAATAAAAATTTTAGGATCTGGATTAAAGATAACGGAGGTTGGAAAAATATAGTATCGTCATGTAAAATGAAAAAAGAGAATGAAGAAATGTATAATCCTCAGCAGAGAAGGCTGAATAGAAAAGCGAATACTGAAATGAGAAAAACAATGATATTTCCATTGGTAATGTTTATGTTTATTATTTTAAATGGGGTGTTCACCCAAACCACTTCGTTGGTAGCATACGACTGTTCTCAAACTGAAATGGGAATATTTACCAGTAGTAGACATGGATGATTGTTCGGAGGCGTATTCGATTAATTTAAAAATTAATGACGTTAAATATCATGTGTATCAGGAATTGGCCCTGGGACATGCAAAAGTTCGGGAATGTCTGGTAAATAGGACAACATTTATACTTTATTGTGGGAAATGGAGCCATGCGTCATTATTAAAAATGTAGGCCATTCCGAGGCCGATTGAGGTAATTCCGGAAAATAACATAACGGCATTTCAAATAGGTGAATTGAAAATCAGTTCTGAAATTAAATTAAAAGCAAAGTTAAATCATATGATTAGAGAAACAATTATAGTTAAAGGAGCTTTAAAGGCAGATAGTGATTGTGAAGGTGAACCGCACAAATTGAATGGTAGAATTATTGATAAAATAGTAGCAGCGGAAGAGTATTTAACGAAATTGAGAGAATTCCAAGGTGTGTTGGATGATAATACAATGAAGTTTGCAAACGCATCCATTTTTTAATATGAAGCAGTCTAGCTGTCAGACAGGGAAGTTAATTCTAGTGTATGACGTTAAAACAAATGTATATAATTTGGCGTATCTGAAAACAATGATTTTTAAAGAATTAGTTGGTGAATAATTCAGATAAAGACCCGATCGATTGAATTTAAATACCAGAGACAACGGAAAAGTGAGAGTGACTCCGTCTAGAACAAGAAAGACACCTGTAGTGTTAATGTCAACTTTACCTAGTGATGGAATGCGATTTATTAGAAAAGACATCACAGATAAATGTGGTCAAATAGTATATGAAACAAATTATAAAGGTGTATATCTGTCAAATAAAACAATTGGAGATGCAAAAACTAGAATTCATACGGAAGATATTAAGCTAACTCTGTATTTTAATAATAAAATGGATTATTTATTCCATCAAAGCCAATATGTCATGGGAAATATTTATCGCTAGATGATATTAAATAATTGTAAACTAAATAAAGAGATATTACGCAATCTTTTGGCAATGACTATTACTAATCCGAATCTTGTTGCACCTATGATAATATCGGAGAATGGAGTGTTTGCCAGAATAATGGGGGAGGCTCTATACAGTTATAATTGTAAAGAGGTGATTGTGAAAATTAAGAAATATGATAAGTGCACAAACGAACTACCAGTCAGTGTAGGTGATAAATTGAGATTTATGGAGACAGTTACTAGAATATTATTGGAGCAAGAAGCGAAACCGAAAATATTACAATGTAATCGATTATTATCTCCGTTATATCGTTTACGCCAGACTCATAGATTGCGTTACTAGATTACAGAGGATTAGGGACTCCGGCAAATTAGAACTAATGAAGCTAGAGTATCTAGTAAATTTCACGACGTTGAATAAAATGTCACAAACCGGTTTATATTCAAGCGATGAAATTGATGAAGCACAAAGGAATTTATTGTGTCCTTCAAAATATGAGCGGGTCATATTAGAAATGGTAGGCACAATATTGCCTAATGGACAAGGCAAAGTAAAATCACCAAATCATTATAAAAAAGCTGTTTAATACAATGAAAAAGATTTAGGGAAAATTTATATTTTTGGTGCAAGCTTGTGCTGGATTAATTTGTATATATGTAATTTCAGTAACCGTGAAAGTAATACTATCTCAAATATTGTCGACGCATAGAATATACGCAATTTCGGGTTTGTAATGGAAATTAATTATTGGATGTGTACCATTTTTAGCTCGATTCTTTATTACGGATCACCAGCATAAAGAAATAAAAAATTTGAAAGAGCGATTCAAAAATGACCGAAGAAGTGAAGACTTAGAGCTAGATTCAATAACCGAAAATAAGAATGATAACAGTGATGGTGGAGACAACAAATTATCGTTTTTAAATAAGAAAATAATTGGCACTCATAGAGTTGAACCTGAATCTAGATTTTTGCTAGGACCAATGTCAAAACTTAGTGGGATAGACACCCTCACTAGATGGCACATTCCAGCTACATTAACAGAAACAGCTCCAGTTTATCCAAGACATAATCTAAATGAAATTAAACCACTTAGTGATATTAGGCTTGAACGGAAAAAGTTTAGCCGTCGAGTTCTGAGATTGAAAGGAAAAACATGCTGGGTTTACCATGTAATTATGTGCTTATGACGATAACCAAAGTTGAAAAACAACCCCATATATTTGTGCAATTAAATAAGCGTAAAGTGGAAGCTCTATTAGACTCAGGCTCTAAAACGTCGAAGTAGTATTTAAAAGACTGCGAAAAGTCAATCTAAAATAAAACCCTCAAAATGTGAGTGGGGAAAATCGGAAGTCGTTTATGTTGGACATATTATTTCTCGTAAAGGATTGCAGCCAACTCAGATAATGTAATAAAAATCAGAGATTATACAGTCCCAAAGATTATAGATTAAATCCGACAATTTCTGGGATTGGCAAGTTATTACCAAAAATTTATTAATGATTTTTCTCATATTGCACAACCTCTAAATGTACTACTGAAGAAACAAAGTAAATTTGTATGTAAAAAGTCCCAACAAAAGCATTTGATGTATGGAAAGAGAGTCTAACAATGCAGCCAATTTTGACGTGCCCAGATTTTAGAAAGCCTTTTATCGTCATGACCGATGCCAGTAATCTGGCATTGGACTGAATTAATCACCAAAGCCTCACATAAAATTCTTTCTCACTTATTACTGAAGTTTTTATATAACATTCTAAAATCTTTAAAATCCGATGTTGCTTTGCATATTTTAACCTAATATTTTTCAAACCTATCAATCGGCTATGTTCCTGGACCTGTGTGTGAAGATGACGTGAAGTCTCTCCAATTGATGTGGCATTTCACCTATTACATGAAAACTTATACACTAGATCAGAAACTAAACCTATTCTGGTTTGAGATTTATTACTAAACATATTTATTGATTTTAACGATTTTGATACCATTTTAAATAAATTTCAATTGTCTAATTATTTTGTGATGGACAATTTAAATTTCTAAAAACCTTCCTAGTATGGAATTACAAAAACATGTTCACTATCATTAGGTGGGCTATAACTACCATTGTTTTCATCAGATCAATCAAAAGGCGAACAATGTCTTCCTAAGTTAGTTTTCGAATATGATTTTGATTTATAAGAGAAACCAGCTTTTGTATAATTTTGTTGGATTTTTCAAATGTAGAAAATAATGACCAAGATCTAAAAATCAAACACCTGATCTAATTTCTATTACATTGAAAGTACAAAAATCTATTTGAAGTATTGTATTGGCCTGTATCTTTTAGCTATATATTTCTGTTTAAAAACCTTTAGCCGTTCTTTCGATTAATAAATCTAAAAATGGAAGAAATGAATTAACTTCTTCCAATGTGAAGTTAATGGTGACCAGACACCTCATCATACGAGACATTTCATCATTTCAATATTTCATCATTATAGCAATTCATCATTGCCCATTTGAACATTATGAATTGTTAGGCCAGTTTTTCTGTGATCTTAAGATCACAGGCATCTTAGTGATGAAATGTTATGGTGATGAAATACTATAATGATGAATTGCTATAATGTTCAAATGTGCAATGATGAATTGCTATAATGATGAAATGTTCCAATGATGAAATGTCTCGTATGATGAGATGTCAGGAAACCGAAGTTAATATTAGAGTGAAGCTCATTAATATAATTGTAAAAAGGAACAACATCATCAGAACTATAAAATATTAAAAAGATATCATCTACGTAATGTTTAGATGTTTCAGATTTAACAAAAGGAAAATCAAAAAGATTGACACAAGAGTTGGAGCTAAAGGTGATCCCATAGCTACTCCATCACCTTGTTGATACTACATATCAGTAAAATGAAAACCAACATTAGAAGTGGCAAACCTCAACAACTTCGTCTAATGTCTGATACTCCAAACATATTCCCCACAAATCACAATAAATATCAATAGTCTCATTTAATGGAACATTTGTAAACAAATTAGTTACTTCGAAAGACACCATATAATTAGAAAAATCAACAGCTTGGTTTGTTATATAATCAACAAATATTCCTTAGAAATCAAAAGTTTTAATAATGAATTAAAAACCTTAGCAACCTTATACTTTACTGAATCTATCATGGAAATAACCTGGCCTATTGGAGCATCCTTTTTGTAAGTTTTTGGTAGACCATCTGAACATAGTCACACCTGAAACGAAGGATCATTTTTATGAGTAAATTGACGATAATTTAAATAAAATAATAGTAAAAGAAAGTAGAAAGTAAATTGGAAAATAGATTGAAATTCAAAATAAATTTAAAATTTTTATTTCATAGATTACTAATATTGTTTTCAAATGGACTAAAAATCCAAAGTTTTGATACCAGATTCAGATATATTTTATCAAATTTTTTAGTAATTACTGTAGGCAAATAAAAAGTGGTGAATTTAATTTGTTTAAATATCATGAAATAAACGACTTGTCTTGAATTTGAATTAGATTACACAACAAGCTACTCGATAATTAACAATTTGAAAATATTATTAGATATACTTCCAAGATTTTATGGAATCAATCAGGAGGTCAATGAGTGGTTTACGAAAGTAAAAACTTTATGGAAACATCAGGGTATAACAACTTTGGATAAGCACAATTCATCCAGAAGACGATTTATCCACGGGACGATCCATCCAAATCAATAACAATTTACAATAAGAAGTAAAACAAAAAACTTATAATTTAATGAAAAATAAAATGATAAATACAATTAATTAATTAATTAAATATTTTTGATGTTTGTTTTAATCCAACGAAATTGGTATTTAAACACCTGTTTTAATCATAATTTAAATTATTAAAACAACGAAGAAGAAAATCGAACCGAAGAGAATGTTACAGCAAATGTTACCAAACAGAAAACAAATTATAATATCAATCCATCTCTAAATATCAACCGAATCCAACAATATCCAGATCACTATTTGAACATTAATATGATTTAATCTAACAATATTATATTAAATTATTAAAACACTGGTAAACAACAAAAACTTAAAAATGACTTTGAAAATAAAAAACAAATTTATTAATTTGGAAATTATAATAATAATTAATTGAATTATAACTAATTATAACCGAAGATCACAACAAATGTATCAGCCATATAAATTTTATATTCATTTTTTAATCACCGGAACCAGTGGTGATTAAAAGTGCCGAGATCGACGAGTATGCAAAATCGGCAAAACCGAGTAGCCCAACCGATACTCGGTTCAACCCTAATTGGTATCCACTTTTGTTCTTAGTGAATGCTACTTGAAGAAATTGATAATAAATATTAACATAGTCACACTTGAAAAGAAGGATCGTGATTATGAGTAAATTGACTATTTATTAAAATAACATTAAAAAAAAGTAGAATCAGTACCAAATTTGAAAGCAGATTGAAATTCAAAGTAAATTTCAAATTATTATTTCATAGATTACTAATATTGTCTTCAAATGGACTAGAAATTCAAAGTTGTGATACCAGAATCGGATATTTTTCAATTATTTTAATTATCACGAATTAACCTTTTTCCAATTACTGAAGCGAAACAACGAAAAGGCGAGATTAAGGGCGCCAAATATATTATATAAGTGGAAGAAATATATTTACTTTATATTTATCCGATCCAAACTAATGAAATTATATATTATCTGTTTATTAGAATGTTAAATAACAACACTAATATTGCTGTTCCGCACTTTAATTATTTTTACAAATTTCTATTCTATATAAACAGTTTTAAAATTTTAATTTAAATTTAAATTCTGATTGTGTTTTCGGTGTAACTGTCGTTGTCTGGGGTCGTTCTACGTAATTGACGAAGAAAAATACACTATAATTTTATGTAATGGAAACTAAAAACGAAAAATGACTTTAAAATTAAAAAAAATTATTAATTGGGAAATTATAGTAATAATTAATATAATTATTAATTAAATTATAACCAATTAATGAAAAATAACATTATAAATACAATTAATTAAATAATTAAATATTTTTGATTTTAGTTTAAATCCATAGAAACTGGTATTTAAACTCCTGTTTTATTCATTATTTCACAATATTTTTCACATTTAATTAATAATGAATAAAGTTAACCAAGAAAACGCCGTAGAGTAAGTCAAATCAAATTTTCCTGAAAAGAGGGGGAGGCACTAATACCAAACCGAAGATGAAATCAGAATTTAATAAAATTAAGGCCGAAGAAATAATTTCAAAAGCAACAATGGAATTAAATGTTAATAAAAAACTGCCAAAAAACTATATAACGAACCGAAGGCGAAACGCTACTATAGAAATCGGACCAAATAAAAACAAATAACTTATATCGAGAATACGAACAGGAAATTTGTTCCAAATCTTCCAAGACAAAAAAATGAAACGAATGTACAGCGAAATATACGAGAACGTCGGGTAAAGTACCACTAACACAACAAAAAATTATCCATGGAACAATTAAAGAATTCGAAATAAATTTTCTGTGTTAATTTACTTTTCTGTTAATTTATTTATTAATGGTAAATGATTTTGACTTGTACGTTTTTGTGTTACGTTTATGTGTAATTTAATATTCAAATTAATATTTAAAAGGATTTATATATAAGTCCATCAAAAGCATATGTTTCTTTTAACCAAAATGATACTGACTCACACCACTTTTAAAGAAAACTGCTCAAATTAATCATTTTTAACCATTTAAATATAATTAACCGATGAAATCTACTCAATTGTTAATAATTTTTAATTGAATATAATAGTAATTCATCCACTCTTAAAGTACAATTCATTTTCAGTGAATATTTTCCTCTTTTTTGAAGTATATTTGTTGGTCAGTGAATAATTCAGACTCCATTTATTTCAAGTATTTCCCAATATTTAATTGATATTTCATCTCATCATTGAGAAATTTTACCGTCTAATTTATTATAAGCAATTCTCGATTCAATGAATATTTGTTAGCTTCAATTCATATTTTATGTTATTCAATGATTGTTTTCCCAATCAATAAATATTTTCTCTCTCCAATGAATAATTTCTCACTTTAATGATTGCTTTTCTCTTTAATGAATATTTTCTCTCTTCAATTAGTGTTTTCCTTATTCAATAAATGTTTTTCTTATTCAATGAATATTTTCCTCTTCAATGAATATTTTCATCTTCGATGTATATTTTCTCCATTCAAAGTATATTACCCTTGTAAGGTTTTAATATATCATTTGATATTTCATCTATTTAGTAGATATCTTTAGCTATACCACTTTTTTAGTAATTTCAACGATTTTAGTCACTTAATGTACTCTCTCACCAATATTACTTCTTCACTGAAAATTTTCTTTATAGAATATAATCTCTATTAATTAAAATTCCATTTGTTAATTTGTTATTTACTTGTAATTTTCTATGACAATTTAATTAACTTTTAATAAATTTAATTACAACCTTCAATAGATTAGGTTGTAATGGGAAAAAAAAATAATTTTAGGCTATGTAAATCAATTAGAGCTTTTAGGGATAATTTATGATAATTTTTAGTAATGAAATATCAAGTTTTAGATGATATTTAACATTTACTATTAAATTTTGAATCATTTTAATTTTGTGAATTTTATGATTTTCTGTTGAATTTTATTGGATTTGGGGGATTATTATGTTTTTGTAGAAATTATTGAAGAAATGAAGGTAAATCTATAATTTTACAAACACTTAATTTCTTGATAATTTAATAGATTTGACTTAATTTTAGGATTATTTTAAATAAAAGTTGATTTTAGGAACACAATGTTTATGAAACATCTATTTAAGATAATTATTCACCAATTAGAATCAAATTTGACTGATAGATTTTGAATAGTAAATGATATTTTAATTATAATTTTATGTAATATTTAAAAATGTTGAAATTGTATTGTATTTATTCGTTGAAAGTAAAGATTTGCAGAGGTTTATTGGGTAGTGATTAATGTATTTTACAGTAAATTACAATCAACTTTTGGAATACAGAGACAAGATTTAATTAAAATTTTTTATTAATTAATCCAAACTTTTATCGATTTCAGTTGATTTTTAAAAATATTTTAGTGATACTTAGAAAGAATAAAATATCTTTGAGATAAGGGGTCCATTATTTACTTTCATTTTCAATTTTATTGATTTCATGGATACCAATCACAAAAGTAGTATAATTAAGAGATTTTTAAGGGAATTCTCAGTGTGGTTATCAGTATACTTATGAATTTTATGAAAACCCTTTAGATTACTAAAGATTTATTGTTGTCTGATAAACTTTATTGGTTTTCCAATTTATTTTAATTATTTTATTAAACAATTAATGAGAAAATATGATCTGTTTCATGAAATTTATTGATTTTTTAGGAAAACATAGATTTTATTCGATTTTAGTCTTTTTTTGAAGAATTTGTTTTGGGTATCAACTTGTACGATTGTTAACAGAGTCAAATTGTGGGTATTGATAACAATATTATAATACTTTAAAGAAAAATTATTTTTCAATGGTAAAATTCAAATTTTTATGATAGTTTTAAGGGAATTCAATCGATTGAATACATTTGGTAAATATTATCCGAATGATAAATTTTGAATATAGATTGAATATAGATTTCTAAAGGAATTAATATTATAGATTTTATATGTTTTTAATAAAAATATGTATATTGTTGGTACAGTGGGGGAAATGATTGGTTAAGAGTAAATTTTTTGAAATTTTTTTAAGGTGATCTAATTGGTTGAATATAGATTTTTAAAGGAGTAAATATTGTCTAAGTGATAGGTTTTTATGAAAAATAATGAATATAGCTGGGAATATTTTCATTCGAAGAACAATGATTAGTTGAGAGTAAATTTTATTTTAGGAGAAATAATCGATGAAAAAACAAGTTTTTTGTCATTTTTAAGGGGGTTGAATCGGTTGAATATCTGTGTTCAAAGGGTAAATATTTTCTAAAATGGAGAATATAAAGGAGGAATTTATAATATTTTTAGGGGATTTGTTAGGATAGATATCAATATGTGGGTAAATTTTATGAAAGGAGAAAGAAAATATTATCATTTAAAGAGAAATGATTGGTTGAGAGTAAATTTTATTTTAAAGGGAAATGATTGGTTAAGAAAAGAACTTTATTTTAAGGGGATTTCAAGAAATTTATTCGGTTTAATATTGATATAAGACGATGATTTTTATGAAAAATAATGAATGTAGCTGGAAGAGTGAAAATATTGTCATTTAAAGATAAATGATTGGTTGAGAGTAAATTTCATATTATTTTAGGGGGATACGATAGGTTAAGAGGGGAATTTATGATATTTTTATCTGGATTTATTGGTTGGATATCGATGTTAAAGGATGGATACTTAGTAAAATCGATCATTTTCATTGATTTAAGGGTTATCAAAATATATCAATAAGATTTTGATTAATTTTGATGATATTATTGGAATCTGAATAAAATATACGATATGTTTTCGGTTCTAAGAAATTGTTTGCTTCATGTATTCAAGTATTTATTTGATTTTATTATTATATTTTTAATTTAATTAAAAACTAAAATTGACTAGTATTTAAAAAATTTTTGTTACCCAAACAAATTTATGTTTTAATGATAATTTTCCGAATAATCTAAATATTTATGATTATTCAACAAGTACCTAGAACAATTACCTAAAAATTTTATAAAATTTTAAAAAATGATCTAACAAATTTTTTCAATTATTTTACAACTTATTAAATTTAATTAATTTTTTTAATTGATAAATACTATTTTCTTTACAATTTGCTACTATGTTGAAATTTTTTTAAAATTTTTATACAAAGTACTAACAAATTTTATTAAAGATCTATCAAAACTTGTCAAAAATTATAAAACTTTAGTAATTTTAATAAGTATTACTCAATAACTAGTATTTTCTTACCAATTTGCTGAAGGTCTTATTTTAAAATTTCTTCAAAGTTCTAAAATTATTTACAAATTAATCAGTTTTATTTAAAATTTAACAACTTAAAATATTTCTCACAATATTAATCAAATTCTAATGACATGATAATCATAATTTAAGGATAAGTCTTATTTTTACAAAAACAAAGATTTTACAACAATTAAACATACATATTTGGATTTTTAGTAGATTTTATCGGTATCTATCAGTACACAAGTACCTGTTCCGTGTAGTTTTTAGGCTTTATGAGAAATTCAACTTATTTAGTGATTGGTCGATAATCATTTTTTCTAGTAATGTGGTAGATGATAATTATTTTATCTATTAACTTTATTCAATGATGTTTAGAAACTTAAAATCTAATAACTTTCAATAAATACATGAAAATTTATTTCAAGTACTGTGAAAGTAATATGTTTTGTGAAATTAATTTAAGAATATTTTTCTAATCAAGTTTTTTTTACTATCAATTAGATTAACCACCAATTATACTTACTAATTAATTTATCATTCAGTAAACAATAAGAGTAGGAGTGAAAAGATTAGAAAATGTGTAAAAATAAATTTAAGTAACTTTTTTGAGCTGTTTGCAATTAATAGATTTATTTTGACTTAGGGCATGTGAAAATTAAATGAAAAGGTTGACATTCATCTTTGAAAATAACTTTTAATAATTGTTCATTGTTAGATGCAATTAAAAATATTATAAAAATAGTAGCAAAGTTTCGAAGTTTTTAAACAAAACTATTAAGTTTTACAAAATAATTTTCAATAATCACATACAAGACTGTAAACAAAGCAATAAATTTTTATTCAGAGAAAATACAACAATTGATTTGGCTTCAATGAATTTAATTAATAATCTATTGATAGCAACCAGGTAACTAAGCAACCATACAATTTACCAATTTGGAGATATCATGGATCGATAAAAGAGTGAAGAAGATTTTTATTAATAAAATTTGTAATTGAAATTGTATTTCTTTTGTTCAACCTCTTATGTGATTTTATTTAAAGATTTCTTGGTCAGTAAACAATTTTTTATATTGATTTGTTCAGTAACTAGTTATTGATAACATATTGGGTTTATAGTCAATAACCAAGTATTTTAAGGGGAAATGATTTAGAGAAAAATTTACTTTATTTTTAAGCGGGTTAAGTTAGTTGAATATAGGTGTGCAAAGGGTAAATATTATTAAAATATGGAATTTTAATGAATAAGATACTCTATTATTCAATGCCTAGTATGTATATAGTGAGTTGTACAGTACTCAGTTATTTGTATACATTATCTAGTGTTTGTTGTTCAGTTATTAATCAGTAGATTGTTCAGTGTGTATGAGGTATCAGTATTCAGAAGTTAATGCCAATTAAATATAACAATGGATTTGGTTTCAATGAATTTGATTAATTGTCGCTTGATAACAACCAGGTAACTGAGCAACATAATAATTTACTAATTTGGAGACATCAATGATAAAAAAAAGAGAATCAACTTGTACGATTTGTCTACCAAAACAGAAAAAATTTACGAGCCAGAACTGTTTCCAGCATTAAGACTTGTCAAGTATAATCCACTTTGTGTGAATGTATTTTCAAGCGGAAAAGTGGTTGTCATGGGATAAAAACACTGGAATACAACACTCTAGTACAAGAAATATTTAATTTTATAAAATTAAAAATTAATAATCTTAATACCGATGAAGAATTATTAGATTATTTATTAAGAACCGATTGTGTTTAAATAGATAGATTTCTGGCGATTGTAAAAATTCAAAATAAAAGATGAGCAAGAAGCATACGTATTCGAAACAATTCTGATGAAAATGAAAGAGCTCTTTCCGAATATGAAGAACAAAAGAATAAATTTTTAATTTGATATTTTTACTAGTTTATTTTTATGTGTATCAATTTTTTATTAAGTATTTACTATGTTGATATCATACATATTTTTATTGGATTGTTGTTGAAATTATTATTATTATTATTAATAATAATAATAATAATAATAATAATAATAATAATAATAATGATAATAATAATAATATTATTATTATTATTATTTAAAATTTAGTTTCAAAAAATTAACGATTAAGTTTTAAATAATTAACATTTATGATAAAATTATTAAATTATTACTTTAAATATTGATTTGAAAATTTCTTATTAATTATAAAATAAATTTCAATCTTAAAATTTCAAACTTCAAAAACTATAATTATATTAAAAAATTACTTTAAAAAAAATTTAAAATAAATACACGAAAAAAATATGCACACAAAATTAATTATGTAATCAAGATAATTCGAGATTATGTAATTTATCCGTCGCAGAGGGTGAAGGGGCTACTGGGATTTTTATGTGTGGGTGCAGAGTGCTCCTAACTACCTACTTGTACCGCAAGAATCAGATTGATAAAGTATGCTTTGCTTTACTAAGATTTATTTTGATTATCATATTTTTGCTAGATGTTTTTGTGCAGACTTATTTTATTATTTTCATCATTAATTACTAATTACAATTATCTGCTTGAATATATACATACATGTCAACTGTATAATTAATATTTATACAAATTCATTATCTCAAAACGTTTAAAAGTCATTGAAACTATTTAAAAAATGTCTTCCGTTTCCCCATAATAATTGTATGAAGTGAATATTTATACGGGAATTATTGGTGAATGCAACGGTAAGTTATGCTGTAACGCAAATTGTGAAGCTTTCCACCAAAATCAATGCATTATGACATCTATTATTCTTTTTTACAAATCTTTCAATTTTTACGTAAAACTAATTATATGAATTATCTCTATTTTTCTACTTTCAATCGCTGATCAAAATCAATTGTACCATTTCAGTTGAATATCAACCCATTGTAAAAGTATGATAGAAAAAGAGAGTTTTCTAAAAAATAAGTTTTTGATGCATGAAAAGAAAAACGAAAAGTTACAGAAAAGTGCAATTACATTAACTGTAAAACAATTTAAGTGCAGCCGAATGATAAAATATCAAGAATTTTGAAATGTGCTTCCAAAAGTAATTGTCAAAGTGAATCTTATGCTAATATTTATTCCTTTAAATAAACAAATCTGTGGATGTAAATGCAAAGATTTTTGAGAAAAAACTGAAACATTGTGCTAAGCCGAATCTGTACGATAATGATCAGCACCTCACGCCATTGAACTATTTGCACAATATTTTTTTAATTTATTGTTAAATTGACTTTAGTTTTTGTTTAGAATGTATAACCAAAATATGTAATGTTGGGCCAATACAAGGACTTGATTAAATGGATCGGAAATATCAAGCAAACATAACAATGCAGAATTAAAATCAGACCTATCAACATCAAATAAACAACCCTAAACTATGAGGAAAATGTAATTAAATGAAAACTCAAAAACATAAAAGTAAATTAAAATAATAACAAAGATGCATCAAGATCAGCACGAAATTAACACAAAAATAACAAGACAACAAGAAAATTTTACCGAAAATAGATAAATTTATAAAATTAGCGTTTTAATGGAAAAGGCTGGTTAAAAAATAAAATATTTCTAATCGGAATTATTCAATTGAAAAATAAATAAAATAGATCATCTATTTAATGTAAGAAAATAACAAAATTAGAATTAGATAACATAATTAAAATCAAGGTCAATTTTTGTTTTAATACATCAAAAAGAACACGCAACGTTAGGGTCACAAAATAGGTATAAATATCGATTCATTTTCACAAGATTTTAACCATATAGCACTTTTTTCTTGTGAAACTGTTTTTCTGATAAAAATTTACGAACGCTTTTTCTTAGAAAAATATCTTTACATTGCGAACATTTACAGAAGGCAGAACGCTCGAGAATTTTTGAATCAACTTACACAATACGTACTCAACAAACTACAAGTAAGTCCCTGCTTGGGCGTGTCCTTTGCAAGTGTGATGTGTATGAATAAAATGTAATGTTTATGCCGAGTTATATGCTTCAACGAATCAGGTTTATTTTTATTTTGTCGAAATTTTCCTCCGCCTATAATCTGTGCCCGTGAAGGTTCATGTCTTGAGAAACGACGGATGCTGAACATCAATATTTTCCTATAGGGGCGTTAGTTAGATCGGGAGGGTAGTCTTTTGGCTGCTCCACTTTCTTCCTTCGTCCGAAAAATCGACCAAAATTCATTTAGACACATCGGCTTAAAATCATCAACACCTAGTAGCTCAGTAAGCACTCTTAAAATCATAAAATGAACATAATTTCACCCTTAAGATCAAAATTAGGTAAATGAGCGAGTGGGAAGGGCGAGAAATTAGTGTAACGAATATAAACGAATAATATGAATAAGGAGGGTTAAATGAACAGAATTTTAGAGTCTAACATTAAACCTAAATTAGAAGGAGTTGAATAGAATCTATTAAATAGGAATGCGATTTTAATATCATTGAAAACGAAAAATTAGACTTGATGTTGACCCATGTCACGAAGCTTAAAATAAATGAACAGGTTAATTAATAAAAATTTCAAATTATTATATAAGCGAATAGTTAGTACTGAATAGAAAAGCATTTAGACTAAAAGGGGTAGAAATTAAATACATAAGTGCGGTAATAGTAATGGGTACTAATTATGCAAACTATACTTAAATCAAAATTTCTACTCAATAAAAATAGGAAAAATATAAAGTCTCACCCTACAATAAAATTACAACGATGAAAGGCACGTAAACCATGAAAACTTTATTCACCCATAAAATAATATCGCCAGACAAATTGGATTGATGCACACTGATTGAACTAAGTTTAGCATAAACCAACGAATCTTTGAATTTCACGAGAGCTCGAAGTACTTGAAGTATTCTATGCATTAGCATAACCCCGACCTAGCATTTATAAATGTCCACCCATCGAATGATAGAGAAATTCACCTGAGGATAGGAGTCCAACCAAATACACTGAATGAGATCTAACATGAAAATAGAAACCTGAAAGAACAATAGTACCCACAAAGATTGCAAATTACTGAAACATAAAAAATCCATACACGAGAGAGAATATAAAATCTTCATATAATTTGAATAATATTGATATACGATCGATTGTAGGTTTTGTGTGGGTGGTAGATTAGCCAACCTAAAATTAATATAAATAAGTGTAGGCGCTCAAACAGGCCGAATAACCATTACCTTATACAAGACGCACTCCAGACCCACGTAGATGTGGTTGAGATCTAGACCAATGCAGCAATCAATACTATTATAAATGTAGAATAATAATACAAAGAATAATCAAAGTAATAACAATGATTGATAATAATAACTTCGTTAAATAAATATAGTAATGGTAATTTTGAGGGTCATAATAATAATAAATGATAATAATGAGTGATAATGATAATAATAACGATGCCAATAGTAGCGATGATAGTAGATAGAGGTGATAATATTAATATAATCCTAATAATAATAATAATAATAATAATAACAATATGGATGATAATAACTACCATCTTGGTGAGAAAGATAACCAAAAAATCGGGAATTAAAACGATGAGAACATTAACCATAAGTATGTACAACAATACAAATAAAAGTAATGAGCAGTAGAATCATAATGAAATTAGAAAGTTAGGCAGACCAACTTCGTTTAAATAGTATAAATAGCACGACTCCAACATTTGTCAGTCATAAAACCGAGAACATGAAGGCATCGAATACCCAGAACAATTCGCCAATGAGGAAAGCGAGAGGTCGAACAACTGGAGCAAATAAAACGATAAACACGAACCCTCCACGACTGTCTAACTCCCAACAAGATGATACTACAATCTTTGAAGAAAGTAAGGGCCCATTCATTAATATTTTTTTTGTAAATTATCCACCTACCGAGCGCACAATCGAATCGCAATGCTAGTATAAAAACCAGATGTCAACATCACCAATGCAGTGGAAGAGATAAAATCGACCCGCATGAACCAGGAATAATTACGACACCAGAACACGCGGTCATATCCTTATTCTAATTATATTGTTGTATAAATAAAACTTAACTCGGAACCCAATATTACTTGTATTTTATTTTACAGCAGATGCACGGCCAACCGAAACTGAAATCTGGAAGGAAAACGACATGGTGGTCATTCGAGTAGCCCCCAACCTGGCAGCACACTAAAGGCAGTCATTATGGGACGCCGGTTACAGCCTCTCCACGTTGGAAGATATTAGTTGCCCCATCAGAGAAGGAACTTGACAGGACGAGATTGAGGTACCCAGCCTAGACATCAAACCGGAGCTCGGCCAAAACCCGGCTTGAGAAGCTCGACAGCGCGCAGAATTCTCGCTCTATAGATTGGAAGCCTTGGTCCGAAAGTTTCAATGGAAAGGGAAGATGGTAAGGAGACGATTGGAAAGAATCAACGCCGCGATTGCCGCAGGCAAGATCCCCAGCACAGACGGACTATGGCATCTCCTTCGAGTTGCGAGATCCTGCACTCACATGGATGCGAGCACCAAAAAATATTGTCCTTCCGGCCAACTACGACACCGGGACAGAAGAGATGAGCACTCCTGTCAGTACCTTCATCCTACTAAGAAGAAACGTAATCAATGCATGAAGCCAATCCAGGATCGAAGATTTGGAAGACCGTACTGATAGTAAAATCATGAGCTATCACAATTTGTTTTATACGTTAATAAAATTTAGTATAGTTAAATCAATTTTTGTAAATAACTCTTATTAAATAAAAATTTTAAGGCTTATTAAATCAGTTTTAATGCAGTTAGGACTTAATCGTTGAAGTGTAAATTCCATACTTAGAATATCAATAACGATAGATAATTCTCATGTGTTAATACGACATAAAGATCCATAGCTTAATAAATAGAGTTCATAATTTTATGTAAAGTCTTTTGAATTGCGATATTACCAATATCCAAAAAAGTTTTGATTTCGCCATCACTCGTCATATTACAGTTTACTAATATTTTAAGTTCAGGTATGGAAGCTATTCATGTTATCAACCAAGAACTATCCCGTCTACGCAAAACAAACCTGGATCTCCACCAACAGCTATTGCAAGTCAGCAAAGAATGCCAGGAAATCAAATCAACTTGGGTCAAACTCGAGCGGCGAAGGTTTATCAGAAAACGAATACAGCTCAACGCGGCTGGCAGGACGAACGGCAATTAGTTCAGACGTTTTGCACTCAGATACACGAACTGGATGTATCGTTAACTTCTAGTTAAGAAGGTAATGCAGTTACTTACCGATTGGTCTTCGCCCCAGCTCAATCAAGGGACCAAGAATAGCCGACCCCACTCATGTCCAGGAAGATCCGAACGAAGACGACGACGCCTAATTACAACCAATAAGCCCAATGGAGACCGAGGACAAGATCAAATGAACTCGTTGAATGCTATGATTAATTGATGAATTGTTGCGGTGTAGAAAATGAATGTTTTGCTAAATAATATGATAGCTATAGTTTTCTTGTTATTTGTTTATTTTGTCGTAAATAAAGAGGCTCTAGAATTCTGAGGGATGCAGAAAATATACAATACGAAAGTTAGGGATCAGAAAGTGTAAGTCAAGTACATATCTTCTAACGGTAGCTTGCTGAACCCAACTGCAGACCGGGCCTTAGCAGTTTTAGAAATAAAGCTCACCTTTGGTGGTCTCAGAACTATTGGTTACATTTCCAACGTTGCCTAGCAACGGGTAACCAGTGGAGGGTTGAAAGATTGTATGTCAAGGGTTCAAGGTCAGACAGTCCACTAAGAAGAAAAAATTAAAATTAAATTATCTTTACAAATTGAAAAAATTGACCAATGAGATCTTTGACCTTTTCACAACGGAACTTCAAATAAAAAAGAACGACCAGGAAACAATGAAGAATAACTCTCATCTCATCAAATACTTACAGAATAAATTCATACTGATGGATCGCCCAAACAAGATGTCATCTACAGCAACCTCAATAACCCCTGAAAATATTATCGAAAATGATCTTAAACAATTAATTGATGATTACTTGAAGCAAATTGATAGTGAAATAATTTTAAATTTTAAAAAAAAGTATCAAAGTGTGAATTATAATTTTTTTATAAAAAATTATATTTTTATAATTCAATTAAAGGTTAAATCACTATTAAATTTGTTTAATTATCAGAATAATACAAATCTTATGTTTATCAACGATGAAAAAAATTTTGGACGCAGCTTCTCGACCTCCGTTCGCCTCGCTGAAAATCAGATCTAGGGTAAAAATATAGAACCTAAAAATCGCACCTCTTCGACCTCCTGTCAAACAGACGATAATCCCATCTTGGATGAAAATATGGAAGTTACTGAACGCAGATCGTCGACTTCCAATGATCCCACAACAAGCGATAGCAAACACTGTCAACTCACTGACAATCCCATCAATAGTACATCTTGCACAAAAAAGAAACACTACCTTGAATGCAGATTCGAACACTTTATAATAAAATTCGATCCAGAAAAAAAGACATGAGTCTCGCTGCTTCAAAAGCCATAAACCTTTGTTTACCTCCGTAACGACAACTGATAATATCCAGGATTGGATAAAAACGATGACCACGAACTGCGCTTTAACGAAACCTGACCTAAGTGTTAATGCGCAGCTATGCTGGTCGTTCCCCGGAACACTCATGGAAGATCCCATCTTGCTATCTGAATCTGAAGAATGCTATAACCTCTATCCTTACATTCCATTACCTAGGACCACTGAGCAGCCAAAGGTATATACTAACTGTGTCTTATCTCCTTCTGTCCGACACAAGGGATTATTGATGCTTGAAAAGACATGCAGCCCAACCATCAATATAACACCAATATCTAAGAACATTGATAAGCCAAAAACTGAAATGACTATCAAAACTGGATATCGCCAATTACTTGATGCGACCGACAAATATGAATCTGATCTTGAGAACGAAACCACCAACAAAGAAGAACCAACCCAAACAAGTAATGAGACGCTTGAAACCCTACTAGAACGCATAAATAAACTGAAAAAAATAAAAAGAAAACGATCCCAAAACGAAAAAAGAAAAAATCCAAACTCTTACTACCACCTCCTTACTACCGACCTCACGAACTATCCTTAAGTGTAGTATGCAACAATGCTGGTAATTGCATCGGCGTTGCAGACTTGTGTATGTATTCTTAAAAACAATAGAAATAGATACTGAGCCCAGCTCGCATATTTTAGCCAAAAGGTGGTATAAAACTGATTAAAAAACAATTTTGAAAAAAGGAACTTTCAAAGAAAAAAATAAAAATAAATTATCTATTTAATGCAAGAAAATAACAAAATTAGAATTAGATATTAAAAGTTAAATCAAGGTCAAATTTTGTTTAAATGCATGAAAAAGAACACTCAAGGTTAGGGTCACAATATAGGTATAAATATCTTCATTTTTACATAAATTTAATCACTTTTTTAGTGAAAAATCGTTTTTGCCTAGCGAAAACTATTTTTCCGACGAAAAGTTACAAACGCTTTTCCTTTGAAAAATATCTATGCATTGTGAAACACTTACTAGAAGCAGAAGGCTCAAGAATTTTGTAATCAACTTACACGATACGTATTCAAGCAAACTACAAGTAAGTGCCTGCTTGAGCGTGTCCTCTACAAGTATGATGCGTATGAATGAAATCTATTAACTATGTTATAATTGTCAATTACATGATTCAAACGGATGAGGTTTTATTTTATTTTTTGTCGAAATTTTCCGGCCCACAGCCAGTACATATCACAAGTAAATAAAATCAGACATACTATCAGATTGTGTAAGTGCAGTTTCTCCGCCTAAAAGGTCTAGTCGTGAGTAACGCCGGATTCTAAACGTCAATTATTTAATCCTGTAGGGGCGACGGGTAGATCGAGGGGTAGTCTTTTGGCGGCTTCACTTTCTTCCTTCATCCGAAAACTCGACCCAAAAATTTTATTATACATATCGGATTAAAATCATCAACTCCGAGTAGCTCAATGGGCACTCTTAAATCATAATATGAACATAAATCAACACTAGGATTATAATCGCGTAATTGGGTGAGCAAGGAGGGTGCGAAATCTATGCAACGAATTTTAAATAGAAAACTGATTCATAATAATTAGCATAAAATACATATCCTATTAACTATTAAACATGATTTTGTAAAAGTAATTCATGTCAAATATAAATCAGATATGGATAACCAACGCTAATATACATCCAAGCAATAAATTTGAAAACACCTAACTTAACAAATGATGAGATTAGCTAAGATTAAATGTTCAAATTGAATAGGGGTAGTCAGTACCAAATGTATGTTATAGTAACGGCTAAATTTAATTCATAAAGATAGCTAATGTTTAACTCATGCTAATCACCAAATGCAATTCCATAGAGTAACTTGAAATCAATAGAATTCCCCCTTGACCAGATAGAAATTTTATCCGTACCCGCGATACTTAAATGAGAGCAACAATGACTAAGAATCATACGAGGATCCCATTAGATAACCGGATTTAGTGATATTGATGAGATTAACTCTTTCTTTCAGGTTAGTGAGTACTCAATCGGTCGGTAAGCAAACTAAATTCAAAACCCAAGCATAAAATCAACCATAATTAGATATAGAATCATAGCGAAAATATAGATAGTAATAAAAATTAAAATAAGAAGACCAGTTCATGAGTTTCGGATAAACGCATCTGATCGATTTCTAGTCCTTTTAAATAATTAAACCGTGGTTAGTCTACCTCGCAGGACAGGCTTGAATAAACTTCCTCATACATTTTCACCATCTTACACAGATAGCTCCTGAAACGGAATAATTCGGGCCTAAGAAAGTTGCCAGATGAACCCTTGACTCGAATACTTTGTTCCTACCAAACAGAGACCGTTTCAGCCACAGAAAAACATATCCTGAAGTAATTAGTAGGTAAACCCGACTCAATTGAATATTAGAATAAAACATACTCAACAATCAGAAACCCTCCAAGCACAATTGCCAATTAACTCTATAAGAATCAGGACGACCAATATTTCATGTACGACTAATGTGGAAAAAATAGGATCACCAATTTGGATGAGAAGACGCCTTGAAAACGTTCCACCGTTAATATCAAGTAATTCAAAAAAATAGCAAAATACCGTTATTCCATAACTCACAGGCAAAGGGCACAGAACGATCGACCAATGTAGATGCTTCATGACCTTCCAACCAACGGCACGATGACGCAATGATGTTCTCCGAAGAGAGTACGAATTTCTTATCTTTCTTGAATATAAATAAACAACGTTTCTATACCTTACCGCATTAAAACTGATGATCCACAAATCAAAGCGTCGACCTGTTAATCTGAAAGAAAATACGAATTTTAATGCACCACTTGTGAAAGACGGAGGACCTAATAATAAAAATGTCAGTGGAATTGCGAATTACTAATGCATTGTGCATTAAAAATTTTATAAATCAAATATGCCTCACGATGCAGAATTATCAATTAATATTACCTGCATAATTTTCTTCTAGCTGATGGATAACCTCGAGGAACCGAATACTGGCACGACGAAGACAGGGTGGCCATTCGAGTAGCCCCGATATGACGGCACAATACCGACCGGCCTTGTGAGACGCGGGCTATAGTCTGGCCACGTTAAGAGATAAATGTTGGTCAATCAGAGAGGACTCAAGACAAAACGAAATCGAGTTACCCAGTCTCGCTATCAAGTGCGAACCTGTTCGCAATCCCGCTCAGGACGCGCGTCAACGAGCCCAGTTCTCCTTATATCGTCTGCATAAACTTGTGAGTGTTGGGCAAAAACTAAATCAGCTTATTTTTGTTTAACTAGCACGATAACTGCCGGTGTGTTTTGAGCGGAAAACTTAAAAAATCAGCAAAAATAGAAATATAAAGAAAAAATAAAATAAATAAAAATTAAATAAAATTTTTTGTACATAAAAATGAAAAATTTAATTTTAAATCAAAAGGAATAAAAATTTATAATTTTGGAATATTCTAGAAAAACTCTTTGTTTTACCGTATCAAAACACACACACGAGAAATCGTGGTATATAAGGCAGTGCTGAGCAGACAAATTTCAGTAGTACGTTTTATTATTTTACAGTACATTTTTATTAATTTTTACGTACTTACTAACTCTCTCAAAAATATTTTATTATTTTACTTTGTGCAATTGCTGACCTATTATTATCCTGAATCTTTTTATTGGAAAAATTTGAGACAAGTAAAATTTTTGGATTTTTATATGAAATTAAAAGATTTCTTTTTTATGTTAACCCAATTTTTGTTATCATTATGTTATGAAATTTATTGATTTAATTACAATAATTTCAATCATTAATTTTAGCTTCCTTTATTTCATTTGAATTCTAACTTACGCATTTTTAACTTTATTTTATACGAATGATTTTTGTTCATGATCGAACCCCATTTCGATGGAGTGACATCATCAAAACTTTTAAATATGCAAGATAGTAAAATTATATTGTTTTTGACCGACTGCACGTGGTGATAAACCACGGTCTGTAGTACCCAGGAGGAAGAGAAGCTGTGAGAGCGGTTGATCAATCTGTATTTACAGTTGAGAAATTTCTGATGCAAAAAATTTAATTCAAAATATATTACAATTTTATTCAACCGTCGTAAATCTTTTTTTTCATTATTATCTAAATTTTTTAATTAATAAAATTGTTTTTGATATATGAAAAATTATTTATTATTATTATTATTATTATTATTATTATTATTATTATTATTATTATTACTAAAACTATAATTATTACAATCAGTACAGGAAAAATATATTGCGAAAATTAATATAAAAGGAATAAAGTCATAAAATCATACGTATATAACAATAAGAAAAATTACAATTTTCAAATTTTAAAAATTCCAGTGTTAGAAAATTTCCAGGCAGTCGAGATAAATGCGCGGCTGAGCTTGAGAAATCTATAACTTAAAATTAAACGAAATGTTGTAAAAATTAATAAATATATAATGGTGGGTTTCTGGGTGTTGATATTTTGAAACTATATGGTTGTTACCCAGACAACCTTATACAAATATTCTTTCGCTTACCACTCGGCACCCGTATTTTTCATCAATTCGGAAAATTTGGGCAGCGATCCGCCCTTATTTTACAGTTTCATTTTCACTTTACTATTTTTGTTAAGTATTTGAATTAATTCGGAAAATTTGAGCAGCATTCTGCCCTTATTTTTCAGTTTCATAATAATCTTATACCAACCGTTGAGTCGCATTTCACTTTTATTTTTCTATTTTCTATAAGTATTTTAGTTGATTCGGAAAATTTGAGCAGCGTTCCGCCCTTATTTTACAGTTTTTTATGATAAGTGTTTTAACTATTTCCAAAAATTTGCGCAGCGTTTGCCCATATTTTCCGTTTCAATTTAACATAATCTATTTAATTCTTATTTAAAAACATTATTTTTCATGATTTTGGTCGTTCGGATTAATCTTTTTCCGATAGCTATTCATTTTAACTGTTGCAACGATTTCGCAATTTTTCCACACTACCCATTCCCTTTCTTTGATCTTAAGATCTATGTATGTTCATTTCATAATTAATGAGTTCCCACTGGACTGCTCGATGTTGGATATTTTGAGCCGATTGTTGTTAAAATAGTTATGTCAATTTTTCAGGAAACGGATGATGAAGGAGCAGCCAAAGGACTACTCTTTTACCCTCCAATTTCCCCTATGTACGGATAATATTGACGTTCCAGCTCCTGCGTTCCTCACGCCGGAGCCTTCACGGGCATGAACTATTGGCGATTATACACGCACTTACATAATTCGGTAGATTATGTGTGATTTTAATTACTTGTAGTTTGTTTTGGCTGTGGGCCGTAAAAGGAGTAAATGAAAATTACCAGATCCATTGGGTAAAAGTCTCGAATGCATGAACTAATTGTCGGAAATTTTTAAGCATATAATAGAAATTATTAATCCATAATTCATCCTATATTGTAAATTCGTAGAAGCCTAATTCATCATCAAAAAATTCGTAATATAATGCAACATTTATTGAAAATTCGTAGCATAATCCATCATTAAAAATTTGGAGTATAATTCATTAAAAAATTTGTAACATAATCCATTAAAAATTCGTAACCTAATCCATTAAAAATCGTAACATAATCCATTAAAATTCGTAACATAATCCCTAAAAAAATCTTAACATAATCCAAAAAAATTCGTAACCTGATCCATTAGAAATTCATAACATAATCCATTAAAAAATCATAACATAATCCATAAAAAATTGGTAACTTAATCTATTGAAAAATTCCAATCAATAAGTGCTATAGCGCACACTAATACAACCAATCTCCAAGTGAGACGGAAAAATTGATATTCTAACCAAGTTAGAAATAATACTGCCAAGTAGTTGTGTAGTTTTTAGTTTAGTTCTAGTTCTTGTTAATTTGTGAAAACACGTCAGTATATATACCTACAATTTGACCTTAACCTTGCGTGTTAATTTTATTGCGATTAAACAAAATTCGACCTTGAAATTATTTGTGTTATCTAAATTAAATTTTTATTTATTTCTTAATTTAAATTGGTAATTTATTTTTAACATTTTTAAATAAATTTATTCATTCAAAAATATTTTATTTTTATTCATTTAATTCATAAATTTTTAAATGGTCATTTTACGGTCGAATTTTCTTGTTATTATGTTATTTTTTATGTAAATTTCGTGCGGTTCTTCATGCATTTTGTATTTATTTTATTTTACTTTTATGTTTTTAATTTTATATTTATTTATATTCTCTCAGATTTTAAAATGTTTAGTTGGTGTTGTATATTGTATTTAAAATTATCTTGGTGCTGGGTTTTCGTGCTGTATTACTGATGCATTTAAACAATTCTCAAGGCTATTTTTGTGCTGGCCCAACAATAAGGTAGTGAGAATTTAAATGTCAGGTGTATCGCCTGAGAGGGTTTTTTCCTCCAGAAAACCTAAAAATATAAAAAATATTAGTTGATAAGTATCTAAAATTGATATTATAGAATTTACAAATTGTTTAACCCGTTGCCATGGTAATAAGCGGCAAGCAAAATGAAATAAATCTAGATAATAAGATATATACTTAGATACCTCCCAAACCATGGACCTTCAAGGGTTAAAATGAATACATGTAATTTAAAATAGAAAGTTCTTAATTACAGTAATGTTTTTCATAGTAAATAAGTTAAAATTTTATAAAATTCTATATAGTAATTTAAAGTAAAGAATTTTAATTTTAATACTAGAAAATTAAATTTTTTTAAGGTTAGAAATAAAACTTATTAACACGTTGACGGACAGTAGGAACAAGCGAAGTTCGAAAATTGACACTACTCCCTTCACAACCACGTGCATACTGAATCTGCAACTCGTATAACAGGTGAAATATGAACTTCAACCTAAAAAGATGTTTTCAAAACACGACACTATGCTTCTACGTATACGCCAGTAAGTGCACATTTGTGCTGCTATAAGCCGTAGTGTCTAAAAACGACCGTTTCGTTTTGGACGGCTATAGCAGTCATGCCACATTGTGAACTTCGCTTTGACGGCTATAGCCGCAATTGTCCGTCAACGTGTTAAGAAAATTTCGAAATAAAATTTTATCAGTTAGAATAAAAAATTATTAGTGTTAATTATTATTATTATTGTAAATAAAATATTAGTAGTTATCATAAAAATAGTTATCATTGTTATTATTAATATTAATTGTTGACAAATATAATTACTGTCATTGTTTTTATTATTATTTATTGGGAGGCTTATAATCCGTATTACTATCACCATTAATTATCGTAGCCAGGGTTATCAAGGGCTATCAATATTACGATACGGTTTTTATGGTTACCGGATGACTACTATTTTTTCACCCAACCTTACCCTATTCTAAGTTCAACGAAATTCGCCATCACATACTGACCCGCGAACTCCAGTGCCACTAACGTTAATACGAGGACCATGACTCCACATAGAGCCACCCTCGGATGATTTGATAAGCGACCCTGGTACATATTAACCCTGAAGATAACTTGCCATTTTATCCTATAAACTTTTATCTTATAATAGTAATTACATAGGTCCACCTGATTAGTAATTAAACCCTATCTTTCGTTTAGGGGATACTCACCAAGCCGACTTCGAAAAGTTTAGGAAAGACGTCGCCAGATATCACGAAGAGGCGATGAGCCAGTCTAAGCGGGCGGAGTCCCTCGTGCGGCATATACGACACATGGAGGCGACATGGATCCGGCCAGATGAAGCCACGAAGCTTCACCAACAGCTGGCCCAGGTTAAAAAGTTATATGAGGAGGAGCTTACATTGTCCCGCTCCCTCAAGGTCAAGATCCGACAACATGTTTGTACTTTAGCTGCCTTGGAGACTAAACTCCAGATACACAAGGATTTGACTACCCAACCCTCGTACGCCGAAACCGAACTGTTTCCGTCGACCAATGTGACCCAAATTGAGGAAAGGGCCTCACCTCAGCACCTACTCCAGAGCAATAGGCGCGCCAACTCAGAAATGACCGCCGCCGTCTAAATCGCGACCTGGCAAACACGAGCGAGCCCGAAAACGGAAACTCAAAGAAGCCAGTCTGATGGGACAATTAGTCAGCATACTTGACTTAATTTAACACTGTGTACTTTTTTGATCGTGTATTTATTATTAGATATTAGTCATAAATAAATGTATTAATTTGATTTCATTTCATGTGTTCACATTGTTTCAAGATTGGGATGAGTAGGGTGAGAATGGGACCTTAATGAGTAGGACAATAGACCTTCTACGGTATTCCGTGAACCCAGGGGGGGGGGGGTTAGGGCATTAGCAGTTCTTGTAGAGGAGCTCATCTTTTGCTTACCTTCCACCCATTAGTGCACAGTACCGACGTCACTTGTGACGGGTGCCTAGTGGTAATAACTTGTTATGCTCGTACTGTATGGGGTTTGTAGCCGTTATTTAGATACTAATATAAAACCTTTCCACATAAGTACCCAGCATGAGAAAATTCCAATGGAAAGTCAGAATGGCCAGAAGACGACTGGAGCGAATCAATGCTGCTATCGCGTCAGGAGAAATACCCAGTACGGATGGGTACGAACCGGATTATGGCGTATCGTTTGAGTTAAAAGATCCATCGCTAACACGAATGGGAGCGCCAACCAACAGAATTCTACGCGCCAAATTATTTAATAGATCGATACGACACCGGACAGGAGGGACGAACATTCATACCAGTGGCAATACCCAATGAGGAAGCAGCACAATCAATATATGAGACCCCCCCCAAGACAGGAGATCCAGAAGACCATATTGATGACAATCTAAAAATCTGATAAACCAGTTTTGATTAGCCTACCGTGAGAGAGAAGGATCCATTCAGATTGTCAAGAATAACCGACCCCATTCACGTCCTGTAAGATCAGAACGTCGAAGACTACTAGTAGCAAATAAGTCCAATGGAGATCTAGAGAAAGAATAAATGAGCCGGATAAATACTATGATTAACTAATGATTGTAAATTTATTATGATATCAAAATAAATGAATAGTCTAGTAATCTGATAATTATTGTTTTCCATTTTTGTTTTTAATAAATGATGAAGCTCCAGTACACTGAGAAACGTAGAAAATGGATTGTTTGAAAGTTTAGGACCGAAAATTCTAAGTTGAGCACATACTTTTTAACGGTAGCTTGTTGAATCCAACTGGAGGCTGGGCCTCAGTAGTATTAGAGATAAAGTTCACTTTTGACGGTCTCAGAACCACTGATTACATTACCAACGTTACCTAGCAACGGGTAACAGATGAAAGGTCAGGGTTCAAGGTCAGGCATCCACGAACACAACATTGAGCTCAAAGAACTCTTGCTGCAATTGACATTCATGCATTATTTCGGATTTCTAAATTATTGTGAATACTATAAGTTTAAATAAGCTTGTTTTGATTGATGAAGTGTATCAGATTCTGAAATTTGGTCCAAATCATTGTATTAAGATTTGGGTGAAACAAAATTTTGTGCAAATAATGAACGGTTACGTTTTTAAAAGTTTATTTATAACACTCTAAAAACTTTAAGTTTCGTACAAATTCACATTTGAAATCAGAAATCAAAAAGCTACTTGTTTATTACTGCTAGTGTTTAAATATTCACATAAATAATAGTTGATTACATTTTTAAAATTTGTCAAAAATATTTTTTCAAGTTGATTTTATTAAATTTTTGAGATTTATAATTTTTAAATATATAATTTTAAAAAATAATTTTAAACATGGATGTACTTAACAAATTAAAATCTCAAGTAACCAATGTCCTTCCGGGTAATCCAATAACTAAGGATTTTGAAATATTAAATCTAACTTGCATATGTGGACCTGGTTTATTATGGAAAGTTTATGATGCCAAGATTAAAAGTAGTAAACAGGTTATTCATTTTAATTAATTAATTTATTACATTATTTACATTTGTGAAAACATAATCTTTTATTTATTTTAAAATAATTAATTGTTATGTACATTGAATTACAATTTCACATTTTTTGATTTATAATATAAATCTCTAAGCTCATAAATTGAGTATGGAATTATGTGAAATACAATTAAAGTTATTTCCAAAATATGCTGAATTCAAGAAATATCTAATCTCTGTAAAACTTTAGTTTTTATTTCCAGAACAACTATTCTAAAATATTGTATATAATCTTGAGTATTTTATGCACATGTATAATATTATAATACTAGCTTTTTTTATGGAAGATCATTTCTTTTTCAATCGATTTAAGGTGCTAATTATAAAATAGCAATCAGTCATAAACCACGTTTTGATGAAATACGATATTTTTGGAATCAAACGAAATCAATTACCACTTTTTTTTCAGAACCAAAAATATATCAATCATAATTTTCAAGGAAAAAGCTTTGAATTTAATGTTGTGAAATCTATTTCGATAATTTATGAACGACCTGCGGCCGATTTTTCTTACCCCTCCACCTCTCTCGTCACATAACGTTAGACTTCCCCTCAAATATAACGTCACAAATCTTTGCCCCCCAAAAAAGCCATATTTCATATTTGAAAAGGAACATATTTCCAATCACTTTATTGACATTTTAGTATGTATTTAGTGTAATTCTGCATTCTAATATCGTATGAGAAAACATGTAATAAAAAAGGCCCTGGAAAGCTGAAATTAGTAAAATTTCGGTTGAAAAAATATTAAATTTAAGATGTGACGTCACAGATCTACCATGTTAGACATGATAAAAGCTTTTTCTGACCAAGTCGCATCATTACAGATAGCAGTAGCCGGTTAAAAGTAACAAAAATATTAGAAATACTGAAAAATCACAATCTGTAAACAAATTAATCTGTGAATTTCATTGGAAACTAAGAAACTCTTCCACTAAATAATGCATAGGTTGTAATTGGCCAGATAAAACAGATCTTGAAATTCTTTCAACTTGCGTTTTCCATTCGATTTTCAAGTCGAAAGCTCAAAAAAATTAGAGGGATGAACTTGTCAAAAAAAAACTTAATATCTATTGGTTACCCCGCCCAAAATCAAGAGATCAAGTTGTCTGCGGCATTTTTACTTTAATGGACACTTTACAAACAACCAATGGCAACACTGATACAATTTCTTTTCGTATTGACACTAGATCTTGTCTTTCATTTCATCCATTATTCCAACAGGTAAATTACGGCCGCTAACGGTTCAGATATCTTCAATTTCGGTACCGTTAATCTCAAATTACATTAAAAACCCATTTAGATACAATTCGAGTGGTTCTCCACTAGGATGGAGCTTAAAAATAATAAAAAAAGGTATTTTTGAAAGTCTTACCCTCCTAATCTGTTCCTTATAATATAGAAACACTATATAAAAAGTTTGAATAATAAATTCTTGTGTTTAGGGGTAGCTCAAGTGCTTCAAATTTACAAAAATTATGAAAATTACATAAATTCTCAATTTATTTATAACAAACCAGTATTAATTTTTCAACACAATCAGACTGCAATCTCAGTTCAGTTTTGGCCAGAGTTCAGGGAGACAGTTCAACAATTTCCAAATTTATTGTTTATGTGGTACTCCAGACAGTTTGTTTCCTGCTGTCAGGGTACATTCGACGATGATCCTCGACAACTTGCAGGAGGAATTGTAACTGCGATTCATCGTGAGTTAACAAGCCGCTGTATTCCTGAATTAAAGCAACTCCACGTTCAGCATGATCATTTACTACTTTCAGTGACTTGACTGTTTCCTTAGCTTGCCTGAAGTCATCTCTGTCCTCCCACAAATCAGGATCAACCGCGAGGAATCCATGTGGAAGTTCTAGCATTCGGAGCAGGGTCATTGACTTAGCTGTGACAAAATCTTCCAAGTTCCTGGTCTTAAAGGAATCGAGAGCAACTGTAATTCTCTTTGAATGGTCCTTATCTTGCTCTTCTTCATTCTGCATTGCACTCACCATCAGTCTCTTGGTTGACGAATTAACGTGATCGTCGAAGAAAGCCAAGCTAACAAGTTCCTGTGACATGTACCACAAATGGTTGGAAAACTTTTGTGATGTTTGCTTTGAGATTGCAGAATGGATAGATGAGTATTCAAGCAGAGACTTGAGCAGCAGAAAGTCATTGTAAGGAGCATCGGATGCTTGAGGTGCAGAGATCCAGGCTTTCAGGTAGATGCGTACAGCAAACACACACAAATCGCGTAATCCTCTTTCTTCTGCATAATTAAGTTTGAATTGAGCCTTGAACATCCAGATCTTTAAACTGTATATGACTTTGCTCATCCACCGAGCATGATGCATTGCTCCGGACAACATGAATCGGACTCCTCTGGTAGGAGCAGCACCGAGAAAGACAATCACGAGTTCCAAGAATTCTTTATAATCGTCTCTCGGCTGGCTCTGTTCAAGATGCTTGATGGCAAAATCGACGGGGCTTTGCCTAATGTCTTCCACTAGATTTGCCACGTCGTCTGCTGCAATCCTTGGTTCATATTTGTCCGTTTCGATGAATTCCCAGTATTCCTGAAAGCGTTTGAAGAGTTGAACAAGGGGAGAGGAGGAGGCTCCCACACAGACTTGGAAGACTTGGAGAATCTCCACAGTTGCCAATACTTCACAGCCATTTCTTGGAACAGATTTCTTTGAAAATTTTCGTTACTTAGTCGATTGCAGAGACATAATACTTGTAATTAGATTATAGAAGGATAATACACTAGCATGTTGCACTACTATCACGCATTATAATTTTCACAATTTCGTGTCGGTCTTTTTGCTACTCATGTACGGAAAACTGTACCAAAAAACTTCATTCCAACAAAATCTGCAGGTTGTACTGAAAACTCGACTGTCTGCAATACCAAATCAGCTTCTCATCATCAAATACCAATTCTACCTTTACAACCATATCGAACTCGCTTACGAGAATTACAACTTTCACAACCACAGCACTATGTGAATTATACAATCGTTTTGTATTAATTTATTAGCTTTCAATTCATGTTTTGTTAAATCTTAAAGTTTCAATTAATGAGGATATCATTTCCAATCTTATTTCTGTTTGGGATCGATATATATATAATTGGTCTTGCAATAAATAAATAAACTCGGTTTCTTTCTGACCCATATATTTTTTTAGATTCAGCAAATTACAATATTCCTTACGTATATTTATATTCAACCTCTAATACAAACTACGAGGAAAAGTATAGCTAAATTATCATAAAAATACGTTTTAGTGGTTTGTCAGGATATGTTATGAAATATCGAAACAACTATCACCCTTTTTTCTCTTGTTTTTAATAAAATTGATGTACCACTAAACATATTGTCGTTTTCTACTTTCTTAATTAAAGTGAAATGCCGAATTTCTAAAGATTCAGCCTCGCTTTTATATTCCTATTAATCATTTGATAATTGACTTCAATCTGGCCGTCATCACAAATAATCAAAATTGTAATAACTAATAATGACTTTTGTTTGCATTTTACCTAACTCTCATTGTCTTTCATTACCATTAATAATGTTGTTCAATTAAATGGCTTCGAGATCTATTTTGTTGACATTTTTTTGTTCTTTACTCAACCCGAGTTATGTCTAAACAATGAATTAATTAGCGATGTTTCTGTTTTTATACATACATTTGCTTTTCGATTCACCCTAAACGTTTTTCGACAAATCTATTTTTACTATATTGCTCTCCGTAACACAATCTATCTCTAGTCAGATTTCCAAATAAAAAAATTAAAAAATAATAATTTATTACTTTTCTGTCTATTCACTTTTATCTTTCACATTTATTTATTGTATTTGTAATTCTGTTTCCTTTATAATTTTGTTTTATATCAAAACTATTCTTGATCACACTTCTCTGCCAATATTTTATTGTGAAATTATTTTTATTTCACAACCCTAACACATACATATATACGTATATTTATAGACATACAAAATCAGAAATAAAGTACTGATAAATTTTCAAAAGACTTTATATTTGAGAAATAAGATTTTATTAACTTGCCCACAAACATATTAAGAGTTTTTTCCATATTCAATCTACTAAAAGCGGATAGTTTCATATTTTTAGTGAGATGCAATCAGATCCATGACACAAATGGAAAATAGATCTGGTTATATCTGTATACATCAGCTGAAAATTGAACATACAATTTTAACCTAATTGTGCTTTGGTATAATTTCCTTTTAACCACAAAACTTCAAATTAAAATATGTAAACTTAATCTTCATAAGAATATAATAGAATATATTCACTTCTGAACCGAAATGTAATAAAATAACTGTAAATGAAATAGTCTGTTATTACTTTATCCTAATAATTTAGTAATATAATAGCTGTGTAATAAATAATAAGTTATTTTACTGTTAAGTTTTTGACAGAATTATTTTTGTTTCACTTCTAATAGAGACGAAAATTCTTTTTCATGTTGATAAAATGTCACAATAGGTAATAAAAATTCTATAACCAGAAGATAAAAAACTTAGAAGCTTTTCAATATTTGTATAATTCGTGAAAAAATTTTACGATTGAAGCATTTTATTATACTTCAATTTATGTTTTTGCTTAAATTATTGATATATTTTTCTTCTGTCACTTTTCTTATTCATTATTTGTTAAATATAATTAAAAACATTTCGAATGAAGTTATATAGTATTTTATTTAAAACAGTTCCACTATTTCCTGAATTGTTATAAATAAATTTTATATATAACAACTCAGGAAATAGTGTAACAATTAAGGATATGCAACCACACAATTATTTAAATGTTTAATCTGTGGTTATAACTCGTATATAACCCGTTCGTTCATAAGCCGACTTAATCTTTTGGAACAGAAAAAAATAAAAGTGTATAATCCACTTGCAAGCTGACCTCCAAACCTTTTTCTTTAGAATTTTTCCAAAATAAGTCGGCTTTAAAACGAGTATATATGGCAACCACTTATATACTTTTTTTCAATATAACTTATCGTGGCTTTCCTGTTTCCTACAGCTTTCTACCATCTATCTTGATCTCTGTGCTTTTTAAAAAGAATGAGCAATTTCTTCCTTTGATAAACATTAATTAAATAGAATTATATTTTCTATGACTCACTCTTAAGATGGCTTTCTCTTTTGGAACAGAAAAAAAATGTGTAGTTCACTCACATGCCGACCATCAACCTTTTCAATTAGATTTTGTCTGAACCATAAAACGAGGTTATACGATATTTACTTTCTTAATTTTCGAAACGACTTGTTTAATATTAAAGATTGTTTTTATAAGAGAATGAAAAACTATTAAAGACTACTTCAACCAGCATTTGTATTATTTATAACAAAATTATTTTAACTTATAAAATTAAATTCAACAGAAAAATACTATGTGATAATCATAAAAACAATGAATAAAACCCAATTACGGATATTTAATAAATATATTGATCTTATGAAAATTAATATAAAAATTAATTTAATTTTCACCACTGCTTACTTTTCATTTTCAAATGACATTTATTAAAATATTATTTTACTATGAATCAGTAAAGATATCGATGCTTTTTGACATTCACGAATTTTCGACACAGCATTTTTCAAGTATTTATGGCTTACAATTAAATGCAGCATCAAATGCTTTGAAATTAAAAAAATTCATATTTTCAGATATATTTGAATATTAATCCTCACTAAATTTTGGTTTCTCTTAAAGAACTTCATATTGAAATAATATTCATACATAACTTTTAAGTAAAACGCTATATGCCTGTTTTATTTTTTGGGTTTCCAAATATATTTTATTGCACATTTAACTTTGCAAACCTAAAGTAGTAATTTATAATAAACCATAATTCATTATAAAACTGAATAGATAACCCTAATTAATAGAATAATTATTATGTAGGATGCATCTGTATGGATTTTTGAAAAAAAGTTATTGGATAAATTGCATAGAAGTATGAAGGAGGATGTTCTTCAACTTGCTAAAAAAGGTGTTATAAATCTGACAAAGTTGCGCCACCCTAAAATATTGTCAGTAGTTCACCCCCTTGAAGAATCAAGAGAAAGTTTAGCATTTGCGACAGAACCAGTGTATGCTTGTATAGCTAATATATTAAATCCGGATGCGAGTCTTCCACCTAATGTTCTGTCAGAAATCAAAGAGCACAAACTTTTCGAAACGGAAATAAAACATGGAATCTTACAAGTCATATAATAAAAAGAAACACACGTATAATTGGATATTAATTATAGATATGTGAAGCGCTAGCATTTCTACATAATGACTGTAAACAATTCCATCTGAACATTTGCCCAGAAAACATTATAATAATTCGAAATGGAACTTGGAAATTATCCGGTTTTGAATTATCAGTTGCATCTGCAGCAGGTGCATCAAACACTGCCAAAGATTCAGTGGGGGATCAAGTCATAAGTGTATCTGAATGGCAAAATTCTTATTCTCCATTGGCTCAACCAAAACTTAATTTTTCAAGCCCTGAAATTTGTTTACAGGTTTTTATACTATTTTGATATAATTCTTTTTTTCCTTTTAATTTCACAATAATTTAAATACAGTAAAAATTCTAATTTTTGCCACATTTGGTTTTGTGAAATTTTGTGGCAATCTAAAGAATTTGGCAATGTTAAGAATATTTTTATAAAAATTTGATTTTATGAGTGTCTTTTTACTAACTTTAAAAGTTAGTCTATAAAAATTTTTAATTTGAAAAGTATAAATTTTTGTAATAAAAGTTTTTTTTTCAGAAAAAAAAACCATAATAAAATTTATTTCAATCAGATTTGTTTAACTTGAAAAAATAAGAAAATAGGCCATTTTCTTTGATCCTTATTTTTCGATCTTCTAATTTGAATTTTAAAATGGCTTTCTGTAAATCATAAATTGCCGGTTCCAAGCATTCCTGTGGTCTGTTCATTTGATGGAGAGAAGAATGTGATTCAATAACAATCTGTTGTTCATTAGTTGTGGCCTTCTCTGATTCTATCTCTATATCATCTGTTTCTCGAAGTATTTCATCGTTTTCTGTGTAACCAAGTTCATAAAATTGTCCAGCGTTCAAGGAATCATAAACTTTTGCATTAACAAAATCTTTAATGCAATTTTCTAAAATGGGCATAGAATCATCAACAGAAGTGTTTTTGGAGCGGTCTTTTGTATCGAGATATTTAAAACAGTTCTTTATAGTGGCTTGAGTTACTTTATCCCAAGCCATATCAGAAAACATAATTGCATCTTTCAAATTGATTTCTGTGCCCGATTCAACAATGGTCAAAATTTTCGAAAGCTTTAATTGATTGAATTTAACTTTAAAATTGTGTATAATTCCACTGTCCATTTTGCTGTAGATACATAAGTTCAATATTAGAAATTTTCCAGTCACGTTATGAGCTGGACACTTATCGATCAGTAAGAAAATCTTTTTATTTAATTTTTTGCATTCTTCATTGAAGTTTCTAAGCCATTTTTGAAAGATTTCAGAATTCATCCATGCTCTCTTTGAATTGGTATATGAAACATGCTTTTTATGATCAAACCTTGATAAACATCGAGGTTTTTCAAACTTACCTATGAGTAAAGGCTTCAATTTTCGAGTTCCAGTAAAGTTTGAAGGTATAAGTTTGTAAAATATACCTGTTTCATCAATATTATAAACACACTCTTTGTCATATCGTTTAAGCTTTGATTGAAAGTCTGTCAGAAAATCAGATGCATCAAATGGTTCAGTCATGAATGTTTCACCATGCAGTTTTTTTCAATTGAAAAGAATGTCGTTTTTTAAATTTCTGTAACCAGCCATATGAACATTTGAATTCTGTCATGTTCAGTTCCAAGCTCAGCTTTTTGGCCTTCTCAAGAAGGAGCTTATCGTTAAGTACGATTCAATTTTAACTAGATACTCTTTCATTTGATCATCAATTACAATGAATTTTAATTGTCTAGTTTTCTTCAAAGGCAATGGCGTAATTTGCAGATTTAATTCCATATTACTAGAATGTTTTAATATATGACTTACAGTTCTTCGTTTTACATCAGTTTTGAACTTGTGAGCAAAATATTCTGCAATTCGCTGCATAGTGGTACCAGGATTATTTTTCTGATAATTTATCATCTCGGCTTTCAGCTCCAGAATTAAAAACCATGTTTTTATTCTTTGGCATTATTACTGAAGGGAAAGTTTTTGGCGGAATTTCTAAAACAAAATTTGGCAAAAAATAGAATATTTAATGTATTATTTAAATTTTATCAAATAATATTTTCTATGTTGTCAATATACTGCAGTGTTTCCCAAACTTTTGGTACTGCGTATCCCCTTGATCATTTTCATTATATAATGCACCCCTTTGCTTTAAAATTTTATATATAATGATTACATTTTTTTATAATATCTTTTTTTAAAATATACGACCTTTAAATTTAATAGAAATAATGTAAAATAAAAAATACTATAATTAATTTATTGTAATTAATGAGAAGGATGATATTGCTTATGCTTAGATAATAATTCATCATAATTTGGTTCTCTGTTAGTTAATTTTAATCTTAAAAATATGCTTTTGATTCAAAAATATAAACAATAAATAAAAATCAAGATTATATTTATATTTTTCTGTATTAATAAAATGTTAATAAGACATTTTAATCTAATTAAATTTTTTTATTTATCTTTTAATATTTAGATAATAGAAAATTGAAAAGACCTGCGTACCCCGGTTTGGGAAACACTGATATACTGTAATCCCCTATTGCGTGTTACGTAATAAATTATCCTGACATTAAATTGTTGATAGTTTAGTTCTAACTGAAATATAAATAAAATTATGATTTTGCCTCTGATATTTGAACTTAAAATTTCCGTCTTATACTTCAATATATACGATATAATTAATTTTGCATCCTTATTAATACCACTTTTAAAAATCTGACAATACTTTTTTCCTTAACATGAAAATTCGGGCTAAAATAGTTTATTTACAAATTTACAATGTTTAAATTATTAGAAAGTTTAATTTTACCTTTTACAAAGATTTTATCATATTTTATTAGAAATTTTTATAAAGATGTTGAAAAATGTAAGATTTGTGTGTTTTTAATAAACCAATTTATATTACTAGTAGAAAATCACCCGATCTAAGATATTATTTGACGTTAGACTTTAGTGCCTATAACAAGTTTAAAACTTGATATTATCGTCACATTCATTTTCGACATTTTTCACTTCTAATCTGCACTGGATTTCTTTAATTATTCTATTTATATTGCAACTATATATTGAAATCTTTTCCGATATAATACGAAGTTTTGGCACTATCTTTTTAAATAACACTTGATAAAGGTAGTATTAAAAGTTTGTGTTACATAGGAAAAATGTTTTTGATTTATATTCGTAATATAAGTAAATGAATATTAAAAAAAAACTAATTTACCAATTTAATATTTCAGAAACTATATTACTTTTAATTTTTATTGGCTTATTATTGAAATTAATTTACATTTTTATATAATCAGTTGATCTTGTAAAACCTTTAATTACAATTTCGATATTTTAGGAATGAGAAAATAAATAGCATCTATGAAACTTTTCATTTATTTTTATCAATTCATTTTCATTATTGTAAATTATTTATAATTAGTTAATTGAAGCTCAATTACTTAGAAACTAATGAAAATGTAAAAATTCAATTATTCCTATTTTTTTAATTTTATGTTACAAATGAGATAAATTTGCTAATCAAATTTTTATCTTCGCAAATATTCTCTATTTTAGAATTTTAAAAATTGTATATATTTATATAAATTAAAATATGTCTGTCTATGTATGCCGCTATCGCTCCACACATTTCTAGTATTAATATATTTGCTTTAGTAATATATTTTTAAAGAAATCTGTGACGCATTCCTTGATTAACTTGATCACGCTGTATATATATCGAAAAAATGATGGCCCATTATTAATAAAAATTTGAAAACGCCAAATAAAAGAATTATATTTCGAGGAAATTATCCTCATCTTTAGTTTGGCATCATAATCTATGTTAAATGGATCTATACAGAAACAAAATTGATATAAAAGCTACAATTAAATGATTTAATGAAATAATTTTAATAAATTTGTTGCTGATTGATTCTTTATTTTAAGGGATTGTGATTTAATCACCAGTGCGTCACATAAAATTCTTTCCCACTTGTTACTATAGTTTTTATATAAAATTTTTTAAAATTTTAAATCAGTTGTGACTTTGCACATTTTTCTATGCTCAATAATATTACTCATACCTCTCAATCGGCTCTGTTACTGAACCCGTGTGCGAAGATCACGGAAAGTCTTTCCAATGTATGTGGCATTGCACCTATTACATGACAATTTATACACCAGATCAGAAACTAAACCTATTGGGGTTTGAGATTTATTACTAAACTTATTTATTGATTTTAACGAATTTGATACGAATTTAAATAAATTTGAATTGCCTAATGATTTTGTGACAGACAATTTAAAATTTCTAAAACCTTCCGAATATGGAATTACAAAAGCATGCGATTTTATATAATTTTGTTTATCAGAAAATATAGAACCTCGACAAAATATATAAACAGTACTTACATTTAATATATAGCGGTACACAATTACATATTTTGAATACCGATCAATAAAATGGAATAAATGTCAAATTCCATACTGTACGAATCTTTCTCGAATGAAAAAAAAGTTCATGATACTGTTTATATATTTTGTCGAAGTAGTAGATATAGAAAATGAAGAAAAGATTTGATAAAGAATTAGTAAGAAAATTGGATTATTTGCATGCATTAAGCATAATTGGTGCTCGGATTGTTAAGGACTAAATGAGGAAAGGCACTGTTTACTACTCAATGATTATAGAGTAGTGATAAATCTCTTCCATTTCAGGGCCGAGCTGTTGCTGCCAGCGACATGTTTTCACTAGGAATGCTTATATATTCAATTAACAATGACGGTAAACCGCTATTCGATTGCAAAGATGACATAACCGTATACAGGAAAAATGCGAATGAAGTGATTTGCTAAAAAATGTGTAAAATAATAAATTATTAATTTTAGTTAAATAATATTCGAGTTTCACTCTTGCAAAATTTGCCAGAATCTATTAGAGATTACGTGAGACTTTTGTTGAAATACGAGAGCACTTTGCGACCGGATGCACATCAATTAACCAAGGTAATTCATCAATTTTATCGATTTTTAAAATTTTTTTAATTGTTTTTTACCCCTTAGATATTTAAAAATATTTTTTTTCATTTTTTCTCTTGTTAATCTAATCTTGAAATTAACTCAAACCTAAATGAATGTTGTCATATTTTTAATTATGATCTTGATAAATCTAATAAATGATGATTATATATTTTTTCATTTCACAATAATGACAGGAAAATTTGATAAATATTTTCAGCTAATGTTGTTTTAATCATTTCAAATCAATATATGCAGATTATAAAAGGTTTTGAAGCAAAACTTTCTTTCCTAAATTAAAATTCCATTAAAACAGAGCTCAATACTTTTAGAATAATGTATCTATTAACTCTTTGAAGCTCGGAATTCTAATACGAAGTAGCACATTTCCAACTAGTGCATGTAGCTGTTGCAATATTTTGAAGTGGTTCAAAAAATATTCCATTTAAAAAAATATACACATTTAAGTATCAAAAAGGTGGGACACTTTTAATACCGCTATGAGTCAAAGAGTTAAATATGAGTTTTAAACAAATCTATATAAAATAGAAGTTTTTATAAATGTTTCTGCAACTCATCAAAAATTCATGATTAACGCAACGCAACGCCACTTGGATCCAGTGACTGGAAATCATGAAAATGAATTTAATGGAAATTTGGATTGTTAAAAGAATTGAACTTACAAAAATACAAAAAAATAATATTGATACAATATTAAACGATCAATTGACCGATCGATAATTAATACAATAATCAGAAAATGACATAATAAGCCTTTGCTGCAAGTTTCAAGATATTTATATCAATTATTAATGATTTTAAATATTGATTAGTCAATTTTTAAATATACTTTGTGTAAAATTATTTATTTCATTTCGATTTTTTTTCGATTTTTTTACATAATATTGATTGTAAGTTAATACTCTAAAATATAAATTTTTTGGTATTTAATCCAATCATTTATTTTATTTAACGAGAAACAAATGGGATTTTATAAGGTTTGATGAATGCAAATCTTATTTAAATTTGCTCTCAATAATGAAAGGATTTCAAATTGATGCGTAGAATCGTTTTTGTTTTGAGTGCCAAAACTTTGTTAGAAACAATATTGTTTTAATTAAACAAGGATAAATATTTGAATAAGGTTTAGGAGTAAAAAAAGAAAAGGATATACTAAAGGAATGGTGAGGTTTGGTATTATGAAATAATGCACTTCACTATGGAATACGCCTTTAATAAATTTAGAACAAAGAATAAAAATGACTTACAAAGGTTTAGTTTTTAGAGTTCTTAATAATAAAACAGAATAGTAAACATTTCCGATTCCGAATACTAGTGAACTATTGAATGTGCCTTGAAGTGGAAAATATTTTAGATCAATCGTCTTAGAAAATTCTTATTAATAATTTCAATTGGATGAAATATTGAAGCTGAAAACGACATTTTACCGAAATTTTTAACAAAAACACAAGTAAATAGAAATACTCAAAGATAGCAAACGAATATTAACTAAAACATTTTTCAATCCAGATTAATATTACTAACAACAGACCTAAAAATATGTTTTAATAATTATTGGGAAAGTGTTTAATGTGAAGCGATGTTGATAAGGTCATTGGATACAAAGATTAATGTACGAATTTTATGAATCTTTTTAAACAGTTTGATTGTTAAAATTGGGATAATTGTAATTTCAAATAAATATTTTAAAATTTTAAAAAATATATCAAAAAATTAATTATTTGTTTGAATATATAAATTTTGTTTTTTAACTAATGATGGTAGCGAATCTGTCGAAATACTCTAAAACTCGAATTAATCCCCCATGGGGATTGCTTTTTTGTAAAGGATTTTTTAAAAACATACAGAGAATGGGGAATTAGTTGACGTATTATAAAAAATTAAATGAATTTAAGCCAATTTTTATTCATACTCTATTTCAGAAAAGTATGACACTGAAACATCATACGTAAAAATGTTTTAAATCATCCTATCCCTTGAATTTTCAATTAATTTCATAATTTTTCTCCGAATTGTTCGTCTTAAAAATGCATGATCATTGTGAATGCACTTCTCAAAAAACTTACTGATTTCATTTTCATCCAATAAATTACATGCTTCCAACAGCCATTATGAAATTAGTTCATTTGATGAGACCTTGATTCATAAATTTGTGATTGGAACCACTTAATTGACTCAAAACAATTTCTTCATTATTTGAAAAGAATATTCGATTGACTTTTCTTAAATTTAGTTGATTTCTCGCCATAAATTTATCTAACTACCCATTTTTTGGGGTCCAATGGGAACCGGGATATATTTCAACTATCATTTCTTGTGCCTGTTTAATAATCATTGAACGAGATACGCGCTTTCATTCTAATCGTTCATCAATAACCCATGTGTATAACAAACTGTCCAGATCCTTAAACTTCAGCTTTCTTCCTCATTGAAGTCTAAACTTATTTGGATCTGATTGCTGAATTTCACTTTATTGAGTGATCCATTCTCTCAGTGTATGTCTACCAATACCAAATTTGTAGTCACTTCTGAGATATTTCCACTAAGTCGATAACTAGTAATTCAATTAAACTTATATTTCTTATTTGTCATTAAGGAATATTTAAATTTAAATATTAAAACAAAAGTAAAAATTGTATGGTTTTGCAATCTAAAAAATATACGAACCTTTGAATATTTATTCATATAACAATAATTCAAGGTGGTGGATTATTTGGAGTTTTAGAGTATATATTATAAAACGTGTGTTTGACTAGGGTTTTCTTGTAATTAAAAATCATAAAGATTATTTTAACAAAATGTTGGAAATATTTAGTTCTCAGCCGAAAACATCTTACACCCGTAAACGGATTGTTACTTATTAGCAAATTTTAAGCGGTACGTAATTCGCACGAGTGGTTTGCTGTAACGGGCAAAATTGCGCAACGCGCACGTTAAAATACTCTTGAGCAAATATCGATATAACTTAAAAACTAGCTAATATTTTTAAACGAAAATATTTAGAAAATCACTTTCCACAAATAACTAAAAAAAACCTTAGCTCAGATGCCTACGTCAGGCGCCTAAAGTGTGCTAAGTTAGATTTTCATTAAGTTAAAAACAATAAAATGCTTATTTGTTTTATTATCTAAAAACATTTTATTTATGAAATTTCTTTTTAAGATTCCTTATTTTATTGATCCTGGAGTGAGCGTACTCCAAAATATGGATAATTTGTACCAGTTAGATAATCTAGCCCGATCACAATTTTATAAATCTCTCCCAAAGACTGTTATGACAATGCCAAAGGTAAATTATTATCTTACACAACTTTATAAACAGCAATAATTATTTATTATTTTTAATTTTATTATTAATAAATTTTTCAAAATATTTTTAACTTTTATCAACATTCATTAAAAATATGAAAAAATAAAGTCACTTCATCAGTAGCCTCTTTCACATGAACTGGGGAAATTGATTTAAAATGGAGCTAAGATAGATCTGAAACATGATCAAAATTTGAGCTGTATTGATACTGGAATTCTAGCTAAAACATTTTTCTTAAAAAAATTATTTTGAAATGTGCATTTAGAAATTCGATCGATTGTTTTAATAGAGTGAGAATATTTCCATTTAATTCACGGAAATGTGATGTCAATTCTTGTCGTTTGCAACGAAGAATAAGAGAATCGTATTGGTTGGGAATGGAAATGACGACATCTTTATCTAGATCATAAATTTAAATGGTATTCGGGCAATGTGACTTAGTAATGACATCTTTCAGCAAATTAAAACAACATGATGAAATTTCATATGAAACTTTAGATTCTGATTCTGATGCTTTTCCGTTATAAAACCCAAAGTAATGAAAGGCTTTCAATTAATTGTATCATCACTATCAGTAAGTAATCATGGATAAATATACAGAACTTGTGAGAACGTAATTATTCAACATGTCAGCTATTTATTTTGAAAGTAAAGCAATTTTATTTGGATATAACAAACTTTTTATTTTCTTCAACTTTCTTTTATAAACATTTTTCGATAAAAATTTCATAATAAACTACAAAACAATCAGAGATTTTCTGCTAGAGCTTATTAATATTTCCCAGTTTAATGAAACGCAAATAAATTAACATAAACTAAACTTGTCATACTTTCAAAACAAACGCCTCATATAATAGCATTGGACAATGTGCATATTAAGAATAAGACATTCCCTGTTTTTCTATTATTTATTTTTAAAAAAAATCAGTTGAATAATAAAATCAGGTGAATAATACCTGATCTTCAATAGCGTTTTGAAAATTTTTTATGGTAACTCATGAATCAGATTTTGTCATTGGATCTATGAATCAAATGATATTGTAATTCATTTTGTTTTAGTTGAGAAATCTAACTATTCATACACTAACAGGAAAGGATTATATCTTAAAATTCTAGTATGAATATCGTACAAACTCGCATATAAGTTGAATGCAAGTACTAAGCTAAATTAGGCGATTAAAAGTGATAAAAGTTCATAAAATAAAATAAAAATTCATACTTTTAATAAGGATTATAATTATGTTGGCTATCATTTAAACTATAATAATTATATATATAATCTACAACATTTTTTATCAAACTCAGCCCATGCCTTGAGCCGTATTAACATTTTTAGACTTGTGAAGGACTTTACAATAAATTACTAACTTTTAAAATCATTACTCGATTCTTTTTTATGCGGTAAATACTTTCTTCAGGAAACCACATAAAAAAAGACACGACTAACGTTGTATAAATAGAGATACGTTCCATAATTTTCGAAAAGCACATAAAATACAAATAAATTAATAGTTGGCTGAGAAATTGAAGAAACATCAAGTTACGTAATAATCAATATAAAGTTTAATAAATTTTTATGCTTTTAATATTTTGGAAATTTTGAAAAGGAACCTTTTGATTTGAATGATTATGTATTCAAAATATCTGGCTGGTTTAGGTTTGGCAAATATTAGTCCTTTTCTAAACCGAAGGCGGAAAACGCATAAAAAATCGCCTACAAAAAGAATTGACTGTAATATAATATGCATTCTATAAATGTAATGATATCAATAATCCTTCAATTTTCGATGCATTTTACAAATGATATTTTGAAAAAATCGAAATAGATTTCCATTATAAATCCAGTAAACAAAACGGATTAATCTATTTTTAATAATGAGAAAAGTTTTAATTTGCCACCATTTCAATTATGAAAATTGTTAACAAACGTCTATGTAAATTGTGTGTTTATTTCATTAGTGGAGATTTAGCGATATTAATTAGCGAAAACGATAATTGTGGTTGAATGACTGTGAAATTATAGAATAATTTCTAGGAATAATTTGTGGGATTAACATTAAAATAAATATTGATTTTTTAAAATTAATTTCACAGCCACAATGAATCTTTTTTTAAAAAAAATATATATTCGTCTAATAATATGCTTTTTATATTGACAAAACGTTTCAGATTAATTAAAATTAATATTTTTATCATGGTCAAATATCTCGATCATTTTCCAATTGACTATTTTTATAGACTTTGTCAAAATATTTCTAATTCTCATTAAATTTTCACAATAAATAGATTATAATCCTTCTTATCAATATATTTGTCACTTTATTGACCAGTTTTGTGCTCTGTTTAATGTTGTCTTTATGATATCATGGTGAATTATTGAATTTATTATTAATTATTTTACATATAATGACAGGATATTTTAATATTATATTTTCTAAACCAGGATGATTTAAAAAAAATAAAATGCACAATTTTAATTTAAATATTATTGATAAAATGACACATTGATAGTTTGTGTGCGAAAAAATTTCATTGACAATATTGCATACAGTAAAATCCTTTATTTTTTTGTTCATCTTGGTTTTTTTTTAAGTAAATATATATTGTTTGTCAAAAATATTTGATTTCATTTATAAAGCTACTGTGAAGAAACTACAAGAACTCTCATTTTCTCACTGAAAAAGCTCATTTTTATGAAGGAAAATTTTTTTTATCTATATTAGCTGACAACATTTTCAAATTCTCATCATTTTAAGAATTTACCGCTTTAGTACACTAAAACCTCGATTTGCTTAGTTAATTGGGCCCCAAGAAAGACAACGCAAATCGAAATTAATTTTTCAATATAAAAATGTATTTTGTTAATTAGTACTAAAACGAAAGATCCCTTGGATTAAAAACTATTTTTATTTCAATCATTATGTATACATGTAATACAAAAACCAACATTAAATATAAAACATAAATTCATTAAAATATTAAATAAAATATAAAACATAAATTCATTAAATAATAAATAAAATAACATAAAAATTTAAGCAACGCAACTTCGAAAACGACGCAAATCGAGGTTTTAGTGTATATTAATAGTTATTGCCAACGGTTGGATGTTTGTGTATGTATTATTGGAATTATGATCTTCGTATGGTATGGGGATGAAGTTCAAAATCTCGCAGTATAAACCACTCGAATTCTTAAATTTCACCGACCGTATAGTACGTTGTCTACAAACGATTTAGGGCCAACACGTATATCGTTAAAAGTGATTCAAATATTCAAACTATTTTCATATCTTGGTTCGAGTTGAAATATATGGTTAAGCCATATCCACTAACTTCCGTTACTGAATATTAATATTGCCTTATGACGCAGATGGCGCAAAAATTTGTGAATTCTAATGTTTTCCGAATTCAGCTTTGTAATGATAGGAATTACAGACATTGAATGATCAAAAAATATTTAGAACTAATAAGATTTTACATTAAAAATTGTGTAACTAATAAACATGAAATGTGTCTTGAATTTGTAGTATAAAATCCTAAGATATTGCAATTATTTCTCCTTTCATTAACCGATTTCCAAATAATTTTGAATTTTTTAGTGCTTTATTCTGCAACACTAAAATCACAATAAATCACGAGCTTCTAATGTTTCTTACCAAGAAATATTTTCCAAAAATTCTACGGTTAGCAACTACTTAGTAGGGCATAAAAATAAATGAATATGTATATAGTATTTAAACTATGTCCAGGATTTTTTTAGGAATCCATCTACCAATTTTATTTCGCTGCTTTTATGAATAAAATTGAAAGTCTGCAGTTATATCGTGAAAAGGTTTCCAATTATTAAAAAAAAAACTACAATTTTAACGCAGAATGAGCAGAAAAAAAGAATTGCTTAAATTTGTAGTGTATAAGTGATTGCAAGGGTATGTACCAGGAGCAAGAAAACCATTTCATCCATAATATACGGACAGAAGGAATACCAATGAATCCAAAATATATATTTGGGCACCAAAAACATTTTAGTAAATCCTTAATCGTAGAAATTCAGTAAAATTTATTAGACTGTTTCAAAAATTTTGGTTCCCCAATAAATAGTAATGATTATTTATTGTTATTTAATATTACACAGAAAAATCACTTTTTCTGATGAATCGTTAAAAACAAAAAGAAACTTGATTGACTTCACAAATTTGTTAAATTCATTTATAAGTTTTCAATAATAATCTTTTCGAAAATTCTTATTTAAACATTAGTTTTACTAAATTTAATTAATTTCGATTTCAAATTTAATAAAATGAAAACAAATGCTAATGCTTCAGTAAATCGAAATTTTCCAATATAAAAGAAAATTTTCCTTTTTCAATTTTGGTTTGTAATTTTTCTGTTTTTCAAGCAAATCGAATTCAATTTTCTAAATTTGTTAAATGTTGTTTGTTGATTTGTGGTTTAATTTATTTCATTCAATAAATTATTATTTATTTTACAGGGTTTTGCGATTTTATATGCCCATTTATGCAATTTTATATGCCCACAGATGAGAATTGAAATTTAAAAAATTTATTATTTTAAAATTTATTAATAAATATTTTTTTAAATAAATGATGCTCTTCTTCGAGCTTTTTCTACCCAATTTCTCATATTTTGATAAAATCCTAAGCATTGAATAGAATAATTATTATTAGATAATCTCTACGGTAGGCTGCAAATTTTTCAAAGCATGATATCGTGATTTTAACATTGAAAAAAAATCTTCAATAGGATTTAATTCAGGTGAATAAGGTACTAAATATTTAAATAAAATATTATTTTCCCTTAAAACTTGCAATGCAACTTGTGATTTATGAAATCTTGCATCATCCATAATAAGAACTTTGCTGGGATGAGTTCTAAAATATGGAACAAGATATAAATTAATAAATTCAATAAAACTTTCAGAATTAAAAGCACCTTTTTATATTTAAGCAATTACTCCTTCAAGTCCAATTAGGCACAATAGACTTCGATTGGCAGGCACAGTAATATAAGATTTGGTATTTTCTGCTGAATAGCCATAAAAACGAGTTGTATGCTTATTAAATCCTGTTTCATCGAGAAAAACTAAATTTTCATCTGAGAATCCTGAATTTTCCATGGCATAAATTGCTCTCGCTTCAATTTTTTCAAGAGTATTTCCTTCTTGAGGAACTAAACTTAATATTTTTCTTGTTAAACGGAATGAGCCAATTATAATTATTTTCAATATTATTATCTTTTCAATTTGGATTCGAAGAAAGTTCTTGACATGTTTCAATTTAGTCTCGTTCTTTAGAATCATTGATCATTGAATATATGAAATGCAATAATATAACTAAAAAGCTTCTTTTATGTCCACATTTTCTCTAATATCCTATAAATGTTTTTAATAAAAATCTAAATATTTTTTCTATAAAAGGAAACATAAGTATCAATCAATAGGAGCAATATTAAAATAATTTTATTCTATTCAACTACTGCTTGTTCTACACGTGTTTTTTTCAGCAGCGAACCAAATGCAAAATACTATAATGATATTATTTTTGTCAATATAACATTGTAATTATTAATCTCTGAAATCTTACAAATTCATTCTTAATCAAGATTTATTTCATTACCTAAATTTATATTCTGAATCTTCAGTATTCAAGTAAATTTAAGAGACTATAATTTCAATATCATCGAACAAGGCCGTGATTAAACTACATACATTCATAATGAATCTGTGAAATAACTTGAAAAATTCTTTATTTTTCCATTTATTCTCTTTTTCTAAATAAATTCTTCAATCATTTTCAATTTAGCTTTTTGCACATTTCACGTGTTATTTTCAATAACCAAATATTCTTTGAATTTCGAATGTTACCAATATTTATATTTTTAAGTTTTATTATTTATTTCTTTTTTAGAGAATCAATCTTCACAGAATAGTTCCCCAGTTGGCACAAGAATTTAACAATAACAATATGGTACCGTTTGTCCTCCCGACAGTACTACAGATAGCAGATTTGTGCACTGAAGTGGAATTTTCTAGATTTCTATTACCTAAACTATTACAAGTTTTTAACATGACTGAACCAGTTCAAGTATTAATTTTGTATATTGCTAATTAATCATTTATAACAATTCACTATCCTAATTCTGTTTTATGATATCACATAATTTCAAAATTATTTAAACTTTCACAATGGTTTCGATACTTTATCGGAAACTACTAATTGCTAAATATCATCAATATAGTGTGCAATTTAGTGAACGCCAACAGAGGCCAACGTAACGAGAAATTAGCTAAGATGGTGGTACTTATAAAATTAGAAACCTTGTATAAAACAGTTTAGCACACTGGTTTACGAAATGTTAAATGTTTCCTGAGCTATTTTAAATCCATTTAATCTCCAAACAATAAGATTAACAACATTTTTTTAAAGTGTTTTTGTTGTCGTAGGCTCCAATCTAAAACGGAGATTTTAATGAGAATTCTATTTTTTAAAGCATTCTACAAAAATAATTTCGGTAAAGAGATAATCGTGAAAATATTTACGATTAATCGATTAATTGTAAACTTTGGAAAATGTATAGATTATCGATTATTCGATTAATCGGAATGAAATCTCTATACACAACTCAATTCAACAAAAAACTATCGCGCACACAAACGCCACAAAATTTACACTTCAACAGTCGAATTTGAATTTTAAATTTTCGCAAGTAGCTCTAGAAAAATGCTAGCAATATACTTTGTTAGAATTGTCAAGTATTTTTCGGATAAAAATCTGATTTATATCAATATTGTAGCAAATTAAATTCTCTATAAGGTGGTAATTTTAAGTTTTTAATTTACTGCGTTAATCATACTACAAAACACAAAACAAACATTAAAGCATATGCTATTTCAAGACCTACACTATCTAATTGAAATGTTACCAACAGTAAAGTTGTAGGAAATTTTTGAAAAAATTAAATAAATTATATGCTCAAATTTGGCATCTTTCTTTGTTAAACTAGAGAGTTATGTCTTTGTTCTGCTAAAGTTTGACTCATTGCCTGTGTTCTATTACTATTCTCATGCCATTTTTGGCATTGTTTTTTTTGAGAAAACGGTATTTTTGATACACTACGTGGTGCACTTCAGCATTTGCAAACTGTTTGTCACAAAAATGATTCTTGATATATCTGAAGAGGTAAAAATCACTAGGGGCAAGGTCTGGACTGTTTGGAGGGTGGTCCAATATGTAAAATCCACTTTCCTCCAGAACTCGCATGGATGCTGCACTTTTGTGGATTGGTGCGTTGTCCTGGAGAAACCAAATGGGAATGCCCCGTTCTTTTCGTCGAGCATGTCTCCATTTACACACAAGATCAGACTAGTATGCAGAGTAGAGCCTGGTGTTTTTTCAGGAAAATCCACAAGGATAACACCACATGGATTCTCAACATCAGGCTTTTTCTGTGGGAGGTTCCAGATCTCATCTTAGAACTTGATTCTCCAGGAAATTTCCACTCATTTGACTCACATTTAGACTTTGGTAGATACAGACTAAGAGGGGTTTCATCTTGCGTGATGATATTACGCAGGAACGCCTTACTATGCTGTCGGAAAAGAATGAAGTTTGCCTGAAAGCACTCCAGTCGCTTCTTACACATCTCGGGTGAATGAAAGCGGGAATTAAATCTGGACGCCAGTTTTCTCACTTCCAATTCATTCAGAATTGCTTGTATGTTTCCTTCGCTCACATTCACAGCATCAGTTAATGTCCGCGTTGTGATTCGACGGTCTTCTAGCAGTAAAAATTCATGCTTTTCTTCAATTTTATCAGAAATTTCACATGGGCGTCCAGTCCTTTACTCATCAAAAACTGACTGCTTTCCGTGTTAAAACAAATCAATCCACTTGTACATTTCTCTGCGTGATGGAAAGTCCTCGCCATATGTTTCTTGCAATTGGGAATAAAATTGGTCATTTGGAACATGACGAAATACCAGAAACTTTATAACGCTCGATATTCAATTGCATCAATCAGGACTTGCACAAAATTTCAAAATCTCGCAAATGTCAATATAAACTGTAATGATAATTTAAAACAAACTACAAGAATTAAACCTATAATAATATAGCTACAATAAAAATTTGATTGCATGAAAAAATCATATTTCCTTCCTACATGTGAGGTATTTTCATTATAAATTAAATTATTACTGAATGTTAACTGTATATTGAAATCCTTACACATGCATTAATTATTTTTATAGAAAACTCCTCAAACAAATTATTATGAATTTGTTTAAATATGTTATTGTAATAAAAAGAATAAACATTGTATTTAAAATATTGACCTTTTAATGGATCCAATTAACACCAGAAGTTGTGTGGTTAACACTGCATATTGTACGGACTTATTGGGCCCAATACGTATAGTCAAAAAAAGTCTCATATCTTCACACGCTATTTTTTTGATAAAGATAAATAAATGCCTTCTGAGTAATAAATATACTCATTTAAAGAGCTTTTCCAGTGAATTGAATTTACTTATTAGTTGTGTTAAAAAAATTTCAAATAGCACCTACGGTCAACCTAGTACCAACCTTCACCTTAATTTAATGAAATTTTAGCTGGAAATAACAATTTCCATGTTTCTCACTAAAGCTAAAGATGGAAATTCTTCATTGGTTATATGATTTAATCATAGAAATTCTATTATCTTTTTAAATTTAAACGTATTTAATTTTGTCATGACCTACTTGGTCCGTAAAGCCTTAAGAATTTACTATTTTACTCATTCCTAAAAAACTTTGTAGACCATTTGTAAACATTTAATTTTCAAAAATTAAGATTGTATCAAATTTTACAGAAAATTTTGACCGATAATAAAATAAGTTGAATTGTAAATTTTTACTTCAAATAAATGGTTCGTGAATTTGTAGAGTTTGTGAAACATCATATTGGTATTTAATAAAAATCATGATATTAATTCGTCCATATTGTGACAGCACAATGTGTACAACAGGAGTTTTGTTTTTGTCTATTTATTAATTTGTAAAATTCACCAATTTTTTTGTTTATTAAGTTTGCAGATCTGATTAACTCTGCATTTTTAATAGGAAGTCTCGCATTTAAATTTAAATAAATTGGTTAATATAAAAATTTGCAATGATTTCAGTTTTCATGAAACAATGGTACCTTTAACAATTATCTGTACAAAATAATACATACTGGAATGTCTTAAATATAGAAACTAGAGATTATAGTTTTAGCTTTGTCTGTGTTTTGACAGTGTTATAACTTGTATTTATCTTTCAATGTGTATTATTTACGTTTATATTTCTCTACAACATTTTAACATTGATTTTATGAGAAAAACAATTCATACAACATATTTTTTATAAATCTCCATTTCCTTAAACATTTAAGTTCTAAAATAATTGAAAAAAACTCTCATTATTGTGTACAAAATAAGTTATCAATGATATCATACGCTTAGTATTTTGAAACAAAACAGTAAAACCCTATTCCATATTTTCCTTTCAAAGAATTCAGTATGTTTGACAAGTCTGTTTGTTTTTATTTATTCCATGATTTTTTTACTAACTAAATTCAAGTTCTACTAAATCCGGAAAAGGAACATTTTTAAGATAAAATTTAAATTAAACCTGAAGCATAATATTAAAAAAAGCATATATCAATAATCCAACAAACACTTTGAGATCCATTTACCACTTTTGGAACATGATTTAAAATGTTATTTATTTAGTTCATCCATCTAAAAATGTCTCAATAAATGCTTTAAACCGTTTAGTAAAAGTTCAATACTAAAGCATTACAACTTTAATATCAGTGAAAAAGTGAAAAAATTCATACTGAACATATTAAGATTTGATTTATTTTCCAATTGAATTTATTTGTATACATTTTTTTGTATATATCAAATTTAAATTACGCCATTTTAGATTATTTTGATTTTTCTTCAAAATTTAACTATCATGATCTCGAAATGTCCAGAAAACGAATTTAAAAGTTACATCTTACCAATGATGAATAGAGCATTGGAAGTTGACAATCGACAAACACAAGTATTTTTTTATTATTGAATTTATATTAATAAATAATAAATTTAATAAGTTCGAAAATTTTGGGAATTAAATTGATATTTATTTAAGATAATTCCAACATTTTAATCAAAATTCTGTAAAATTGTAAAACCTCTTTACATTTTATTTTCTCATATATTTGAATTTTCATATATTTCTTTTACCTTTATACCGATATTAGACAGGTTTAAGTGCTGTTTTCTTTAATCAGGTTTCCAAGTTTGGAACTATATCTATACTTATTATACTCTTAATATTTTATTTCAATAATCACTGAGAAATGTTAATTTTTTTATGTGAGATAAAGTTTGAAGAATATTTTATTTAAATTTACTTTAATTTTAATGATTTTAATTTTTGATTTTTAAATTTGATTATATATTTTAAATTGATCGATTTGTGAATTTTAATATTTTAATTTAATTTGAAATTTTAAGTACAGCATTGAAATTAAATTAGTTTCAAAACATTGTTTTTATGAAATGTATATTTTACACACTACTTATTTAAATAGTAGTAATAAAATTACTGCCAAAATTGACAATTTATATTTTATTAATGTTTCCAACTTGACATAATAACGGGTATTCATTGAAAACGAAAATTAGAAATATCATGCCAGTCAAGACTAATCTACTTCGGAGATCTTAATAATTTTTATATTACCAATAATATTCACTATTTATTAATATATTTATTTTTAGAAAGCGCCATTTGAACATCACTTACACAATATGTTTCTTTCCTACATGAACCTGTTGAAATATATAGTGTTAATAAATAAAAACAGTTGAAATTGAGATACATGGCGTGGAAATATCTTAAATATATAGTAAAACCAAAAATGATTACCATTAATCATGTAAAAAAATAATTAGTATAATATTTCGAAACATAAAAAAACTGGTAATTATATTGAAATAGTATATTTTTCCTGAGTTTGCACCAAAGAGTAAATTTATTGGATACTCTTCGAAACCTTATATACTTGTTTAGGAATACTTCATATAACTTATTTTTTAGTTTTTTCAAGATAATTTCTTTTAAAATAAAAAACAATTTATTAATGTTGAATGAAATTTTTCATAAAATTAATGCATAATGAGTTTTTTTAATTTTTATAGATAAATATTAAATTCGAAACAAGGTATATTAAAATAAGAGTAATTTCTATGAAAATTGTGAAAGATTTTATAATGTACAACGTCAAAATATCAAGACCTTTTTCATTAAAAATCCTAACCCTTTCACATATGCACCTATTTTATTGATTCAAATAATATTTATTAAATTATTAAAAATCTAATAATTTAATTGACATAATATTTTCTACCAAATTTGACCATGAATCAGATTTAATTAAGGTATTCACGAATTATCGGCACAGCCTTTTTCAAGTGATATCTCGCAAAAAGTGGAAATCAATTGAAAAAGGCTGTGCCAAAAATTCGTGAATACCTTAAAATTTAAGGCTTAAATAAAATTAGTCAAATTTTGTAGAAAATATTGTCACCTATAAAGAAATCAGAGGTGATAAACAACAAAGTCCTTATAATAATAATTTAATATTAATCCAACATATAATTTAATTATTTTTCTAATTACTCAACTAATATTGGCTGACTGGGACTTGGTGAAAGTAGGTAAGAAAATTTGTAGGTATTCTTAATGAGTTTTTGATTTATTGTTATGGTAAAATAATAAAAAAAATATTTTTATTTTCGATCACTGGTAAAAACGAAACTTATACATTAGTAAAATGTTCATGCTTAAATGAAAGATTCTAATTTTTTTATTATACTATTTTTGGATAATGATTATTTAATTTTTCTATAAACAGGAACTATGCTTGAAAGTTCTTCCTACTGTCGCTCACCTAATGGCTTTTAGTACTCTAAAAAATATTATAGTTCCACGCCTGAAGAAATTATGCCTCAGTACGTCAATTGTCGATGTAAGTTCCAACAGTTAACCGTTTTATTCGGATATTTATATAGGTTGCCAATTATAAAAGCAGAAAAAAAAATTATTATTATTTATTTTAAATTAAAATTATATAAATTTATTAGACAAACATTTTTAAAAGTAAAATTTAATTATTATAATATGAATATTATTTGAAAACTAAATTATTTCCTGTTAACTATTTTTTGTTAATAAAATTTCATTTATTTATAAGTTTTCTATCATCTCGCATATGCCACCATATTCAATTAAATAGCTTGTATAACAGTGATGTGGATAGCTACAGCATATTTTTAATGCTTTTCTGTTATGTTCTTATAACAGATCACATTATTTAAATTCAATTCAAGAAAGACTGACAACCAATTGATTGAAATCTCAATTAGATCTTCAATAATAAAAAATTAACTAATCTATAATGTCAGTAAACATTTTATTTTTTGGTCACCTTTAATATGTTTTCTTTGATATTTAATTTATACAGGAACTTTTCAATTATATACAGCAAACTACACTGAGATATATTCTCTATAATATAAATTGATATGGAAATCAACTTTGCATTATTATAAAATTATAAATCATTATTAAAATATTATAAATTCCTCATTAAAGTATTATTTATAAAAAAAATGACGGAGCAAGAAGAAAGAAAGACTCGAAGTGTGATAACGAAAGAAACTATCAACAAATTCATCGGTTTGGTTCAAAAGGAAACGAAAACATGGAAATAGCCAATAAATTAGAAATATCATTAAGTGCCGTTGGTAATTTACTTAGTCGATGGAGGAGTGGCGAGTTCGCTGGTATGAATAAGGTCGAAACAAGTGGCCAATAAAGAGCAAAATATAGGAAATCAAAATTGCAAACTCCCTAAGTTCCGACTGTAGCTTAACCTTCAAATCTTTGAAGAACAAATTTTATTAAAATTTACTTTCGATGTCATTTTCTAAAATTTCGAGAACTATTAAAAAGATGGAATATTCGAGGAAAAAAATTAGTTAAAGTGCCCGTTGAAAGATACTGCCCAAAAGTTATAAATAAAAAAGAGGTTTATTGTACGTTTAAATAATAGTTTTAATTTTTATAATAATGCAAAACCCTGTAATCAATATATTTTTAAAAATCACGCGTATTTCAGTAATTTGAAATGGCGGTTAAGTAATTTTTTTAAGTTGATTTTTAAGACTCGAATTATGATTTGATAAGGAAATGAGATATTTATTCAAGCTCTCAAATATTACTTTTCCCAAAGGTTTTTATGAATATTCAGGAAATGGCTTATTTTATTTTCGGAATTAATTAAAGTGAGTTACATTTGTTTTAAAGTAATAATTGACAAATTAATATCCATAAATATGTATTTTTTTTCAAAATTTTCGCGAAAAATTTCCAAATATGTACAAATTCCTATAATCGTTATTCAGCTGACTATCAAGAGTTTCCTTCAGAATATAAAGACATTGAACTGGATCCACCTGCCTTTGATATGGTCCTCCAAATGTTGAATTTGATTTATGAGTATTCGATTCGATTGAATAAATTGATTATAACTTTTTTATACGTTCCAGTTTTCCTAACCCTCAAAATTTATTAAAAATTTTCTTTTCCAAAACAAATCATTTTTTAAAATTATTAATAATCAGTAAAACAAGGTGATTTTTATTTTCAAAAAATTGAATTGTATCGCATTATTTTTAGGTTGATGCATAAATTCGTGCTGTTTTTTAGAACTAAATGGAAAACTAAAAATTTATTTATTAAAAATCACATTTTAATCAGTAAAGTATTTTCTATTCAGTTCTATCACCTTTCTCCATCTCTACATCTCTCCGTAATCCCGCACTCAGTAAAGCTCTTTTCAACTCTTTCAAGGAAAAAATGTATTACCACCTAAGTAATTTTGAAGTGATGGTGCAAAGTCGTAAGCGTATGGTGGATGGACCAAAACATTAAAACTGAGTTGCTATAACTTGTTTAGGGTTGTCAAAGACACGTGTTGCATTGAATTGTCTTGCTGGAGAAGAATACCTTTCTGTTGACTAATGCAATTTGTTTCGGTTCGATGGATAGCTTCAGTTCATTTTGTTGGGAGCAGTATTTATCTGAATTTATGGTGTCTTTTTCAGATTTTGCTTTTCTTATAATTTCACAAAATAGCTAAATGGCTCTGACGAATTATATTTATCGAATGTCTCTTATTAGATTTTAAGATCCGAGATTAGTTTGACCCTAATCAGTGGTCTCTTTCTAATTTTGCGAATATTCATATAGCAATGAAATCAATTTGTGATTTTCTCTCGTGAAATGGAACACAATCGTATGATACTTAGTACTAATTAATATTATATTTAATTAGTATTTATGAACATGAAAGTTTATTCGAAACAAATTTTGATCATTTTAACAAACTTATCAATATTTATGAACTAACAGTGTAGTGCAACTGTACAATTGCGCAACTTATATAACATTTATTTCTATTCGATTATATTTTTTCTCTTTTTACACTTTCTTATCATAGATAAAAGTTTTATGCCTGGTCTGTGTTGGTAAGTTAATGGAACATATGGATAAATGGTTTGTCCTAGATGACATCTTACCGATCTTGCCAGATATTAAATGTCGAGATCCAGCTGTGCTCATGAGTATTTTAGGTGAATAGAATAGAAATTTGGTAATGGATAGAAATTTAACAATACTTAATTAAGGAATTTATCAAATAGCTTTTGAACACAAGAAATTGGGAATCACAAAAGAGGTTATTGCTACAACGGCTTTACCATTCCTGTTACCCTTGGCCATTGATAACAACTTGAATCTTAGTCAATATAGCGCATTTATGAATTTGATACAACAAATGATTGCTAAATTAGATTGTGAGCATCGTTCAAAGTTAGAGCAAGTAAATGGTCTTCAACAAGAATATAAGTAATTTTAATTAATTTATATTTATTGGTAATAATAATAAGATATTAAAGTTTCATTCAGTCAATTATAAATTGAAAGTCAGGCAACTTGAACTTGAGCACATATTTTTTTGAATAAATAAGAAATCGGATTTTGAGTTTATTAAATCTTAACTGAAATCTTCACGGCAAATGGTGGCATTGTTGTTTTTGATGAAGTTGAGACTTATACAATTGAACACATCCAGTTCAATGACTTAGGCCGTGCTTGATAAGGAATTATTAATAATGAAAGGCAAGGATAGTCTTAAAGAGATTCAAAATTGAATTGTATAATTTAAGGATTAAATTGCTTTGTCCATAGTGAATATGAGAAAGAAAAAGTGCGGTAAAGGTTGTCTAAGTTATCTGAAAGCGTGGCAGTTATTAAATTCGGTTGTAGCGGTGAAAAGCTGAAGTCCAGATTAACTACTAGCAATTTTGATAGTGAATTTAGGAACATGATCTGATGATTGACTTAAACAAGATTCACTGCAAGACCCGTGAGACTTATAGTTCACTATTGTTTATATAACACTTTATCAAGGGGACAACTGAGGTTTTATTGGCGGCTTCTCCGTTACGATCAAATTATCAAGATATCTGACGCGCAATTGATCACTTTTTAATTATTAGTTAATTCCCTAGACTGACCTCAATATCTTGTTCTTAAAACAAACAACAAATTTCAGGAATGTAATAATTCATTAGCTCTTTTATTTATTGAAAAATCTACTGATTCACGACTCGGATTAGACCTATGATTCTTGGCAAATGTCTGAAGTCTTAAATACTGTTTAATTTACAGAAAATTAAGCTTAATACGCCATTGGCCAGTGGAATTAAAATTTTAATATATAAATCGACTGTGCTCTACAAAATGGCATATTCAAATTTTCATGAAAAAATTTACACCTCAGGGATGTTCCTGGTTAGTTTTAAACTTCGTATTAAAAATTGACAGTATTTCGTAACATTATGATTATTATGATTACTATTTTTTAAATTATTGTTTAAAAATTATTATTTTTTACTTCTGATATCCTGATTGATATATTTTGGACAATGACCTTTTTCTAATGGTAATAATAATAATAATTAAAAGATTTTGTTTGTCTGTGTATTCTGTTTGTAAGTAATTGATCATAGTAATATAAGAATTCATTACTTATGTTTATAAGTAATATAAAAGATTTTAATTTTATAAATTTGCGTTGAATGAATAAAAAAAATTATTATAAGTTTTTGTATTTGATGGTGGACTCTATACTAATAATGAAGCGTTTAATATACTTTCTACGCTTTGAATTTATAGTTTTGTTGCTGTAACAGTCGCTTGTGGTAATTTAAGATTTAAAATAAAGATTTTGTATATAATTAGTTAAATAAAAATGATACTGATTTAATACTAAGAAAGCGTCTTATAGTATATATCGATAACTTTCCAGTCATTATCAGGTAGAATAGAAAAACAATTTATGCATATTTTATTATTTTTAAATTGTATAAAATATCATTTTATGCACTTTTAATTTTTTTAATTTTAAAATAAAATTTCAAAATTATTTAAATTAATAATTTAATATATTTAAAAACTACAACAATTTACATGCCCACAATTTATCACCCAAACTATTTAAAACCATTCAAAACACATACTAGCAGCATTTTACATATAAATTTTCCGATCCAATGACCTTATAGTCATTTTAAATTTTTATTGATCTTTTCAGTCTACAATTTTCAAGAACTCGAGTACAGAGATGACATGGATTCTCTCTAATGTATATTATGTCCATCACATGTAAATTGATAAACGAGATCCGAACACCCGAATCATAAACGATCTTATAATCTAAATTTTCCTTTTATAATCTGTAATAAAATAACCAGTAATAAAATTGAAAAGTTGGAAAAATAATCTATTTAATAAATTAAAAGAAAGCACCAATAAAAAACTCTTCGTACTATATATTTTGACAGTTTGATGATCATCTTCAGGCACAAATAACTAACAAAAAATATTATGAATTAACTTATAATTTAGACAAATTATTTTTTTATAATAATTTAATTTTCTAATAAATAAACACTTTAAAAATATTTAAATATTTTTAACTAATTTTTTTCAAATTTTTGTTATAAATATTATAATTTTTTTATCTATATTATTATTATAAAATAATAATGTAATATTTTATAAATTAAATTATTTTAATAATATTAAAATTTAAAATTTTTTTAAAACAATACACAAACATGATGTAACATATTCGAGCTATTTTTGTTTTTCACCTCTGATTTCTTTATAAGTGACATAATATTTTCTACACAAATTGACTATAAATCAGATTTATTTAAGGTATTTAAAAACAGTCGTAGTCATTAATCTTTGTACATTAATCTTTGGATCCAAGGACCTTATCAGTAATTATTGAGAAGAAGCTTAAAAATGAAAAGGTAGGTAAATTTTTTCATCCAATAGGATCGCATTCAGCAAAACTATATGGGCTTCCAAAAATCCATAAAGATGGTGTACCTATCAGACCAGTTTTGTCGATGGTTGGTACTGTCCAGTATAAAATAAGATTTTAATATAAGATTTTAAATGGATTATTAAATCCGTTAATGTGATCAGAGTTCGAATGTAAGGAAAGCTTTGAGTTTGTGTCTTGGGTTTCACATATACAGAAACGAAGTATGAATGATGTTATGATTTCATTTGATGTTTGCAGTTTGTTTACAAATGTACCATTGGTTGGTACAATTGACTTATGCTGTGCGTTGTGGGATGAAAATGATTCTGAATATCACATTTTGAATGGAAGGGTATTTCGTTAACTTCTTGAATTCGCTACTTCAAATGTCAATTTTCTTTTCAATAATGAATGGTATCAACAAATAGATGGAGTCGTTATGGGTTCCCCTTTAGCACCATCGATGGCATCAATATTTTTGGCTAGTTTGGAAAAGAAAATTGCTTCCTTTGAGAAACCCGTTGTTTATTAAAGGTATGCGAATAATATTTTTCTTGTATTTGAAAATCAGAAACATGTAGAGCCGTTTTTGCATTTTATGAGCAGTTTACATAAGTATTTGCATTGTATTCACATATGAAAAGGAGAGAAAGTCATCGATTGTGTTTTTGTATTTGTTAATTCAGAGCAAAGATAAACGTGAGACGGTGATTTATAGATAACCAACTGATATTGGTCTTTATACTTCTCTATACTTTTGTGAATTTAAGTATAAGAGAAATATGGTGAAGGGATTGATTTATCGTTCATAGTCTTTATCTTCTACTTTTGCTAATTCAGTAAAATGTGTTAATAAATTTGTTTTTGATAAAGAATGGGTATTCCAAATCATTTTTATTGTTGATGATAAAAGAGACTTTTGACAAATGAGTTTGAATTGAGTGTTGATCTAAATAATAGTAGAAATGAATATAATAAAATTGAGCCTAAATTTGTGTTAGTATTGCCGTACTCTGAAGGTTTTAGAAATTATAAAAGGAAGCTAAGTAAACAGATAGGAAATTTCGAGTATAAGATCGTCTCTAATTCGTGTAAGGTACGCAATATGTTTATTAATAAATCAAAAACTCCGGTTGGATTGTGTTCTGATCTCGTTTATCGATTTACATGTAATGCGTGTAATGCCATATACATTGGAGAGACTTTCCGCTATCTCTGTACTCGTGTTCTTGCGTATTTTCGACTGAAGGGTTTGACCAATATTAGTGAACACAATAGAGGCTGTAAAAGTGAAATAGGAATGTCTGATTTTAGAATTTTGTTGAAAAGTTTTAATAATTATTGGGAACGCGTGATATGTGAAGCATTGCTGATAAAGTCAATGGATCCAAAGATTAATGTATAAAGTGCTATGACTACGAATCTTTTGAATGTTTTTAAATAGTTTGAGTATGTTAAATCATGTTTGTGTATTGTTTTAAAAAAATTTTTTAATATTATTAAAATAATTTAATTTAATTCATAAAATATTACATTATTATTTTAAAATTATAATATAGATGAAAAAATTATAATATTTATATAAATAACATTTTAAAATTCGTTAAAAGTATTTAAATATATATTTTTAAGTGTTTATTTATTAGGAAATTAATTTAATATAAAAAAATAATTTGTTTAAATTTTAAGTTAATTCATAATATTTTTAGTTGGTTTTTTGTGCCTGAAGATCACAGTTAAACTGTCGAAATAAATCGTACGAAGAGTTTTTTATTGGCGTTTTGTTTAAATTAAATTGTTCCCGAATTTATTTAATTATTTAATAAATTAATGTTTTTCTATCCTATCTGATTATGATAAGAAACCTATGTAAATATGTCGTATTAACTTGCCTAAGGCAGTAGGTCATGAACTAGTAAATAATAATATACAAATAAATTACTCAGTAATTCTTTAGATCAATGCCAATGGGAATAAGTGAAAATAATCTCACAAATGACAACAAAAGTTCTCAATCAACTTTAGTAATTAAATACTTTATCTTTAATATTTCAGATATTCATTTTTCTATAGTTAGATGAAGTCGGCGATGTGTTTGGTTTTAAAAGTGCCTCTCACTCTACAATGCCGCAGACATTGATACAATACAATTCAAATTTAGGCCACCAAAATCTATCAACTGCGTCGAATTTGTCACTTGATGATAAAAAACGCCTGGCTGATCAACAGGAACAGTTATCCCTGTTCAAAAGTCAACAGAAGAATCAGATGATGATAAATCCTAAACCAGCACAACCCATTAAAAAAACAATCGTTCCTAAAGATCTAACCAGCACTTTGATTGACAGGAATTTAGCCTTAGTTGGTCAGAACAAGCCGAATTCTTCACCAAATCAATCGTTTTCCAACGGTTTCAATCCATCATCGTTCGATTCATTCCCCAAGACAAACATTGCTGGAAAACCCTCCATGGATACCTCGGCATTTGATGGAATTTGCAATCTCGGCACTAAAACTCAATTAAAACTGAATCAATTGACACAACCTTCCTTTCCGACGAGCAATATTTACCCGGGCTCCCAGATCCCGTTCCGCAGTCCTATGGCACCGTTGGCATTTTCACAACACTCTACAAACCCGGCAAGTGTGGCTAAATTATCCTCGAATGATATCGATGATTTGCTGAAATAATTCCCATTTCATATTAGGGATTCGGTGATTTCTTAAATGCATAATCAATTAATTCATTCCTTTCTAAATACATTCCTTGTTTATTGATTGTTTTATAATTAATAATTATTATTTTTAATTAGTATTGATCTGTGATAAATTAAAAGTGCTCAAAGATTGATTAAATCAATGGTTTTCAACCGGTTTCAAAGATTATAATCGTCCATCATGCGTCTTGTTGTTTTTTAAACGATTAATCTCCACAAACAGTATCTAACTGACTAACAATAACTACTAAGTCTAAAATTCAAGTCCATAATAATCAATAATGAGTATTATAATTATAAATTATGTTGTTTTTGATTTGACTTGCTGGTGGTTCGCAGACATTAAAATTTCTTACCTGGTGGTACAATGAAAATAAAGGTTGAAAACCGCTGGATTAAATGACAATGTCGTGTTGTACACGGCAAAATGATTATTGGTAAGTGAAAGTGCAAAAATTAATTATTAGAATTGAGATTTGAATAATTGAATTGGAAGGGGGGAATTATATGCAGAAATTGGATCCAAACCTGCATGCAAATTAATAATTCCTTGAAAGTATTGTTGATATACTATTTTCGTTTGTCTCGAATTGTAATACGAAGACTATAATGAAAACTTTTCCACGTACTGTGTAAATTGATCGAATGCATTTGAGACTACTTCAAATCTTCCATCAGAAAACCAATTTTGGTATTTTGAAATTGTTAGAGTTGATGTAAAATGAAGGAAATAAAAGAAGGACACTGAATATCGAAAATGAATAAAAACATTAAAAATAAATAAAGTACACAAAATTAATTAAATTTAATGGTGATTTAGCAAAATGGGTATAGTTAAACGCCATATCAAGAGCAAAATCAAATATAGTAATAAAAATTTTGTAAGAGGTCACTGGGAAAAGTTAAAAGCAAAACTAAACTAATTAAAATAAAGTGATTCTATAATGGATAACCCGTGCTAAAGGAAAATCCGAGACGTGTTGAAACCTGAGCTTCACGGAAAGCCCGGGAATTAAATGAAATAATTGGTTTGATTTAGAGCTAATCGAGCAAATTTGGTGTATAAAAAATAATTATTCCGGATCTGATAGCTCAATGTTTATGGTAAGAAAAAAAGACTACTGCTCCGCTAAAGTTTATAACTTTATTTAATAATATCTTTTATCCAAAACCACGTCCATTTCAAAGACATACCCAGTTCTTGTTGAAAAATGTATCTATATTTAGAATCCACACTTCATTTGTTTAGTCTAAATGTACTGTTTGTTCATATACTAATCACTGGTTAGGCTTTGACTGGTACTGATGAACTTCTGAAATCATTCATTTATGGGTATTCATCAGCATCTTTACTGAAATGAATTGCTTCAAATAAATCAAATGTCATGCAATTTGAAATGATTGAATCATTTTACTCGGAGTTTAATGACCAAACCTCACATCTCTGACAGCTTATAAAGACCTACAAGAGTAGACACGCCGATAAATACCTTTATTTCGTCATTAGAATATCCCCTCTTTGCTGATTATAGAGCGTTGAATGAGAAACTATTGGGTCTATCAACAAACTTTTCTAGTTGAAATCTGTCTAAAAATTTTCAAAGCATATCAGTACAGTTTACTATATTAGTGCTAATGATGTCAGGTTCAAAAACCTTCATTATTTGAGGAAGATGTGGTCCATAGTCAAAATACTAAAATTTTTCATGTTTATTATTGCATTGAACTTCTATATTTTCATAATGAATGTCATCTTATAGTTCAGCCATAACACTAAATGTAATAAAAACTTTTTCAGCACCTTCTTCAAAGTCCTTCAAAAATAAAATCAGCATCCTCAACCCTAACTTCATTCAACTGCTCTTCCTAATGGTCTAATAAATGTTTTTTCCTGTTGAGATTGATTATTCCTGAAAAGAGAAATTATAAAAAATTCTGTTAAGTTATCTGTTCATGATAAATAATATTCATAATAAAAAATATTGTGAAAAAACATTTTTACAAATTCTTATCCATGTTTATAGTCAATTTAAACAACAATAATTAAGATTTTACTAGAATCTATTATTTTATGCATGAAGACAAACAGAAAAAATAGTTCAGACTATGAGGTAAAAATTTGGACCACCATACCTCAAAGGGTTAAATAAAATTGATCGTTGCTTTGAATTGGTGACTACAGAATTCTTGTGACCTTTTTAACAGTGATTATCTGTATATTTTTGTTAAAATTATAATATTTGTATAAAAAAATAATCATAAATTTTACATTTAAATAAAAATTAATTTGAATAATTATTATTATTGTTTTTCATTGAATTATTATTTTTTGATGAGGCATAATAACAAGCGAATATAAATAATTTATTATTAGATTATTCTTGAACACAACTATATTTAATTCATTTTTATTTATATTAGCGTTAGAAAGCTATTGTTAAGATCTATCCCCAATCTTTTCTATGTTAATAAAAGCTTTTAGCAAAATTTATTCCCCTGGAAAACATGTCTACTAACAATATGTAAAATGTTTTATTCAATCAAAAAAAAATGTTTGGATAAAAAATGTTGTTGAATTTATTAAAAAAAATTATCATTGAATGCACAAATTTGTAGCTATCTTGTCAAGGAAATGTTTACCAATGACATTTTTGTTTCGTTAAACAAAACTATATTGATAAAAAAGATGTAAGATAATTTTTTGTAAAAAAATGCCAACCTGTATTTCACCGGAAACGGATGCGAGCAATCACAAATCAGAAAATTAATTCCACTATTTTACAAGCATTTATAATCAACCTTTTTTAGAGCAATTTTTATTTGGAATTCAAATAGTCTGGTCTGATTTAATTTTTCAAAAAAAATCAAAAATGAACAGGATTGAATGTTGAAGTTTTTAATGTTCTTATTTTAAAGTTTAAATTAAAAATTCACTGGTTTTATAAATATGTTCAACCATACTTACTCAGGTTGTTGTTGACCTATATTGGTTAATGTCAGTTTATTAGGTGTTGCGCAATCAAATAGTTAATTTCTCAACTACTAGTATCCCAAGTTATATATATATATATATATGCATACGGAAAATATGTATTTTTCATGTATTTGTGCATTTTTACTTTATTTACTCTTTTAAACAGTTTTTAACAAAACCAATTTCTCCTTCTTCCATTTGTCTAAATTCAAATTCTATTATTAATTCATTGTCCAATTTACTTTTATCAATTTTCTGCCTTTTCTTTTGATCTCAATATTATTTCTTCCAATTCAGTTCAACAGATTCTTATTCTACATATTTCTCTTTATTTTTCATTTTTAATTATTTTAGATATTTTATATTATAATTTAAAACAAAAGTAAGTTTCCCAAAACCCGTAGCAATCTTGTATTCATCATATTGCATTGTAAAAAAATTATTTATTTTTTATTAAATATTTGCTAATTTTTTGACAATATAAGCATAAAAAAAATCTAAAAAAGAAATAGAAAAATTGAACAATATTTATTAACATATCGGCTTGCGTGTTTTCTATATATATTCGTTCAGATTGCGATGAAAAATTGATATTAAATCTCAGTGATAGTCTTGAAAATATTTCCTTCGTAAACAGGAGAAATTTATTTTGTATATTTGGATGTCTTGAAATGTTTATTTATTAACAATAAATTATAAAAATCATTTCAAAATTTTTAAGAAAATTGAAATTTATAGTTTTTAAAGACTAGCATTAATTTTTAACTTTATGAAAATTGATTTTATTTTTATTTCTTTTATAAAATTTGGAATTTTATTAATTGATGTCATATTTTTGACTGAAACATCTATTATAAAAAATTAACTAAACTCATAAAATATCCTATCACAAATCTCCACGTATAAATATTATTAAATAAATAAATTTTGAAAAATATTTTTTCAAAAAATCTTATTAATAATTAAATCAAATACTTTTATAACCAATATTTGTCAACAAACAATTAGGATGCGAACCATCAACAAAACTTTGATTTCAGAGCTTTACTTTAATATTCATTTTAAACATTGTTTATATGGATTCACGAATAAATATAACTATTTATACTTTGTTGACAATAATTATAATTTTATCAGATGAAATTATGGTCTCAATATGCCATGAGATGTTGTGAGTAAAATGAAAACAATTTATTAGAAACATGGAATTCCAGAAGTTATAACTTTGATGTAAAATTGACATGAATTATTCATTATTGTTTGTTTGTTGCAATTGAAATAATTTATTCATGCACCAATTGCATTACAAATAATAAATATTAGTGTATTTTTTATTAAAACATAATAATAATAATAATAATAATAATAATAATAATAATAATAATAATAATAATAATAATAATAATAATAATAATAATAATAATAATAATAATAATAATAATAATAATAATAATAATAATAATAATAATAATAATAATAATAATAATAATAATACATTATTATTAATATCGTTATCATTATTCAACTTAAATATTTATAATGTTATTAGTTAAACATTTTATTTGCAAAATTTTCTAATAATTGTAATTATTTGTTTTAGTCGATAAAATCAATAAAAATAAATAAATCACTATTTAATTTTAAAATTATAAATAAAGTGATTGTGGTCTTATTTCTAATGATTTAATTTTTTTTTTATTTCCTCTGAAATGTAACGATTTTTTAATCAATTATTATAATTAAAAATTTTATATATTGGAATACTTGCTTTTAAGGTAATTTAACAGAAAATAAAAATTTCTAACTTTTTCTGAAAATGACTTTGGAAAAGGATAGTAAAAAAATTTTTAAGAAATTTAAAAATGCCAAAAGCCATTGAATGATGAGAACCATGTACATGGTCCGCCCAAAATTTGGACTTTTTTGAATGAATTATTTTGTCATCATTTATTAGAGAATTGTTGAGGATACCTAAATAATAGAGTAAAATAATTAATAAACATGTAAAATGATTGGGGGAAACAATGAGAAGTGAGTAAGTTGTGGTTCTGGAGCCTCATAAAAAGAGAATGAAAAATAAATGTTGAACAACGAGAAAGAAATAAGAGAAAATCAATAAAAACAGACAATTAAATCAAAGAAGGTCATTTATAATTAACAAGTGCAAATTTTGGAAAACAAAAACAAAAACAAAATTCGCACATCATCTCGAAAGCTCTTTCAAGGTAAAATCTGGGAAAGGGCATCTCCAAAAAATGATTTATCTGGACAGTTGACATCGATCATGGTGGCCCAAAATGAATTAGCGGTAAGAGATTCTATTCGACAGCAGTAAGTGTTATTGAATGATGGAGTATAAAAAGGAAGCACAATTGAAATCAACAACACAAAAAATAAGACAATTGCAGAAGACAAAGAAAGACAAAAAAGAAATTAAAGAGAAATTTGAAACAGAAATTAAGCAAGGTCAAAGCAAAGCAACTAAATCAGAGCTACCGATCTCAGAAACCCACCGCAGTTGTCAAGTGATTGTAAAGCCAATTGATCCGAAAAGTCCTATTCTTCCCGAAGGGTCGCAATAAGCACTGAGTGTGATTGATTGATAATTCGTTGTGTCATTTTAAAGTGGAGATAAAGTGTATTAATCAATAAAGTTTATATAGTTTGGAGTTCGTTACTGTTGTTTAAAAGCACGCTTGGAATCAGATCAACGATAGTTCCTATTTAAATTCACCGACAAAAAACCACAACAATATTATCAGGGCCGGCCCTAGACTTTTTGCTGCTATAGGCAAGATTTTTTATGGTCGCCCCTAACAAGAGTAGAATTAAGTAAAATAAACAAAAGTTTTAATTAGAAAATCAAATCGTCTCTGTGTGCGGTACAAGTACCAAATCAATGTACATTTACATCCATGTGACTGGAACATTCATAAATACTACAGTTATCCAGTATAGTTTATCAATTAGCTATATCGTACTGTGAGCGTTTAAGCAAATCTCTTTTTTCCCGTTTACACCAAATAAGCGCAAACAAGTCTCCTCTAGTCCTCTTTGATGTTCCGAGATTATTCTTTTTATTATTTTTTCACATGATATATTTTTTTAAATTCGAATATTGTTTTACAATTTTTACATGCAAGTATTAAAATTACGAGGAACGCATTCGGCCGCCTCAGAAAACGGCCGCTACAGGCGGCCGCCTGCTCTGCCTGTACGTAAAGCCGGTCCTGTATATTATTGATTTTTGCCTTTTATTTTAGTGTGAAATGGAAGTGAAATTTGTGAATAAACTGGAGTATCAAAGTGCCATTCTGTTTAGAAAACTGTACGAAATTATTGAAAATTTGAAACGAGACTATTGAGATAAATGTCCCTCAAAGTCAACAATTAAATTTTGTATTGCAGAATTTAAGAGATGACGTCAACGTATGAAGGATGAAAAAAAGAAGAAAGTCACACGTCTTCAACAAATGAGAAAAATAGAGAAATATTTGAGAAAAATGCTTCAAGATTATCAAGTAATGACCAGGCAGCTAACGGATACCTTACAAGTCTCCAAAGGCTCAGTGCAACAATTTTTACAAGACCTAAATTTCTATAAATTCGTTTCACGCTTAGTCCAAATGTTACTTACTCTAGAAATATGTGTAAATTAATGGAGACCATGTTCTTATAAACTCTATATTTATCAAATGTATGGAACTAGATTTTTACAGATTCTTATCACCGCTAACGAGAGACCTTTAAGTCTTCTAAATCAAAACGTGAATCGTTTGAATGTTGGATACCTGAAGATGTCAAAGTTTGGAAGTTCAATTCAGAAACTATTCATCCACTTGAATTCATGCTGGCCCTGTTTTGGCGCTACAATGGTGTGCTTGTGATAGACCTTGTTGAAAAGGGAAAACAGTCAAAGGGAAATACAATGACCAGCTCATCTAGAAATCTTCGAGGGATTTTTCAATGGTTTCATCATGGGTAACAATAATAATAATAATGATCCTCAGTTTCCTTGTTAGTATTATTATTGCTGCGACGATGACTATCGTGGTTATAGTGATTAATAATACTATATTATTATTATTATTATTATTATTATTATTATTATTATTATTATTATTATTATTATTATTATTATTATTATTATTATTATTATTATTATTATTATTATTATTATTATTATTATTATTATTATTATTATTATTATTATTATTATTATTATTATTATTATTATTATTATATAGGGACTAATATAGTGAGCATCAACGACCAGCACAACGACCAAAGGTTGATGGGTTTTAGCATTGTGGTAGAGACCTTCCTAAAAAGCATATAATAGAAGCATATAATAAATTACAGTCAAACTCATACCCCGCCCCACCTTGTGCAATGTAAAATTTCATGGGAGAACTTTTCTTTTACGAATTTTTAATAATGACTAATTTAATGATATACATAGGTACTACAAAAATCATGTTATCATTTCAGTGAACCAAACCACACAACTGTCAGAAAAGTTCCTAAGAAACGTGACAAGATACCACGAGCAAGCAATGGTACAGAACCAACGAGCAGAGGCATTAGTAGGTCGATGCCGACGCATGGAACAAACATGGATAAGACCGGAGGAGGTAAATAAGTTGAGGGCGGAGATGAACGAATTTCGGGTTAAATTAGCCCAAAAGGAAGTGTTTCTCAATCAGCCAGATCAAAAGATGTGCGAGCAAGACCGCGAAATTACCCAATTAAAACTGAAGGACGAGATCTGATCTGGACTCGTGAGGTGTGGCAGCAAGTTGTCCACCGAACAAGAAGATATCCTGATTCGAAACGTGTTGGGAAAGGACATTGAATTGGCCATCACTACGCCTGAAAGTGTACCCAAATCTGAATCGAAGCCAAAACGAAATCGTAATAAAAGCTAGGCCTGGTAAGCGTGAACGGGAACGCCAAAACAAGATAAAAGCCGCGTGAATGGTGTGGCATATTCTCAAATCAAACGGAATTTGAGACACATTAAACTGTATCAGTGACAAAAATCTGTGATTATGTTTTTGTAATTATTTATCACTCCGGTATTGTTATAATACTAACTTTGTTACGATCTTGTTTTTTATTAAACTTAAAATTGACTAAAACAATTAGTTGTTCAAGAGAAGGGACAGGTGAAAATAGAGCACTAAGTCTTCTACCACAGCTCATGAACCCAAAAAGAACGTTAGGACATCGGCAGTATTTGTAGAGAGACTCACCCTTTGCTAACATTCCACCCACTAGCACACATTACCAACGTCATTTTTAGACGGGTGTCTAGTGGTTGCATCTTGTGTGGGCACTGGTTAGGGATTCGATAACCCTTAGACCCATCATTAAATTTTATCTATCCTATCAGCGCACAGCAATTGTGAGCTTTTTCAAAAATTAATTGATTTTGGCATAACATCTTAGTATTTTTATTTTATCTATGTAGAAACACTAAATTAGAACAAAACATATATTGTGAAAACATTAGATAAGACGATTTTAAGAATTGATAATTGTAGAATTTTACAGGCACTACAATCTACTTATTATATTTAAATGTTAATCTAAATCTCATTAGTAGTGTTAGTCTTGGATATTGAATCTGTGATATTTTCATATATTTTAGCAGTGGACCTAACTTCCTCTAATTAAATACTGTATATTGCAATATAATTTTGTTGACTCAATCATCGAGTACTTTATTGTCTTAAAATGACATTATATTTTTTAATAAATATAATGTCAGTTGAAAATGAAATCAGTGGTGAAAATTAAAAAAAGTTCTTATAATACTTTACTATCATTTATATATAGAAAAATATTTCCATCACTCATTCATGAATTAAATATAGTTTTACCAAGATTCCAGATTTTCATCTCAATTGTTTTGTAATTACAGGTTAAATTATTTTGTTTTAAATTATCTTTTATTACTCATAAAATATTACATTACTACTATAAAACATAAAGTATAGTTTTTGTTCACCTGCCTGTCTTTCTGTGTATCTGAGTTTGTCTTTGTGGGTTTGTCTGTCTGTCAACTTCTGCATTTGAAATTTTAATCAATAAATGTCCATGCTTGGACTTGAAATGCTTGAAGTGTTGTTAACCTCTCATTTGTATTGAGCTAATAATTCTTTCTAACCAGAAAAGAAATTTAATGAGGATTTCATTTATAACAACACCCAGAAAGAAATTTGGGTTCCGGCCTTGATTATAGGTGCAATTAACATTTGAAGTACCTTTTAGCAACTCATATATAAATATTAATTAAATATAAATGTTTTTTTATCGCTGTCAATAATTTCTGGAGTTCTGCAATTCATATGTATAAGCAGGCCCGGCTCGTAGCGTGTTCGAAGTATGCAATGTACACAGGCGCCGCAGTCGCAAAAAAGTAAAGGCGCCTACAAGACAATATAAAATTTTAATTTTAACAAAAAGTATTGAAAAATAAAATTTTTTAAGTTTTTATTTTTCAAATGAAAAAGCGCCTCCAAGACAATTAATTTGTAACGATTTTTTTTGTATTTATACCTATTTTCAGGCATTGAAATTTGCTTTCGGTTCATTGGTTTTTAAGTTATTTGAACCATTCTAATTTAGTAAAATATTTTAACTTAAGTGCTTTGTACCAAAGAGCATATAACAAGTGAGATAAAATCTCATATAAGAAATTGAATTTGAATTTATTTTTATGAAAAACTGATTCCCACAAAATATTATTTTCACAGCATATACCAATTTATTCGAGGATTAAATAAGAAAAAAACTTTAATGTAAATATTTTTTACGAGTGCATTCTTGTAATAGTAATTCTTGGTATATGCTCTTTGTTTGAGTTTTGTTCTTAGCGCCACATAAAAATATTCGCAGTTAATTTTCATTTTCAAATTTTTGAAGGAAATTTGCATTTTATAGGTAAGTGATTTTGAATTATAATAGAAAAAAAATAGAATTTAATTATTAAAAATTATTTGCAGTAACATGGATCGAAAACGGAAATTGTCTGGTTGGCAGAACAAACAAAATAGAGAAAATAGGCTGAAAGAGCAATTTAAACATCAAAAAACGCTGAATAGCTTCTACAAGTTAGGCAAAATGAAGACGATTCTGATAAGATAGTTGAAGAATTGGATACACACAAGCGTGAGTACGATAAATATATTGTAACTGGTGATAGGTCTGTATTTGAAACTGACGAAACTAACGTTAATGTTGAATTAAATGCTAGTACTAGTATAGCTAATCAAGATGAATATTTAAATAGAGATGGTAGAAACAAGTGCTGAGAATCTATCTAACTATGATGATTTTTGTAACATAGCGGATTGGCCAGAAAATTTACAGAATTTGCAAATACAAAATATAGTTTCCAAAGGTCCAATACAAGCTTACATTAACCAGTACCCAAAAGACAGTATTGGACGATCATTTAACACAATACATATTCATCGAAAAACTGCAAATGGTGAATCATTTGATTGAATCTGGCTTGTATATTCATCAAAAGTAGATCGGGTGTTCTGTTTTTGTTGCAAAATATTTAGTAATGATGAATTTTCCTCATAACAATAATTTTAAAAAGACATGAACAAAGTACTGAGCATTTTCATTGCTATGGAAAATTGATTGAGCTTAAAAAGCGGATTTCTTCTGATCAAGCCGTTGATTGACTAGCTAATAAATTATACTTGAGTGAATTAGGACATTGGGAGGAAAAGCTCAAGCGAATAACGTCAATTATTTTAATGATGGCCTCAGAAAATATTGCATTTAGAGGATCTTCAAACAGACTATTCACCGAAAATAATGGTAAATTTTTTAAACTTGTTGAGTTGTTTTCAAGATTAATCCGGTGTTATAGAAACATGTTAAACGAGCCGCAAAAAATCCACAAAAGACTCATTACTTGGGAAAATATATCCAGCAAGAAATTATTTTATTACTCGCCAAAACTACAAAGGATAATATTTTGGAAATGGTCAAAAATGCAATGTATTTTCCGTTATTGTAGACTGTACACCTGATGCCAGCCATAAAGAACAGATGTCAATTGTTCTGCGTTACGTCCACATCACAAAATCAACCGAAGGTAATAATGCTAGTGTGGAAATTAAAGAAAGTTTTTTGGAATTTGCTAACATTTTGGATACAACCGAAGCAAAGGTGACCGAAGAAATATTAAATTTTTTGATGCAAAATAGCTTATCTATTATGAATCTTCGTGGTCAGGGCTACAATAATGGAGCTAATATGTGTGGAATAAAAAACCCTGTTCAGTCTCATATTGCAAATATCAATCTAAGGGCCTTCTTTGTTGCATGGCCTGCCACTCCTTAAATTTAGTCGATGTTGATGCAGTAAAAGGAGCAATTCAAATTATTAATTTTTTTTCAACCATCCAAACAATTTACAATTTTGTTTTAAGATCGCCAAAGCGTTGGTATATTTTCATATCCATGTGTTGTAAATTGACAGTGAAATCATTAAGTGATACACGATATGAAAGCCATATTAATGCTGTTAGTGCTTTGAAGACCGGATTGAAAGGCGTTTATTCAGCGTTAAAAGAAGTCGTAGAATTGGAAAAGGATGCACTTGCACGCATAATAGCTGAGTCAATCGCATTAAAATTAGACAATTTTGAATTTATTTGTGGTCTAATAATCTGGCAGGATGTTCTAACAGAAATAAATTGTACGAGTAAATTGTTACAATCGCAGAGCATGGATGTGAAATCAGCAGCTAGTGTGTTGGAACAAACAACTAAATTTTTGATTTCTCGTAATTCCGAAGTTTCTTTCGAGAAATATATTTCACAAGCTAAAGTATGCGCAATATATGCAGACTTGTCTGATGATTTTAGGTATGAGGTAGAAAATCGGATCCGAAAAAGAATTCTTTTTTTGGAGAGGAGACAGAAGTACCCGAGTCCAATAATCCTAAAGTCAAATTCAAAAAGAAATTTTTTGATTTACTATTTACAATAGCAATTGCTTCAATGAAAGAACGTTTTGAATCGTTTTCAAGTGTTATGAAACCCTTTGGACTTTTGTATGATATTAAAAAGTGTGATGAAATGGAGAACAATGAACTCTTTGACAAATGTGAATTATTAGAAACAGCATTAACTTATAAAGAAAGCAAAGATCTTGAATAAAACGAACTACAAATTGAGCTGAAATTGTTGTCTCGAAAAATTGAAGATGATACAAACCCAGAGAACATTTTGAAATGGATTTATAGCATAACGTCGAAGAACTCTTTCCAAATGCACTGATTGCATTAAGAGTGCTGTTAACTTTACAAGTTTCAGTTGCTAAAGGTGAAAGAACTTTTTCTAAATTAAAAATGATTAAAAATTACAAGCGATCAACTATGGGGCAAGAAAAATTGAATGGTTTGGCAATAATCTCCATAGAATCTGAAACTGCCAAATCTATTAATCTTGATGTGTTGCGTAAAGATTTCGCTAAAATCAAAGCCAGGCGAATCGCTTTTAGTAAGTAATCATGTTTTATTTAATGATTTTTTTAATATTCAGTTATGTTATTCTAATGAATTTTGTTTCGTTTTTGTTTTGTTATTATTTGGATTATTTAATTTTTGATTAATAAAGAACTAAGTTTTAATCAAAACTGTTGTTGATCAGTTTTTGTCATAAATGAATTTGATTTGCCTGAAAATTATAATCAAAATATTATAGCTTATAGATTACAAACCGAATAAATTGACAATTATAAATTATCAAACATCAAAAAATATTGACAATGGCTTCGCTTTACTTTTAAACGATAATAATATAAAACCATAGAAAATAGTGGCTGGTTTTTGTTTATAATATAACTTTTTAGTAACTTATTGAAAAAAAATGAAAGGCGCCAAATATTCCTAGCACACACAAAAAAACCACGAGCCGGGCCTGTGCATAAGTATATAGAGTGGGGAATAAACTATTCTGAAGTTTTGAGTGTGGTAAACGTATTCAGTCTGTGAAATAGAAGTCTATTTTATCGAATTAACCTTGATGATGAACTATGGGGAAAAATCTGTCAAAATCAAATAATAATCTGCAAGGCGATTCTAGGTTATCTAACGATGATAAAGTCCCTTGAAAATAAAGCATAAATGATTTATTATCTACCAGATGGCAGCTGGGATATTTACCGTTAAAAAAGATGAACTGGTCAAAATGAAATCAAACGAGCAGATAACTGAAATTAAAATTACATTCAATGTCTCTGAAATTCGATGAAAAAAAATATCAAAAATTTATTCTATCCAGCACAAATTTTTGGCTTCGCCTTTATGCAGTGCTGCCTATAAATTTGTTGTTGGATAGATTAAAATGTTGATATATTTTATCAGAATAAAATTATTTGAAACATAAGAAAATTAAGAAAACAAATCCAATGTAAAATAGTTTATTACAAAGTTATAGTTTTTACGCAGGAAGATCGAGCTGCCGATAGAAGGCCTGTGCTTTTATTTCATATTTAATATCGTCTGTCCTTTGTATTCGATCATTTCCGTATTTAAATAACAGGAGATAGCTCCACGTAATCGTTCTTTTGGTCGTGTATTGGTAGAGCGAGGTCTTCTGCTTGCGTCACCGTGTAATACGCATCGCTCAGCGCTTGTCTACATAGCGCTGTAAATCAAGCGGGGATTTTAATTGACTGCGTGCTTTGTCGGATTCTGGGGCAATATCCTACCAGGTTCACTGAATGACTCCTCAGACTTCGATTTTTCCACAAACGACATATTCTTCCAAGCAATATCTGTACATTATTCGTGTTTCACTACTTATTCACCCTTAAGTTTTAGAATATCGGTTGGACGATTGCTAGAAATTATATGGAGTGGAAAGGAGAACATCTTATGGTCTCAAGTTTCCCGATTCCTGTCAAATTGTCAAAAACTGTCATAAAATGATCGTGATTTGTTTTTATTGTAAATATTTTATCATTTTTTTTTCATTAATTGATTTTTTTTATGTAATCATGTTTTACTTTTAATGACTTGTTTTAAGATTTATGTTTTATTAATCAAAGGGAATGCACGAAAAAAATGCCAAAAATGATTCATATACCTTGTTCCAGTTCATTAACAACTTCTAAAATAGAACTTTGAATGGACATCTAACTGCAGATTTTATGCAGTTTATGTATTAGCAATTTTTAAAATGGCTGTTAAGTATATTTCTTAATAAAGTAAATTTCAAGGCTTGAATTGAAATCTCGTAAAATTATGAGATCATTATTTAAGCTCTTAAATAATACTTTTTATCAACATTTATTTTAAATTCTTTAAGTTTTTAGATATTTTTGTCTATTTACGTAAATTATTGCATTTATTTTTTGATTTAATGTAAGTCAGATAAATTTATAAGTAAAATTTATTAAAAGAAAATTCATTTACTACCAAAACATTTCTATATTTCAATAAATTATTTCTCTGTTCCTAGGAAATTCATTTTGGCTGCCATCACTTTTTCTTTTGACAGAAATCCAAATTTTTAATATTTATAAATTATTAATTTAATTGAGGCTTTAAAAAATTCACATTAATTTCCCAAATTTATAAAAATCTTCGCCATTTTCCATGGCATTGATGATTCGGATTTTGTCTACTTTTGAAATTCTATAAAAATATTATTTTTAAACTTAAGTTAACGGAAAACTTATGTTCCTTTCCTTTTTTTGAACTCCACATTTTAAGGTCCTAGTTCCAGTTAAATTACAAATGCTGTAAAACTGAATTTATTTTAACTTCAATTTAAATCTTCATCTCCGCAAAAATCTAGAGTTTCGATGGATATTTCTGAAATGCTGTGAAATTATTAAATTGATTGAATTTAATGAAAATTATTATGAAATTATTTCATAATTTTCTCGACAACTCAAAGTAAAGTTTGCTTCAAAAATATTCGCCGCCATTTTTTAAAAAAATAGTCTAAAAATGTTTAAAAATAGTGATATATATAATTGGGATTCATCTGAACATTTCTACATTTCGAAAGTTTGTACGCATTATTCACTTTGTATTATGTGTTAAAAGATTTTTCTTTAACTTCCTTCCTTTCTGTAATATAAGTGGGTATTCATTTGAACAAATTACATACTCACACTAGTAAGTATGTATGTCTCTATAATATAAAGTTATTGATTTTTTCATTTTATTATAGGAGTTGCTATTAAGTTGAAAATGCAAAATCAAATCTAATTATCATTATAATTTTACTTTCCAATCAGCAAACCAGCCCAATGAAGAAATTTGTTGATGAATCCAATAAAACTTAAAACAAGAACGCCCAACCAAAGAAAGTAAATGGCTTGAAGCATGTTCATATGTTCACAAAAATCAAATGTTTTTTTCGTGAAGGAAAAAGAATTCAATTTCGCAAACCAAGTTATTGTAGTTAATAAAGTTTTGAGCAAAATCGAAAAAAATTAAGCTGTAATATAAGTATTTTAATCAACAACTAAAAAACTCATTTTTATTTTGCCTTTGAAAAATGTCAGTTTAAATCAACCTTTTCATGGAAATTTGACAATTCAACCAATCTTTAAAACTATGAATGGCCTTTGATCTCGTACAAGGAGAGTAAATGGAAAGCTCATAATACACTGCTATCTTCATTTATATTTTGACTTTGGATAATTGTTTTTTCTATAATAGAAACCTAATTGAAGATAAATGACAAGCATGATCATAGGGGAGACTGAAAAATATTGTACTTTTCATTAAATATTTATTAGAATTTCACCGTTTTTATTTAATTTTAGAACTATAATAATTGTAAGCGACATTTTGATATTTTCATTCCAACTTTTAAAAATATTTATTGTTATTATAAAAGTTAAGAAACCATTAAATAAATTTTTATTATTAAAATATAATTAAATTAAATTAATTAATAAAAAAAAGTGGCAATATTTGAAAAAAGACATATATTTTCAAAACTTCATAAAATCTCTCATTTTTATTTTTAACAAAATAAATATCAGTAGCATAAAATGTTCAAACGCAAATGCTAAGGATCAAAAGAATATTACTATTTATCTCTTCTTGAAAATTTCAAATCAACACAATACAATTAATTTTTATTTATCTTTTAATGATCAAGTCAAATTTTCCACACAAATATATCAAAGTCAGATTATTTTTTCTCGGTGTAATTCACGGAATTATATCTCCAGGAATGTTTTCTATCTTCGCACGCTGCAACAAAGGTGCTGAGTTTTGATATTTTTCGGAATTCCCCAATTTGTCTCATGTAAGATTCTGATCGGATTCGAGCGTTCAGCTTACGACATCGACAGAAAAGAATTTCTTTGAATGGAGTTCGAAATTCTTTGTTAAATTTCACGTAGATAATCGGATTGAGAAAACTGTTAAAATATCCTAAAAGTTACAATAATTATATCAGGACTTTGGTAAATCAGTAAAATTCTTTAAAGTTTTGTTCATCTTTGATGTTTTTTTAAAATGTTTTATTGATTTATATTATAACTATTGATGAAAAAAAATAATGTTTTATGGTACAAAAACTTTTGATCTATAGTTATATAAAAAAAGCGACAGTTGAAGGTTTATTAAAATTTCAGTATAACAGCATCATTATTGTCAATTCTATTCAATTGTTGGAATTAATGTTCGGGCGTTATTTACATATAATGCGTATTGGCGTTAATTTAACCACTTGTTCTGGAACAATATGCCATGAGTAGTAACATGTGTCCTACCTGGCGCACTTTTTGGTACCCCTATACTACTTATTAGATTATTAAGATTTATATTATATATTTACTTTATTGACTTATTTTTATTATTATTTTATTAAACTATTTATTTTTATTTAATTATATATATATTTTTTTAATTTAATTAATTAATTTTTTATTTTAATATTTTTGATTTTATTTATTATTATTATTAATAATAATACTATTATTATTTTTATTATTATTATTATTTATTTTACACATACTTTATATACAAAATTTTTATTACGAATAAAACAATAATCAACATCAGAAACCAATATACATTTATTAAATAGATACAACAATGCTAATCACAAATATGTCAATGAAAAGTTTGATAATTATGAGAAATTTGATGAACAGTTTGATGATTCGTTTGATTGGTAGCTTGATGATCTATTTGAAGAGTAGGTTATGCACAGTTTGAATATTATTCTGTAAACTGATTGATATTCTATCATATAATGACCATATGCCAGACTTTCATTGTTTCCAACCCAAACCCTTTTATCATCATTATTTGTAAGTGCGACTTTAGTTGTTTTGAAACTATACAACTGATGGTTGCCGGTACCTTTTCGAAATTGAGACACCCTAGGTATTTCTATTCCATTATAACTTCAGCAATCGCGCACCTCAAGGGGGACATTGGTTGTCGTCCAAGACACTAAACGGATATTAGAATACTCAATTCTATTCTTTCCTTAACATTTCATCGGCACTTCATTTCGGCTTCCGAAGTTAGTAGCTAAACACTTCGGTTATAGAAAAATATTGGTTTCTGAACACATACAAAATATTTGTATTATATTCATAATTATAACTCTATGTAAAAATAATTTTACAAATATATTTTTAGTGAATTGAGAATGTTATATAAATTGTTAGTTAAAAGTGGAAAAAAATTAGAGTCTGAAAAATAAAGTTTCTCAATAAAAAGCTTTAGATGATGACAAGATTGAATTTTAATTAGAGGTCATTGAGTGGATCAGGAATGGATGGTTACAAACTAAATTTGTAAAGTTTGAAGGTATCTTGCTCTTAATGGATGACATTCAACAAAGCAAAATAAAATTCAGATTTAGCATTCAATACTGCAAATTCTTTGAAAAAGTTTATCTATATTTCCATGTTTGACCTATACAATTTCGACCTTAAAATAACCGTAAATTCATCTTAATGACTAATTATCAGAGACTACTAAGTAAAAATATGAATATGATGAAAAGCTCATAATGGGTTTTCACGCGCCATTTGTTATAATTGTGAACCTACAAAAAATGCTAATTTAAGCAAAGGGTAAAAAATATATTACGGCCTATACTAAAAAATAAAAAAAATAAAGAAACCTTAAGATGAGATGAAATCTCGATCGAAAAATCATAAAACAAATAAAAGAATATTTCGATGCAAACAATGAGGAAGTGGAAACAATAAAAAAGTGAATAAATGTAAATTCGGTTAGGTACTCATTAAATTGTACGGGTCGATATCTAGAATGTAAACATAAAGATAAAAAATTAAAAATAGATAATAAATATAGAAATGTTCATACAAGACCTGTGAGAAATCAACATTACAAGAATTCGATGGAAGTAAAGGGCATTTTCAAAACAAAAGAGCCTACAATACAAATCCATGAAAAATAAATTTAAATAATGGAGAAAAAAATACCGAGGCCATATATATTTTTGAATGTGAATTTATACATGGAAATTTCAAATATCAATATAAAAAAATGTAAAAAATTAAATTTAAATTATAAATTTAACAAAAGTTACTTTAAATGCATTAAAATTGCAAAATCATTTTACAAACATTACAAAATGCTAGAAATTGTGATAAGAATAATATTTTTAATGTAAAAAATTAAATAAAAAATTAATTTTTCAGTCAAAAATATTTATTGCTAATAAGACAATAAAATAATTTCTAGTTATGAACAGATCTTTTCTGTTATGCTCTTCAAAAGTAATTCGGAAATATCTTTGGCAGTCATGATTTTATCAACATTTAGTTAACGGAAACGAAATAAGATTATAGTTCCGTTCTCAATTTAGACTCGAAATAAAAAGCAGATTTATGAAAAATTATCTGATATTTCTAGAAATGATTTTAATAGACTGGAAAAATCTAAGCAAACTAATTTAAAATTTATTTTTTTAAATTTTTATAAGCTCTTTTAGCATTTTTTAGTTTTTTACTCCGATAATAGATGTCCAATAGACTTGGAACCTTGCATGCTTATGAATTGCTAGCAACACTACAATATTATTCTTTTACACAATCCAATGGCTTAGGGCATTAATCTCTGTAATATATTCTAGGGAATTTGATGAAATGCCTTTTCAGTGGGACACATTTGGTAATTTTGAGTAAGTGAGGCTTTGTTTATTGTATGTCCTGCATTTTTCACTTAACGAATGTCAATTTATTTTATGTTAATTTGATCTGACTTCTGCATTGATTTGTTTTTACGTGATGTATTTAAAAAGTACCCGGCTTACTTCATTAAAATGATACTAATTTAACAATATTTAAGTGAATTCATAATATAATATATATGGTAACAAAAATATAGTTTGTTTTAATATGCAACGGCATAGCAACGTATATTGTACATTTTCAATTTATTTGCCAAATCATTTCAAGTGTCAAATTGTGAATAAATTCTTTGTTTTGCATGGGGATAAAAGTCACCAAATATTGAATCAGTTGCTGAAAAAATATGACAATAAATTCTCCTCTAGCACTACAATCTACGATTGGTTGTCAGGTTCAAACATAGTCGCCAGTCAGTGAAATAAATGACTTATTGGTTTTCTTTTACTGTATAAAAGAAAAGCAAGGTCTTATAATCTGTTCTTACTATGAATATTTTCCCATATAAATGTTGTTTGAAATAAATTACATATTCATTATATAAACTAAAACACCAATCTAACATATATATTCTACTACAATATATTTCGACAGAATCACTGTCATCGTCAGGTAGCGATGAATTTAAAACTATTTAAACAAATTTATTCTTTAATATCCTAAAAATATTCTATTAAAAATTTAAAAATCTTGCATTTAAAAATCACAAATTCTATAAAATCTTTAAAAAATTAATTTTTAAAATTTTACAAAACCTAGACTTTAACAAAATTTCAAAATAATTATTAACAAAACATTTTAAAATTTTTAACAAACCTATTTTACATTTAGTTTCATCCTGAATAACAAAATTGCGTTTACCAATATTAATCGATACACTAAGTCGATTGTGATAAAAAACTTGAGAGCGGACATGACGAGCAGTCATTTCAATGTATGTGGCATTGCACCCATGACATGTAAATAGAAAGCCAAGATCTGAACACAATCTAAGTAGGGCTTGAAATCCACTTATAAACACAAAATTCAAACAACAATTGTGTTCAATGATATTAATCAATTACTTGTGATTTATAAACGTAAGATTTAAAATTTTAAATAGAATATTTTAAGAATAAATTTGTTTAAATAACAGTAATTTCTTCTAAATAGTTTTAGGTTCGTAGAAACCAGACGATGACAGTGATTCTGTCGAAATATATTGTAGTAGAATATATATGTTGGACTGGTGTTTTCCTCTATTTAGTTTAGAGCCAATTTCGTGTAATGGTTTTAATCAATATTCCTTAAAGACCGCTTATTGCTTTTTAGTCACAAAATAATTATTTTTTATGGGATTTTAAGTACAGTGATGCAAAAGCCACTAGTCGTTTACCGCTATTTTCATTTTTTGACTTACTACTACACTAAATGCTCCAAAACTTGCATCTTCATCCAAAACAAACATGCGATTCTCACTAGTATTATGTAAAACTTGTGATTAGCATAGCTTCATTTTAAACTTCATTCTTAGCATTATTTTCCACAACAATCATTCCACTGGAAGCTTTAATCACATCCCAAGCTTGCCGCATAAAGTGGCGTAGATTATTTCTGCATTTCCCTTAATAAACCGATAATAATAATTAGATAAACTAAGAAATGATCTTAATTTAGACAAATTTATTGGAATTTTGGCATTTAAAACCTCTAACTTTCAAATTATTTTTTCTAATTCCATCTGAAATTGTCGTATTTCCAAGAAATATAAATTCATTTGAAGTTTGCATTTTCCGGATTGTTTTTAATCCTGATTTCAAGTTTGAGGTAAACTAGCATATTATCATTAATTAATGTTATTTTTTCGTCAAGAAGAGTAGCGCCTTCATCTAAAAATGAATCACTCATTATTCTGGCAGAGTTTGAAATGATGACAGATTAAAATTCTCCATCTTTTTCAAACTCTACATCAATACAAAATTGAATCTTAACAGATCCCATTTGATTGATAACATTATTTAATTTATTAATTAACTGTGTGGATACTGTAATTAAATTTAAATTTAAATTCGAAACATCCATTCTAACAATGGCATGTGATTTGTTTAAATCGAAGTTAACAATAGGTGCTATCGAGCCACCATATTGATTAACAATAACAGAAGGAGTATCAACAGGAAAAACATCAGAAACATCATCTGAATCAGAAATGATTATTACATCATCAACTATCTTTGATTCGTCAGAGTCAGAAAGTATGATAGTTTCTATAATATTTGGAACTTTCGAAGAGCGTGGATTATTATTATTATTTGTTTTCCTTTTCTTTTTTGTAATATTAATATTAGTATTTTTATTATTATTTTTATTATTATAATTATTATTATTATTATTATTATTATTATTATTATTATTATTAATATTATTATTATCACTCAATGGTAATTTAAAAATATTTTTTCTTTTACAGTTAAACTGTGTTAAATGTTCCTTATGGTTTAAATAAAAGTCTGTATAATTCATTTTATGGGTGGTTTTAAACGTGGGACAAATAAAATAGGTGATGTGGTTATAGATATGAGAATAATAATTCTCCATAATCTTATCACAATTTCCATCGTGTTGTGGAGAGTTGCAAAAATTTGGGTAAAGGTTACCTGTTATAATAAAAGAAAAATTTAAATATATAACCATAAAATCATTAAAATAAATCATTAAAAATCATTAAAAATCATTAAAATAAATCACTAAAATATAAACATTAAATAAATTTTACATACAATGAATAAATGAATTTGATTGGTTAATTTTGTTTTGAAAATCTTATATAAGTAGATTAAAATAGTTTGAAATCATAAAATGAATAAAAGTAAATGGTTTTCATATTATGTAATTATTCATTAATTGTTTTTATAGAAACCTCGGTTAGAAAAGAAGCTGTCAAGTTAATTCTTGAGGAAAATCCCGTAAATGCTATCAGTTTAAGCAGAAATTCACCAGTAATGTATTTACAATATTCAATGGAATATTTAAAATTCCCAATCATATATTCATTTAAAGTAAGTATTTTCATTAAAAGTAATATTATTAATAAATTTTAATAGGAACCAATAACATTGAAACAAAGCCTATATAATATGAAAGTTGGTGAAATTGCGGAAATTGATCGAAAAAATATAACAGAGTTATTATTAGCAATCAACAAAGATATTAGTTTTAATGAACAATTCACTTTTATGAATTGTGAAAAAGGATGTAATTATGAAAATAAAAAAGAAAATGAACATTTTATGATTAAAATAAGAATTCAAGGATATAAAGAAGGAAACCAGACTATTCGACCAATTTGGAAAATTATTGAAGCCAAATGTATTTAAATAAAATTTATTTATCTTTATTCGTCCTAGTTTTTTATTTTTTATCATATTATTTTGAATTTATTTAGTTTAAATTAATAAAACGTTAATATTAAATTTAATTCAAATATAATTAATTATGATTTTATAATTATGATATGATAGTAAAAATTTAATAGTACTTACATTTTACTGTTTTACTTTTGCGACTCGGAGTTTTAACATTATTGTTGATAATTTTTATTAATGATTTTAAATCTTTAATTATATTATTGATGGATTCCATTTTCTAAAAATAAAAATAATTAAAAATATGATTAAAAACTTACTCAAGTTTGGTATTTGATCAAAGTGATTTTTTAAAAAATACATCCAGTTATATATTAACAAACATGTAAGTGGTTACATGATCGACCAATTAGAATTTAGTTTATAAAACACACTTAATTACATAACATCAAAAACATTTAAATACATATAATCCTCTGAACTTAATCCTTTAAAAGTAATACGTATTACATAATTCATCTTTAATTACATTTATAATTAAAAAACAATTTTGAAAAGAAACTTTATTCAATAAATTCATTTATTTTTCATTGTTTTTAACCAAGCTAAGCAATGCTGTCCACATGTTTTTGTCATTGGATTTTGATAACGAATTCGATTGTATTCAATTGGCATTAACATTGATTCTAGTTTATTAATTAATATAGGGGGATAATAGAAACCCATTGGATCAAATACATTTATTTTATTTGGTTTCACATAAATTGCAAGCCAATGTTCGCCACTGAGATTAGACGATTGAGTATTTACAATCAAAGCTTTGTTAACATCGATATATGGAATTTTATCTAGAGGGAAAACTCCAAGAAATTCTTTTCCCAATAATTTTCTACCAATAGAATCAATCTGAATAGAACTAATTATAATTAAAAAATATATAATTAATAAAATTTCTTACTTCATACTTGACAATTAAAGAACCTCAATCTGGTTTATAGTTCAAACTATACTGTTCGATTGGAGGTAATTTGAATTTCCTTTTCAAAAACTCCATATACAATTACAGTAACAGATTCAGTTAGGGGTGATCCAAACTTTATATCTAATCTTAAATTTCCACTTTGTGCTAACTGACTTTGATTAAGATCGAAATCTGGCGCCAATACGAATGTAAAGAATGGATACTTATTTCTAATGTCTGACATACTGATACCACAATTCAAATTTTTATTAAGATATCCCATATTCCTAACAATACTTTGCATATAAATTGTACTATAATTATCATTTTCAAAATCTTGACTATATTTTACACGATAATCACTTCCTTTACTTAAAGTTATTGCCTTAACGTTAAAGTGATCAAACATAGTAAATGTATCTAAAAACGAACCACTAAATCTTTTATTTCCCTGGAAAGTTACAAGGATAAAATTAGGTAATCGTCTATCACCAAATATTTGTTCCTTATAAAAAGAAGAAGATCCAATAGGTAAAAAAAATTCAACAACTTCTTTGCTTCGCATTGGATAAATTGCATTTCTTGTAGCAAGACCTATTTGATGACCCGCTAAAACAGAAGGTTCAACACGAACTCTTCTAACCATTAATTTTGCATCTAGCAATACTATTTTAGGTACAAATTTAGTACATGTCAGACTTTTTTCCGGATTTGTTCTTGTTAATTTAATTTGGACACTAACACCTGGTAACAAATATTTCGGTTGATCAAATAAATCAAAGTGGGGAACATAATGAAAATGCTATTGATTTTGCAATCCATGTTTTTCGCATCAGATCATGTTCAGTTTAACCCATTCCCTTTAAAGATGTATGTTTGGTATCTTGATTATAATTTATAATAGTTTCAATTAGGGCTTTGTGTGCAAAACTATCATTTGCTCCTTCAATTTTAGTAGAATTAAAAACTAATTCAGCGTCTTTAAAAAGAGTTTGAAAAAAGAAATTGTTTGCTGTTACGTCAGCTTCTTGAGTAATATTTTCAACTAAGCTATTTACAACTTTCAACTGAATATATAACAAAGTATCGTTCAAATCTAAATATTCTGTTTGTGATCCGTTAATGTAAAATTGAATCGAAGAGGTAACAGCATCAGTTATTGAATTCATTGGGAAAATATCTTCAAATAAACCATGTTCAATTACGGTTTGAGGGAATGGTCTATCAAAAGGACATAATTCAGATTTTGTACTAATCATTTTTCAAATATAGTTCCGAATCCTCTCATTCTTTTGTTTATATGTTTCTTCATAATCTTTCTACGCTTAAGTGTCCCTCCTTTTTGTTCATTTTCATGATTAAATACATCACTTACTTTATTAATAACACTAGGTAAAGTTTGCATAACACTAGGTAAAGATTCTTTAATTTCAGATTTTGCATTTGATTTTAAAGCAGGTAAAAAATCAGAATTATTATTTATTACGTCATTTGCCGTTTTCATACCGAAATTGCCTATACGCCTAAGAATAGGTAATGCAAATCTACCTATTGTTTTCAACCAACCGGTTCCATATTGTTTACCTATAAAATATGGTAATTCTTCACCAGATTGACTACTACTATAAAAATTTACAATGTCAGGATTACTCATTTATTTTACGAAAATGTAATGTAAGAAAAGTTTTATCTTCTTTACCAAATATATATTTTCCATTATCGTCACGAATATTGATTTCTATATTGTTTATATATGTTGACGATACAGACAAATACATTGGATTTTTCTCTATAATTTGAACTAGATCATCCTTTTTTATGTTTTTCAACCCATACACATTTCAATACAGGTATCGAAATATCACCAACAAGAATAGGTTCAATGATATTTGTATAGATCATCATTTGTTGATTACTTTGCAAAATTTCTGGTAAACGTAATCCAACAATAACTTTTTTTTCTGAATATGATTCTTCACTTAATCCCAAACTTTGAGCCAAGAATTTACTAAATTTAACTTTAGTGACATCATCTTCCAATTCAATTTTGACTAATCTTCCTTGTTCAATTTCGCAAGATTTAAATGGATGCGGATAAAAAGTCATTAATTGATCATTTATTTGTGATAAATTAGTAATGCTTAAATTTTCTTCAAATTTATCTGTATACTCGACATCATAAAAATAATTTATAGTTAATCGAATTGTATCAAACTTTATTTTACGATTATTTGAAGGAATTTTAATTTGATTCAAGTTTACAACAAAATTTATTTCTTTTTTATTAAATCCTAATTTTTAAGCTTCTGCAATACTGTCAAATGAAATTTTAAATGGAAAATATTTTCAATTAATATTTAAAGTATTTCCATCAATGTATACTAGATAAAATATAGAGTCGTGACTAATTGTATATTCATTCTTTGCATCGTTATAGTAAAAATATTCATAACTTGTATGTAATGTACTCTTACTATATTTAATATTTGAGTTGTTATAAAATGGAAAATTGTTGTATACAAAAGTGAAATCGGTCAGAGCAACTTGCCATTCACCTTCCAAGTAAATTGGATTTTGAAATTCAACATTAAATTTATCAGCTTTATTATTTGGATGAGTAAGAAGACAACTAATACTCGGTAGATTTATGTAATAATCTTTATTCATTCAATTTTTTTTTAAATGTATTGATAAATGTGTTTTGGTATCGTTACTAAATTTAATTAATTTTCCACTATCATCGCGAATATTAATTTCAATGTTGTTTATAGTTGAAGTTGAAATTGGTAAATACATTGGATTCTTCATTTCTAATTGTACAATTTCCCCTTGTTCATAGTTTTTAACCCAAATAGATTTTAATAGAGGAACTCTAACATCTCCAATAGTTATTGGTTCAATAATATTCGAATAAATGAATATTTGTTGATGATGATGTAATAATCTTGGAACTTTATTACCAACGATGTCTTTATCACTAAAAGTTTGTTTATTTAATCCTAAGGTTTTGATTAAATTGTTGTCGAAATATATTTTTGAAATGTTATCTGCAAGTTTTATTTTAACCAATTCATTGTTTTCAATTTTTAGTTCTTTAAACGGAGACGGAATAAATGACATTAAATGTCCTTGTAACTTAGATAATGTGTTTATGAGTAAATTATCTTCAAAATATTTTTCAAATATTGTTTTTTCTTCATAACTTATAATTATTCCAAATTGTTCCATAACACCATCATCTGTAAATTTTGGTAATTTTAATCGACAATGATCATCTTCATTAATGACGGATATAGATTTTAATCCAAAACTAAACGCATGTTGAATGTCAGGGAATGTTACTTTAAATGGAACATGTGGACAGGCAATAACCAAGTTCTCATATTTTTCAATAAAAACATCAACATCAGGGGTATGTTTAGGATTTATTAATTCATAAGTTTCATTTTGATTATTTATTTTCAAATATTTTATTTCAGTAACATTTTTCATCGTTTCATAACTTAGGTAAGAATTACTATAAAACATAAATGTTTTATACACAAAAGTAAAATCAATCAAAGCAACTTCACACTTACCATCCAAGTAAATAGAATTTGAAATTCGACATTAAAATTACTAGCTTCATTATTAGGAAACATAAGAGAACAACTATTACTTGGTAAAATCATATAAAACTGGTTTTCTTTCATAATATTTATTTAATTAATTGATTTTCAGATATCCAAGTTGGTGTTTCATATCCATGCCATTTAACATAGTATTGTTTATATTTACCAACATTCTTGGATTTTAACATCTTTTGAATTCTGAATACAGTAGGGGCTTCTATAATTTGGAGTTCTTGTTCGTAGAATTTTCCACTAACTTGATTGTTTTTCTCATCTTTGATAAAGTACATTACAAGATTCTGATTCGTATCAATTTCTGAGATTTGAAATACTTCATCGCTCCAATTGTTGTCGAAATTCTTGATGAATGGAGAAACACTGATTTTACTTATTCTAACGGGATTACCCACTTTATATTTAGGTTTTTTAATGATAGAATCAGATTGTTGTGATATCCAATTATCGATATTATTCGTTGAATAAACATCAATTGGTGGCATTCCATTTAAACCCTTATGTGGTGAATAATTGTAGCTATAAATTGCTTTCTGTAAAACATTTATCCAGGTTTTATTTCCTTTATATAAGAAATATTTTTTCAAGCGATCTCTTAGAGTTCGATTAAATTTTTCCACGTGAGCAGCTTTAAATTGAGAAAATACAGAGTAATGATTTATTCCTTTGATAATTTCTTTAACTTTACTATTATAAAATTCTTTACCTAAAGAATAAATTTAATTTAATTAATGTATTTAATTACATACCCAAATCAGTTTGTAAATTACGAGGCTTGCGATCGATAAATAATTCCTTGATTGCTTCGGCCATTTCATTGGCCGATTTGGTTTTTGTTGGAATAGCACGAGCGAATCGACTAAATATATCAATACATGTCAAAATATATTTGTATCCCTTATTAATTTTAGAGAATGGTATCATTTCCATCAAATCCATTTGCCATAAATCATCAACTCCCATTGTTTTATAACTACGGGTTTTGAATTTCTTCAACATTGGTTTATTTAAACTGTATGCTATTTGCCCAGATAACCAATTCTGAGTTTCTTTCTTTGAATTAACTACTTCCTTCGCCAGTTTTCTTACACCACCAAAACCAGCGGGATGTTTTGGGTCTGTCCATACTTTTTCGATCTTTTTCATTGTGTTTCGATTTTTGGTTAATGTTTCCTTCATTATTACAACAAGTTGTCAAAATATTTAAATCTAAATTATGTTTATTTGGTAATGAATTCTTGGTACCCATTAAGAAGTTAATGATGAAATTGCGCTTATTGCAGATAATACTAGTGGGATTAATGCCCCCAAAAATCTACCATTTTGTTTATATATTATTTTTCGCATCAAACGACGATTCTTAGTGTTTACTAAAGATAAAAGTGATCTTTTATGCTTTTGTAATACAAGTTTTTTAACTTTAGTAATGTTTACATTACCACGAACTACATTAACAATAACTTCAACTAGATCATATATAACAAATGAAGGTAAAATATTCATTCTTTTATTATTAGGAGCCTTCATCAAGGCATTAAAGTATGTTAGACTACGTTTAACTTTCATATTAAGTACATTTTTCATCTAGGTGTTTTGTTTATATTTTAATCCACTTTTTATCTTTAACAATCTTCTTACTCGTTTTTATTATTTTACGTTTAGTAATCCTTTTCTTTGTAACTTTTTTCTTTGTTGATTTTTCACGTTGAACAATCACTTTTTTAAACTTCATTTCAAGTAATTATTTTCAGATTTCAATTTTGTTTATAAATCGTAACCCCTTTCTCATTGAAAATATCAGTTCTAATACGTAATTCATCAGGACATTGTTGTGTAAAGTCAAAGAACAAATATCCGTGGGGAACCTTTGTTGCATCTTGAAACGAATCAATTAAAAATTTTCTATCATTTGGATAAGCTTGTCTAGCAAGAAAATCTATAATGGCTGCATCTCGAGGGTTTTTAAAAATAACCAAGTATTGTACATTTAAATTACGAGTTCTATGACCGCCCCCTTGATGAAACAAGTTTTGAGTAATGAAAATAACAGTAATTCCAATATGTCGAGCAATTTTTGTAAATAAATTATTAAAATCCTTTTCTTTATTAGCTTCCTGGTATAGATCATCGATAATAATAACATCGCCTTGATGTAATCTAGATGACCAATTTTTATCAAATCCTTTAATTATTGTCATTTTCAATTTACAGAATTGATTTTGAGTAAGCCCATGTTCTTCGTCAGCTCCTCTATGCCAATATATTTTGTTGAATTTTAATTTGAACAAGTTCGATTGTAATAAATTGCATACAAATAAAGTCTTTCCACGACCACTTAGCCCAACTACTTGATATACTGCATCATTTCTTAATTCCATTTTATATTTAATTATTTATTTAATTGTTTATATTTGTTTTAATTTTTAGAATTACTTGAATTGAAATTATTTGAAAATGTTGAGTAACATAAATTATAAAGGAAGATATTCTATATCTGATATGAAATTCCCATTTGGAAAACCACAGCAAGTTGTAGATCGATCAGGTAAGTATCCGATAATATTTTTCAAATCGAGGAAATGTCGGGTAATGGGATGTAAGCAACCTCTAAAAACTGGGGATTTGAAATATAATATACATGATTTACAAAATCAATCAATCACTTTAACAATCGATATTGGAAAATTTATAAATCTATATGAATTACAAAGAAAGGTGAATTGTATATTTGAACCATAAATATTTCCAGCATTACGTCTTCAAAAATATAATCCATCATGTGTCAATATATTTTCAAGTGGGAAAGTAGTAATACTCGGAATAAAATACTTGGATTATAATGATTATGTAGAAAATATTAAATCAGAAATAACTATGTTAATAAATTAATAAATATTTTGTTTGAATTTGTTAAATTTCAAAAATTTCAAAAGGTAAATCATGTATATTTAAATATGTATTTTATTTTATTATTTAGTTTATCTCTTTGAAGTAATTTTAAAGAAAATTCAGGAACTTTATCCAAGAATTAAAATTACGTTTGATTATTGCGCACCAGAGTTTCTCGCAACAAAAATTTACCATTTAACATGGATTAACATTGAAGAACTTCTCGAGATTCACTATGACAACGTTCAGGGATCTGGTAACCGATGTGTTGCAAATTGCATTGTTTGTAAAGATAGTATGAGAGTAACATGTTCAAATGGATGTCCATGTTGCCACGATTTCAAACGTGACCAAACAATCCATATATTGTTGGCCGAAATGCGTAAAGCATATTACTCGGATATTTTTGATTTGAAATAAAAATTAATCTATTTTATTTAATCTTTATTGTCAATAAAAATATTTGTATGGATTGAAAGTTTGTTATTTTTATAATTCAAAATTTATCGATGATTTATCTATTTTACACTAAAAAATTATTCCTAGACTTGGAATTAAATTTTAAAAATAAAAATAAAAAAAAATGTTAATGATAATAAAATTATAATAATATAAAATAAATAATTAAATTAATAAAAATAATAATATTAAATAAACAATTAAATGAAAATAAAAAATAATTTTTTAATTCACTTCATTAAAACAAACAATTTAATAATAATATAATTTAAAAATAAATAATATTATTGACTTAAACAAATAATTAAAGTAAATAAAAAAAAAATAATAATTCATGATTTTTAGTCGACAGGCGACTTAAGCCAATTTTTATTTTTTAAGCTTTTTAATCGAGAAAAAATACTTTTTTATCATGAATTAAAAAATTTTTTTAAATTTTAAATTTGAACATCTAAACAAAAATTATATTAAATAAAAATTCATTAATTAAAACAAATAATTTTAAAAAAATTTAAACCCCCCCCTCCTAAAAAAAATTTTTTTAGGGGGTCTCTGTTTTTTTTTCAAGCCAAATATCCACGGGGCATAGTCCTCATATGTCACTACTCTAGCGAGTTAACTTTAAACTCTTTTTACAGTTTACCTTTCAATTACCTTTAGCCATTAGATCTTCATCCATTTTCTTTCTATCGGCTTTCTCAATTTTCTTTAAATAAATAAACTAAATCTTATATTTTAATTTCTTTATATTTCATTGTTGTCACAGAAATATTTCTGTTTTTAATTAATTTTTTTGTTTAATCCCAACATTACTAATATTTTGATTTTCAGCAAATACATGTAGCTAATTTTTTAACCAAAGTTTAATATATAAAAATTAATGTGGAAAAATTGATGTTAGGTTTTTGATTAAGAAAGCGGATTTCCTGTAAATGAACCTACGGAATGGAGGTATTAAGACCAATTGCACTATCAAATGCTAATAGTTTGCCCAGTGAGAATAAAGAAATTACAGAGGCATTTAGACTGACTTCACCATTTTTTCAGTTTCTATTATAATCTTTGCAAATTCATATTTCGGGAAAAGGGAAATTAATTAGGATTCTCAACGATGTCTTCAGATTTGCACTTATTGTACAATTTATCATATTTGGTCTTTTTACAGGATTTATTTGCAAACTGAGAAAGGGATTTAAGCCTCATTAAGACCAAAGATGATAGAAATGGCGTTCAGAAATATTTTGATGCTGTAAATTCCATATTAATTTATTTTTTCATTTTTTTATTCCGCGAAAATTTTATATTATTGAGGAAATTTAGTGCACAATTTTCTTGCCGCATAGCCGAAAAAATAGATGGAACATTGTTGATAAGTTTGGTACGGCTTTGTTTATAAGAAAAAATCATTTAATAAATATATCAAATATTTAATTTTTTATTTTAAATAACAAATGATTATAATTTAAATTATAATTTAAATTAGGGTCATTTAAATTTAAAAATTATTTAATAAATTTGTAAATTTTAATTAAAATTTTGTATTAGTATTAAAATTAATAAAAGAATTTTGATTGGCATAAATAATTTAAATATTTTTCATTCTTATTTAGAATTTACAAAGTTTTAATTAACATTTATAAGATTATAGTAAGAGATTAAATTTTTAGAAAGAAATTTCGTTATTTAAAATTGAGGTTTTCAAATTATTTTTTTTCAAAATAATAATAATAATAATAATAATAATAATAATAATAATAATAATAATAATAATAATAATAATAATAATAATAATAATAATAATAATAATAATAATAATAATAATAATAATAATAATAATAATAATTGGTAGTACTTATAATGTATATAGGACAATTTATATTGATATTACAAATTATTAAAACATATATGCATGTCAAAAATAAACAAATAAATTTGGTTTTTTCTGAAGTTTCATACAAAGATTTTGAATTTGAGACTAAATAATGCTTTTGATGGTTTTAAGCAGATTAATGGAAAAGCTATATTTGAAAACTATAAGAAATTTTGCTATTTTAAAAAGCAAAATTTTAATTTTAATTCCTTGTGTAAAATTTCAATTTCACACTTCAAAGAAAAATTTATTATTTTTAACTTTTCATTTTGTGTTTAATTTCATTGTTTTGTCACAATAAAGCCATATAGGTAATAAAGGTTTCTGTGATTGAAAGCATTTAAATTAATACTTAATATTTAAATCATTTTTTTTACAAAAATGTTTTAATTCATTTATTCTTTGCAAATCAGTTTCATTCGTAAAATACCATCAAGATTATTTGCTTTACCCTTTTCTTTTGTGTCTTCCAGTCTTATTTTGGATTTATTATAATTTTTATTGAAACAATGAATTTAATAATAATAATAATAATAATTATTATTATTATTATTATTGTATATAAATTTTATATTTAATATTAATATAAAAATTTTAACATTATTTAAATATTTATTATAATATTTAATTAAGAAATAATTTGTTTAAATATATATATATATATATATATTTCATTTATTATTGCGAGATTGAAATCAAATGCTGTTAATTTATAATTTAATAGTTGTAACTGGTTATGTTACTTTTATTTATTATTATTTTAAATATTTTATTTAAATTTTGATTCAAACTTGATAAGATGTCTACTTGTATTGTTTATGACTTATTAATGATCTCATTATTATAAAATTATTAAGACAAATAAAAATTAAAATATTATTAACTTTTGATAAAAGTATTCTAAGATCAGCAGTTTAAAAAATTAAATTAAAATATGCAATTAAATTTAGGGTTTTAATAATAATAATAATAATAATAATAATAATAATAATAATAATAATAATAATAATAATAATAATAATAATAATAATAATAATAATAATAATAATAATAATAATAATAATAATAATAATATACCAAAATATAACAAAATCACTTATATTTTATCACGGTCGATCTGTTTTTTCAAATTTAGAATTTAATGTTGGACCATAGATAGTAGTTTTTTATTTAACATCAATATTCGGCAATACCTTTTTCGGGAGTTATTTATAAAATAAAAAAGAATTTAAAAAATTTTTAAAAAATAATATTTAAAATATAGTCAAAAATTTAATAAAGATAATTGAAATTTAAACCGGATAAAAATATTATAAAAATATATTTATAGTTCAAAAATATTAATTAAAATTAATTTACCTAACCAAAGAAATAGTTCACTAACACTCTGCGGTATTGATAATAATGTCGCATTTGATTTGTTACCGTGAATAATTTTGAAAATTGGATTCAAAATCTAAATAAAATGTATCATTTATATATTATTTATACTAAATATTTATGACAATTAATTCATTTTTATAATTTTAATTATTATTATAATATTTATGTTCAGGATACCTAAATAATTAAATTAAATAATTATTAAAGTGAGAGAAATTAAGGGGAGGTTGAGAAAAAGAGAAATCCTGTTATAAACTCTGAAAACCGAAATGAGTAAAGAATAACGGAAATCAACAAAATATATCAATGAAATACTACACGTTTGTTCATAATCAACAAGTGCAAATCAAAAATGTATAAAAACAACAAAATAAAAAATGAATTTCCTTATCTCAATGATTGAACTGAAAAACCAGAAAAATAAAAAGGGCAATCGGAAAGAAAGTGCATATCTTGACAACTGTTGACGATAATTGCAGAATTTCGAATTTCCAAAGGGAATTGGCTGCAACCACAAAAATAGCTAGCTTTAAATACCATAAAATAGGAGCGTATGAAATGGAAATTCGGATTTGGATTGAAAGAGAAAAATGTTAACGAAGTAAAAAGTGGTTAAAATGTTAAAACAGCACAAAAAGAGTAACAATGTGAAAAAAGAGAGTGAAAGAGAGTAAAGCGAGAAAGGTTAGAGAAACCAGAGATTATTGTCAGAATAAAGAAGCAGTTGAATTTAATATATATGAATATAGTTAAAAATACGAATTCACTTGCTTATAAACTGAATTACAATTACGAGCTTTACTGTTGTAGCGGTTAAAAATATAAATATTTAAATTAATTATTATTTGTCAATAAATTATCAATAATTCCGTAAAAATAAATGCCCGTTCATTTTAGCTCATACTGTTCTTCGAGTTGCAGTCACACAAAGATTTATTCCAATAATAATTAAAACAAAAACACAGTAAAAAATACAATAACAGAAATACTACTTGATATTTAAAAGGTTTCGTGTTTGTGCAAACCTTTTGATTTTTTTAATAAAACTATGAAAATTTAATTTTTGTGTAGTGAGTTTTAATTTTTAGAAAAAATAAATGAAAACTTAAGATAAGAATATAATAAAAATTTATAAGATTTCTTTTTTATATTATTTCTTTTTTTATAATTTTAAAATATTGTAACACTGAAAACATTTGTCATTTAATAGTAAATTTTAATTTTAAATTATTATGTTTTATTAAAATTTCGGTATTTAAATAATCATTCTGAAATATTAATAAATAATTTAAATAAAATAACAAATATATTTCTATATTATATTTTATTTTTAAATATTTGGTGTTTTATTTCATTAAAGATATACAAAATGCTATTTATCTTATTCTCTAGAACTCAAAAGTATATAACAACTTTTTTCCATTAAGTATATATTATAGTTAAATTTTTTTCTACTTTTTAATTATTTCATTAAGAACTAGAGTTATCCAGTGATACTCAATTTTAATTTATTAAATATTTTTTATTTATAGGACATTGAATAATTTGATAATTAACATGTAATTTTTGTTTTTTGGTAATATAATAATTATGATTGTATATCTCGATGAATATGTTTTCCGGAGTTCTTTCGAAAACATTAGTTAAAATATCTCTCATAATTGTATTTTTTCTGGTTTTCGATACATAATATATTCAAGCGTAATTTATAAAACTTTAATTTTTTTTTATTATTTTTCATTTTTCTTTAGAAGTTTAAACTTTCAAAATTATTCATAAACAAATGTAATTAAATTCTGTTAACATTTATGATTATAATAATAAAGTAAATTAGGTAAATTAAAATTTATTCGAAATTTATTTAATTTAACGTTTATGAATAAAATTGATAAAAATCAGAATTTATATCAATATTTAAAAACGCGTTAGACTTAATCAAAGCCGTCTAATCAGGAGCACCATCACAATGACGGCGTCCGTAAATAAAAATTAATAAATCATTTTTATTTAAATTAATGTTTAAAAATTCTAGAAAAAAAATTAATGTTACTATTATTTATTAATTTTTGTTTTTAGTAAATAGAAACTTTATTAATCAAAATTATTTAATGTTTAAATTTATATTATATAAAATTTGTTTTATTTTATTCTTTTTATGCTTATTTTTTGTTTTTTATTATATTTATATTATCTCTATTTATCTATAATACATTATTATATATAATTTATTTCTGCTAATGAATTAGATTTTTCTTTTAAAATGAATAAATTTCTTATTTTTAATAATAACGTTTTTGTTTTTTAAATTGAGTTTGATTTTGTTTTATCTGAATACATTAATAAAAACGCCTTATAATTATTATCAAAAGGACTCCAAATTTAATAAGATGATACAAGTAGGTAGTTAGTGGCACTCTGGAACAAAAAAACATAGGGGGAGGGGGGGGGGTTTATTTACAGATTAAATTTCGGATTATCTTGATTATATAATGATGTAATCAACTTAATTAATTTTGTGTGTATTAATTTTTTTTTCGAAATTTTTTTTCGAGTTTTTGGAGCGATTTTTTTTAATTCAAATTTTGGCGAATTTTTGAAATAAAATTGAAATATTTTTTTTGAATAAATTTTTTTTTCAATCACACTATAGTCAGGGGGTATTTTTAACTCGTAATAAAAAACAATGCAATATTTGGTCTCAATACTTTCTATAGGTAAATATAGGCATAAAATAAAAATGACTTGAATCGCCTACTGATAAAAAAAGCATAAAATTAAAATTGGCTCAAATCGCCTAATATGAACACACTATAGTCAGGGATATTTTTAATTCGTAATAAAAACTAATGCAATATTTGGTCTCAATACTTTCTATAGGTAAATATAGGCATAAAATAAAAATGGCTTGAATTGCCTACTGATAAAAAAAAATTGACATGGGTATTTTATAGGCTTGTTAAAAAAAACACTTGAAATATTTGTTCACACAATTTTCATAGGCAAATTTAGGCTCTAGATAAAAATAATTTAAAATACCTAAAGTAAATTAAGATAAATTAAAGTACATTAGAATACATTAGAGTATATTAAAGTAAATTAAGGTAAATTAAAGGATCTCAAGTAAATTAAAGTATATAAGAGTATATTAAAGTAAATTTAGATAAATTAAAGTACATTAGAATACATTTAAGTATATTAGAGTAAATTAAGGTTCCTCTAGTAAATTAAGATACATTAGAGTACATTAAGGTAAATTAAAGTAAATTAAATGGTCGAAAGTCAATTTAAGTACATTGGGGTACATTTAAGTAAATTATGGTTCATAAAGTAAATTAAGGTACATCAGAGTAATTTAAAGTACGTTAGAATAAATTTAAGTAAATTAAGGTTCTTAAAGTAATCTAAGGTGCCTAGAGTAAAGTATGGTAGGTTAGGTAAGAATTTTTTAAAATTAAATAGAGAGTCAACAGTTAAGTTACATAAGGGTAATTTTAAAAGCAGTTATAGTAGGCAAATTACATAAGGTAAGAATTTTTAAAGTTAAAGAGTCGACAATATTGCATGATAAAATTTATTAAATAAAATTTTTAGTATAGTTTTATCGATCAATTTTTATACATATTTTTAAATGATAAAATTTTTAACATAATTTTACAATGGAATTTTTTATACATGATTTTTAAAGATGAAATTTTTAGGATAATTTTACAAGGAAATTTTTTATAAATGATTTTTAAATAGAATTTTTAGTATAATTTTATCGATGAATTTTTTATATATTATTTTTAAAGATGAAATTTTTAGTATAGTTTTATCGATCAATTTTTATACATATTTTTAAATGATAAAATTTTTAACATAATTTTACAATGGAAATTTTTATACATGATTTTTAAATAGAATATTTATTATAATTTTATCGATGAATTTTTTATATATAATTTTTAAAGATGAAATTTTTAGGATAATTTTACAATGAAATTTTTATACATGTTTTTAATTGAAAAAATTTTTAATGTAATCTTACAATCAAATTTTTAGTATAATTTTTACTATGACTTTTTTATACATGTTGACAACGATCAAATTTTCAAAGAAATTTTTCAAAAACTTTTTTCAAAGAATTTTATTAAATTAAATTTTTGAGTTTCAGTGTTACATAGTATTGTCTAAGGTAGGTAGTAGTCATTCGCAAGAGCAACCCATCTCCTCCACTCTGCAGCAACCCATCCTTAATAAAAAAAAATAATAAAATAATAATAATAAATAATTATAATAATAATAAATAATAATAATAAATAATAATAATAAATAATAATAATAATAATAAATAATAATAAATAATAATAAATAATAATAATAATAATAATAATAATAATTATAATTATAATTATAATATTCATAATAATAATAATAATAAATAATAATAATAATAATAATTATAATTATAATTATAATATTCATAATAATAATAATATTAATTATAATAATAATAAATAATAATAATAATAATAATAATTATTATAATTATAATAATAATACTTTCAGAAAACATAAAAAGTTGACTTACTTGGTATCAACTTCTGAACACTGATAACCTATCACACTGAATAATTCATTAATAACTGAACAACAATCACTAGGTACTGTGTACAAATAACTGAGTACTGTACAACTCTCTATATACATACTAGGCATTGAATAATTTACTTATTCAATAAAATGCAATATTTAAATAATATTATCTTTTTGAACACAGATATTCAACCAACTTAACTCACTTAAAAATAAAATTTTCTCTCAATCATTTCCCCTTAAAATACTTTGTTATTGACAAAAATCCCAAAAGGTTACCAATAACTAGTTACTGAATCAATAAATATTAATGATGGGTTACTGACCACCAAATTTTGAAATTAATTACATAAAAGGTTAACAAAAAGAAATACAAGTTGAAATTTTATTAACTTTTTCACTCTTTTATCGATAAATGATGTCTCCAAATTGGTAAATATTTTGGATGCTTAGTTATCTTGTTGATATCAGGCGATAAGTAATCAAATTCATTGAAACCAAATCCATTGTTATATTTACTTGGTATCAACTTCTGAATACTGATACACAGAAAATAATTCATTAATAACTGAACAACAATCACTAGGTACTGTATACAAATAACCGAGTACTGTACAACTCTCTATATACATACTAGGCATTGAATAATTTACTTATTCAATAAAATGCAATATTTAAATAATATTTACTTTTTGAACACAGATATTCAACCAACTTAACTCACTTAAAAATAAAATTTTCTCTCAATCATTTCCCCTTAAAATACTTGGTTATTCACACACTCACAATATGCTATCAATAACTAGTTACTGAACAAATCAATATCAAAAATTGTTTACTGACCAAGAAATCTTTAAATAAAAGCACATAAAAATTTGAACAATCAAAAGAAGTACAATTTCCATTACAAATTTTATTAACTTCTCCACTCTTTTATCGATCATTAATGTCTCCAAATTGTTTGGTTGTTTAGTTACCTGATTGCTATCAAGAAACTATTAATCATTGAAGCTCAATCAATTGTTGTATTTTCTCTGAACAAAAATTTATTTCTTTACAGTCTTGTATGTGATTTATTGAAATTATTTTGTAAAACTTAGTTAAAAAACTTTGAAATTTTTCTACTATTTTTGTAATATTTTTAATTGCGTCCAACAATTATTAAAAGTTATTTTCAAAGATTAATGTCAACCTTTTCATTAAATTTTCACACGTCCCTAAATAAATTAATTGCTAACTCATCAAATAATTACTTAAATTTATTTTTATAGATTTTCTATTCACCCCCAACTCTTATTGTTTACTGAATGATAAATTAATTAGTAAGTACAAGTAGTGGTTAATCTAATTGCTAGTGAAAAGAAACTTGATTAGAAAAATATTCTTAAATTAATTTCTCAAAACATATATTACTTTCATTGTACTCCATGTATTTATTGAAAATGATTAGACTCTTTAAATTTTTAACTCAAAGATGCTAAAGGTTTGAATAAAACTGATAGGAAAATAAATTAATATCTACCGCATTACTAAAATCAAATAACTATAATTTCTGATACCATGCTTCAATACATACATAGATTCTTGTGTACTGATATCATTTACTGAAAACCCAAACTTATAAGACAAATGTATGTGATTGTCTATTAGTCTTTGTAGAAATTATTTTTATTAAATTATGGTTAGCTGGTGAATAGAATTTGATTAAAGTAGTGGGAAAGATGTAAATTTTAAATAAATTTGATTAAATTTGTTAGTTCTTTAAATAAAATTTTTTAAAGAAAGCTTCAACATAGTAGCAAATTTTAAAGAGAATAGTACTTATCAATTAAAAATTAAATTAAATTAACTAAGTTGTAAAATAATTGAAAAATTTATTAGATCATTTTTTAAAATTTTATAAGATTGTTAGGTAATTGTTCTAGGTACTTGTTGAATGAAAATTAGTGTATGTTATCGACTGCTCACAGTATTTAATTCTACAATTTCCGGATAAATACTTATTAAATTCTTGATTCCTGGAAATAATCGTAAATATTTAAATTATTCAGAAAATTGTCAATAAAAACCTAAATAATGGGTAACAAAAAAGTTTTAAATACTAGTCAATTTAGTTTTTAATTAAATTGAATTACAAATATTTTAATAAAATCAAATAAATAGTGACATGAAACAAACAATTTCTTAGAACTGAAATCTTATCGATATATCCTGATTAACCTTTAATCAATGAAAAAAGTAACAATTTTCCTAAGTATGTTATAAATTCAACCAACTCAATCCCCCTTAAAAAACTATAAATTCGCCTCTCAACCAATCATTTCTCTTCAAATGACATTTTCACTCCATTATATCAACTATATTCATAATTTTCATAAAAACCTATCAAGTAGATAATATTTACCCTTTGAATACTAATATTCATTCCAGTAAATTTCTTTAAAAATATTATAAATTTCTCTCTTGACCAATCATTTTCCAACAAATAACAATATTTCAATTTTTTTTATAAAAATCATAACAATACCCATTTCTATAATATTTACCCTTTAAATAACAATATTTAACTAACTCAAGCCTCTTAAAAATGACAACAAACTTGTTCTTAATCGAATATTTTTCACTAAAATAAATTCCACTCTTGACTAATCTTTTCCCATCAAATAACACTTTCCCCTACTCTACCAACTATATTCATTATTTTATAAAAATCACCTATTAAATAACGGTACTTAACCGACTCAACACCTTAAAAATATCAACAAATCTGTTGTTAATCGATTATTTCCCTTTAAAAGATCATAAATTCTTCTTAGCCAATTGTTTTCCCCTAAAATAAAATTTATTCTCAACCATTCATTTCTCTTTAAATGACATTAATCCCAGTTATATTCATTATTTTCATCAAAAATCACCGACATATCGATATTCAACCGAATAAACTTCTTGAAATCGCCTTAAAATAAAATTCCTCTCTTGACCAATCAAATCCCCTTAAAAATATTATAAATTCGCCTCTACAATATACTACTTTTGTTATTGATATCCACGAAATCAATAAATGGAAAATGATAATAATTATTGATCTCCTTTTTTACACTGTAAAATCAATTAAAATCTTAGGTTTCACTAAAATATTTTTAAAAATTAACTGATTTAATCAACTATTTAAATATAACATAAAATTATAATTAAAATATCATTTACTATTCAAAATCTATCAGTCAATTTGATTCTAATTCTTAAATAATTATCTTAAATAGATGTTTCATAAACATTTTGATCATAAATTTAACTTTTATTTAAAATAATTCTAAAATCAAGTAAAATCTAATAAATTATCAAGAAATTAAGTGTTTCTAAATTATAGATTTAACCTAATTTCTTCAATAATTTCATTAAAAACATAATCAAACCCTAAATCTATTAAAATTCAGAAGAAAACCATAAAATTCACAAAGATGATTAAAATTTACTAAAATAAATACCTCGTAAAACTAGATATCACTTAAATTATCATAAAATTTCCCTAAAAGCTCTAATAGATTTACATAGCCTAAAATTATTTTATTTTTGTCGAGTACAACCTAATCTATTGAAAGATGTAATTTATTTAATTAAATTTTCATTGAAAATAACAAGTCAACAAATAGAATTTTAATTAGTAGAGATTATATTCTATAAAAAAAATTTTCAGTGAAGAAGCAATGTTGGTGAGAGAGTACATTAAGTGTCTAAAATCATTGAAATTACTGGGAAAAAAGTGGGATAGTTAAAGATATCTACTAAATAGATGAAATATCAACTGATATATTAAAAACTTACAAGGATAATATGCTTTGAATGGAGAAAATATACATCAAAGAGGAAAATATTCATTGAAGAGAAAAATATTCGTTGAAGAGAAAAAACATTCATTGAATAAGGAAAGCATTAATTGAAGAGAGAAAATATTCATTAAAGAGGAAAACAATCATTAAAGTGAGAAAATATGAATTGAAGCTACCAAATATTCAGTTGGTTGAATATCTGTGTTCAAAAAATAAATATTTTATAAATGGAGAATATAGAGGAGGACTTTATAATATTTTTAAGGGGCTTTGTTCAGATACATATCAATATGTGTGTAAATCTTTTGAGAGAGTGGAAATATTGTCATTTAAAAGAGAGATGATTGTTTAAGAAGAGAATTTATGATCTTTTAAGGGGAAATAATTGGTCACGAGATGGATTTCAAGAAAATCCGTTGGTAAATCCTCTACGAATATAGCGGGGATTATTGTCATTTAAAGAGAAATGATTGGTTGAGAGGCGAATTTATAATATTTTTAAGGGGATTTGATTGGTCAAGAGAGGAATTTTATTTTAAGGCGATTTCAAGAAGTTTATTCGGTTGAATATCGATATGTCGGTGATTTTTGATGAAAATAATGAATATAACTGGGATTAATGTCATTTAAAGAGAAATGAATGGTTGAGAATAAATTTTATTTTAGGGGAAAACAATTGGCTAAGAAGAATTTATGATCTTTTAAAGGGAAATAATCGATTAACAACAGATTTGTTGATATTTTTAAGGTGTTGAGTCGGTTAAGTACCGTTATTTAATAGGTGATTTTTTATAAAATAATGAATATAGTTGGTAGAGTAGGGGAAAGTGTTATTTGATGGGAAAAGATTAGTCAAGAGTGGAATTTATTTTAGTGAAAAATATTCGATTAAGAACAAGTTTGTTGTCATTTTTAAGAGGCTTGAGTTAGTTAAATATTGTTATTTAAAGGGTAAATATTATAGAAATGGGTATTGTTATGATTTTTATAAAAAAATTGAAATATTGTTATTTGTTGGAAAATGATTGGTCAAGAGAGAAATTTATAATATTTTTAAAGAAATTTACTGGAATGAATATTAGTATTCAAAGGGTAAATATTATCTACTTGATAGGTTTTTATGAAAATTATGAATATAGTTGATATAATGGAGTGAAAATGTCATTTGAAGAGAAATGATTGGTTGAGAGGCGAATTTATAGTTTTTTAAGGGGATTGAGTTGGTTGAATTTATAACATACTTAGGAAAATTGTTACTTTTTTCATTGATTAAAGGTTAATCAGGATATATCGATAAGATTTCAGTTCTAAGAAATTGTTTGTTTCATGTCACTATTTATTTGATTTTATTAAAATATTTGTAATTCAATTTAATTAAAAACTAAATTGACTAGTATTTAAAACTTTTTTGTTACCCATTATTTAGGTTTTTATTGACAATTTTCTGAATAATTTAAATATTTACGATTATTTCCAGGAATCAAGAATTTAATAAGTATTTATCCGGAAATTGTAGAATTAAATACTGTGAGCAGTCGATAACATACACTAATTTTCATTCAACAAGTACCTAGAACAATTACCTAACAATCTTATAAAATTTTAAAAAATGATCTAATAAATTTTTCAATTATTTTACAACTTAGTTAATTTAATTTAATTTTTAATTGATAAGTACTATTCTCTTTAAAATTTGCTACTATGTTGAAGCTTTCTTTAAAAAATTTTATTTAAAGAACTAACAAATTTAATCAAATTTATTTAAAATTTACATCTTTCCCACTACTTTAATCAAATTCTATTCACCAGCTAACCATAATTTAATAAAAATAATTTCTACAAAGACTAATAGACAATCACATACATTTGTCTTATAAGTTTGGGTTTTCAGTAAATGATATCAGTACACAAGAATCTATGTATGTATTGAAGCATGGTATCAGAAATTATAGTTATTTGATTTTAGTAATGCGGTAGATATTAATTTATTTTCCTATCAGTTTTATTCAAACCTTTAGCATCTTTGAGTTAAAAATTTAAAGAGTCTAATCATTTTCAATAAATACATGGAGTACAATGAAAGTAATATATGTTTTGAGAAATTAATTTAAGAATATTTTTCTAATCAAGTTTCTTTTCACTAGCAATTAGATTAACCACTACTTGTACTTACTAATTAATTTATCATTCAGTAAACAATAAGAGTTGGGGGTGAATAGAAAATCTATAAAAATAAATTTAAGTAATTATTTGATGAGTTAGCAATTAATTTATTTAGGGACGTGTGAAAATTAAATGAAAAGGTTGACATTAATCTTTGAAAATAACTTTTAATAATTGTTGGACGCAATTAAAATATTACAAAAATAGTAGAAAAATTTCAAAGTTTTTTAACTAAGTTTTACAAAATAATTTCAATAAATCACATACAAGACTGTAAAGAAATAAATTTTTGTTCAGAGAAAATACAACAATTGATTGAGCTTCAATGATTAATAGTTTCTTGATAGCAATCAGGTAACTAAACAACCAAACAATTTGGAGACATTAATGATCGATAAAAGAGTGGAGAAGTTAATAAAATTTGTAATGGAAATTGTACTTCTTTTGATTGTTCAAATTTTTATGTGCTTTTATTTAAAGATTTCTTGGTCAGTAAACAATTTTTGATATTGATTTGTTCAGTAACTAGTTATTGATAGCATATTGTGAGTGTGTGAATAACCAAGTATTTTAAGGGGAAATGATTGAGAGAAAATTTTATTTTTAAGTGAGTTAAGTTGGTTGAATATCTGTGTTCAAAAAGTAAATATTATTTAAATATTGCATTTTATTGAATAAGTAAATTATTCAATGCCTAGTATGTATATAGAGAGTTGTACAGTACTCGGTTATTTGTATACAGTACCTAGTGATTGTTGTTCAGTTATTAATGAATTATTTTCTGTGTATCAGTATTCAGAAGTTGATACCAAGTAAATATAACAATGGATTTGGTTTCAATGAATTTGATTACTTATCGCCTGATATCAACAAGATAACTAAGCATCCAAAATATTTACCAATTTGGAGACATCATTTATCGATAAAAGAGTGAAAAAGTTAATAAAATTTCAACTTGTATTTCTTTTTGTTAACCTTTTATGTAATTAATTTCAAAATTTGGTGGTCAGTAACCCATCATTAATATTTATTGATTCAGTAACTAGTTATTGGTAACCTTTTGGGATTTTTGTCAATAACAAAGTATTTTAAGGGGAAATGATTGAGAGAAAATTTTATTTTTAAGTGAGTTAAGTTGGTTGAATATCTGTGTTCAAAAAGATAATATTATTTAAATATTGCATTTTATTGAATAAGTAAATTATTCAATGCCTAGTATGTATATAGAGAGTTGTACAGTACTCAGTTATTTGTACACAGTACCTAGTGATTGTTGTTCAGTTATTAATGAATTATTCAGTGTGATAGGTTATCAGTGTTCAGAAGTTGATACCAAGTAAGTCAACTTTTTATGTTTTCTGAAAGTATTATTATTATAATTATAATAATTATTATTATTATTATTATTATTATTATTATTATTATTATTATTATTATTATTATAATTATAATTATAATTATTATTATTATTATTATTATTATTATTTATTATTATTTATTATTATGATTATTATTATTATTATTATTTATTATTATTATTATTATTATTATTATTTATTATTATTATTATTATTTATTATTATTTTATTATTATTATTATTATTTATTATTATTATTTATTATTATTATAATTATTTATTATTATTATTTTATTATTTTTTTTATTAAGGATGGGTTGCTGCAGAGTGGAGGAGATGGGTTGCTCTTGCGAATGACTACTACCTACCTTAGACAATACTATGTAACACTGAAACTCAAAAATTTAATTTAATAAAATTCTTTGAAAAAAGTTTTTGAAAAATTTCTTTGAAAATTTGATCGTTGTCAACATGTATAAAAAAGTCATAGTAAAAATTATACTAAAAATTTGATTGTAAGATTACATTAAAAATTTTTTCAATTAAAAACATGTATAAAAATTTCATTGTAAAATTATCCTAAAAATTTCATCTTTAAAAATTATATATAAAAAATTCATCGATAAAATTATAATAAATATTCTATTTAAAAATCATGTATAAAAATTTCCATTGTAAAATTATGTTAAAATTTTATCATTTAAAAATATGTATAAAAATTGATCGATAAAACTATACTAAAAATTTCATCTTTAAAAATAATATATAAAAAATTCATCGATAAAATTATACTAAAAATTCTATTTAAAAATCATGTATAAAAAATTTCATTGTAAAATTATCCTAAAAATTTCATCTTTAAAAATCATGTATAAAAATTCCATTGTAAAATTATGTTAAAAATTTTATCATTTAAAAATATGTATAAAAATTGATCGATAAAACTATACTAAAAATTTTATTTAATAAATTTTATCATGCAATATTGTCGACTCTTTAACTTTAAAAATTCTTACCTTATGTAATTTGCCTACTATAACTGCTTTTAAAATTACCCTTATGTAACTTAACTGTTGACTCTCTATTTAATTTTAAAAAATTCTTACCTAACCTACCATACTTTACTCTAGGCACCTTAGATTACTTTAAGAACCTTAATTTACTTAAATTTATTCTAACGTACTTTAAATTACTCTGATGTACCTTAATTTACTTTATGAACCATAATTTACTTAAATGTACCCCAATGTACTTAAATTGACTTTCGACCATTTAATTTACTTTAATTTACCTTAATGTACTCTAATGTATCTTAATTTACTAGAGGAACCTTAATTTACTCTAATATACTTAAATGTATTCTAATGTACTTTAATTTATCTAAATTTACTTTAATATACTCTTATATACTTTAATTTACTTGAGATCCTTTAATTTACCTTAATTTACTTTAATATACTCTAATGTATTCTAATGTACTTTAATTTATCTTAATTTACTTTAGGTATTTTAAATTATTTTTATCTAGAGCCTAAATTTGCCTATGAAAATTGTGTGAACAAATATTTCAAGTGTTTTTTTTAACAAGCCTATAAAATACCCATGTCAATTTTTTTTTATCAGTAGGCAATTCAAGCCATTTTTATTTTATGCCTATATTTACCTATAGAAAGTATTGAGACCAAATATTGCATTAGTTTTTATTACGAATTAAAAATATCCCTGACTATAGTGTGTTCATATTAGGCGATTTGAGCCAATTTTAATTTTATGCTTTTTTTATCAGTAGGCGATTCAAGTCATTTTTATTTTATGCCTATATTTACCTATAGAAAGTATTGAGACCAAATATTGCATTGTTTTTTATTACGAGTTAAAAATACCCCCTGACTATAGTGTGATTGAAAAAAAAATTTATTCAAAAAAAATATTTCAATTTTATTTCAAAAATTCGCCAAAATTTGAATTAAAAAAAATCGCTCCAAAAACTCGAAAAAAAATTTCGAAAAAAAAATTAATACACACAAAATTAATTAAGTTGATTACATCATTATATAATCAAGATAATCCGAAATTTAATCTGTAAATAAACCCCCCCCCTCCCCCTATGTTTTTTTTATGTTCCAGAGTGCCACTAACTACCTACTGATACAAGCTGTAAACTGGGGTGTTCATTTTTTTAGTTTCCTTGGGCCGAATTGAAAGAAAACCGATTGTTTTGGATCACACAAAAATATGCCTAGCTTTAACAATTGTTGATGAGTTATAAAAAATATAATATGTAATTAAAATATTTATTATTTCATTGTAATTTGTATCATAAAACTAATGTGATAACTGGCATTTATTTTTATAGACTAATACACCAATATCTAGTTCAATTGAAGTGATCATAACCAATGTGATTTCAATAAGTACTTTGTAAAACATTTTTAACATTTGATCTCGACTATGCCATCTTACTTTTGCAAAATATTCAAATTCACAAGACACATTATCCAAATTTTTATGATATCCCACGAATTAGCGGTGATTCAATCCTTGGGCCCTTAAATATTCGTCGTATTGACAAAAGAATTTCATAATATATTGTATTTTTACAGCCTTCCGCCTGAATTTTCTTGGTGTATTGAGAGTTTCCGAAAGCAATGACATGTACAACGCCAGATACTTAGGCAAAGGTTTATGAAACTAGCTTCATATAAATGCCTTGATGTTATTTGGTACCAAAGAAGTCATTCTTCCCTTACAATATACTAATCATTATTACTTCTAATCAAAATGGCAAATTTGGTTTTATCGGTACTTTTACCCATTGTCAAAAAATAAAAATTTCGATAGATTTTTCAAGTTATTCTATTCTCCTGGCAACAGTTTGATGAAAATAACTGATTTTAGAGATATCACCATTTTTATCACGTAGAATTATATTTGCCACCCTTTCCATGCATTTCTTAATAAACTCGTCATCAGAAAAGAATTTTGGTTTTTTGGTGATTAAATTTTGGACTACGTAATTAGCTTTCACTATAGGTTCTTTTTTGAATTGTAACCTTCTTAAATAACGCTTGTTGAGATATATAACTTTACGTTATCTACAAAACTTGCATTTGATTAAGGAAGTACTAATAATGCTCTAATTAATGTTAGTGAAAGGTATTTAATGTACAAAATGACTAGCTGTAAAATCATAATTTGTATTATTGTTGTCTCTTGTGAACAAACAACTAAAACCCTGAATTCGATACTTTATTGCTCTCAGTAAAATCAAGTTGATCGGATCTAGGTCGCCTGCTCAAAGTGGACAAGAAAAAGAAATGGGATTTAAGACCCTAACGCACTAAACTTTACAAACAAATGAGTTAGTGATATTAATAAATATTTATCATTGTAGAACCTGATAAGCGTCTGTCACTTAGATGATTTGTCTTTTATTTGATCAGATATAAGATCCTTTTTAAAAATAAGCGTCAGAAATAAGGAATTTAGACCCTGTTCACATATTTAATTTAAAGGTATATATATATATCACGATTTAAAATTTTGGTTTTCCAAAGTATTATATTTTATTCCTAAACGGGGTATTTTAATTTATGTAATAACTATTATCAATAATTATGTCCTTTTTGGTTTTACCCGCATTCACTATTATTATTTTCTTCTATTTTTAGTAATAATAATTTTACATATGCATATACAAATGTTCAATTATAATTTTATAAATTCACAAAAGTTCTCCCCATTTAAGAAACTCAACATTTCATCAATTTCCTTCATTTTCATTCCAAGCTGCATAAATCATTCCCAAATTGAGTCTGTTATAAACAAAAAGTTTGTTAGTGACCCGTGACAATTTTTCTCATAGAAAAAATACATTAATTGTCAATTAACTTAAAATTGTGTGCTAATTTTTCATTTTGTTGAGTGTTTTTAAATGTATTTTTTACCAAACTAATTAAACGTTCAGTATTTTTATTAAATGTTCAGTAATTTTTAAATATATTTTTTCAGTCTATTTTTGTTCGGGAAATATAATTTTTTTTGTAAAAAATAAAAAATGTTTATTAAAATAACACAAATGTTCAGTAAAAAATGAATAAATATAAACTATTACGCATAAAAAACATTTTAAATAAACTTTTAAATATTCTACTATCACAGGCGTAGCTAAGGGGGACCAGGGATGGTACATATATCCCCGGGCGCCAAAATAAGACTTACAAAAAGAGGTTGCAATGTGGTTAGATGTTTTGAAGCAAATACTAAGTTGTATAAAAGTTTTGGTCACTCAAAACTTGTCATTGCATGGACATGTGGCGAAACTTGAAGCCATACTGTAAGAGATAATATAAAGAAAGAATAATACGATTATTATGATGATTAATGTGCAATATGCATAGAAACATAAATACACTGAAATACATGTAGGCATCAAAGACTCGAAATATATGCAAATACTGGGTATTAAAGTTATTATGTTTAATGCATTTTGTAAAGATTGTATGCAGGGGCGCAGATTTTGTGTTTTTTCCCCGGGCGCCGAAGACCCTAGTTACGCCATGTCTACTATACAATAGTTTTTAATTACTTTTGAATTAATTAAATTGCCAAATATTAAATTTAATTTCTGAACTTTTAAAATATTTACTGAAAAAATATTAATTTACTGGAATTTCAATTAAATTACTGAAATCTTAATGAATTTATGGAAAAAGAATATATTTTACTGACAAAAAAATACTGAAACAAGAAATCATAGTCTATTTTTTATTCATCCCTGATTATGATTGCATGCATTTAATAAATATTTGTGTTTGTATCGAGTAGTGTATATAGTTTTCTTCTTATAGAAAATTGAATTTTGAAATGGTGTATTTATAGTTATTTGTTTAGCAAAAATATTAAATTAAAATATGATAGTTAAGTTTTAGTAAAAGTTCTACCTGAAGATAAAAAATTTTATCTTTATTATTATTATTACATTAATTAATTAAGTATCCACATTTTTGAGTAGACATTAAAGGAATTATGTATTGTATGAATATTTCTTGTGAAGTTATATTTCTTACATTGTCGTAATTAGTTAAATACTTTGTCTTTTACTATGGTAAGTATCTTAAATATTATTTATTATATATTTATTGATAACATTTGGATTTGTGCTCTTGAATTTGCATAAGAAATATTAGATATTTTGCGTTAGATATTCATATTTGTTTTCAAATGATAATATATTAATATTTATTATGTTGGGGATATTCATCAATCTTCAACACTACTTCTAATAAATATTAGTCTGTTAAAATTTTACTATATATTGTAATTTTAAATAATTTTATAGTAAACATTTAAAAATTATATATGTAATTACATATTTCACAAAATGAAATATTATTCCTAGTTATATATCTATTTTCCCCATGTTGTCTTTAATTATCTGTTATATGAAAAATATTATCTTTCGAAATTTAAATTAATTTTTAAAAAAAACGTGAAAAATAGAAGTTTAAATGATAAAACAAAATTCTAAATTCCCGAAACCTGACTCTTGTAGCGATGGATTTATTATAAATATCATTATTTGACTGTAACATTGACTGTAACGTTATCTCTATTCTTTAGATTGTAATTTGACGATTTCTTCAAATTTATGTCATATTCAATATTATAACAATTAAAGTTTAATTATACGGTAATTATTTTAACGTTTATCTTTATGTACTAACCAAGTAAAAAATAAGTTTTAACCTATTTTTAATGATAATTTTATTTATCATAAATTTATCTTTGGATTAAATAAAATCTTAGATGTTCAAAGTTTGGTTAGTGTCCAGTTTGAAGGCGTAATTTAAAAAAATATTAAAACAAAATTTAATCAAAGCTACTTCTCACCTCATAGCCAATTAAATTGGGTTTTAAAGTTCAACTGTAAAATTACTAGCATTATTATCAGGAAAAATAAAGAAGACAACTATTACAATGTAAAACCATATAAAACTAACTTCTTCTTATTATTATTATTATTATTACTATATTATTATTATTAAGTATTATAATTATAATGGTTATTATTATGCCACTCGTCATAATAACATAACAGTTGTTTTGAAATTTAATCTTACCAATCTCATTTAAATGAAATTATTTTGTTTTTAGTTCAAAAAATTCCAAACTCTTTATGATTAAAAATAGATTAGTTTAATTGAGTAAAATTAATACATCAAATTTTATATATAATTAGACTTATTTATTTATCAAATACTAACAATATGTAAATTAACAAATAATTTTAATTATGTGACTTTTTTAACTATGATGAAAACAGAATTAATTACGTCTGATTGATAAAAATCTTTTTTTTGTCGTGTGAAATATTTTCACAGATATCGAGTAGACGTTCGTAAATTAAATTTCGTAAATAAATTAATTGCGCATTTTCTTTTCCTCACAATTACTGACAAAACATGTATCATTATTATTACTCGTTTTATTTGTCAATGTTTTTTAATAAACCCAGAAGAAGCAGTAAATATAATAAAAATTATATGAAATATATCAGTTGCCAAATAAATCATAGAATTGTCGTATCACAAAGGCATACCAAACCTTCGCAATCAAAGTCATATTCATCTGAAGCTCTGTATTTGTTTAAAGAATAAAAAGTGTCCCAGCTTTTCCAAATTAAGGATTTGCAATGTTGGGATAGTTGAATGGATTGATAGGCACGGATTGGATGCCGTGTTAGGGTATTTTGATAAAGTAATTAATTTTTTACCAAAACTTTACTCATTCAAACAAATGAATTGTTACTTGATACTATAATTTTAGGAAAATCATGACATTAAAATCTATATGATGGAATTTTTTCAATTTTCAGCTAATTCTAATATTCGGTTTTAATTTTGTTTAATTTTCCATTCCATCTTTGTAAATATATGGTCTAATTTATAGAAAGAACTATTTTATATCAAATTAACACAGACATTACAGGAGACTCCAGCTATTCGTAATTGTATCCAAATGGCGAAATGGACTTTTGTCGGACTCTGACAAATTTTAGGAGTGTCACAAACGGAAGAATTTGAGCATGGATATCACATGTGCATTTTTCCAGGCTTTTTAAATTTAATATCAAGAAGGCTGTAGAAACATAATATAGTAATATATAATTCAATTATATATCACAGACATTTTAGTATTTTACTTTGATAGAATAGTCTAATTGAAATACTTGATTCGTATTATTTAAATATAGAAAAAACCATGGAACATTTTAAATAAAAACAATAGAACTCCAAATAAACATTATATATTTTGAGGAAATTATTTTCATCATCAGTCTGTCATCATAATTTATGTCAAATGCTTTATAATGATGCAATATAATTATTTAATGAGTTAATTAAATAATCTCAATAAATTCGTTGCTTTTTTTTACATATTATTAAAGATTTTGTATAAAATTTTACTTAAAATTCTTATTATATTAAATATTTTCTTCTACAACTTGACGTAACATAATGTCCTCTAAACTTTGGGAAGAGTGAATAAATGATTGAGAAATACAAAGAGTCGAAGTCATTTGAAGGGTTTTATACTTTTTTAAAAATACTTAAAATTTGGCAAATAGTAAAACCTTTAATCTATAATTGTTGGATCCCTATGAAATGTAATCTAAAGTTCTCATTATTTTCAATTATTTAAAATTATTAATTTATTTTGCCAATACATTTGATGTCCATTCACCTTTACGTTCAAAGAACAATATAATTAAATTAATTAAAAAAACACTATTTTCAAATCGAAAGGTAAAATATCTAACAAATATTTCACATAAGTGCTTGATTAAATATTGTTAAGAAAGTATTTTAAAAAAATGATTTTTCTCCTTGTGAGGATTAAAAAGCATGATTAAAACATTTAGCATTATTACTAATTTTTTAGTAATGATTATATAAAGTAATTAAAAATATAAAGTGACGATTAATATATTTGAGGAGTTCAGTGAAATGATTATTATTAATAAAACCATCAAGTTGTTGTAATAAGCACATACAGATTTATTTACACAAGTGAAAAGCGATTTTACTTGGATGTGTCAGGTGCAACTTGTCCACAGTGAAAAAAAAACACAATGCATTGTGAAATATCTTACGTAGGATCCGGACAATATATCAACAGAACTTTGACTAATCTAGATAAAAATATTGCTTCATAGTTATGTTACAGACAATACAAATTACAAAAGTGTAATAAAAATCTTTGTATTTAATTTTGTATTAAAATTTGTATTAAAATATAATTTACATCTGACATAAATACTAATCTTCATAATTTATTTTTATAATAAATAATACTAAATATCTTACTAATTCTTTATATGCTTAATAAGAAATTTATGGTAAAATTTTCTATCTTTTTTTCGTATAAGTTATTACGTTCCATTTGCTCAAATTCGGAAAGCAATAAAAATTTCTTTTAACTGGGTTCTTGTATTTTTCTTTTCTTAAAATAAAAATGAAAAAAAATAAAAATTATTTAATATAATTATTAACAATAGTTGGTAATAATTAAATTATCAAAGGTACTTATAGAGACGATTTATATTTAATGAACCAGCATAAAATAAAATATTTCTATTATATTTTTAAAGTAATTGCACATATTTAACTTTCAGAATTAATTAGGAAACATTTATATGTGAAGTGAGAAGTTTTTTTATTCAAATTATAAAAACAAACTATTTACAGATTATAAACATTTTTACAAAACAAAATACAAAAAACAAATACTTCAATTTTTTTCAAATAGGAAGTTTGAAATGTTTAGAAAAAATTGGTATAAATAAATCTGTATTTACAGTTGAGAAATTTCTGATGCAAAAAATTTAATTCAAAATATATTACAATTTTATTCAACCGTCGTAAATCTTTTTTTTCATTATTATCTAATTTTTTTAATTAATAAAATTGTTTTTGATATATGAAAAATTATTTATTATTATTATTATTATTATTATTGTTATTATTATTATTATTATTATTATTATTATCATTATTATTATTGTTATTATTATTATTATTATTATTATTATTATTATTATTATTATTATTATTATTATTATTATTATTATGACGATGACCCTATAGTTTACAATTAAATTTTGAATCAATGAAAGATAAGCTTTTAGACCTTAATTTTGAATATTCGTCAATATCTTGTCCGTATTTAATGTCCATTATCAATACTTATAATTAGAGTAATTTTAAATTTTCAGCGTAATATTAAGAGAGGTTTATAAACCTTAATTTACTGTTAATTTTGTTCATATTTATTGAAATTTCTTGATAATAAAATTTATTTTACCTTTAACTTTTGACCTCATATAGAACCTTTTCAAAGAAGAAAAGAGCATTTTATCCTTAAATCATACTTTTCGTACATATTAAGGATTACTTCGCAATATCTTGTACATTTTGAACCTTAATATGGCTTTCTAAATTTCATTAAAATCAATATTCTTTAACCAAAGCCCAACTTTTTTATCAATTAAGACAAAATTCAAAATGGCGATTACATGATATGACTTTATCCTCGAATGACATTGGGCTTGAGAGTGATTGGGATTGAGTGTATTGAACTATAAAAATAACCCGACCTCATTTTAAAATACATGATTATTGTAGAACCTTTTAGCGATTTACAAATTAAGAAAGTTAAGAAAAGTATTATTTAAACAAATTCTATTTGTAAATTATTGAAATATAATAATTAAAATATTTCTATCACATCGTGTGAGTAATGGAAGTTATTTTGGATCGTAAAAATAAAGACTAAATGTAAGTTATCTTAAATCGTTATTTTATTATTCTTTTTTTTTGTTTAATCAAATTAATGAAACACGATAAGGTAAACAGAATAATGGATTATATTTGAAAGTAATAATTATTTTTCTTTTTAATAATAAAAAATGGAATTTAATTCTAGCAACAAGATTTAAATCAGTTTAAACCTTATAAGTACTTTTATACACTTGATTTGTTTCATAAAAGTCGATTAATTATCATTCTTCAATGGGGTTTTGCTGTTTGACGCTCCTTGGAATAAGATTTGAATGAGATGTCGAGATTTTTAATCAGTAAGAATCAAACTATGTTAGTATACGATGCTGATATTTTACTGGCATATCTATCAAACTATATTATTTGTACTGTTTAATGGGTGAATTTTTTTTAAAGTGTCGGAGTAGTTTATGGTGGTGAAACAGAGAATGGAAATCAGATCAATAGATAGGGTAAAAAAATTCGAATATTTATAACTAATAAATAAATACAAAATATAAACTTTAAAAGGAAAAAATGTTAGTTAAATAAAAATTAATGAATAATATATTAGTTATGTAGACACATGGGGAACCCGAGAAACTCATTAGTTCAATTTTCTCAAAAAGCTTATTGCCACTAAAACGAAAAATACTAAATATTCGGGGATAGATATCACCTTACTGTTTATAATGAAGACTTGATTATGAACTAAAAGTTTGACTGTATTTTAACGCAACAAGGATTTTATAATTATTTATCAAAGTTAGTGGGTATTATTCTAACCTTTTTAATAAGAACCGTTTTACCGATTCCAGTTTTAAATTAATAGCCATGGAATCGGGATAAATTACCCCAAAATGGGTTGAAATTAAATTGTTAAGGATAATAATGGTGAAAATTGAAATGAATATTTATACTATTGCGACACAATTTTACCTTGAAGGAGTAATATCGGCCAAAACAAATATAATTTGGAGAAACAGCTGTAAATACTCCTCAATCTTTGATTTTGAGGATTCTTGGACACCCTAAAATTATCAGATTTACTTGCTTCGTAAAAGGTTAAAGATGTAATTTCATTGTTATAATTTATAATTTTAAAATTGAATAAAAATTTCATATTTATTTTCTAAATTCAAATCTGCATTTGTTATTGAAAATTTCATTTGTTTGTAAAACTTTCATCATATATTTTTATATCAAACGACAAACTGATTACAGTAGACTAAAAAGAGCTTTTAAAATTTAATTTTATGAAATTTTTTCTTAAGAAATATATATATATATATATGGGTGGATGGATGAATAAAGAATATGATTATTATCCATTGTGCTAATTGCGATTAGCATACGGACACCAGCAAAATTAATATAATAAATTTTTATTTAAATTAATATGTATATAAAAATTCTTGAACAAAATTAAAGTTATTAGTATTTATAAAATTTGATTTTTGAGCATTAATAACCTTAATAACTGATATTATAAGGTGATGTAATAAATAATGTATGCATTATCTTTCATAATAAAAGGTCTACTGTTAAAAATAATTAATTTTTTATACAAAACAAATACACCTATTTGAAATAAATACAAAAAGTATAGGTACCAACGAAAATCAAGTGAATTCATCATAGAAGAGCAAAAAATAATTTTGATGGCAAAAATAAATTAGAAACTCAGATACACTGCACACAATAACTTTATACTGAAAAATACACACAAATAGACAAAAACTTTTGACCGTAATCATTTATCAAGAGCATTTTATTATAAAAATATTAAAAAATCTAAATTTAATGAAAATATACAAATTTAAACAAACTACTTGCCAATAATATTAGTCATTTCTGATGTAAGTTTATGAAAGGTGTTGTAATAAACTAATTACTATGTTGTGTAAAATGTTGGATGCAAAGTGCTTTGTAAATTCACTTTCTGCTGCTGCCGGGAACTTTTTACACGACATAATATGTAACCAGATCACTATAATATTTATGTTTCCGGGAAGAACTCTTCAACTGTGCTGAATGAGTTTATATTCGATCAAAACAATCACGATTTTGAAAATTTATAAAAAGCTGAAGCGTCACTGTGATAAAGAAAAATGAGAGTAAAAAAACTTTATTTCTTCATAGTGGCAAAATTAATAATTTAATTTCGATATAACTAATTATAGATATGATTTTAAAATTTGTTAATAAAAATTAAAAAAAGCTTTGAATAAAATATTCTCTTTTTCACTAATATTTTTTCAAATTTCTTTATTTAAATTTTTTTAGCTATAGATCAATATTTTATTAAATGTTTAAATTAAGTTTAGAATTCAGTCTTTTTCAACAAAATTTTAATATATATTCTCATAAGAAAATAAGATATAGAATTTTTATTAATATCAAGCAAATTAAGTAAAAAGTATTCAAATTTTATTATTTTATTATTAAGAAAATTTTTAAAATTTAAATTTACAATTAAGACTTAAATTAAAAAATGAAAAATATTAATCAGTAATTGTTTTTATAGAAAATTTTAATTAAATTTTCTGCAATGAATATTCTAAACCAACTACCTGAGGAAATTTTTTAACATTTTATTAAAAAATAAACAAATGAATAATAATTCTGGTAAATGTCGAAAATGGACACAAGCAAACATTCCTTTAATCATTTATTTAATTGTTACTTATTTAGTTATAATTTATTTTATATATTTATTTACATTCTCACAATAGTCTTTTCAACTTAAATGTTACAAATTTTTATTAATTATTTTGTATTTTAATTTATTTATACTAAATGAAATATCGATTTACTTAATATAAAATGTTTTTTACTAAGTACAATTATTTGTTTGATATTAATAAGTACGTTTTATTTAGATATTAAATTTTTCAATAAAAGACAAATAAACGTTTCTATAAATTATTGATAGATTAATCTCAAAATTGTCCAATAAATTAATTCTCCCGGACAATCAAGGAAATTCTCTGGAATTTTATCAAATTTTTGATAAGAAATCTTTCAAAAAAGTTATGATTATAGCACTTGTTAAAAATAATTTTAAAAAATGTTATTATAACAAATATTAAAAATTTGTTTAAATCTATATAAAAAAAATTTTTTTGGATTTATTCAGATTAAAATATTGGCAAATTAAATCTTATTATATATTGAAAACAATTGTGTGAAGGAACGGTCAATTACAAGAAGCAGAAATTGAAAGTTTTTTTGATTATTCAGGACCTATTTTAGGTAGAAATATTTGATATTATAATAAACACTGTGGAAATTGGCTTACCTATTTATTTAATTAAATTATGTTTTTAACAATTATTACCATAATGACAAATTATAAATTATGTAATTACTAATTCATGCAACTATATCAAATAGGAAAATTAAGAGTAGAATATAAAAATTCTATTTTGCTGGAGTTCACAAAAATAACTAAATAAAATACTAAATAAAAATTTTTTCAAACAATTTCTTTTGTTGTTTATAATGATACAAATCGAAAATGATTTATTGATTTCCTATAAAAATCTTTTTATCAATAGTGAAAAGTAATAAAAAATAAATATAAAATTTACTTTAAAATTACACAATTATGTTTATTTACATGACATGTCTAATAATTACAACACGGATAATGAAACAATTAATTGTATTTCTTCAAGGCATAAATAAATTAACGAATTACAAAATTTACCTTTTGTGTTTTTGAATTATTTTTATTTATCAAGCCTAGAACACTAAAATATTTTAAAAATGCAGGACACAATAATTTGTTTAAATTAAATTATTTTTGAAATAGTTTCTGAACAAATTCAAAAAATATGATTCAGTTATATATTGTAAAGTTAATAATAAAAAAAACAATTTTAATAAAAATAAATGTACGAGAGAAAATTATTTTTCAAATATTTTCGTGAAATACCAACTGAAAAACTTTACTTTAGTAAAATGTAATGCTCATGTCAGTAGTGAAAAATGGCAATGAGAGCCGTTTGAGCCCCTTCTCCCGAAGGTAGTCGTAATCATGGTTGAAATTATGAATGATATTATTATTATTTGAACCCTTCACCCGATACTAATCGTTGTAAGGGTGAAAATATTATTATTATTAATTAAAAAATTTGTGAAAAATATTTTTTTAATTTTAAAATGGAAAAACCAAAAATCCGAAGTTCATCTAATGCTTGAGATGATATTTGATTTCTTAAAGTGATTGATGAAATCTGATGAAATCTGACGAAATCTGACCAAATGAGAAAAATTCAGAAAATTTAGGGATATTCAATTTCTTATGTTCAAGATGTTGTTAGTTGAATGAATTTTTTCAACACAAAATTTTTTTTTAATACCCAAATTTTTTTTCATCCTAAAAATTATGCGCGAGAATGTAGTTAAATAAAATGAATACTCGATAAAAAATTAATTCTATTTATGAGGAAAATAATCATGGTTGAGATAGTAATCATGGAAACTAGTGCCGGTGAAAACCTAAATATTTTCTTTAACCCAATTTTTTTTTCTTAACCCAAATTTTTCAATCCTCTAAACATTGTGCTCGAGAAGATAGTTGAATAAAATATGCTCGAGAAACTAATAGTGGAAATGTGCTCGAGGGAATTAATCCCTAATTCCATAGTTTATTTGAATCAAATCCGAATAGAATCCCTAATAAATTATACGTTGATAATGGTAAAGAATTCTACAAGTTAATATATTCTACAAGTTATTCTATAATTTATTCCTGGATTTTTTAGAGGAAAATGATATCAAAATTTATTCAACATTCAATCAACCAGATGAAAGAACACAAGGTCCATCACATAATTCTATTATCGAGCGATTTAATAGAACACTTTAAAACCTAATGTATAAAATATTTACAGAAAGAGAAAATAGAATTTGGTTTGATGTTCTAGGTAGTCTAATTTATTTTTATAATAATAAAATCCACCGAACGATAAAAACAACTCCAATGAAGCAAGTAATGCTCCAGATTCAATTAAAGAAATTATTATTGATAATAAAAATGCAAATGATAATTTAATTGAAAAACAAAAATTCAATATTGGAGATCGAGTAAGAATATTCAAATCGTAAAACAAGTTTAAGGAAGGAATAACACATTCATGGAGTAAAGAATTCTTTGTAATAAAAAAAATCTATGATACTAAACCTATTACATACAAGATATATGATTTAAAAGGAGAAGAAATCCTAGGACGAATGTATCAAAGAGAATTACAGAAAACTAATTTTTAGTTAATAGGTTTTATTTGTAGCTCTTAGAAATAAACTCCTATCATTCTCTGGTTTTAATAAAGTATCAACTACTCCTCCTCTTTCATACTCATCACTATAGTAATAATCAGTATTATAATATACTTTCCCACCTTTCGGATAAAGAAAATTTCCACCACCCACTGCTTTTTTTTTCTTTTTATTTTCAAATTCAAAGATCATTTTTTAATATTTAAAAATGGTAAAATCTATTATTGATTCAAATAAACCAAAAGTTGTTAAATATAAAGATAAAACAGTATTTGTTACAAAAGAAAAAATAAAACAAATAAAAGATTTAGAATATAAAAAATGAGAAATTCTTCCTTTAGCTACATTAATACCATTAATTTTCGGAGTAATAACTGCAACTGCAAGAGCTTCTGCTGGAATTTCAACTACAATTAAAAATGCTAAAGAAGCTCAAAAACTAGATCAAGAAAAAGAAAAGGCAAAAGCAGAAACTGAATTCATTAAATCAAAAATAGGTTCAAGTTTGGATAAATTTCAATCAAAAGCTCTTACAAAATATTTACGAACATTCGGAAATTCTGAATTGAATGATCATTTGAAAATGATGGGGAAATATTATATTAATATTGAAAAATCTGGGAATGGAATATTCTTAAATCCTTATTAGAAAAATGGATGATATTCTTCCAATTTGGAATAATAATCTAACAAAATTCAATCATAATCATGTTGAACCAAGATCATTTCGAATGTTGATTATTGGATCATCTGGATGTGGGAAAAATGTTTTGTTATTGAAAATGTTATTGTATCCGAATTACTTAGATTATAATAATCTTATAATATTCAGTAAAACCATTCATAAACCGGAATTTCAATTACTATATTATGAATTTAAAAATCATTTATCGAAAACAACCATCCTTAACATTTTGAAGGATCAAGAAAAAATCCCTGGAGACATTAAAATCTCAGATTTATGTGAATCTTTTCCTCGTGATACTAAAAATGAAATAAATATAACAATGAGTAATAAATTCTCAGATATAATTCCATGTGAAGATCTTAATAAATCCCAAAAGAATTTAATTGTATTTGAGGATTGTGTGAATGATAAACATCAAGAAATTATGGAGTCTTACTTTATAAGAGGAAGACATACGAGTTGTTGTTGCATTTATTTATCACAAAATTATTATGAGGTTGATAGACGATCAATTCGTGGAAATTCTAATTTCTTTGTTTTCTTTGAATTGAATAAAATAATTTAATAAAAATGGATCAATATTCCCAAGTTATTGTTTCCGATCCTTATGATGCATTTGCAGCAATTTCAACTGAATATTTGAAAAAATTACAAAAAGCAAATGAATTATGGAATGAAAATATTATTGATAAAAATAAAGCATTCAGTTTCTTGGTGAATCAAAGACAATTATTAGATTCCACGAATCCTCTTACGGCTAAAATCCAAAATTTCGCATTGAATTTAAATAGAAACGCATATAGTATAAAAAAAGCCAACCAATCCTAGCTGAAATTTTTATTCTTGAAGGAGATAAGATTGGAAGGAAATTACTTGTTGGTGATGTTATATTTATTATTACACGTGAAGACAAGTTTTATATTTTCAATCCAACAACTTCCAAGAAATATGAAATAACTCAGAATCTAAAAATATGTATTGAAGATAATGCTTTCGGGGTTGGAAGAGTTAAGGATGAATTTTAAAAAAAAATTAAATTATGAATATGAGTGATGTAAATATATTTCTGGAATTAATGTCTAATTTTATAAGTCCGCAACTTGATTATTATAAAGTATTGAAATTTATATCTCTAGATTTAGTTATGGTTCCTATTCCTAGAGAAAGAAGAGCTTCCGCCTCTGGAGCATCAAGTTTAAAAAAAGAAGGATCTGGAGTATTACCTGAAAATCCAGTTGTATTATTTGAATTCCTAAAAACATTATTAGCTGCTAAAAAACAGGATATAATATACATGGAATAAAGTTAATTCTATTTTGAATAAACTTTTAGATTTGAAATTAATAACTCAAGAAAAATATGATAAAATCCTCAAGAAATATTATTAAAAAATTCATAAATAAATGACATCATTTATTTTTGATAAACATATTAATTTTAATCATTATATTCTTGAAGTCTTTCCATCAACGGAAAGTGCTCAAGCTTGTAGGAAAAATATATTTCAATATAAATCAATCATCAAATCCTTTAGATATTTGAATGCGGAAATATATTATAAAGTAAAAATTTCAGGATATCAAGCAGGGAATGTTGCTGCTGTTGCTCCTGATCTATTTGCAGTGGAACATAATTGGTTCTTGAATCTCTTTAATGATATTGCTAAAAAAATAGGTCCTTCAGAAGTTTAAAGAATTGAAAGTCCAGATCCAATTTTATCATTATTAAATTTTGTAATGACAGATTCAGATTTCAAGAATCAATTTGGAGAAATGAGTGGTTGAGTTCCTGATGGGTATTTTTGTGGGAATAGTGATGGGGGATATAAAATTCGACAAAATTTATATCAAAAAAGATTTGAAGGATCATATCCTCTTAAAACTATTTTTGGATTTTTACGTAATTATAAAAGAGTGTTTTACATGGTTCCTTTCGAGCTTTCATTAACAAAAAAATGATTTCAAATCAAGTATTTATGGAACTCGATTCGCTGATTAATCAAAAATTAAAATTGAGCTTGAAGCACTTTCACTTTTAGTTCCATCAATTACTTGTAATCCAAAATTAGAAACAAGTATAATGGATAGAATGAATGAAGAAAAACCAAGTATTGAAATCCCACTCGGAACAAAATTTAGTTGGAAACAAACAGTTTTGAATTCTCGACCTCGATTTATTTTTATTGGATTTAAAGATGAAAAAATTGATATGTTAACTAATAATTCGAAATTCATTCAGTCACTGGGGGATGGAAAGTAACTTAAATCATTACGTGTTCAATTAAATACAACATTTTATCCTTTAGATTCAATGAAATTTAGTACTAAAGATAATTACCAAAGATATCCATCTGCTGCATACACCAAAGTGTGTAAAGAGTTTGGAGTTGATCCGCAATTACCGATGATGGAATTAAAGAATTTTTATTCGATATTTTGTTTTGAGGTTTCCGCTCAAGATGAGAAATTAGCAGTTAATGGTGTGAATATTACAATAGATATAGAAAAACATAATGATTTTAAAGGAAATGTTATTGTGTTATTTTAGCTGAGAAACAAGTACAAATCCAATTGAAAAGTAGTAAGATGATTAATGTTTCCTAATAAAAAATATTACAACAATTCGAAAAACTTGCAAATATTTTATCTACAAAATATTTGACATATTCCTCTTGAATTAAATTTAGAATATAATTATGAAATTGGATTGGTTTGGTTTTCCGTCTACAATATTATTTTTAAATTATAATTATTGAAGATTTTGTTTCCGAGACCAATAAAAAAAGTAATAAAAAGAAATCCCAGTCACTAGCAGTAAAACTAGGAAAAGAAGTACTGAAATAATTTATATTTTTTGATTTAAATATCTAATTTTATCAATTAAATTCAATATAATACACGCTTCATCATAATTCTCGGTTCGTAGAGTTTCCATTTTAAATATAAAAAAAGAAATAAAAAAACATATTACTAAAATTTATTTCTTAAAAAATAAAGCCAAAATATGCAGAGCCAAAGAGAAATTTTTTGTGAATGGTGTAACAGTTATTATAAAAACACTTATTACTCCCAGCATTTACTTACAAAAATTTATTAAAAAGATATAATTAAAGGTATTAAATATTCACCTCCATCTCTTAAACAATCCGAAAAGAATTTAGGAGAATTCACTTACACATATCCAGAAATAATTCAAGAAGCAGGTTATAAAAACTCTACAGCAGTCAAATTTAAAAGATATCCTAAGAGATTTAAGAAGATAGTTCAAATAAATATAAATGGGTTTAAAAGTATCTTATCAAAATATTTTAATCATTTCAAGAAATCCCAAATTAAATTCTCAATCGGGGTTTCAGTTTTATATATAAAACCGAAACCGAAACAATCGGATTTAGATACTTTAAGGGATGATAGAATAGATGATGATTTACCAGAAGAAGAACTAGTAGAAGAGATTAGGGAAGAGATGGAGAAGAATAACCAAAACAAAAAAATGTTAAGAATAGATTAGAAGATAAATTAAAATTAATCATGAACAAGAAAAAAAGAGTTGAAGAATTTGCGAATAAAATATTTTATAAGAAGAAAAAATCATATTATCATAAAAGAATAGATAAGATAAAGAAATATAATTTTGATGAAGATGATTCTTTTGATGATATTACAAGATATTACACCTCCCCATTTTTTATATTGTCGGTGAAGAAGATATTAAGAAAGAAATATTAAAACAAGTTAGAGTGTTTGATCAGGAAATTGAATGTAGGGGTTGGTTATTTAAAGAATTCACCCAAATATTTCTGAATATATGTCAATATAAATCGCCAGTTGCTGTAACATATATAAAACTACCTTTTAAATCAAACGTGATTTTAAATTTACAAAACAAGTATAATAAATGTTTTGTATATTGTATATTAGCATATTTACACCCATATGGTAGAACTTAACACCCATACAGACCAGGACAATATAAGAAATACGAGTCTGAATTAAATCTTGAAGGAATTTATTTCCCTTTTAATTTAAATGGAATTAAGAAATTCAGCAATCAAAACAAAAATAAGTTAAAAATAAATGTCTAAATGACAAAAAACGTGTAAGAATCCTGGGGTTTACTGGGATTATGGTTTTGATCCCTGTTATCATTATTCAGTCTCAGGATTAACTTTTGCAGCTGGATCAAAATTTACTGGAGTGAAATTAAAATATTTTAAGAAAAACACTTATAACATGCTTTTATTTTTTGTAGAAGGTGTCAGAGGTGGAGTTTCTGGTGTTTTGGGGGATAGATTAGTAGAAGTCTCTCCAGAACTAGGGAATTCCTTATATTATTATGATTGTAATTTCTTATACCCAACAGCAATGATTGAAGAGTTGCCAACAGGAAAAATGAAATGGTGTAAAAATCTTAAATATGAAAAGACGAAAGAAAATTTCCCTGAAGGTTTTGTGTATGAAGTGGATTTAAAGTATCTTCAATCATTGCATGATAAAACTCAATATCTCTCATGTTGCCCAGAAAGAATCTTGGTTCATGAAGAATGGAAATCTAAATGGTAACATGAAAATAATCCTAGTGGGTACAAAACAACAGAGAAACTAATTCAAACCCAAGGCGATAAAAAAATGACATCATAGAAGGAAGAATGCTGGACTGGTATCTAGAAATAGTAATGATTCTAGAGAAAGTTAATTTATAAGAAATCTAAATGGCTTAAACCATATATTGATTTTAATATTAAGAAACGATTAGAATCAAAAGCCATAGGAAATAAGTTCGGGGATTTCTTATATAAATTAATGAACAACTCCTTTTATGGTAAAACCTTGGAGAATGTGAGGAATTGCCAGGAAATTAAAATTGTTTCTTGTAAAGAAAGATTCAAGAATTGCTTCAAAGGTAGGATTTCAGAGATTTAAGATCTTCTTTGAGGATTGTGTGGCAGTCCACTTTAAAAAATCAACAATTAAGTTTGATAAGTTTAATTACATAGGATATGTAATCCTAGAATTATCGAAACTTGTCATGTATAAATTTGTATATAATTTTTTGTATAAAACTTTTACAAATAACTTTAGGATTCATTTTGGAGACACTGATTCTATAATCCTAGAATTAGTGAATCATGAAAATATTGAGAAGATCCAAAAATATATTCATGATACAAAACTTGGATACTTCAAGGATGAAATGGGTTTTAATAAAAAGATTCAGGAATTCTGTGGCTTAAAGTCTAGAGTGTACTTCTTGGATATAAATTATGTAAAATCCGAGAAGCACTTTGAACATTTAAGAGTGAAGGGATATTCAAAACCTTCAATTAAAAATCTAGGATATAAATATGCAAAAGAATGTTTGTTGGGGAAAGAACAGCAAGATGTTGGAGGATGGACATTGAAATCTGATCATCATAAAATGTTCCTACAAAAATATTCAAGAGTAGGATTACATAATTATGATGATAAACGTTACATATTAAGCGATGGAATCAGAACTCTTTCATATAATTATTATAGAATAAAATACATTGAAAAAAGAGAAGAGTTAAATAAAAAATATAATACAATTATACTGATATTGATTTTAGTGAGATAGATGTTGGAAATATTGAAATATAGTTTTATTCATATTCCATTTTTATTAGATATTTTTCAGTATTATTAATTTTCCTCAACTACCTCCTCGAGCATAACAAAATTTTGGGTACAAAAAAATTTCAGGTACGAAAAATAAATTGAGTATGAAAAACATTTGGGTATGAAAAAATTTAGGTTTCCACGATAAGTATCTCGAGCATAATTTTTAGGGATTCATTCCCTTGAGCACATTTTATTCAACTACCTTCTCGATCATAATTTTTTGATGAAAAAAAATCATTCAACTAACAACATCTCGAATATAAGAAATTGAGTATCCCTCAATTTTCTCAATTTTTCTCATTTCGTTAGATTTCGTCCCATTTCGTTACATTTCATCAGATTTCATCAATAACTTTAAGCAATCAAATATCATCTTAAGCATTAGATGAATAAGTAGTAGTGTAAAAACAGCGATGAGAGACGTGCCCTACCCTAATTATGAATAACTACAGATTTTTGGTTTTTCCACAAATTTTTTAATTAATAATAATAATATTTTCACCCTTACAACGATTAGTATCGGGTGAAGGGTTCAAATAATGATAATAACATTCATAATTTCAACCATGATTACGAATACCTTCGGGAGAAGGAACTCAAACGGCTCCCACCGCTGTTTTTACATTACTCATGTCAATTTACGCTAACCATTTAATTGTGTCGCTGAAATTAACCTCTTTTTCTAACTTTCCATTTATCAGGGCTAATTAGAGTTAAGTTTAATAAATAAAATTTATATAGAATAGTATAATAATTTAGTATTTTATGTTATTTAATACAATAAATCTCGATATTTTTGTCTTAAAAATTTATTTTCTCCAGACTAAAATTATTAATAGAAAATTATACGATATTAGGTGAATAAAAATGAATAAAATTTTTTTTTGATCCTGGGTTTTGATGTTTGGTCCTGCGATTCTTTGTAGATATAGAATCTTGTTTGGATTAATGACTCCACTTCTCAAAAATATTCTTTTTTTATTTGCTCTTAGAAACTTCAAATTTTGTTTTGGCTCAGTGAATCCAGCATTTTACTGATTAATTTAATTATTCTGAAAGTTTCTGGTGAATTAAGTCACATTAAATTTTTTTAAAAATTTAGTTGAAAACGTATGTCTTTTAAAGTAGGCATTTATATATTGCAAATCCAAAATTTATTACGTAAAACAGTGATTCTTAACAGTGATTCTTAACCCCTCAGATCTAAATTTATGTTCTTACACCCCCTTGAAAAACTTGTTTATATTTCATTATGAAAGAAATGTCATATTTCAAAATTTATTAAAAAAACATTTTTTACATGAATTTTTGTCTTACTTATTTCTTGCAAATTCGTCAATTATTTTGGCCGTGTTAATTAAGTTTGAAAATCATTTTTCCATATACAGAATGGTTATATTAATAATTCTTTCTTCTTCCATGGATATAACAATAGATATTGAATTTATCAAAATTATTGAAAATGTATCCATCAGATATATATATATATATATATGTGTGTGTGTGTGTGTGTTGTTTATTAATTTTAGTCATTAGTGAAACACTCTGTTATTATAATTATTTGAAATATACAAAAAACATAATTTTACTTTAACCCTTATGAAAATGCATTTTAAGATAGAAGGCCGCGTAGTCCGATTACCCCATAAAAGTTAAGGCACTAAAAGTCATGCAACAGATTTAAAGGTATTCTAAATAGCACCAACCTTTTCTGCTTTAATTATTTGGTTTTTTATTAAATCCAATTAAAAATCTGTTTTGTTATGCTTCAAGATCATATAATAATTTATCAGTATATTAATTTTGAGGGTATTTAAATTATTATACGATGTCAGTCTAATCTGGATGGAATATGAAAATATTAATTTCAAATTTGATAAAAATCGCTTTATTTATTAAATATTAATAATTTAAAAGTAAAGCATAATAAAGCACGAATTTTATTATTACAGCTTAACGACAATTCTCGCTATAGTGCGTGAATGTTGCCACCATCTGAATGGTCATTCCAGCGCTTTTGCAGTTTTTACTATTGGTCAACACTATGACGTCTACAATCAACTACGTAACATTTTATATCAGGACTTTTATATCATTTGATAAATGTTTACAATTTAGATTAGTACTAATTAATAAAATACTAATTAATTACCGCATCAAAAGTGATTATCGTGTTAAATTAATATTCAAAATATAATAATAATAATAACAATAATAATAATAATAATAATAATAATAATAATAATAATAATAATAATAATAATAATAATAATAATAATTGTTTTTATATAATAAATGTTTTCAATCAATTTACTTGAACGATGAAAAATGGCAACCAGCAAATGCAGAAACATCCCATTATTACACCAAGTGTAAATATTGCTTTTCCTTCACTTTGTGAAGACCGTTTTGACGAATGCATGATATCTTTCCATCTTTTAGTTAAAGTATCCCTAGAAGCTGAGAGTAGAACTCGAATCGTTGTAGAATGTTTGCTACTGTTACGAGAATTTCGATTATTTTTATTACGACAGTCAGGTATTCCTGGAAAAGAATTTCTAACTAATCTTTTCTCAGGTAAAGTCAATTGGCAAGAATGTCTCAGATCGGTTGTTGTGCATGAACGATAAATGTTAGAATTTATATTGTGCTTCGTTGATGAAATTTGAGCACTGAATGATGTTTGACTTTGAATGTCACTCTGTGAACTTTTGTACGACGAATTACAGGAATGTATTGTCATTGGATCTTTGGAAATAGATCCTCTGATACTTTTCAATTGAGAATCCATGGCAGCGCTGTTCTTAGCAATTTGATAAATTCTTCCGTAAAGAACAATCATAATAATCGATGGAATATAAAACGCTCCAAAAGTCGCATAGATTTGATATCCTAAACAATCGCTATAAATACATTGACCAATCTCATATTTCTGTTTCCAACCAAACAGCGGAGGAATGCTGATTAAAGCCGAAACAAGCCATGATAATCCAACCATCGTAACCATTAATCTGTTGTTTCGTTTGGCAATGTACTGAAAAGGTTTGGTAATCACCAGATATCTGTCAATTGAAATCGCACACAGATTGAGAATCGATGCTGTACACAACAAGACATCGCAGCAAATGAAAAAGTCGCACACAATCTCATTAAACATCCAATAACCTTTCAGCTGATAAATCGTAGCCAAAGGCAAAACCAAAAGCGCCACCAACATATCGCTGACGGCAAGATTGACTATCAGAATGTTGTTTGGCGTTTGAAGCCGTTTCGCTAGAATCACTGACAAAATAACCAACCCGTTTCCGAATGCAGTTCCCAAAATCAGAACACAGAATACAATTCCTAGCACTACTTCATTGGCAAAGGCATATTTCGAATGATTGGTAATGTTTGAAACATTGGCCATGGCTATTTCAAATATTGACTTTGAATAGCGTTGAAATCATCTTGAAAATTTAAATAAAACAATTGGCTGGTTGATAGCTAATCATATTTTGCATTTTATTGATTTTCATTTCACTGAATGAGATCTCTTCAATGAAACAGAGAATGAATTCTAGTAAATTTTACATGACGTTTACGCATCAATTTTATTTTCAAATCATATCCAAATTAAATAATATATCCGATTTCTGATAATGAAATATTTCGTGTTTGATATTTCCTTGATAAAAATGATATATTATTATTATTGCTGTTGCTGCTGTTATTTTAATAATAATAATTATTATTTATTATTATTATTATTATTATTATTTATTATAATTATTATTATTTTATTATTTATTATTAATATTATTGGTTAATATTTATAAATATATTTCCTTTATTTATTTTCGGTAATTTGATTTTTTATTTTTTGAAAATAATTCAATTGGCGTTTAAACAATCAATTAATTAAGAAAAAGTAAATTAATTTTTTTCAATTTATTTTTTGTGATTATTGCGAAACGGAAAATGGTATTATGGATGGTAAAAATGCTAATGATAGTGAATATGACAAAAAATCCAAAAAATGAGTGATCATTCGAATGTTGTTTTAATAGTAGATTGTAACAACAAATCAAGAGTGACATTTATTGGTGGAATGGTTGATACTGTAAATGTCTGGAGCTTAGAAAATGACAAACAAATTGGTAAATCCTTAACTCTTAAATATTCCTGTTATCTTAAAAGATACAAAAGTTAAAATCTATATTTCTACACCAAGCCATGATGAGACATATCACCTAAAATATAAAAAGAAAATCAATAAATTTATAATATATACACCTGATTCAGTTCATTAAAAACTTCTATAATAGAAGTTTTAATGAACATTCAACTACGATTATGATTAAGTTTATGAATTAGCCATTTTTAAAATGGCTGACAGTTAAATTTTTTAATAGTGTATTTTAAGGCTTGGATTGTGATCTCGTATATTTATGAGATCATTATTCAAGCTCTTAAATAATACTTTTCATCAACGTGTATTTTAAATTTACTTTTATTAATTTTCTTTGGTTTTTTTGAGAATTTATGCCAATTTATATAAATTAAAGGAATTATTTTCGAATAAATGTAAGTCCGATTAATTGAAAACTAAAATTTATTAAAATAAAATTAATTATTAAAAAGTTTCTATATTCGAATAAACTATTTCTCTGTTCCTTGGAAATTCGTTTTGGCTGCCATCTTTTTTACTTTTTGACAAATCCAAATTTTTGATATTTATTGATTTTATGAGGCTTTGGAAATTTCTGTTAATTTCCCAAATTTATAAAAATCTTCCCAATTTTCAATGGTATTAATGATTTCGATTTTTTATACTTTATAAAAAATATTATTTTTAAACCTAAGTTATCGGAAAGCTTATGTTTTCCGTTTTTAACATTGTTATTTCTTCATTTCCTCAAAAACCTAGTTTCGATTATATATTTTTGAAATATCTGAAATGTTGTAAAAATATTAAATTGATTGAATTTCATGAAAAATCTTACGAAATTATTTCTTAATTTTCTCTACAACTCAAAGTAGAGTTTTTGGTATTTTTTTCAAAAATTTTCGTCTTTAATTTTAAAAAAATTGTCTAAAAAGTTACTAAAAATAGTTTTATATAGAGTTTTTATTGAACTGAAAATTTCTACATTTTGAAAGTTTGCATGCATTATTTACTATGTATTATGTGTTTATGTTTAAATAAATTTTTCTTCAATTTCCTTCCTTCCTATAATATAAGTTTTTATTCAGTTTAACAAATTACATGCAGACAAGGGTAAGTATTATTAAGTCCCTATATTATAACATTATTGATTTTTTCATTTTATTATAGGAGATTTTAATGAACTGAAACAGGTGTAAACACACCAACTCATCTTGAGGTTGTTTGTAAAATAGTTACTAAGATAAACCCTACACTACAAAAAATCAAAAAGTGATAGATAAAATAATTAATTACATTAACATAACCCATAATAAAACATGCATATAAACTTTAAACTTGTAGCCAACCTACATTGAAAAAACCCCTATAATAAGTTAATTTATAGACATTTTACGATATTTTTAGAAAAAGATGGCGGAAAATATTTTTAATTTAAATTTTGAGGTTTCTGCTCAGAAATTTCGAGTAAATGAGGATGTATCTTCATAAGATTAATTTATTATTTTAGACATTTCTGTCGAAAAAAATTTAAAACCTGAAATCCGAAAGAAATCATAAATTGTAAATTTTATTAATAAGTTTTAAAAAATAATCATAAACCAAATTATTTTGTGTACATATTAGAAGATTTTTTTCAAGAGATGTATAAAAAATATAATTATTTAATGCAATTAATAATTTTTATAACTTCAAAAGCAATTTAACTCACTTTTTTTGAGTAATTTCCGAAAAATAAGTCATCATAAAATAAATCATTTCCTGAATATTCATAAGCATTATTAATAATAATATACACTATGGGACAAAATAAATGTAATTTTTTAATTTTTAATTTTTATCTATGTTTCTGTAAAAAAATGAAAAAAAATTATCAAATAATACAAATGGAATATTATATACACATGCATGATTTCAAAACCTTTTATTAATTTTTATTAATACAAGATATGGATTTTTTTAATTGGTAGAAAAATAGGACAAGATAAATGTAATTTTTTTATTTTCTATTAACTAATAGTCTGTAACACCTCCTTTGTTTAGAATAACCTCAGATAGACGTTCATATATTGAATCTACAAGTTTTTGTATAAATTCCTGTGGTATATTTTCCCATATTTGTTTAAATTTTTATGAATGCCTCATTTAAATTACTAGCCGGAGCTTCACGATATTTTTTTTAACAAATGCCCAGCAATGTTCAGTTATGTTTATATCTGGAGACTGTTCCGGCCATTGCATCTTTTTAATTCGGTTTTCTTCAAAAACTTTGTTGCAATCTTACTTGTATGTTTCGGATCGTTGTCTTGTTGAAAAGAAAAATCACTAGGGTTCAATTTCTCCACAGAAGCTAAAAGATTTTCTTGTAAAATTTTAAAATATTTAAGTGAATCCATTTTTCCATCAATTTTAGGTAAATTTCCAACTCCATTTTCACCTTTACAGCCCTTAACCATAACACTTCCACCATTGTGTTTAACAGTTTTTCTAGTACATTTATTTTTCAATCTTTCTCCAGCTCTACGCCATACATAAGTAATTCCATCACTATTAAACAAGTTTATTTTTTATTTATCAGACCAGATAATCTTTCTCCAATAGCTTTTAGACATAACAATAATTTTTTTGGCAAATTTTAATCTAGCTATTTTATTCTTTTTAGATATCAAAGGTACTTTTTTAGGTCTCATAGCATTAAACCCTACAAATTTACCAAATCTTTTGCTCGTTGTTGATGAGATAACCTTTTTGAATTTTTTCTGCACTTTATTTGCAAGTTTAGGTGAGGATATAAATCTATCTACATCAATTTTTTTTAATTCAACCAATTCTTTATCAGAAAGCGACTTTTTCCTACCAGAATAATTCCATTTTGATTTAAAATCTTGTTCCGTATATGTTTTCAATACATAACTTATACACCTAGGTGTTACCTGTAGTAATTCAGCCATTTTATTTTTTTCATTCTTTCTTTTTTCCATCTAAAAATTGAAGCGCTTTCGTTATCAGAAAATGAATTTCTAGCAGTCATAACCCTTAGTTAATAATTTTAAATATATATAAATTATTTTCAAAAATGGCGGGATCATATTTTACTATTAATTAAAAAATTACATTTATTTTGTCCAATTCAGCTTTTTGAATATTAAAAGATGTTTCAAACACTGTAAGTTATAAAGTTTATTTAATTTAATAATTTTATATAACTATACTAGTAATGTTATTTTAAACTAAATAAAACTTCGCGCCCACTTTTTTTGTACTTTGGGCCATTTATTTTGTCCTTTACTGTACATGAGCTTGTAGATTAAGTTATATTTATAATGATTTAATTTCCTTGTAAAACCATAATTCAACTCTTAAAACTTCACAACTTTAAGGTTATAACTTTAAAAAATAACTTACTTTGCAGCCATTTCAGAAATGGCTAAAATTCATTGATTTTTCACAAAAAATAAATTCCAATAAGTTGATTTATGTATCAACTTGCATTATAGCGGAATTTATCTGAACTTCGCTTGGTGTATGTAAGTACTTAAAATTTCCCGAACAACCCAACTTCATTCTATTTTGAAATGCAATGTTTGATGTAATCTTAGTTTTAGTATTCGAAGAAATTAATGTTTTAAGTATACATTCTAATTTTTAATAAAATAATTTTGGGTATTTAAGAGTTTAGACTTAATAACAAAATTGAGCATAAGTGGCACTGATTAATTTTCATAAATTTTAAATTTATGCGGTTATGTAATAGTATGGACATTTAAATTTAATCGAATGAAATTTATAAAATGCAAATCAGTTGAAGTTTCAGAAATTTTTGATTTTAATTGGATGATTGATCAATAATATAAATAAGAATTTCTATATATGTTTGTGATAAAACTGGAACTATCCAGTCGTTTTCACTTAGTAATTTGTTTGATGAAAATTCATCAAAAGTATTTCCCACTTCTTATATTCAATATTGTTATGATTCTTGTTTTGTTTTGATGTGACGAAAACCATGAATAAAAACTGTGAAAACAATAAAAAATATGTCAATCAATAAAATATATCTAATATAAATGTTACTTTTTAAGCTTTATTTATTTATAATAACTATCGTACACTTTATTAATTGTGGATTTAAACAAGCTAAATTGGTGTCAGAAGAATGAAAGAAATTATTGTAATTATTAATCAAATACATAATTATATTCCTATGACAAGTTTATATGTTCGCGATCTCCAGTCAGAACTAACAGAAGCAAGAAATTTTGTTACATTTTTAATTGATGGTGAAATTCTTTTAAATATTCTGCTAGAACTATCATTTTATAGGTTATCAAATAAATTTGTATATATAGAATGTCATTTTATACTATGTTTATGAAACGCATGTCTTTAATGTTGCCATTAGGGTAGAACATTGAAATAGCGGTGAAGTCTTCGTTTTATCACAACTTCAAAACAACACAAATACATCGAAAACGACTAAACCCTTCCCTCTCAAGAGTAACAAACTGCACTTATAGACATTTTGGAAACTATCGTCGCCAAAATTAAGTAATAATAGTTTCCGACTTGCATAATCGTCTCTCGTCAGTAAAATTTTTTGAACACCTGATTTAGGAAAGGCTTCATACGAAATTTCAATGAGTTCGTCAGATATTTTAAAAACTTCAGTAAATTTTCTTTTAGTCTAATTGAATACATTAAGATGCAGTTTGGTCTACGCAATTCGGCTCAAACATTCCAACGCTACATTGATCAAGTAATCGTACCACTATCACTTGATTTGGCTTACATTGATTAGGTCATTTTAAGCTCTGAGAACATCACAGAACATGAATACCACCCAAAACTACTCTTTTCTGTTCTTAAATAGCAAATCAGCCTTAAGAAATGCAAATACTTTAAAAATGAAGCCTAAATTTTTGATGCAATTGTATAGATGCTAGCATCGCGCCAACACAAGTAAGCCCTTCATTTTCTGTTTTTTTGCTGCCGACAGTTATTTAATTATATTTTTATATTAATTAATTGAATAATTATATTTCTTGCAAACATATTAGGTAAACAACAAGAAAAAGAAAAATATCTAAATAGAAAGATCAGTTAAATTTCATATTGGAATGAAGAGAATTTATTTCTAAAAGTTTCCAATTAATAAACACTGAGGAAATGGCTTGCCTACTTATTAAGATTATGTCTTTACAATAATAATTGTAACGTTGAGATTGATAGTGTAAAATTTTCCGTCAAATATTTTGTTTTGTTTTAATAGAATCAAAAATAGTAATATAATTTTTGAAATTCGTCAAATGTTAGAGATGGATACATCATCAAATGATAAATTAAAATACATTATCATTTTACTCATCCATCATACGCCAGTGATGCTGCCAAGACAAGCAGAAATAATATCCATTTGATTTTGGTTTGCCGGGCGATTCCCTTGTCATTTTGTATTGAGCTTTTAAATCGAAACAACAAAAATTGTTTTTCCATAAAAATTCATTTGTTCTATTTTTTAATGATTAAGTTTTCATAAACCTGTTCAATAAATTAAAGCTCCCAGATTACTAAAATCAGGGTCTGGCATAACTAATTTATGGCCCTCCGAATTATATGAGATAGATAGGTCATATATTTCTCTTGAATATATTCTATCATATAAAACACATTTACTCCCGTTCTTGACTGATGATAAGATATAAATATGGAAACGAACAGAGATTACCATATATAAAAAACTTCTTTTTCAATATTTATTTTTAAATATTTATCTAATCATTAAAATCATTACAATTTCGTTTATTTTCTTCTTTTTATACTAAAAGTCAACGTGCTTTGAGTTTAATAGAAAGCACATTGATCTGTAATCTGAATGAATGAAGATAAATAAAAAATGTATTTCTATAATTAATTATTGATTGTATTTTGTTCACCAATAAGTAACTGTTTTTTCTGTGTAAATAAACCATTAGTAATTTAAATGAAACCAAAAAACTTAATTAAATAATATATTGTCCATTTTCCTTTATCTTTGTCGGTAAGTAAAATTTTATATTGTCAGCAATAGTAAAAGTTTTACCATATTGTAACCATTTTTTAAGAACGAAATAAATGGTAGTCTGAGGATGTCAGATCTGGTGAATATGGTGGAGGTGGTAAAACTTCAACAATATTTGGCAAGTGACCGCATTTGTAAGTGGTCTTCCATTATCATGTTGATAAATAACATCTTTGCCACTGTCCCGTTCTGGTAGCTTCATACAATTCATCAAGTAGGAGATGATACATTTCAGAATTAATCGTTTTTTGTTTCTTGGACGGAGCACAAAAATGCATAATGCCTATGAAATCCTACCAGACTGACGGTAAAATCTTCCTTTGATGAATATTTGCTTTCGAAGTCGTCTGACTAAGTTCACCAGGTTTATTCTACAACCTTTTTTGTTCAACGTTATTGTAAGCTATCTATTTTTCATCATCTGATATCATAAATTTGAAAAATGGATGGTTTTCTTTATGTTTCATGAAATTATAGAAAGCGTCTCCAATTTGTTTAAAATTATTTTTAACGTTTGATTTCAAGATTTTAAACTTTTCAGAAATCTCTCTGGGTACCTAACGTCTATCGGATTACATTAAAGTGTTTATTTTGTCGCCATAGACATTGACTGACCTTCCTGAATGTTTAGCATCATTGGCATCAAAATCTCCTGACCAAAAGTTTGGAGAATATATACTTTTTATACCTCAAATAATTTTCTATATGCTGAGCAATGATCTTTCGTTTTCGGAAATATCAAAGTAAAATAACTATTTCATTGTTCATTTTTATTGAACATTTTAGATAAAGGAAAAAAATGAAAACGATTATTAAAACATTTAAATAATGCTAAATTTGTAGCTTTTGGTCTAAAATAAATTTTTAGAAGTTAATGATATCTTTCATTTACTCAATGACTTCGAGTACTCGGACTAGTTGCAAGGAGAAACCAACACTGACAGTATATTTTAACATACGAAGGAAAAAGTGTGTAGTCGTATAAATTGACTGGGCGTTTAGGTTGAGGTAAATTTTGATTTCTGGAATATCTGATTTTGACATATGCATGTCGTGCAAGTCTACCCTTTTCTTTGAGAATTTAGATACAAGTTTTCCTGGTCTAAATATTGACCTAGGCATTTACTGTGTTGGACAGCAGTGACCTTGAGTTAATTTGAATGCATTGATAACACAACACAAAAACACGACATTACGATGATTTAAAATTAAATATTCAATTATACTAACTTAAAATATAAGAAAATTCACAAATTAAATCAAACGGCACAAAAGTAAAATAAAATAATTACAAACGCAAGTAAAGCAAGAATTTAAAAATAATATGAAGAAATAACAGAAAATAATAAAATTTGACAAAGATTCTGCCAAAAAATAAACAATAAAAAGATTTAGCTTAAAATGATTCCAAAAATAAATTCATAGTGAAAATTTATTGAAGATAACAATGAATACAAATTTATAGCTTTTTAATAAATAATTTACAAAAAAATTGCATTTTACTATACCCGTCAAATTGACGGATTTCAGTAAAAAAATGGTATACAGTCAATGTCAGTAAATCTAGTGTTATAGAAAACAGATAAATGTCCTACGAAAAATCCATCATGACGTCGTAAAGCATAAATTAAATAAAAAATTTAGAAAAATATTTAATACGAAATAATGGAAAATTAGGAATTAAATTAAAAAAATAATTAAAAAGTTAAAGAAGTTCAAAAAAATTATCACAAAATCCATCATTGCGCAGAGAAAAATCGAAAGAATAAATTAGAACTAATTCAATCGACGAAACTGAAAATCGTAAAGTGCATTTACTTACCCTTCTATTGCATAATCACTAGCAGCAGAAGACTGACTAATGGCACGTTAGACGGTGCGCTTGGACAAAATGTAATATCCATAAAGTAATTTCCCACTTCCACTGTATCGATATTCCACTGTATCAATCATAACTTGCACAAAATTACAAAATCTCGCAATCGGTCAATATAAACTGTAATGATAATTTAAAACAAACTATAAAAATTAAAACTATAATAATATTTATAATATTTACAATATTGATATTTGTTTAAATATTCTATTACTGTTAAAAATATATTTTTCAATTTTCAATTTAATGGATATTAATGGAAATGATACTGGCGACCACGCCGAAATCGCAGTACTAACAAGATCTCGACAAAGGCAGAAAATTGTAGAATCACTTCCAAAGAACGTTCAAGAATCAATCTGTCCAGTGATAAAAAAAGTTTTCTCGATGAAAAGAAGAAGATTCAAAGGAGTGGTTATTAACCATTAAAGAATTTGTAACTATAAATTCTCTCAACCTAGAAGCAGCTTTTGATTTATTATTGTATGGAAATGCAAAACAGTTATCAGTGGTTTTTAAAGAAGCACAGAAGACTCATGCGTCAGATGAAGATGTAAAAAGTTGGTTCACTTTGAAGTATATCAAATATAAAAGCTTCTTGCAAATTATCAATGATATGAGTCAGATTAAGCAGAGATCTGACGAAATATTTGATACTTTTGTGATCAGAGTAAGAAAGCTAGTTCGTGAAGTTTTATCAGCGAATCAAACTAATGACATGATTGTCAAGGATATAATTATCAGATTTATGTACTCTGATAAAGTGATAGAGTCAATAGCAATGAATCCAGATATCTCTGTGTCAGAAATTGAGAAATTAAACCACAATGTAGAAAATATTATGCATACTGAAGACAGGAGAGATGTATTTGCATTTACAGATATTAGGAAACAGCTGTCATATGCATCGGTAACAGCAAACAAAGTATTAATGAGACAAAACGTTCCTTCAGTGATTATAAAACCTGTTTTAGAGACTAACAGGTATGCCCGTCCACAAAGAAATTTAGTGAATTATATTAGGAAACAACGTGGCTTTGAAAGATGAGAAGATACGGAAAGAATTTTATATAATGAGAGACCCAATAGACCCACGATTTGCTTAAAATATATAGCAAGGCGAGTTTTAAGGAATAAAGGAACCAGAATATAAACCTTTACAATATGGTCAATCTAACTGTTGTGGTGAATCAGGAGATATTCGGAATAGCTTTCCTTTAAATTATTGCTGTTTAATATGTGGTAAGAATGGACATTTTTTTATAACTGTACATTATTAAGGAATCATAATACAAAAATAATTCATTGTAATCAAGCAGAAAATAATTTGTGTTACCTGACTTATTCGTATGAAAATCGTGAAAACGATGTCATATCAGAATCTAAAGCACGTGAAGTAGTATCACTTATACGTAGTCATACAGAAAGCAGTCCTTTAAACGAAATACGCTCCATAGCAAACAGATTTTGATTTTGGTTGTACTAATTTAGTGACTTGTAAAATAAAAACGACAGGAAATCCTATAACTCAGAATCATAGGAATCAAAGGTGGCCGAGATGATTCTGAAATTGTTGAAATTAGGCATTATCAGGAGATTTCAAAGCCTATGTAATTCTCCTACGGCTCGAAGCTTCTAAGTGTTCACGAGAAAGTGTATTGTGTGACCAGGAAGGAATTACAATCAATGTCAAAACCAATAAGCCCACAATTCCAAGCATGGTTACGTGAGTTATCAGGTTACGATTTTGATGGTTTATCGAGGATATCGCTAAGTTATTGCTCTCAATGTCAAGGCAAACTTGAGGAAGGGAAACTGGAAAAGAACCGGTTAAGATTATTAAATGTTACTTCAGGCAGATTTAATATACAAGCATATAAACAGCTTCAGGAAATAGACACTTTATTATATATATTAAAGAAATATGTATTAAATCTGACCCTCAATGTGCCTCAATTGATTCGGGATTTCAAAAGATTTGATCAAATATTGGTAGACGATAACCTGTTATTAATAGTGAATTATGCTAAACAAAAAATAATATTTCCGCAAGCCCTGGTGGCACAAGTGGTGCAGCATATGCACAAAGAACTCTGTCAATAAGAAAACAACAAGTTATATGTCAGATCATTTTTTTTGGATACACATGGTAACTGATATCCGGGATATTATCAGGAAATGGGATTTGTGTATGAAAAGGAAAGTGATAATAAATAAGACATCAGAGTATCTAATTCCCAGAGTACTAATAAATTCGATGGAAAAAATTGTAAATGAGATTGCTCATTAGAAAGAAATCAGGAATCGCAGCTGCTTTTTGATCGTAATAATTGATCAGTTCAGCAAGATGGTTAGTTTAACACCTACTCAGAAGCAAGATGATTGATCTTACACAACTGAATTTGCAAAAACGGTCGACCAAATTACATAGTTTCAGATAGAGGTAAGTTCTTCGAAGGAAGTCAGATCAGAAGCATATTGGATACTTATAATATTGAATGGATATTTACTTCTCCATACGATCTAACGGTTAGGCGGAACGGGTCACACGAACAGTTCGTGATATGATCGTGACATTTTTGAATGACGGGCAAACTGGAGGTTATTTGGACAATTTAGTGCCAAAGATTGAATATTCATTAAACTCAACAGCGCAGAATTCTACAGAATTTTCGCCAATGGAATTAGTAATTTTCAATTGTTAAATAATAAACATGTTTTTATATGAAAGAAGAATGTATATAATAAGTCTGAGGTTTGTATAGATAATTTTAACAATATATGGAAAATGAAAGAAAATTTAGTTATACATAAAAGACTTTTTATTTTTATAACAAATTGTATTAATGTTAATAATAATCTTTTAAATTTACTCAACTATTGTTATTTATAAATTTTACTCGGCTGAAAAGCGAAAAACAGCTTGAACTTAATTTTGCTAGAAAGGAAATTGAAATTTCAATGCCTTAAAGTAGATGTGCTTTCGACAGAATGATTTTAACATTGAAAATTTGGGAAATTTAAAATTTCTGTATATTTTATCTAAGGATTAATTAAATATTTAAATATCTTTTGATTATTAATTCAAATTTTATTTTTCATAAACATTAATCTTTGTTTTATTGAAATAATTACGTTATACATATATAAAAACGTTTATTTGAAGATTTATGATTTTTTTTGAAGAAAATAGTTATTTTTTAATATTTTGTTTAAACTAACATAATAAATCTTTAATAGTTCTAAAGAGACTGATTATAATTTAAATTAATTTAAATTTAAATTTAAATTAAAATAACTTCGATCTTAAAATATTTCGATTGATTCTGTACTTTTGTGTATATTGTAATGTCAGATATTATAAAACATAGTTATAATAAAAAATATTTCTGGCAAAAGTACAAAGGAATATTCCACGTCAAAAAACGAATCTTTATAACTCACCTCATTGTAACTTTCAAAGTCATTACAATATAAATAATCAAAAGAATATAATAAAAATATTTTAAAATTTAATTAAAAAAATTAATTTAAAATTATAAAAGCTTTTCTTCAGATATGTTTCAATTAAATTCCAAAAACATCAAATTTAAAGATGTTACTGGTCTATTTCGTTTCTCACGTCTGTGTGCGCGATTGTAATTTCGTGATAGTTTGATTGTGCGAAGCAATATTGTAATTTTTGTTGTGTTTGAAAATTATTTTGAAATTGATTTTTATAAATGGTGGAATTTCGGGGGGTTAAATAAAATTTTTTTATATGTACCAATTGTGTTTTGTTTTTGTGATTTAAAATTTAAATAGGTCTGTTAATGGTGACATTTTTGTTGATCTGAGGCATGTGAATTGAATTTATTGATTTTCGAGATTTGTTGGAATTTCGCGTTTTTCTTAATTTGGAATAAATATTTTTGACTTATTAATGACTCAATTTCAAGTTATTGGACACGTTAAATGGTTAAGCTCAAAGAAAGAATACGGATTCGTTAGTGTTGACAATGAGCACAACGATAAGTATGTTTTTGTTCATTTTAAATCTATTGTTTTAACAAACGAGACTTCTTTAGCTAATAGTGAAGAAATGCTCTTCAATGTGGTCAAAGGTGCTAAGGGTCTTGAATTGTTATTGGCCTAGGACAGGCGATTTTGTTGGCAATACGCAACATAACCATAACGGTGGATTTCACAATAGAGGACGTGACAGAGATAATTGCAGATCCTATGTACCTCGCGCAGTTTCCCGAAAGGGCATTAGGGCGATAATTCATCAGTTAAACAAAAATAATAATAAAAATAAGCTACTAGTAGATGAACTATTGCATTTTTAATTACCATAATTTTTAATTGTATAAATATTAGAGTTGAAATTTGGAAATAATAATATTTATTGTAGATGTTAAAATGAAGAATGTCATTGAGAAAGAACCCATAAATTCAGTTCGTATTTGGATTTCATAGCCCGATAAAATGATTAAAAAAATTGTAGAGAATGAACAAAATGTGGAAATATCTATTATAGTCTCATCAAACAGAGATCACGATGAATCTCAACAATTAAATGTACTAATTCCAAATTAAAAATGCAATAACAATATTTAGATGAAAATATAATTAAAATAAATTCTCAAACCCAAACGCGATTTTTGCGGCCAAAATTCCACCTGTAAAACGTATTATTTTCTGATTTTGAAATTTGATTCTATTTTGATTGTTTTTAATCATTTTTTAGACAAAATTGTTATTTTTGTATTAATATGATTAATTTATTAATAATATTTAGGATAATTGCAATTTGAATATTACCAACATTTCTATATTTTTTTGTTAAAAAATATTTTCACTTAATGAATTTAATTAATTATTTTCAGTTAAATATTATTTTCTTATACATTTTCTTATATAATATATTTTTAACTTTGAAGGCTGTATCTCGTTTTCAAAACGTTATTATTATAATTATTATTATTATTATTATTATTATTATTATTATTATTATTATTATTATTATTATTATTATTATTATTATTATTATTATTATTATTATTATTATTATTATTATTATTATTATTATTATTATTATTATTATTATTATTATTATTAATATTATCATTAATAATTTTAACAAATGTCAATGAAAAAATTACAACTATTGCATTATATTACAATAATCTTATTTATCCAATATAAATTTACATGTTCATTAAAACAATATAAAATAGTGTGTTTAATAGATAGTAAATTTAGTTCTACAATCGGTATTAATACAGCTATGAGATATACAAATTCTTTTCAATTGCATTTATGTCGAAATTCTCAAAATATTTAGTTATAGAATATAAGATTTATCCGTATAGAACCATTTAAAAGAAAAAATTTATTAATTAAATAGATCATTTTAAACTTAACTTAACTTTAACTTAAATGGTTAAAAATAATTTATACCATAAAAAAACCTTTCAAATATAAAATTAAATCTTTTTATTTTAGTCAGGATTGACAATCAAATATAAAATGAAAAATGATAAAATTAGAAATTAAAATAAAAAAAGAGAATTCTTTAAAAAAATATTACCGCTTGTAAGAAACTGACCCTCCTTTGAAAAAGAATATCAGAAGTAAAAACAAGCAGTCTCTTACATATTCAGATTTTGCATTTGTTGATTTGTTTTCATAAACGATATTACAACTGCAAATTGCGTTGCTATAGTTTTGTTTATCATTTCATTTACTATTTTTTCAGTTGAAATATATTTTTTGACAAATTTACACCATCAAAATTTTACATAAAAAAACTTGTTATTAGATTTGTATTAAAAAATAAATATAATTTATATAATCCAATACGTTAAATCAAATATTTTTCCTGATATATTTGAAAGTCCCACATTTTAATAAAATATTTCCTAATTGTAAAAAAATGTTTATTTTTAATGCGTCTAATCTGGATTAAAAAAAGAAAAAAATTAAGATTTAAAGAAGGTTTTTTAAAATGTTTTAATGATCTTATAACTGAGGTTAAAGAGAAAATTATTAACCAATTAAAACAAACAAAAAGGTTTTTTGTAATAAATAAACTATTAAATAACATTGGTAAGAAATTCAGCAATTCTTATTTTTAGTCCACCCATTTGCATCTGATCTTTAGCGGTTTACCTCTTTTTGGTTACGATATTTTCAAAACAATGGCTTTTTACATCAGAAACGTTACCGACGCCTGCACTATGGAATAATAAAGTCAAAATGATTTTTTCTAAAGTGTCTAAAAAAATTAACTAAACATGTTGATATAGAAAATATATAATAATAATTAATTTTATTATATTTAAATGCATGTGATAAATTAAAATTACTTGAAAATAATTTTTTAAAGAAATAATTTTTATAAATTGCATTATGACTTCAGGCAGAATCTCTCATAGATTTATGGCACTAAAAAATTTAATTAAAAAATTTAATATTTTTAATTTTGCAAGAAAATAATATATTTTATTTCAGTAAATAGCGACCCCAACAAAAGAGTTTTATTTATTGTACATGTTTCTTTCTCATAACAAATAAATAACAAATTTTTCATTTCAAAAAGAAATTTCCGTAAGTATCTTCATATTTTTAACAATCGACAAGGAGATTCATAAAGGCTTAAAGGCTTTAAAAAGCAAGAATGTAATAACTCTAAAATTTACGTATTATTTTGACATTATATTTTTATTTCATGTACAATTAACACAATCCTCCTTTTCATTGAGATTATAATATTATTATTCAGATTATTTGTTGATAATATTTATTATAAAGAAATATAAGTGAAATGAATTGCTTCTATGATATTTTATAAATTTTAAGAATGTTAATAAAATCAAACACAAAAAAATTCATTTAGTAAATGTATTTTAAAAAATTTTAAATTACTTTATTTTTCACAACCTTGCTGTAAATATTTTGTGGTATGTCAAACTTTTTTTCCATATTGTACAATGATTAAAATGTTAGAAAACTTTTGTTTTAATTTAATATTTTAAGGTTGAATTTATTAGTTTGTTCATTCCATATTCACTGTAGTTTGATTAGAAAATTTCAGAACAAACTTAAATGTGAAGACATCAATTTTACAATTTTTAGAGAATGAAATATGATTTCCTAAATACAGTCAACCCGTCTATACGGAAGAAAATATGACTTTGTTATATTAATACTACATTATAAGGGACTAGATACTCATGCCAATATTTGAGGTTAGGTTGTTTTATTTGTATTTTGTGAATCAAACTTTTTACCATTTTCATGTATTTAATAACCTTGAATTTAGTGTGTTTCAGTTATTTTTTAAAATGCGTACAATGAATAAATAATATATAGTAAATATAAATCATCAAACTTTTTCTGAGGCATTTTTTACTTTAGGATATTAATAAAAACCTATATATTATATTTAAAACAAATAATAATTATACAACTGTATTGTGATGAATATCCCTGGATTGTAAATTTGTTTAAATGTGGAGCAAAAGCTCAATTAGTCTGAGACAGTGGTTCCCAACCTGTGGGTCTGAACCCCAACGGGGGTCGCGTGACAATTTGCCAGAGATCGCCTGAGACCTTCTGAAAATAATTTGTTTATGCTAGTCAGTTGTTTCTTACCTTTATTTTAAATTTAAGCGATACTCCTACTCTGGCTACAGTCATTACACTGAAGCGTCGTACAATATTTAGAAATCAAAAACATAATAGTTAGCTGCAAAAATGCAGTTGTTGGGGTCGCCACAATTTGACAAATGTTATAAAAGGATCACAGCACTAGGACTGTTGGGAACCGCTGGTCTGAGGCAATTTTAGAATATTTATATATTTTTGAAGTCATGGAAAGTTATGCGTCTACAAAAGCTAGAAAATATACTTATACTAATCCTAAAATTATTTAAATTCATAATATTTTCTAAAATTTTGTATGTCATCATGTTACTCTTATAGCAATGGAGAGAAGCGTTAAGATGTGGGGATCATGATGCTCTGAAAAATCGAAAATGAAAAAGAATAATTACAATTTGCACTTAAAGAATCAAATTTACAAAGTAACAAGTATCCATTCTAATTGGTTAACATACTAAAAGAGCTGAGGTCTCACCCCCAAATTTCGTAATTTTAATTTAACTATTTTTTTAAAAAGTTGAGCTATTTTAAAGCTCATCTACTATATTTTGCATCCAAAAGAAAAGTGAAAGTATTTTAAAAAAAACTTATCAATTTTAAAATGTGTACGCAAAGTTTTTCTCACCGATTCAGCAGTGCACGATAAAAAAAATATTTGAATACACTGAAATGGAAATTTAGTCACATTACGCAATTGGAAATTCCAGGATGTAAATGAAAGAAAAAAATGTGAAAATATTTTTTTTCTGTTTAAAATGGTAAAATCAAGAAATTGTACCTTTAATAATAAAAATATTTAATTTTTTTTCTAGTGAAAATAGACTCATTGTTATCGGAAGGAAAGGAAATATATAAATTTCAGATAGTTAATAATTGCATTTAATACAAAAGGGAGCTAACTTGAGTCTTTTCGTGGTACTTGAATTTTACTATATATTAGAAATAATTCATTTTTTATGGCAATAATGAAAAAATATTTGCATTCCTGTTAGTCACTAGTCAGGAAGGGGCCTGAAGCTAAAATTGAAAATATTTCTGAATTTTGAAAAGAATAAAAGAAATAATTTGGAGTTAAGTGTGTAAAAAAAATATATTACGATTTTGTATCAGATCCCTTCCTTCAAAAACGCTGGCTAGTAGACTGATTTATAATATTATATACATATAATTTTTTTTTAATTTCACTGGGTAAAATAAAGAAAAAATATTGACATAGATAGCGTCATTTGTTGAAAAAATTCATTGTAGGAAAAATGTAGAAAACAATTTGGAGTTTGATAAATGACAAATTAATCTTAAATAAAATAAAAATTAATTTTAATTATAAAGCAAAAATCTGTTTGTCTGAATCTGTAAAAACTCTCAAGTTTACACATGTAATTTTGATGATATTTCGTTTTTATTTTGAAAAAAAAGATATTTTTTATATTATACTCATCACAAGTTTCGGTTTTACCTTTATAACCCTTGATAAACAGTAAGATGAAATTTTGTGCTTGGTATAATTTTAAAAATATTTAATATTTTGTTAAAACGAAAATTAATGAAATATTATCAAAAACAAATCAAAAGTGACCAAATAAATAAAATATTTTACTGAATATCTATTTTTATTTGGAGTTTCAAAGTCAGTATTCTTCAGTTCTCAATGTCATTTCCCAAATGAACTACAGAACTTTGAAATACACCATTTCAAAATTGAATCTTATGTGATAAAACAATTTTTTCTCACTAATTTAAATAAAAACCAACGCGGAATTTAGTTTGAATTTAATGGGTGAAGTTAGACCCGGATATTTTTTTCCACGTGAATTTCACTGCATGCTACTACCAAGTGTATATATTGCAGTTTGGACAGTAATTCTGCTTATAAGCGCATTAAATTTGTAAATGGTGTATAAATTTTACAAAATACTGCAGTGTTTGTTCCAACCAGCATAAATACATGCGTTTGTCTTTACTGTATTGGTATTAAATGAAGTCAATAGCATCATTGCGAGAAATTAGTTTGATGGTGAGTTATAAATTCTTGATAAAACAAAAATGTTTTACTAGGTCAAATTTTGAAATAATCAATAAACAAATAAATAATTTTGATTTTTTACTTTGTTGTATACATCAATTTCTTTCTGTGTTTTCAGTGAAATATGAGTGAATATGAAATTAATACACACGATAAACCAAGACTGGTGGTAAAGCTATGAAACTAATATTAAATACGAATATCTATAATATATAAAGACAACGTCATAAATCTGTCAAATATATTAGAAAATTTCCTATTGTTCAATTTTTATCTTTCCGAAAGTTAAAATCCAATTTTCGAATAACTGTAAGTTGAAACATGCACGAATTATTGTTCGAAAAAAATTACAGACCAAATTGTCAAGACTAGGAAGTAGAAGTCAAATACATAAGAGAGAAATACAAATAATGGATTTCACATGCATTTATCAAACTAGTTGCAACTTTTAGCAACATCAATAACACAGTTTCGATATTTAGCTAGCAAGGCAGGTTGAAGCTAGGAGGTAAATGTTAGTTTTTGTTTATAAAATGCTGGTAGATCTGTTTCCTCTAAAAGTATTGGACACTTCTCTTGTCACTGATATAGATCTAATTCCAGGTCCAGAAGTATGTCTCATGGTCATGGATCTTTCAACCATATCAGCACGATGTTCTGCTTCTTCAATGGATTGTTGAGCTTTGCGATACTTGTTCATGGTAATAGACGCAACTTCTTCCTTGAATAAAATATTTTATTTAATAATTCTCAGATTTCGTAAGTTTTCTTACTAATTCTTCAACTTGTCTTTTATATGTTTTCATTTTAAGCTGAGTCTTTTCCAGCAAATCTTGCAATTCTAAAACCATTCTACGATCGTCATCAGCTTGTTGTTGAGCTTCTTTCCATTGTCTCTCAAATTTTCTAGCTTGAGCAGCACTATCTTTAGATCGGCGTGATTCTGCTTCCATTTCTGCTTCTAATTCTCTCAGTCTAGCCTTAATTAGGATGTATTTAAAAAACATTAAAGTTATCAATCTATTCTAACCTGTAATTTTTGAACCATACGACGTCCTTCTCTTGTTGCAAAAGCTTCCGCTTCTTCTAGTTTGACAGTTATTTCTCTTACTTCTATTTCTAATTGTTTTCTTAATGCTTCAGCTTGGCGATAATTTTCTTGCTCTTGTCTCAATTCATCCGCAAGTCTTGCAACTTCGGCATTTAGTCGATTAGCTCTGTCTTCCGCCGCCTTAAAAATGATGATGGAATGAAATAAATACGATACAGTTAAAATTTCGATGTGGAAAATAATAAATTTACATTATCTATTACTACAAAACACAAATTAAGTTGGCTTGTTAGTGCTTTTTAATATGTTAAAATTTATTGAAACGCAAATCTTTAAATAAAGCGTTATAACAAAAAATCGACATGTACTACTTTCAAAATAAGCGGTTCATAATTAGGATGACCGTTCTTCATCTATATTTTGCAGAATACGGCAATATTTTGGTGATTGTTCGGTCATGGTGGTCATTTTTACAATTATAGTAAAGGTAAATATTGTATTGCATAATTTAAAGTCACAAAAAAATTATTTAATAAATTTTAACTACTTATTAACACCAATAAAATTTTTATTTTTTCCGACAGTTAAACTAATAACGCTAGAAATAATTTATATATCACTAGAGATCATTAAGCAATTATAATATTTGTAAAAAAGTGTCGGATTCTTTAAAATCATTAAATATGTTTAGTAATTAATCTCAAACCCCAGTAGGTTTAGTTTTTATATAGTGTATGAGTTTTCATGTAATTGGTGTAATACATTGGATAAACTCCCAACACAAAGGTTCAGAAACATAGCGATTATTATTGAGTAAAATCATTGAGCATAGAAAAATGAACAACTGATTTAAAAGATTTTAAAATATTATATAAAAACTTTAATAATATGTGGGTAAAAAACTTTTTAGGCATCGGTGATAAATTACAATGCGCTACAATTAACATTCAATCAGCAACAAGTTTATCGAGGTAATTTAATAGATTCTTAATTATTACATCATTATTGTTTCCGTATTTACACAGATTATGATGGCAAACTGATGATGAGGATAATTTCCTCAAAATATACTTCATGAGTTGGACTTTCTAGCGTTTATATATATATAAATATATACACTCGCTGTGTGATTAGTTATTCTTCACTTAGTTAATAAAAAATCATTTAAATTATTTTATTTATAAATGTGAGTTTTTTCATTACATTTTACATTTAGAATTTACAAAAACTAATTTACCCTTTATTATTAAACTCCATAAATGTTAATTCACAAAATTTAAATGTCAAGTATTAAAGTTTAAAACAAAATTAGAATTCCAAAAATTAAAATTAATTTAATTAAAATTTAAAACAAAAAATATTTCAATTATTACTTGTCTTCCATTGACAGCATCTTCCATATCTGTTTGCATAACTCCAATATCTGCTTCCAATCTTCTCTTGTCTTGAGTTAAACTGTTTACTTGGAGATTCATTTCTCCCAAGCGGTTGTTTGCTTCACCGGCTTCGTTCTCTGCTGCCTTTTTGGCTCTTGTTGTGCTCTCTAATATAGTTATGGTTTCCTCTAATTCAGATTGGATTTGTATTCTCTTTCTCTCAGTTAACTAGAAATGAATCAAAGTTATTTTGTGACTTTTACAATTTATATATAAGTTTTACTTGAAGATTGGCTTCAGCGTTTTCCCTACCTTTTCTTTCTTCTTCTAAACTTAATTCTAGTTCCTTAATTCTTTGGAAGAAATCTTTGTTTTCTTTCATCAATTTAGCATTTGCTTTATTGACTGAATCCAGTTGCATTTCCAATTCAAGAATAGTACTTTCATATCTCTTTTTAAGTTTTGACAATTCACTTCTGTGTTTGACTTCCATTTCGGTAATCGTTACTGTAAGCTCTTCGATAGTTCTTGATGTGCTTTTCCTTAAAAACATTCGGTCATTACATAACTCAACAAATCAGTCGCGTATCATACCTCAAACTTTCTAACTCATCCTCTTTTTCTCTAAGTCGCTGTTCCATTTCAGACTTTAATTTAACTAGAGCATCATGAACTTGATTATATTTCAGTTCCATTTCTTTAAGAGCATCTTCAGTGTCAGCCAAAGCACTTGCCAGGTTGTCTCTGTCAGCTTCTAATTGAGATTTTAAAGCTTCCAAATCCACGACTCGTTTGTTTGCATCTCGAAGTGCGTTCTTGGCTTCTCGAAGTTGGTCTTTAAAATGAATTTATGTAATTTGACATCAAATTAAAAATGTCTATTACCAGCAAGTGATTTATTTTCACGATCCAAATTTAGGTTTTTATCTAAAAGATCATTTACTTGAGCTTTCAGTCTCATATTGTCATCTGATAATTGGTTGTTGGCAGATTGCAGGTTCGAAACCTCAATACTCAATTCATCCACACGGTGTTGTAACTCATTTGCAAGATTTTCGGCAGATTTCAGTCTTCTTGCTAAATCTTGATTTTCAGCTCCCAACTAAAATAACAAATGAATTTATTATTATTATTATTATTATTATTATTATTATTATTATTATTATTATTATTATTATTATTATTATTATTATTATTATTATTATTATTATTATTATTATTATTATTATTATTATTATTATTATTATTATTATTATTATTATTATTATTATTATTATTATTATTATTATTATTATTATTATTATTATTATTATTATTATTATTATTATTATTATTATTCAGTAGTTTTGTAATAAATATAATTTGTTTCTCACATTGTCGATATCATGCTGTAATTCTTTGATTTCAATGCTGAGTTTCTGTTTAATTTTCTCAAGATTTGAAGCTCTCATTCTCTCTCGTTCTGAAATGTCTTCTAATTCTGTTATGCGGATTGTTAATTTTCGTCTAATTTCAAAATATTATTTAAATTTTTTTCAAAAAAATGGATTTTTACTTAATTTCTTCTATTTCTTCAGTCTTCAACATTAGCTCTCTTTCATATTTCCCTTTCAATGCTTGCAATTCATTTTGCAATTTTGAAACCTGGCCTTTCAGGTTTCCGTTTAGTTCACTTTCTTCTTCAAATCTAACGTGTAAGACATCGTATTCTTGCTGCAAGTTGTGCAGTTGGTCTTGTGTATGTAGACGGCTCTGAAAATAATTTTTTTTAATAGATTGCCGAAAATAAAACCTCCGAAATTCTTACTCTGGTTTCTTCGTCTAAATTTTTCTTCAAATCATCTAATTGGTTTTGTAGAGAACTTCGGGCTTTTGATAATGTCGTAATTTGAGTTTCATATTCTTGCACAAGTTTCACTAAATCAAAATTCTCGGTTTGTAATCGGTTTTTAGCACCAGTCACATCTTGTAGTTGTCTTTGTAAATCATCAGAAAGAGATTTCAGTCGAGACAGCTGACTTTCAAAACCTTCGAGTTTTGCTTCAGCAGATTGCTGAAAACGAGAATAATTTCAACGAATTATAAAATGATAAAATTACTTTTCCTTTTAATGCGCCTTCTAATTGTCCATAGATATTTTCCATCTCAATAGTCAATTGGTTTTTATCCTTTTCCACTCTAAATTTCGATTTCATTAACATTAATACCAATAAATACTTTGTCTTACTTCCCTTTTTGTTTTTGCAAATTTTCAATTTCGCTTGTGAATTCCATAATTGTTGTCTGGTGTTTTCGTTTCATGTTATGCTCATGGGACTCTAAATTCATATTAGCGGTTTCTAATTCCTTTCTCAATTTTGAAACTTCCATTTCTTTACGTTTAAGTTGTTCAGTCTGAACCAAAAGAAAATATTATATGAACATAGGCTGCATTTTATCAAGCTTGTAATCCCTACATTGTGGCTGCTTGATCCGCCGATCTCATCGAGTCGCTCACTAAGTGCTTCAACTTGATAGCTATATTCATTGGCTAATCTTTCCGCCTAATGTTACGTATTAAATGTAGCCAATAATAAAAATTGGAAAATTTACTCTCATTTTAGCATCTCTTTCTAAATCCAAAATATCTTCTAATTCCCGAAGTCGAGACTAAAAAAATTTTTAACAACAGATTTTAAACAAGCTTCTAAAAATACCTCCAATCTCAATGTCGTCGGAGATCCCGATCTGGTGAATTGTCGGGAAATTGATATTGTGCTTTCATTGATTGATGAACGGTTCATTTTGGAATTACTTCGAAAAAATATTACGAATTACAATAGAAAACAAGAAATCAAATTAGAATTAAGGAGTGAATAAAAAATCTGAATTGACTAAGAACGATTTCTTGTTGATTCAGAAGTAGAACTAATGATTCAAGTTAAATTCGCTAAATATACTAAAATACGCTATTTAAGTAGTGCGAATATGTTACTTACTAAACATTCTCTACATGACCTGTGCTGTGTGCGAGAAATGTGTGCAAAAAGGCGAATCGCGCACATTGACGAGTACATTGATGCTAATTTAAGGTTCGTTTAGTGGAATTTTCTCCACCAGTTTAAAAATGTGCAAATGTGCAATTGTGTGCTTTTTGAAAAATCGATGGGGAATCGCGTGAATTTGAGATTTTTGTTGTGATATAAACAAATATTATCGAATGGAAATTGGGAAAAAATCCATTCACGATGTGAAACGGTATCCAGCAATTATATGTATTAATACTTTATCATAAAGAAAAATATTTAAAATCGATAAAAATGTATGGGTTTATAGTAATTGAGTAAAATCCCGAGTAAAAATAATTTTTCTCCCATCTTTTTACTTCTCTTTGAACTGAAAGATGTAATTCGCATAGATTAGATGGGAAAATGGAATTAATTTGCAGTAAAATCATTCAGTAGATATTTATTATTATTATTAACTAAAGGTCATGAGGGTAAAGGGACTGTTTGATTGTCATAATAAATTTTATATACATGGCAAAATTTTAATAATACTTCTTTTTGAGTAATTTGTGGAGTTTTGGTATTTTTTATCAAGTAAAAATACAAATTCTGTGTCAACAAAAATATATTTCATTTTTATTAACATGTTTAAAATTAAATAGATCAAAAAACATTATAATAATATTATTCAATTATTAGTACAATTATTTAAAATATTATTATTATTATTATTATTATTATTATTATTATTATTATTATTATTATTATTATTATATATTAACACATATTTAACTCATAAGAATTTGTCAGTTTGTCATCTAAAAGACACGCTTCCTCAAACAGTTTGGCAACGATGTTTTGTACCAGGGATATAAATTAAAACATTTTACTCGGGGGTGCCACTGTAATAAATGACTACAACTTAATTATGCTTTAATCTATGCTTTCACACTTTTTACATTTTGGAATAAATAACCCTTAAATGTACTAAAAAGTAATTTAGAAACTCAAGCCATGGGTAAGAGCTAAACACAATTCAAAATGAAACTCTCCAATTCAATGGAAAATTATATTATTTCAAGTATTTTTAGTAAAAACTACATCTCATTTTTCTTATTATTCTATTTTCTTATTATACTATGTTGTGTTTTCAAAGTGTGCCCGCACTACCACATAAAAAATAATAGTACTTTAACAATATTCTAGTGAAATCATAATATATTGTCTATGGTTGCAAAAATACAGTTTGTTTAAACATGCATTGGCAAAAAAGAGTGGGAGGGCACATTTTTAATTTTATTGTCAAATCATGCTACATCCTGTCAAATATCAAAATGTGATTAAATTATTTATTGTGATAATAGTCAATAAATATTGAATCAGCTAGCTGGGATTATCCCACGTTACCAGGGCCAATATTTAAAGGTAAGCAAAGCATATCACTCAAGCAAGGCTTGATGTCAATCTGTAACATTGTTGTATCAATTTTATGCAATGTACAGTAAGATACGGCAATAATTTTTGGTGTTACACAATAATCCCACAAAATGTGACCTATTGGTTAAAGCTATGAAATAACTGTAAAACATTAAAATAACAAATAAAGAATTTTCAAAAAAACATTTACTCAAAAAACTTGAACAAGTTACAAGATGTTAAATAATTGGTAATTTCTTATTATTTTCTTTTAAGTTGATTTTTTTCACTGAAAAGCCTTTTAATTAAACAATGTTCTTGGTTTTTCCTTCTGGAGTCAAAATGAAATGATTTCGTGAAGATCTAACACTAGAGCATGCAACGTAGAGCTGGATATGATAAAAGCAGGGCTGTTTTAAATTGATTTCAGCCACTTTGAGCGACTGTTCCTACGCTTTGTTGATGGTCATGGCGAAAGCCATCCTTAGTGGAAACTGGAGGCGCTTCAAACTGAACGGAAGATCATTTTGAATGATGGAAATCCTTGGTATGAAGACATTCACACTTTTTCACATTCAGTCAGTATAGTTTGTTCGATCAAGCTTGAAAGCATAGCTTTGATGATGAGTCGAATTCGATTGCAGAGCTTCGGACTGTCGAGGTTGCGGAGGAGAATGATCCGTGCTCAAACTTTCAGGTCAAAAATCTGAGGATATCCAGATGGGTCCAAAGAGTTCAGAGATTCTGAAGATAGTTGAAAGCTTCACTGGGGTCCATAACCATCAATTAAGTTGTAGGACATTTTATTTCTTGGATCTGCAGATTTAGCTTGGTAACAAACTCAATTTTATGAGCCAGAATAGCTCTCTCATAGATTCAGTCATATCTGGTGAAACTCTGCCGGAGTAAGTAAAACACCTTGAGCCCTGTCTGCACATTAACTGTTGCCTGGTCATTAGGTAAAGCAAGGTGCTAATTATTATTTACCTGATTTTGTCGATGCTGACACCTCAATCATTTTCCTGGATGATATGGGACCTTGGAGAAAGCTATAACAACTCAATGAACAACTTTTGCTAATAAGACTTTGCTCTATCTTGATATTGTGGATAGTGCTTTTGGTCAGGGTCAGGTGCTATAAATAGACTGATGATATTCAAAAAGTGAATTTCAAGTTGGCTAGTTAGTTTTGTCGCCGCATAAACACATAATATGCATCATAAAATTTGTAAATATTTAGTTGCGCCTAATAACAATGTAGTTGTAACCAGTAGGTAGTTAGGTGCACACTGCGCCCACATACCATTTCATAATAAAATAGGGTGAGGGGGGGGTTTATTTTCAGATTATTTTCGGATTATCTTGATTACATAATGATGTAATCAACTTAATTAATTTTGTGTGTATTTTAATTAATTTTTTTTTTCGAATTTTTTCCAAATTTTTTGTGTGTATTTTTTTTGAAATTTTTTTCGAGTTTTTGGCGAGATTTTTTTTTTAAATTCAAATTTTGGTGAATTTTTGAAATAAAATTGAAATATTTTTTTGAAATAAATTTTTTTTTTCAATAATACTATAGTCAGGGGGTATTTTTGAAAAAGACTAAAATATAATTAGCTTGAATCGCCTAACGATAAAAAAAAGCATAAAATTAAAATTGGCTCAAATCGCCTACGATGCTCAGAGAGGATATTTTTCATCCATAAAATATTTTTTTCAATCACACTATAGTCAGGGGGTATTTTTGAAAAAGACTAAAATATAATTGGCTTGAATCGCCTAACGATAAAAAAAAAGCATAAAATTAAAATTGGCTCAAATCGCCTAAGATGAACACACTATAGTCAGGGATATTTTTAACTCGTAATAAAAAACAATGCAATATTTAGTCTCAATACTTTCTATAGGTAAATATAGGCATAAAATAAAAGCGGCTTAAATCGCCTACTGATAAAAAATTGACATGGGTATTTTATAGGCTTGTTTAAAAAAACACTTGAAATATTTTTTCACACAATTTTCATAGGCAAATTTAGGCTCTAGATAAAAATAATTTAAAATACCTAAAGTAAATTAAGATAAATTAAAGTACATAAGAGTATATTTAAGTAAATTTAGATAAATTAAAGTAAATTAAAGTACATTAGAATACATTTAAGTATATTAGAGTAAATTAAGGTAAATTAAAGGGTCTAAAGTAAATTAAGGTTCATAAAGTAAATTAAGGTACATCAGAGTAATTTAAAGTACGTTAGAATAAATTTAAATAATTAAGGTTCTTAAAGTAAATTAAGGTGCCTAGAGTAAAATATGGTAAGTTAGGTAAGAATTTTTAAAATTAAATAGAGAGTCAACAGTTAAGTTACATAAAGGAAATTTTTAAAGCTGAAAATTTTAAAAGCAGTTATAGTAGGCAAATTAAATAAGGTAAGAATTTTTAAAGTTAAAGAGTCGACAATATTGCATGATAAAATTTATTAAATTAAATTTTTAGTATAAATTTATCGATCAATTTTTATGCATATTTTTAAATGATAAAATTTTTAACATAATTTTACAATGGAATTTTTTATACATGATTTTTAAAGATGAAATTTTTAGGATAATTTTACAATGAAATTTTTTATAAATATTTTTAAATAATAAAATTTTTAACATAATTTTACAATGAAATTTTTTATACATGATTTTTAAATAGAATTTTTAGTATAATTTTATCGATGAATTTTTTATATATAATTTTTAAAGATGAAATTTTTAGGATAATTTTACAATGAAATTTTTATACATGTTTTTAATTGAAAAAATTTTGAATGTAATCTTACAATGAAATTTTTTAGTATAATTTTTACAATGACTTTTTTATACATGTTGATAACGATCAAATTTTCAAAGAAATTTTTCAAAAACTTTTTTTAAAGAATTTTATTAAATTAAATTACTGAGTTTCAGTGTTACATAGTATTGCCTAAGTTAGGTAGTAGTCATTCGCAAGAGCGACCAATCTCCTCCACTCTGCAGCAACCCATCCTTAATAAAAAAAATAATAAAAAAATAATAATAATAAATAATAATAATAATAAATAATAATAATAATAATAATAATAATAATAATAATAATAATAATAATAATAATAACAATAATAATAATAATAATAATAATAATAATAAATAATAATAATAATAATAAATAATAATAATAATAATAATACTTTCAGAAAACATAAAAAGTTAACTTACTTGGTATCAACTTCTGAATACTGATACACAGTGAATAATTCATTAATAACTGAACAACAATCACTAGGTACTGTATACAAATAACTGAGTACTGTACAACTCGCTATATACATATTAAGCATTGAATAATTTACTTATTCATTAAAATGCCATATTTAAATAATATTTACTCTTTGAACACCGATATTCAACCAACTTAACCCACTTAAAAATAAAATTTTCTCTCAATCATTTAAAATACTTGGTTATTCACACACTCACAATATGCTATCAATAACTAGTTACTGAACAAATCAATATCAAAAATGTTTACTTACCAAGAAATCTTTAAATAAAAGCACATAAAAATTTGAACAATCCAAAGAAATACAATTTCAATTACAAATTTTATTAACTTCTCGACTCTTTTATCTATCATTGATGTCTCCAAATTGTTTGTTTGTTTAGTTACCTGATTGCTATCAAGAAACTATTAATCATTGAAGCTCAATCAATTGTTGTATTTTCTCTGAATAAAAATTTATTTCTTTACAGTCTTGTATGTGATTTATTGAAATTATTTTGTAAAACTTGATAGTTTTGTTAAAAAACTTTGAAATTTTTCTACTATTTTTCTAATATTTTTAATTGCCTCCAACAATGAACAATTACTTAAAGTTATTTTCAAAGATAAATGTCAACCTTTTCATTTAATTTTCACATGTCCCTAAATAAATTAATTGCTAACTCATCAAATAATTACTTAAATTTATTTTTATAGATTTTCTGATCTTTTCACCCCCAACTCTTATTGTTTACTGAATGATAAATTAATTAGTAAGTACAAATAGTGGTTAATCTAATTGCTAGTGAAAAGAAACTTATATATATAAATATATACCTATTATTCACTGTTCAACAAATATACTTAAAAGATGAAAATATTCACTGAAAATGAATTGTGCTTTAAGAGGGGATGAATTACTATAATATTCAATTAAAAAATTATTAACAATTGAGTAGATTTCATCGGTTAATTATATTAATTATAGATATATTTATATATATTTTTTTTTTGATGGACACTTATGGGCGGAAGAATAGTTATTAAAAACAATAAACGCGTGCGCGTATGCAAATCCGGCTAATATTTATCAAATCCAGCGAATATACATCAAATACTTAGATATTAGAAAACAAATATAAGTTTCTCTATTTAAATATAATTAACCGATGAAATCTACTCAATTGTTAATAATTTTTTAATTGAATATTATAGTAATTCATCCACTCTTAAAGTACAATTCATTTTCAGTGAATATTTTCATCTTTTAAGTATATTTGTTGAACAGTGAATAATTCAGACTCCATATATTTCAAGTATTTCCCAATATTTAATTGATATTTCATCTTATCATTGAAAAATTCTACCGTCTAATTTATTATAAGCAATTCTCGATTCACTGAATATTTGCTAGCTTCAATTCATATTTTCTCACTTTAATGATTGCTTTCCTCTTCAACGAATATTTTTCTCTTCAATGAATATTTTCCTCTTTAATGTATATTTTCTCCATTCAAAGTATATTACCCTTGTAAGTTTTTAATATATCAATTGATGTTTAATCTATTTAGTAGATATCTTTAGCTATCCCACTTTTTTCAGTAATTTCAACTATTTTAGTCACTTAATGTACTCTCTCACCAATATTACTTCTTCACTGGAAATTTTCTTTATAGAATATAATCTCTACTAATTAAAATTCCATTTGTTGACTTGTTATTTTCAATGAAAATTTAATTAAATAAATTACATCTTTCAATAGATTAGGTTGTAATCGACAAAAATAAAATAATTTTAGGCTATGTAAATCAATTAGAGTTTTTAGGGAAATTTTATGATAATTTAAGTGATATCTAGTTTTACGAGGTATTTATTTTAGTAAATTTTAATCATCTTTGTGAATTTTATGTTTTCTGTTGAATTTTAATGGATTTAGAGTTTGATTATGTTTTTAATAAAATTATTGAAGAAATGAGGGTAAATCTATAATTTTAGAAACAGTTAATTTCTCGATAATTTATTAGATTTGACTTGATTTTAGGATTATTTTAAATAAAAGTTTATTTTAGGAACAAAATGTTTTTGAAACATATGTTTATGATAATTATTTACCAATTAGATTCAAATTTGACAGATAGATTTTGAATGGTAAATGATATTTTAATTTTAATTTTATGATCTATTTAAAAAGTTAATTAAATCAGTTGATTTATAAAAATATTTTAGAGAAACCTAAAATTTTAATTGATTTTACAGTAAAAAAAAGGAAGGTTAATTAATTATTATCATTTTTCATTTTATTGATTTCGTGGATATCAATCACAAAAGTAGTATATTGTAGAGATTTTTAAGAGGATGCTCAGTGTGGTTATCAATATATATATGCAAATCGTTGAATTATATCTATTGGTTGACTGCTAATTTTTATTGAATTTATACTTGATTTACTGATTAATTTTAATTATTTGAGCAACATGATATATATTTTATGATTTTACAATAATTTAGTGAAATTAAATCTATGTGGGAAACATAGACTTTATTCGATTTTAGTCATTTTTGATGAATTTTTTATTTGATTGAATTTGTTGCCAGAATCAAATTGTGATGATTTTCGATGGAAAATGTTGGGTATCGATAGCAATTTTGTAATACTTTAAAGAAAATTTATTTTTATTGGTAAAATTAAGATTTTTATTTTAAGGGAATTTGATTGGTTGAATACATATAGTAAATATGATCTAAATGATGAATTTTTAAGGATCTTATTCGGTTAAATATAGATTTCTAAAGAAATTTTACCTTGTAGGTTATTACTAAAAATATGTGTATTGTTGATGCAGTAGGGGAAAATGTGATTTCAAAGGAAATGATTGAATAAGAGGAAATTTTGTGATATTTTAAGGGGAAATAATCTATTAAGAACAAGTTTGTTGTCCTTTTTAAGGGAGTTGAGTTGGTTGAATATCAGTGTTCAAAGAATAAATATTTTATAAATGGAGAATATAGAGGAGGAATTTATAATATTTTTAGGGAGCTTTGTTCAGATAGATATCAATATGTGTGTAAATCATTTGAAAGAGCGGAAATATTGTCATTTAAAGAGAAATGATTGGTTAAGAAGAGAATTTATAATCTTTTAAGGGGAAATAATTGGTCACGAAATGGATTTTATTTTAAGTAGATTTCAAGAAATTTATTCGGTTGAATATCGATGTCGGTGATTTTTTTGAAAATAATGAATATAGCTGGAATTTTTGTCATTTAAAGAGAAATGATTGGTTGAGAGACAAATTTATAGTATTTTTAAGGGGATTTGATTGGACAAGAGAGGAATTTTATTTTAAGGGGATTTCAAGAAATTAATCCGGTTGAATATCGATATAAGTTGGTGATTTTTTTTATGATAATATGAATATAGCTGGAATTATTGTCATTTAAAGAGAAATGATTGATTGAAAGTAAATTTTATTTTATTTTAGGGGAAATGATTGGTTAACAAGAGAATTTATGATCTTTTAAGGGGAAATTATCGAATAAGAACAGGTTTGTTGATATTTTTAAGAGGTTGTGTCAGTTGAATTTTGTTATTATAAAGGGAAATGATTGGTCAAGAGATGAATTTATTTTAATGGAATTTCAAGAAATTTATTCGGTTGAATATCGATATAAATCGGTGTTTTTATGAAAATAATGAATATAGCAGTAAATATTGTCATTTCAAGAGAAATGATTGGTTAAGAGTAAGGCTTATCAAAATATATCAGTAAGATTTTGGTTAATTTTAATGATATTATTGGAATCTGAATAAAATATACTATACGTGTTCGGTTCTAAAAAAATGTTTGATTCATGTAATTATTTGTATTCAAGTATTTATTTGATTTTATTATTTGTAATTTAATTAAAAATGACTAGTATTTAAAAAATTTATGTTACCATTACTTATGTTGTTATAGACAATTTTCTGAATAATTTTAATATATATGATTATTTCTACGAATGAAGAGAAATTGTACAATTAATTTTCATCAACAAGTATCTAGAACAATTACCTAACAATCTTAAAATTTTTAAAAATCTAACAAATTTTTTTTTTCAATTATTTTACAACTCAGTTAATTTAATTAATTGATAAGTACTATTTTCTTTACAATTTGCTACTGTGTTGAAACTTTTTTTTTAAATATTTTATTCAAAATACTAACAAATTTTATTAAAGATATATCAAGACTTGGCAAAAATTATAAAACTTTAGTAATTTTAATAAGTATTACTCAATAACTACTATTTTCTTACCAATTTGCTGAAGGTCTTATTTTAAAATTTCTTCAAAGTACTAACATTATTTACAAATTAAGCAGTTTTATTTAAAATTTAACAACTTAAAATATTTCTCACAACTTTAATCAAATTCTAATCACATGATAATCATAATTTAAGGATAAGTCTTATTTTTACAAAAACAAATACTTTACAACAGTTAAGCATACATATTTGGATTTTTAGTAGATTTTATCGGTATCTATCAGTAAATGTTCCGTGTAGTTTTATAAGCTTGTTAGAAATTCAACTTATTTAGTGGTTGGTCGATAATCATTTAATTTCTAGTAATGTGGTAGATATTTTTTTTTTATATCAGTTTTATTCAAATCTTTAGCATCTTTTAGTTAATAATTTTAAGAGTTGAATCATTTTTAATAAATAAATGAAAATTTATTCCATGTACAATGAAAGTAATATATGTTTTGAGAAATTAATTTAAGAATATTTTTCTAATCAAGTTTCTTTTCACTAACAATTAGATTAACCACTATTTGTACTTACTAATTAATTTATCATTCAGTAAACAATAAGAGTTGGGGGTGAAAAGATCAGAAAATCTATAAAAATAAATTTAAGTAATTATTTGATGAGTTAGCAATTAATTTATTTAGGGACATGTGAAAATTAAATGAAAAGGTTGACATTTATCTTTGAAAATAACTTTAAGTAATTGTTCATTGTTGGAGGCAATTAAAAATATTAGAAAAATAGTAGAAAAATTTTTTTAACAAAACTATCAAGTTTTACAAAATAATTTCAATAAATCACATACAAGACTGTAAAGAAATAAATTTTTATTCAGAGAAAATACAACAATTGATTGAGCTTCAATGATTAATAGTTTCTTGATAGCAATCAGGTAACTAAACAACCAAACAATTTGGAGACATCAATGATAGATAAAAGAGTCGAGAAGTTAATAAAATTTGTAATTGAAATTGCATTTCTTTGGATTGTTCAAATTTTTATGTGCTTTTATTTAAAGATTTCTTGGTAAGTAAACATTTTTGATATTGATTTGTTCAGTAACTAGTTATTGATAGCATATTGTGAGTGTGTGAATAGCCAAGTATTTTAAATGATTGAGAGAAAATTTTATTTTTAAGTGGGTTAAGTTGGTTGAATATCGGTGTTCAAAGAGTAAATATTATTTAAATATGGCATTTTAATGAATAAGTAAATTATTCAATGCTTAGTATGTATATAGCGAGTTGTACAGTACTCAGTTATTTGTATACAGTACCTAGTGATTGTTGTTCAGTTATTAATGAATTATTCACTGTGTATCAGTATTCAGAAGTTGATACCAAGTAAGTTAACTTTTTATGTTTTCTGAAAGTATTATTATTATTATTATTATTTATTATTATTATTATTATTTATTATTATTATTATTATTATTATTATTATTATTATTGTTATTATTATTATTATTATTATTATTATTATTATTATTATTATTTATTATTATTATTATTTATTATTATTATTTTTTTATTATTTTTTTTTATTAAGGATGGGTTGCTGCAGAGTGGAGGAGATTGGTCGCTCTTGCGAATGACTACTACCTAACTTAGGCAATACTATGTAACACTGAAACTCAGTAATTTAATTTAATAAAATTCTTTGAAAAAAGTTTTTGAAAAATTTCTTTGAAAATTTGATCGTTATCAACATGTATAAAAAAGTCATTGTAAAAATTATACTAAAAAATTTCATTGTAAGATTACATTCAAAATTTTTTCAATTAAAAACATGTATAAAAATTTCATTGTAAAATTATCCTAAAAATTTCATCTTTAAAAATTATATATAAAAAATTCATCGATAAAATTATACTAAAAATTCTATTTAAAAATCATGTATAAAAAATTTCATTGTAAAATTATGTTAAAAATTTTATTATTTAAAAATATGTATAAAAATTTCATTGTAAAATTATCCTAAAAATTTCATCTTTAAAAATCATGTATAAAAAATTCCATTGTAAAATTATGTTAAAAATTTTATCATTTAAAAATATGCATAAAAATTGATCGATAAATTTATACTAAAAATTTAATTTAATAAATTTTATCATGCAATATTGTCGACTCTTTAACTTTAAAAATTCTTACCTTATTTAATTTGCCTACTATAACTGCTTTTAAAATTTTCAGCTTTAAAAATTTCCTTTATGTAACTTAACTGTTGACTCTCTATTTAATTTTAAAAAATTCTTACCTAACTTACCATATTTTACTCTAGGCACCTTAATTTACTTTAAGAACCTTAATTATTTAAATTTATTCTAACGTACTTTAAATTACTCTGATGTACCTTAATTTACTTTATGAACCTTAATTTACTTTAGACCCTTTAATTTACCTTAATTTACTCTAATATACTTAAATGTATTCTAATGTACTTTAATTTACTTTAATTTATCTAAATTTACTTAAATATACTCTTATGTACTTTAATTTATCTTAATTTACTTTAGGTATTTTAAATTATTTTTATCTAGAGCCTAAATTTGCCTATGAAAATTGTGTGAAAAAATATTTCAAGTGTTTTTTTAAACAAGCCTATAAAATACCCATGTCAATTTTTTATCAGTAGGCGATTTAAGCCGCTTTTATTTTATGCCTATATTTACCTATAGAAAGTATTGAGACTAAATATTGCATTGTTTTTTATTACGAGTTAAAAATATCCCTGACTATAGTGTGTTCATCTTAGGCGATTTGAGCCAATTTTAATTTTATGCTTTTTTTTATCGTTAGGCGATTCAAGCCAATTATATTTTAGTCTTTTTCAAAAATACCCCCTGACTATAGTGTGATTGAAAAAAAAATTTATTTCAAAAATTCGCAAAAATTTGAATTTAAAAATAAAATCTCGCCAAAAACTCAAAAAAAATTTCAAAAAAAATACACATAAAAAATTTGGAAAAAATTCGAAAAAAAAATTAATTAAAATACACACAAAATTAATTAAGTTGATTAAATCATTACGTAATCAAGATAATCCGAAAATAATCTGAAAATAACCCCCCCCCTCCCCCTATTTTATTATGCAATGGTGTGTGGGCGCAGTGTTCTCCTAACTACTTACTTTAACCCAAAAGTCTTAGAAACGTTTTTCAACATGAATACCCGTGCCAATCTCACGAAGTATATCTTCCATGTTGAAATATTTATTTCAAGTGATTTAAACTTGAATATTTGCCTTTTTACAAAGAGCGACTACTTAAGGGTTAAAAGCTTGTGTCATAACGATGATTTAAAGATGTTAATTTCTATATGAATTTTATAACTAATTTTTCACATTTGATTAATTCTATAAATAAAAGAAATTCTTAGATTGCAAATTATCTTATCTGTATTAAAATTGAAAAACTAAGTAAAAGTTCTGAAATAAGAAACTGTTTTTTAAATTTTAATTAAGAATTCAGAATCTTTTACTGAATCAATCTAATAACTTTTATAAATGAAAATGTTTCATATTATTTGTTACTGTTTTTAACAAATTAAATAAGTATTTTCCTAATTAACAAGAGTGGAAAACTTTGCATTATTGAGAAAGGCCATTACTGTGAAGGTACCGATGAACATCTCGGTGACATTAAAACATACAAGATGATTAGATCGTACTTCCATTTTTACAGAAATTGAATGTTATAAGGAAATAGAAGTGAGAATAGTCAAACGTTGTACTGAAGGTGGAAGAGAACTATAAACATAAATTAAATTTTAATAAAGTCTTACAGAGGAACGGGTATCACAATGAGAACATTAAAAGGATGAATTGAAATCCAAGAAACTTAGGGATAAACACAGAAATTTTAGATATATTTTTATCTAAACATTGCATTAATTAGTGACATACTCGAATTCAATATCTTAAAAGAACTCAAACACGCTGACCTTCAAATTGGTATTGACACAAGTCTTGGACACTGAAGCAATCGCTGTCAAAATTCACAAAAAAGCAAACATTTGCACAATGGAAAAGTAAAGCAAAGCATTTTTTCTCTCTTTATTACATTGTTGAATAATTATTAGTTGATTGAAATCATATCAATTTTGATGCAAAATAAACCATTTTGTTGAGTTATTATTATTGAAAGTCGGTTCCCTCTGACTCCTCGTGTCCTTTTCAAATCAAATAAGCAAACCGAACACAAAATAATTTTATTTGCACTTTATCACAGTTACAACTCAATCCGATTTATTTCAATGTTTTGTAATCACAATTTCACTAATTTATTTGCACCTTTCAACCACTGTATAAATTTGATTATCCTACGGTAGGTTATCCAATGGATAATCACCCTTTCTGATAGATAACTTTGGCTTTACTTGGGTTTAGATTCTTCTACTGACCTGGCTACTCTACTCGTCTTCGACCACTGACCATTTCGTGTTTATCCCTTTTCCTTTTATACTCCTGCTCAGGCTGTTTTCAGACGATTGTCAACAACATTTGCTACATTATTAAATTATTAAAAATAATTACTTCCCACAGACCACCTTAGCCGACATTTGTCAACGACGTTTGCTCCATTACTAAATTACAAATTAGGAAATAATTACCTCTCCATAGATCATTGGCGCCCATTTATTATTGTTTAGGCCAATTTACCCTTTCATATTATTCCGTCTACATGCCGGGGTTTCCTCATCTCTCGGATTTTCCTCATCTCTCGGGTTTCCCATTGCCTCGGGCTTCCCATTGACTCGGGCTTCCCATTAGTAATTAATTTTTTAATTAATTTCTTTTTTTATTTTATATTATTTTCTAGGGACCCTCCCCTAATTTTTATTATTATTTCCGGACTTGTCTCTCAATTTGGCGTTCAAACATATCAATTTCCCCCAATCAATACTACTTTAGAATTTTTGTAAATTTTTTAATTAATGTTGCACTTTTATCATTTTGGTATTTTATTGATTTTACTGTGCTTTTTTGTAATACCCCAACAATTTATTATATAAATATTTGATGAATTTCGTTTCCTTTCTCTATCTCTGGATAACTCTTTGACTTTGTCTAAAATCTCTTTGTTTTGTGACAATTTTAATTGTTTATTATCCACTAAGATCTCTTTTTGTATCTCCTTTGAAGAAAAATTAAGAGATACATTTTAGTTTTACATGACACCCTTCTGTACCCATTTCCAAATACTTCTAAGATGGCTTTGCAAATGGCTTTAGAGGCATCAGAAATTAGAATACTGGGCTGAGATGTGAGATTTTGAGTGACTAATTTTCTACATCAGACTTTGTACCGTTTGAAATAAAAAACTTAAAATCGGCAGTTTTTACATTTATACTGACTTGATGGAAATGAAATGAACGATCTTGATCAGCTGTGCCTAATATCTGAAATGGCGGACCTTCCCAAATCAGTTTATATGTTACATCCGAGTGACTACTTTAGATTTAGGAGCGTTTTTAAAATTTTTTTTTGATATAAATGCATACTCTACACGTCTTTTCTTCTTCATCGTCGTCTTCACCGCCTCTACATCGTCAAAATCACTCTCAACATTGTAGATGTATTTGTCAACCACATACGCCTGGATGTCATCGTCTTCATTTTTATATTCAGATACACCATTATTCTAACTCACTCCTAAATTAATACCACACGGTCCATATTTTCTTTAAATATTGTATTTCATAATATTGTGAATTTATCTTGTTTCAATAATATCGCCAATTTATTACTCATTTGTCTTGTAAATAAAGAATTCATTAGCTTTACTGTGAGAACATTTTCAAATTAAGAGGTATGAAAAACCATTCATTTTGACTTATTATTACGAGTCTTAGCTTTAATAAAATATGAAAAATCTTACTAATATTAAAACAAAATAGTCAGATTAGTAATTTTTAATATCTCTAAAACGTATGAATGTAAATATAATAAAATATGAGCGTTTATGACAACGCTAAAATTCAAAAATTCCTTATATGAAAACGTTTTTAAAAAATTAATAAAAAGGTTTTTCATTAAGTTTCTCAAAAAATTCTCAGTTTATGTAATTATTTCAAAAAACAATTTTGCTATTCGTTATTTTTTTTTAATTAGGAGTACACTAATAGGTACGTAACAAATGCAATTATTTTAATTATTTGCAATATTGTACAATACAAATAGAGCCAATATTCAATTATTTTAGAAGATATATTTGAATATTATAACTAAAAGTTTCAGTTTTTAAATAATAATAATAATAATAATAATAATAATAATAATAATAATAATAATAATAATAATAATAATAATAATAATAATAATAATAATAATAATAATAATAATAATAATAATAATAATAATAATAATAATAATAATAATAATAATAATAATAATAATAATAATAATAATAATAATAATAATAATAATAATAATAATAATAATAATAATAATAATAATAATAATAATAACAATAATAATAATAACAATACTAATAATAATAATTTATTTAAAAGTATTTGTTGTTAGATTGAATTAATTTCGAATCTAACAGGTTTTTATTAAGTTAGTCTTAAAATGAAAATTCTTGGCTTTGGTTTTTAATTAAATTTATTTTAATTTAGTTTTGGCAATATATCAATGTTCTTTTCTATTTAACATCAATTTTTGGCATTGCATTTTGAAATAATAACAATTAACTTCAACAAGATTTCTTGAAAAAAATTTAGAATTCAATAATTAAAATGTAAAATTATCAAATTCGAATTTAAATGATTCATTGGCTAAAGCTGTTAAGACATTGAACAATCTACTCTAAACAAAATCGGTATTCGATGGAACTATAGTTGACTCAAAAGGAATATTCCCATATAATTTTGCAACTTCTTTAGAAGTTTTGAAAATCACCTATCTGGGAAGAAGTTACAGAAGATGAATATCAAAAGGCATATAAAATATGGAAAGAAACAAACTGTAACACCTTATTGGATTACATGATGGCTTATTTGAAATTGGCAGTTTTCTTGATTGCCGACTTTTTTCAACAATTTCGGGCGAAATCTATGGCTCATAATATATTAGAACCTTTGAATTTCTTTGGTATTCCCGATATGTCATGGAATTCAACATTAATGACATTGGATGAACCCATTGAATTATTACAAGACATGGAAATTTATAATTTCTCTGAAAGGGGAATTCGCGGTGGTTTGACATTAGTTAATAACCATCACGTAGAAACTACTGAAGATACAGAGTTATTGTATGTCGACATTAATAACCTATATGGATGGGCTTTAAGTCAAAGTTTACCCTGTGGAAAATTTAGTTGGATTCATGATAATCTTGATAGTATTTAAGAAGATTGCAAGAATTTAGACTTAGAAAAGATGTCGTATGGATTATACTGTTGAGGTGAATTTGGAAATTCCAAATGAAATTCATGATTTATACGATGATTTCCCAATCGCAGCAGAAAAGAAATGTGTTTCAAAAGTAGAGAAATTACTCCTAACGCATAATTCAAAGCAAAATGTTTTTATTATTAGGTGTGCAAGTTGTCAATATTCCTCAAGATATCAAATTTAAACAAGAACCTATTTTCATAAACTATGTCGATACAACACCAAACTCGGAGCTGAATCAACAAACACACTTGATAAAAACTATTATAAGTTGCTCAACAATAGTCTATATGGTAATACTGTAGAAAACCTAAAGAAAAAAATGAATTTAAGATTGTGTAATAATCAGTAAAAATTGATTACATATGCATCGAAGCCAACTTTCCGAAAAAGCATCAAGATTGCAGATGATTTAATTGCAGCAATACTAGATAGACTCAATATATTTAGATAGAGCAAGTTACATTGGTCAAACAGTTTTGGACTTATCAAAACTTCGAATGTATAAGCTTCAATATGTAGAACTGGCAAAAGATCGAAATCAGTTCAATTGCAGTATCAACATTGTTGCGGAGATACAGATTCCTTCTTCTTAGAAATTAAAAATTGCAAATTAGATAAGCTTTAACCTACAATGATTTCAGACAATCTGATAGATACGTCTAATTATGACATAAATCACCCATTGTATAGTAAAAAGTTAGACTCTGTCATTGGAGAATTTAAAGACGAGAGTAAGGGTATAGGATATAATGAGTGGATATTTCTCAGACCAAAATGTTACATTTTATTAGGTAATACTTGTACAACAAAAGCAAAGGGGTAACATTGAAAGATACAGACATAAACACCAGTCTTGTCTCGATTGTTATAATGCAATAGAAATACCTAGGGTGTCTTAATTTCGAAAAGGTACTAGCAACCATCAGTTGTATAGTTTCAAAACTACTAGATTCGCACTTACAAATAATGATGATAAAAGGGTTTGGGTTGGAAAGAATGTTATTATTTTTATGTTATTAATATTTTCACTATAATTAAACTTTTATATATATTTTGAATTTAATAACATTAATAGTTATTCTTCAAAAAGGTTAAATTTATTAAATTTTTATTAAAATTAATAGTTTTAAAGATTTTCTAAAATGTTTTTATTCACAAATAATTTTGCGAAATTTTTTTTATATGCTTGAAGTAATTTTCTCACCCTTCTGTGAGTTAGTTGTGTCAAGGATATTTTGTAGTTAATTGAAAAGGCGGCTTCCTGCCAATATTGTAAAAGAAACATTTGAATCGTTGTGAAATTGTTGGTATCGAATAAAGTTTTCCTGTATTGACTTATTTCAGTATCATTTAGAGAGCACGTGGAGTCAGAGTAAGCAGTTCCTACCGAACCAAACAAAATTTTAACTCAACATAATTATAGACAATTTTTTTATCTTCGTTTGATTTTTAATTTAACACGAATTTTTAGAATGGCACTTTTTAAGTGTTTAAAACATAAAGATTTTACTGATACTTTTAACCTTCCAAGGCGTTTTCAAAGAATTGATCGGTTCCAAGGTAGCAGTATTCTGTTGGCAGAAGCATACAATTGCTAATTTTTTATTTTGATTAATAAATTATTGTAAACCAAAAATAATTTAACTAATAAAGTTTAAAGTTTTGCCTCAAATTCAAATTGATTTAGTAATACTAAATTTTGATTTTCAATTAATATTAGTTGACAAATTTATTATTCAAGCATTTATCTCTTTCCATAACCAATGAACCATAAATGTGAATAATCCATGTTCTGCGAGCAAATATTAAAATCAATATTTTCACCTTGAATAAATTTACACATTGCTGTTACGTCCTGTTTTCTTACTATTTATCAAACTACGCTCAAGTAACTCATAATTGACTTTTTAAAATTATTAATTTCTCCACCAATCAGCGTTCAGTTTTTAATTCCAAATAACTTCAATTACTTTGAAAGAAATAATACTTTAGTACTGTTGATCCAGAATTATTAGAAAACATCAATTAACACAAAAATATTAATTGATAAATCCTCCGACAGACTTAAAAACATTTCAACTAATTAAATTAATTAAAGTCAACATTTTTATTGAACTAATTAAATGCTTAACCTTATATATAACATTAAACAAAAAATTATCTTTACAAAAATAATACAATTTAAAATTATGTTTCAATGTGGACAACTAAATAACAATGAGAGAATTTTCCTAAATCAAAATACTTATGCTTTTCCAAATTATATTAAATCTTTACTAATACGACAACACTCATGTAAGCTAGACCAATCACCATCCCTATATCAAATCAGCAATGTTCATCGGCATCTCTTCGATATGAGTGCTATAATATGACTCAAGATCTTGTAGAGTTCTTATATCGTCTTGAGTAACAAAATTAATTGCAACTCCTTTCCTACCGAAACGACCACCACGTCCGATTCTATGAATGTAATTTTCCCGATTCGATGGGAGGTCATAATTAATCACAAGAGAAACTTGCTGGACATCAATACCACGAGCTAACAAATCAGTTGTAATCAATATTCTACTTGATCCACTTCGGAATTCTTTCATAATTTGATCACGCATATCCTGCTGCATATCACCATGCTATTAAATAATTAAAAACAAAACGAAACGAAAAAAGAAACAATTAAATTACCATTGAAGAAACAATAAACTGCTTGCCTTTCAATGAATCTGTCAAACCATCCACCTTCCTTCGAGTATTACAAAATATTACCGCTTGAGTAATTGTTAATGTTTCATAAAGATCGGTTAATGTTTCAAATTTATATTCTTCATCCCCAACATTGACATAAAATTGCCTAATGCCTTCTAATGTTAATTCTTCTTTTTTAACAAGAATCTTAACAGGATTTCGCATAAACTTCCGAGTAACTTCTAAAACATCTGGTGGCATTGTTGCTGATAATAATACAATTTGAGTGTCATGCTCAATGTATTGAATTACACTATGAATTTGTTCCTTGAAACCCCGACTTAACATCTCATCAGCTTCGTCCAATACAAACATTTTAATGTTATTTGTTTTTAAATTACCTCGTTCAATCATATCATTGACTCGACCAGGAGTACCAACAATAACATGCACTCCGTTTTCTAGATTACCCACATCCTCTTGAACACGAGTTCCACCGATACAAGCATATGATTTGGCTCCCATATAATCTCCAAGAGCAATGATAACTTTGTGTATCTGTTTGGCTAATTCTCTGGTTGGAGCTAGTACTAAAGCTTGAACTTCATTTTTAGATACATCAATACGTTGAAGGATAGCTACACTGAATGTTGCAGTTTTACCTGTACCTGACTGGGCCTGAGCAATCACATCATGTCCTTCAATGGCTGGCAAAACAGCTCTCTGCTGAATGGCTGATGGTTTTTCAAAACCGTATGCATATATACCTCTAAGCAAATCTTCTTTCAGATTCATATCATCAAAGCTTTCTGTGACTTTCTCGTAATTCGTCTCAATTTCGCCTGGATTCTCCATTTAAAGAGCTTATCTACTAATAAAAAGTTCATAAATAGAGTCAAATTACATATTTATAGAAATTAAAAATAAATTAAAAAATCTAAATAGGGAACCAACATTTAATTGTTTATGAATTTAAAAAAGTAAAATTATAAGGATTTTAGTAAAGTCAAACAATAGCTTTGAACATAAATTATTAAAAAATAACGTTACATAATTAAAATATATTCAGTTATGTAATTAATTTTTTAATATTTATTTTTGTGAAGAATAAAGATTTCACATAAGATAACTCAGAATCTATTTAAACTAAAATCAATTTATTAAAAAATAATAAGCCTAATATATAAAAAAACTTATATTTATTTTTAAATTCAAAGTAGATTGAGAAATTATTGTCGGAGTTCCAAGTTAGCTTTTATGGCCTCATTAAACATTAACCACAAAACATCAAATAATTTCCGTCGACTAAAATATGAAGTCTTGAAAATTTGAGAAACGTTTCTCTCATAATTTTTTCGTTATACATACTCGTGTTGGGAAAACACTGAGTTAGAATAGCAATTGTTTGAAAGACGCGGTGACATAACATGACAAACAGGCATACCAAGTGAATTCAAAATATCATAATATTGTCATAATAACATCAAATAAAATCATAGAAAATATAGAAATAGAATTCAAAGAACACGAGAATAAAAATAAAAACAAACAACCCAAGAAGTTAAGCATGCAAATTAAATAAATTTAAAAAAGAATCAAAATATAGTAAAACCAATTGGAAACTCTGTATAGCAATGGAAAACAGGAAAATCAAAAAAGGATTTAATAAAAATATTTTAAAAAATAAAATGCTGGGAAATTGATAAAGAAGGAAATTATTGACGCATCCACTTTCAAGAGGGGTTCTATCAGATACCCGCATAAAAAAATTAACATTCGACACAAGTCACAAGAGACGTTAGAAATCTGCTCAAATGGGTAGTAGTCAGTAACAGGTTAGCCATATACCCATGACTGCTAATACCCTTACGCACCATTGGGTTCACGAGCTATCACAAAAGATTGCATACTCATTTTCTCACTCGTGTTTTCCTGTATGAAGCTTTCGTTTGATCTTATGGCTACTGAGACTTATCACTATTCAATCCATTCCAGTCCGTATGAGCTCACTGTTACCATATCGCTAATTTCTATTGATAAGTGGCTCGCAATTTTCCAGGAGCATTTTCCCACTCTGGAATAGTCCCTAGCGGATATTATCAATCAGCCGAAACTGTTTGATTTCTATCTATTGTAGAGTGGCTATCATTTAGTCTGATATTTGCTTCTCCTAATTTACTTGCCTATGAAGCTCAAATATTTCTTGCTGTTGTTTTTTTAAATGTTTCCGAACGAGTCCGTGTTTCTACCATACGTCTGTATCGACGTACCATGAACTTTCCTTGTTGTGATAGCTTGACCACATTTTCCTCATACTTGATAACATACTTTCGAATTTTTCGAAGGCTATTTAACTAGTATTCAAAAAAATCTAAAATTCAATTTAAGCATTCAGTGAACTGCTGCTATAATTAATTTATAAATTGATTTCAAAATTTGTAGAAAACCCACATTGATGATGATTTATTCACGTTCATTATTATATAATTTTTAGAGATTGAGAAGGTATTCATAATAATATCAAAATTCTTCAACCTCCTGTCAATATGAGAAATATAGTTGTGTTCGGAGTTCGTCTAGCTCAGGTTGGCATATTAACGAGGGAAGGCACTGAATGGCAAAATAATAATTAAACATTTAAAATCTCTCAGTTTACACATCGTTTCATCCTGTTCCTTCAAAATCAACTGTTAATCGATACCAAGAAAGCAGTATCATAATTTATTGAACTATAACATTAAAACACAAGATCAGTTAGGTCACGATGTCTTTATAGGATCTCTACTCTCGGAATATCTCAGTTAGTCAACGGCTTAGCTCGTAAAGACCCCTGTCCAGATGTTTGCTTTTAACCAGTCCCAAGCTTCCTTGGTTTTGCTCAGACTTTGTTGATCCCTTGCCAAACTATTTTGGTTGTCGCTCACCGCATATTCTGTGCGAGCGGCCACCTCCTTTGCGTTCTTTACGAGAAGAATTTCGACTAAGTTGGCGTTTAATAATAAGTTATGATTGATCCACATCCAATTTAGTTGCATTTCCTCTGGCCGGTCACTCGTCTATCCAGTCTTAATGGAATCACTAGATAAATGATAGTATCGTGATTAAATCTAATTGCCTAACTTTTGACAAGAACATTTATATGACCTTAGTGTGAACATTGGAAATGTGATAATTACGTTATGAGGTGTTGGGAATAGTTGACTACATGGAAATAATATAAACGTCAAACGAAATAGGTTAAGTAGTAATAATACCGACAATAAGTAAAATAATAATCACTAGTATAAACATTAAATAAAATAATGAAAATGTCAAAAAATAAACTATTTGACTAAGAAATGACAATAATGTAAACAGTAAACAAAGTCAATTAAGGGGTAATAATAGGAAAATTAAGTGAAGTCCTAATGGCAAGCCTAAAATAGTGACAATGTCAAAATAAAATTGAGTTCTGATAAATTGAGTAATGATAATAATATAAACATTAATTAAAATAGGTTAAGACGTAATACTCTAGCTATCAAATGGGATCATACCAAATAGTATAAACATTAAATAGAACAATGATAATAGTAAAATAAAACATCAGATTAAGTCTCAGACTAACTGTCAGTCTGGAGGGACTGGATTTCGGAACCTAAATCTAATATCAACGAACTAACTATTTAGACACAGTTTCCCATTTAAACAGAAAAAATATGCCAAATGTGCATGAAGCCACTTTATAATGAGAAATGTTCCGATAATTTTAAACTCTCTGGGTGAATGATTGCGCTTGGATAGCAGCAGAGTGTTACAGTTACTCGTACTAGTAATAATACTTACACTCGTGATTTGGCCTCTCTACCTCATTACACTTACATTTCATGGAACGCATTACAAAGATGAAACAAATTATAAATCAGATAAATTATTCGTGTTTATTTAAAGCCAGATTACATTGGTACTGTAAAATCTTTTAAGTTAGGCCTCCAAAAGCTCGATAGTATCTTGCAATCTTCAACATGCGGTAATCGCGTATAGAAAGAACTATGCCTAATTATGTATTCAACAAGAACTCAATGTGCCGGTTGCTAGGATAGCTGACTTTTACCTAGTATTATTTATTCTTAGCCTCATTAGTTGAAAACATTGAGTTATTGTAGCACTACCCAACCTTATTTGTAAGTCCTAAGATCCACTGGACATCTCGATGAAATGGCAGTATTAAGTTTACTTACTGAATGGTTATAAATAACTATTCCAAGCAATGGTATATAGTAGATGGTTATGTCCCACCTCAGCCATGACGAATTCCAGCTACTCACTGCCCCTACTGAAGGTTTTCTAGAAACTAAATTTGTATATAGGTCACAAAAAGTAAGTCACGTTACCATGGCAACCAACTAAATTTTTATGTAAGTCACGGAATTTCTATGAACAGGTTTTCGTTTTGAATTTATAATGATAGGCTTTCCTAAAGTTATAATTTCGTGCTTTATTAAATAAACCTTTCCCACATGAATGTTATATCATATTTACCCAAAACTTCAATAATATTTATGTCTTCATATTTATTATAATTAGTTTCATCTCTTTCAAGTCGTATTTCTACAATTTCAGTAATATTATTCATATCTACCTCACTATTCGATAAAATGATTCCTTTTCTTATCTATTCTTCAATTAAATTTGGTGGTATCTCATGATTAGTGATGAATTCCACCGTTTTAGATTTTTTTATACCTCAACTTTACCTACTATATCAATCAGTGACTCATTAACACATCTTAATTTGGTATAACATTTTTCAAGATTATTCTTCCTTATTTTAGTCAACAAGCTTTTATCTATTACGCTAATCTTTGCCTTGTGTCTAATAAGCAAAAAAAGTTATTGTTGCTAATAAATATTGTATTTTATTTTATCATTAATTACATTTATAAATAAATAATTAAATAAGTTTGGCAACGATTTAATTAAAAGGAAACACAAATAAAACATTCTTCATACGATATATTTCGACAGTTTAATTGCCATCTTCATGCAAAAAGAAACCAACTAAAAATATAATAAATTAACTTATATAATTTTAAAAAAATATTTTTTTATGTTAATTAAGTAAATAAATGCTTAAAAAATACTTAAAAATTTATTTAAATACTTTTAACTAATTTTTTAAAATTTTATATATATATTATAATATTAAACTAATAATGCAATATTTTATAAATTAAATTAAATTATTTTAATATTAAAATTTAAAGATTTTTACAATACTGAAACATCAATTTATCAAAATTTAACATACTCAAACTATTTAGACATATTCAAAACATTATTAGTCATAGCATTTTGCACATGAATCTTTGGTTCCCATTACTTTATCAACAATGCCTCACATAGCACGTTCCTAATAAGTAATAAAACTTTTCAACACAATTTTAAAATCAGACATTCCTATTTTACTTTTACAGCTTCTATTGTGATCACTAATATTGGTTTTTCCTTTCAATAGACAACGCTCTAGAACTCGGGAACAGAGATTACGGGAAGTCTCTCCAATTATTGTGACATTAAACCCACTATATGTAAATTGATAAGCGAGAACACAATCCAACCGGAGTTTTTGATTTATTAATAAACATATTGTGTACTTTACACGAATTAAAAACGATCTTATACTCTAAATTTCCAATCTGTTTACTTAACTTTCTCTTATAATCAGGGGTGTGGAGTCCTAAAAAAAGTATCAATTCAGACTCTGGCTCCGACTCCAAAGCTAAACGAATATGGACATATTTATAAACATGATGATAATTAATAATTAATAAAAATGAATCAATATAATATAATATTTTACTTATTTTTATTATTTTTTTTAATAATAAACAAAACTTTATAAAATAACAAAATTAAAACAAATTAATCTGCATTATTTCTCCTTAGAAATAAAATAGCTTCAATAATATACGGCTTCATTGATGCTTTCGAATCGGATCTGATGATTCTGAGTACAGAAAACATACGTTCTATGGAGACTTGTGTTGGTGGCAATGCCGTCGCAGTCAGAGCAGCCTATTGAATAATCTCAGGGTATCTATGAATTACATCATTTACTGCTAAATTTGAAGAACGGTCAAATTTCTCTACCTCTTTTAAAGCTTGGTAAAAGTCTATTTTAAATTTACCTAAGACTGTTGTAGTTTCTGCGCTACTATCTAACCCTAAGCAACGACGCTTGGACTGCTCTTGCTAATCCAAATATTTTTTAAAATCATCATCTACAACGGCCCCAGGAATTAGATTTGATGAAGATGAAGATACCCGCTAGTAAGATGTCATTGCCTAGGAGGGTACTTTCTCTGCGTATCAATTGAATTTTTAATTCCATCAGCTATTTTTCAATTAAATTTAGAAAAACGGAAAATAAGATTACAAAATTCTTTATAAAACATACAAGCAGTTAAATTTGCTGTTTGTAGTTTTTTTGTGGCGATATAAGGTTCACGAAGAAGACATTCAAGTTTTTTACTTCTTCCAATTGCGTATCAGTTAATGTTACGGCTGGGTTAGCCATGTCAGTAAGAAAACGTTTTAATTCAATGATACGCTCAATCATCAAATAAGTACTGCCCAAGCGTGTAGCTTGATCTAAAATGACCCCTTTTCCAGCACGCCGCTTAGTTCTTGCAAATAGCTACTTGCACGATACACTTCAGTATCCCGTACCGCCAAAGTTTGTGTTACAACTTTTTTTTTCATCAAGGAACTGAACGTTAATTGCAAAATAATTTAACTCCATCTTAAAAAACGAAACCGACCACCTAAACAATCCACGAGTATATCCTTCTGGTGTTTTGTCTCTTGTAGTACCAAATTTCTAATATTACTTCTTTCTAAAGAAATACTAAATTTGTGAGCCATTTCGCCATTTAAAGAGACAAAACAGGAGAAGAGAAAAATGCTAACGGTAAAAAATTTGAAACCACTATTTCGATGATGCAGCTTTTGAATTTTTCTGCAGTCATAGCCACAGTAATATATTCAGACTTAAAAAATTTGGTTACAGATGCTTGTCACGAAAAACTTGGTATACGTTCAACTTCACGTTTACACGTCTGCTTATCCTTTTCATTAACAGTTTTGAAAACATTTGAATGATAAGGTTGTAGATGTCGCTTTAAATTCGATACTCGGGTCGGGGCACTAGTACCTTCTCCAGAATATGCACTGATATTGACACCATCTCTTTCTTCCTCACCATTTTTGGTCACTTGGTATATGTAAAACTCATCATCAACAATGACTGAGAAATATTCAAAAACTGACGATCTCTGCTTTTGCCGCCTGTTTCAAATAAATAAATTCAAATAAATAAATTCATCAAGTGAATTGAAATCTGCTTATTGATCTAGTAATTTGTAAAATATTGCATCCCCAATTTTGAAGAAATTTTTTTAGAAATTTTTGAAAAATTCTTTGAATTTTTAAAAAAATATTACGCGATAATTTAAAAAAATTTTTTTTGCCAAATTTTTGAAAAATTCTTTGAATTTAAAATATTTTGTACATCCCGTGCAACACCGAGAAGTTTTACTATTAGAGTCGGAGTCGCGATTTTGCTTTACGATTCCGACTCCGCTACAAATGTTGCGACTCCGACTCCACAGCCCTACTTATAATTTGTAAAACCGCCTTCAAGCGAGAACACGTTATATATACAGTCCCAGAAAGCCTGTCAGAGAAAAGTGAATTCTAGTTGTTTCTCCTGAATGTATTTTCAATTTGAATCGGATATCGTGATTTCAGTACTTGTTTGTCTCGTATTTTATTTACTAAATTAATTAAAATAATCGTGTTACATTTGTTTAGTTAAAGGCTATCACTGCGTAATTTACTTGATCAAATTCTACTCACAATAAGTCAACTGCTAAGTCTGAATTTTATAAATTTAGTTATTAATCATGAATCCACATCAATCACCAGGTGTATAGAATGATTTCGCGCATAAAGTTAATGGTAGAAGTGGTACTCTATCACATTAACTGGGAGTCCGTAGATATTATTTCATTATTAGATGATCAAGCTGCCGACCTTTGATTTGATAAGGTCAGCCCTTTATTAATGCCCATCTTCCTATGAAAACCTTACTATTTTATCTTATGTTTTATTCACGAAGTCCAGGTAACATTTACATATGAATCTTTATAATTTACTCAAGGGAATTCTGATTATTTCAATAAAGAGGTTTAGAAACACTTGTAACTCTTGTGATTTTGATTATTTTAATGAAGTTTTCTACATTTAATGCTTTTTTTTTCTTTGACTTTTATTCCCTTTTATATAACTTATCTGAAAAACATATTAACTACTGCTTGATAATTATTCCACAAATTTGGATCTAAACTACTTCCACAACTAGCTATAGTCTTTGATGCCCTTTCACTAAATAAGTTTAATCAATCTCCTGGCTTCATTTACTCTCAACTTTATGTGCATCTCTGGTTTTCCAGACTGCTCGGGTTTTCCATTATGGGATTAATTAATTTTAATTAGTTGGTTTTTTGCTTATAACTTTTGCTAAGGACCCCTCACTAAATTTTTATTTGTGGGTTTGTCTCTTGGTTGGACGTTCAACCATACCCGTTTCTCCTGATCCATATTAATTTTCAAATTTTGATAAGTTTAAATTTACTTTGTGTACTTAAATTACTTTTGATGTTTTATATTTATTTTCGATTTTCAAGCTCTCATTTTTTATCAAACTCAACGTGTTTATGTCACACATATAATTATTTTTAAAAGATAATATTTTTAAAATTCTGCGTAAGGATGTCATGTTGAGCTAAGTCCAACTTTTAGAACATGCAAACTTACACTGTTAATCACATAAAATTAATTATGCACGCAAAAGCAAGATTTCAAAAAACTAATCAGTTCACAGGTTTAGAGATGCATTTTATCTTTCAATTAGAAATGAAGAATAGAATAAACTACTTTTAAATAAATAATTAAATAAATTTGGCAACGATTTAATTAAAAGATAACGCCAATAAAAAATCTTTCGTACGATATATTTCGATAGCACAGCTATCATCTTCAGGTACTCAAAAACCGATAGCTGTGCTATCGAAATATATCGTACGAAAGGTTTTTTATTGGCGTTATCTTTTAATTAAATCGTTGCCAAATTTATTTAATTATTTATTTATAAATCATGCTGCAGCTGTTCCAATATTCAAAAGGTTTATGAAGGTTTATAACTCCCTCAAAAGAAAGGAACTAGACATTAGTTTTCTTGAGACTTGTTTAGAAGAAAAGATGATTCCTTCGTTCATTTTTAAAATGAAACTAAGTGATTGTCTTTCTAGTAAAGATGTCCAATTAATACATAGAAGAACGTTAAGAAGAATGTTGGAATCAGAGAAAATAAGGAGAACTTCCATTGATAAAAAACTAACAAATATTGGATTAATGTTAAATAATGCTACGAATGAGTTTTGTTTACAGGTATGTGTAGAATGGTGTATCAAAAATTCGATTGTGCAAATAAAATCTAAAGAGAATGCTCATATTAAAAAATTGATTAATTTGAGAAAAATATTTGGGATTTCTAAATTTAGTGTGGAGAATACTGTGATAAATTTGAGTAAAATAGTGTTGAATGATGATGAAGAGCGTGTTTTAAAATTTGGTCCAAATCACTGTATTAAGAATCGCTTGAATGAAACAAAATTGTGTGCAAAAATTGAAAGTTTATATTTTCATATAGCCCGATCGATGAAAGGCATTAATGGTAATTATGTGAAGAGCTCGTTAAGTGCAAGTACGATGGAGTATATCGATAAAAATAAAAAGCAGAATATTAGGGATTTTATGACTTTAAAAAACTTAGCTAAAAAAAATATAAATATCTGTAAGTTTGACAAAGGAAATGGGATAGTTATTCTTGACCATGATGTGTATGTAAATAAGTTGAATGATTTGTTAAATTCTCCTCAGTTTGTAAAATTGCCAAAGGTTCGGAAGAATGGAAAATTGCCTCCTCTTAAGGATGAAGAGTTTGTGCAAAAAATGTTGAATGGTTTTATTGAGAAGAAGCTTATTGATGAAGAGGTAGGTAAGTCTATTCGTCCAATAGGATCGCAGCCAGCTAAACTATATGGGCTACCAAAAGTCCATAAAGATGGTGTACCTATGAGACCAGTTTTGTCGATGGTTGGTACTGGCCAGTATAAAATAGCAAAGTTTTTAGATGAATTATTAAAACCGTTAATGCGATCAGAGTTTGAATGTAAGGATAGCTTTGAGTTTGTTTCTTGTATTGCAAAGCTACAAAAACGAAGTATGAATGATGTTATGGTTTCGTTTGATGTTTGTAGTTTGTTTACGAATGTGCCACTGGTTGAGACGATTGACTTTTGCTGTGCGTTGTGGAATGAAAATGATTCGGAACATCACATTTTGGATAGAAGGGCATTTCGAAAACTTCTTGAATTTGCTACTTCAAATGTCAATTTTCTTTTCAATGATGAATGGTATCAACAAATAGATGGAGTCGCTATGGGTTTCCCTTTAGCACCAACGATGGCATCAATATTTTTGGCTAGTTTGGAAAGGAAAATTGCTTCTTTCCAATTTGAAAATCTTTTGTTTATAAAAGGTATGTGGATGATATTTTTCTTATATTTGAAAACCAGAAACATGTAGAACCGTTTTTGCATTTTATGAACAGTTTACATAAAAACATTGTATTCACATGTGAAACGGAGAGAAAGTCATCAATTGCGTTTTTGGATTTGTTAATTCAACGCAAAGATAAACAGTATGAGACAGAGATTTATAGAAAACCAAATGATACTGGTCTTTATACTTCTCCAGAAAGTTTTTGTGAATTTAAGTATAAGAGAAATATGGTGAAAGGATTGATTTATCGTTCATGGGCTTTATCTTCTACTTTTGATAATTCGGTAAAAAGTGTTGATAAATTAGTTGAGTTGTTGATAAAGAATGGATATTCTAAATCATTTTTATTGTTGATGATAAAAGAAACTGTTGATAAATTGATTAAAAATCCTAAGGATCCATGTTGTGGAAAGTCTGAATGTAATTTGTCGGATGGGTGTGAATTGAATGTTGATCTGGGTGATGGTAAAAATGGATATAAAAAAATTGAGCCTAAATATGTGTTAGTATTGCCGTACTCTGAAGGCTTTACAAATTATAAGAGGAAGTTGGGTAAACTGATAGGAAATTTAGAGTATAATATCGTCTCTAATTCGTGTAAGGTACGCAATATGTTTATTAATAAATCAAAAACTCCGGTTGGGTTGTGTTTTGATCTCGTTTATCAATTTACATGTAATGGGTGTAATGCCACATACATTGGAGAGACTTCCCGTCATCTCTGTACTCGAGTTCTAGAGAATTGTCGATTGAAGGGTTTGACCAATATTAGTGAACACAATAGAGGCTGTAAAAGTGATATAGGAATGTCTGATTTTAGAATTTTGTTGAGAAGTTTTAATAGTTATTGGGAACGAGTGATATGTGAAGCATTGTTGATAAGGTCATTGGATCCAAAGATTAATGTGCAGAGTGCTGTGACTACGAATGTTTTGAATGTTTTTAAATAGTTTTCGTATGTTAAATCATGATTGTTTTTTTTAATATTATTAAAATAATTGAAAATTTTAAATAACATTAATTTTTAAAAATTAGAATATAAGTAAAAAAATTTAAAATTTAAAATTAATTTAAAATATATTTTTAAAAATATTTATTTATTTAAAAATTAAATTAATAAAAAATAATTTGTTTAAATTAAATGTTAATTCATAATATTTTTAGTTGGTTTTGAGTACCTGAAGATGAAAGCTGTGCTATCGAAATATATCGTACGAAAGGTTTTTTATTGGCGTTATCTTTTACTTTTAAATAAATAAATTTTTTTTGTTTAAATCTTTTAAAAACCTCTTCTTTTTACAAAACTTTTATTTATTATGATTTATCTTTAACATGATACGCTTATTTTTACCCTCGAAATTCAATTGATTAGTTTTTATTTTTATATCCAAAATAGCAGAAAAAACAATACAAAAATGCTCTACAGTAAAACTTGAAAAATTTTGTATAACTTTAAACTTTTAAATGTTTTATTTTGCTAATACTGTACCAATTTCTAATAAAAATTATTATTAATAAAAACTAATAAAATAACATAATTGAATGAAAATCAAAAACCTGAAAGATTTTTGAATGTGAATAGATGAAAATTTAGCAGCCTCAGTAAATTTATCTCAAAATTCTTTATCAACAGACAACATTTGAAAATATAAACAAAAAACAGAGATCGGAAACTTCATAGCTGTGTTGTGCTAAAAATATTTTGTAGAGTAGTAAAGGATGTCAATGAGAATTGCACAGCGGACGCCTGGTGTAAAATATTCATATCAAATGGGAATGGGATTTGCGATCTGGATTTTCCACAAGTCTTAATAAACTATTGCAATGTCTTAGTCGTAACGAGATAGCTTGGTTTTGGCTTTGAAGTACAAAGTGCACAGACAACATTTGATAGACGAAATAGAGTATTACATTATAGTCTGGTGGACTAACATGGTCTCACATGGTCTTTAATAATTATAAAGTTTTCCCCATTGATTATTTTCGAAAATGACCAGCGAAAAAATACAAACGGGATGAAAATGAAAAGTTTGAGACGAATTTAATAATTTAAAATCCAAAAATGTCCCCAGGTAAAACAATTCCCATTAAGAATACTTACGAAAGCAAGCTAAAAATACGTATTGAGATGAACAATATATATTATGTGTTGTTAGCCATTAAATTGAAAATTTTTATTTTGGACAGTTTATGCTAACGATTCTTTGCACAAAGTGCGCTGCGATTAAGAAACTTTTTTAAACCAAAACATTCTATTTTTCTAAAAAAACTTCAAATATAATTATACGTAATATAACATTAAATTTTTCACATAAATTAATTACTTAATTCACAATAAAAATATTTACAACATCAATAAATAATTTATTTTCAAAATGAGGAATTTCTTTTTCAATATGATCTGAAGTTAGATAATTATTTTATTTTTTAAAATCCTTTTGTATTTCTGCATACGTACAATATTCATTTTCAGGCTCTACAACAAATGATTTAAAAAAATATTAATAATAATAATAATAATAATAATAATAATAATAATAATAATAATAATAATAATAATAATAATAATAATAATAATAATAATAATAATAATAATAATAATAATAATAATAATAATAATAATAAATAATAATAATAATAATAATAATAATAAAATAATAATAAAATAATAATAATAAATAATAATAATAAATAATAATAAAAATAATAATAATAAATAATAATAATAATAAATAAATAATAATATTAATAATAATAATAATAACAATAATAATAATAATAATAACAATAAATAATAATAATAATAAATAAATAATAAATAATAATATATTAATAATAATAATAATAATAATAACAATAATAATAATAATAATAATAATAATAATAATAATAATAATAATAATAATAATAATAAAATATAATAATAATAATAATAATAATAATAATAATAATAATAATAATAAATAATAATAATAATAATAATAATAATAATAAATAATAATAATAATAATAATAATAATAATAATAATAATAATAATAATAATAATAACAATAATAATAATAATAATAAATAATAATAATAATAACAATAAATAATAATAATACTAATAATAAAAATAATAATAATAATAATAATAATAATAATAATAAATAATAATAATAATAAATAAATAATAATATTATTAATAATAATAATAACAATAATAATAATAATAATAACAATAAATAATAATAATAATAAATAAATAATAAATAATAATATTATTAATAATAATAATAATAATAATAACAATAATAATAATAATAATAATAATAATAATAATAATAATAATAATAATAATAATAATAATAATAATAATAACAATAATAATAATAATAATAATAATAATAATAATAATAATAATAATAATAATAATAATAATAATAATAATAATAATAATAATAATAATAATAATAATAATAATAATAATAGTTTACTTATGACGACATCGTAAAAATCTTCTAAAGGAATTTCACTCCTAGTACTGGATTCTACATGTGAATTAGATCTGAAATTTAAAAATATTTTTATTAAAATTTTAAATATATTAATAAAAGTGCTTAGTTTCGGTCTTATTTTAATTTTTTCCTGATTTTATTTTTTCAAAAAAATTACAAATAAAGTTTATATTCACTTAAAAAATTTGAGTTTTCGTATAACGAAAAACTTGTTTTAATAAAGTCAATCTTTTCATACTTTATGTTAAATATTTTTTCTGTATTTTTCATATTTTGCGTTCAAGCAAAACCATTAAAAATGATTTTGTGTGAACATAATACAATTTTTATTTCAATAATTTAGTTAAATTGTGATTTTATTTATTCTATTTTTAATTAGCTTCCCCTTATTTATGATTTTTAAACATATTATTTTATCAAAACAGCTTTTTAATTTCTTAGAAGCGTTTTACTTTTATGAGTTTTTGATATTTGTTTTTTTCATGTTTATGATGTGTTCTTAATTATGTTAACAGTATGACTACATTTCAAATTATCCACATGTCACAATATCTTGGATATAATTTACATATATCCAAATGCTTTAGATTTTTTGACAATGAAAACCTTTTTAATCACCATAAGAAGTCATCAATTGCAATAATATATTACTTATAAAAAATAGTAAATAAAACAAATGTTCCTTTAAAATATAAACAATATAATATTTAATTTAATTGTAAAACTTTTGTAATATTATTGTCACGTAAACCTTTTGAATTAGAGTTCTATACATTTATTTTTTTATTTCAATTTTAATTATTTCAGCTATCTTTATTTACTGACCGCAACAATATTACAATGCTTTTTTATATTTCCAATCTATAGTTTTTAAAATATTCATTTAATAATTTAAATTGAATCGATATTTTACTTTACTATTTTTGTTGATCTTCGTCTTCTTTGAACGAGGAAAAAAAGGATTACAAATACTAGTACCAATAGTACTAGGATTGTAGCACCAACCGCCGCGTAAACTAAAACTGTTGGATTTTGAGCACTTATATTTTTATCTGAAATAAATATAAAAGTTGTTATATAATTTTCTAAAATTTCTATTTGTAAACTGAATGTTATATAGAATATGCAGTTTGCGTTTTTCAATTATATATATATAATGAATTTCAGTTATATTTTTAAAAAATTAAGATATATTAATTTTTTATTTAAATACATTCACAAATACATTTTTGATTTTTTTCATGTGTGTAAGGAGTTCTAAAACTCCTATTTAAAAATAATGTAGTTTAAATGTTATTAGTGTGATCAGCTAGTTGAAATAACTATTGTTTTAAGGTTTTATATTAATTTTTATATTAAAATTTATTTTAAATTATATCATATTATAGTAAATTATATTAAAGTATTTTAAATTAAATTAATTATATTTGTGACCGATAACTATATCAATATTAATAATTTCCACGCTTCAGTGGTTTTAATTTTCAGATTTAAACGGGAAAATTTGAATTTGTGTTTTGTAATTAAATAATAAATGTTGGATGAAGATTTTAATTTAATTGCGGCTAACAATGTGATTGTTATATTTTAATTATTTCCTGTTGAGTCACTTCAATCAATTTTTTTTAAAAATCTTCTGAATACTTCAAAATATTTAACTTTAAAATTATTATTTTGCTTTTAAATTACATATTTCAAAGCTTTTCTACATTTTTCATTATTTCCGGAAATCTATCATCATTTTACAAATTTTTAAAAATGTTTTAAATTGAAATAAAATATAATTTTCATTAATCTTCTTAGCTCCTCTCATACTGGTAGAAAGGTGGAATCTGTTAAAACGCTTGAAAAATAGTCAAATTGCATATCTTTATATTTAAAAATTCCTATAATAAATAATTGTGTATGTAATTTCTATCCCTTCACGTGCAAATTTTATGATAAGGTTGTTATTTGTTATGTATTTGTATGTGTGTTTGTATTTTATTTTTCTCACCAAAAATACTTTTCTGCTCTCCTATGATAAATCCACTGAATTTACGTTGATTCCTATCATTTTTATTGTAATTTCTAGTATGTGTATAATTTTTCTGTTTAAAAACTAATAATATCTTTAAGTATACCTCAATTTTTAGGATAACTGCTGATAATATACAAAAGTTATTAAATATAATTGAGTGTATTACAATAAAAATTTCATTTGAGAATCTAAATGTCTCCATTTTCAAATTTTTATCATTTCTTAGTATATTTTAACTGACATAAAAGTGTTAATATTCTTGAAATTAATAAAACAAAATTGAATTTAAATGACCACATAATTTTTTATTAAATTCAAATTCCCTACATAAAAGCTTGAGAAAATTCAGGGGAAAATACAATTTTTACACTATTTGATATTTCCATTACTCCTGTTAACTGAAAGGCTCATTGAGAAGGAGGTAATTAAAAGAATTTTCAAAAAAGAAAGACTTAAAAATTTAGTTTAATACATAAATATACAATTTTAAATGTTTTACATATTATTGAAATTACATTATAAATGAATGAAATACGTTTTATAATCTTCTCCAGTAATATTTTTCCGAACTATTTGCCGCTTCTAATAATCTTTTTTCTTTTATAAACTTTGGTGTCAGATTGCTGAATATCCTCTCAACAAAAGGTTTGACCAAGAATTATTTTTATATAATCTATAATTTTCTAGCTCTTTACGTTAGGTTTTATATCCCTTTGTGCAAAATTTGTTGTTTTTAAAGGAAATTGCTTAATTGCATGTAAGCAATTGGAATTGAAAAAATCAAAGTTTGATTCTAAATAGTTAAGAATTTCGATAAAAAAATATACTACTGACAACATTTACAACTACGAGTTTTATAACGGCTTGATCTGCAGAAAAGAAGATTTTCTTCTCCTTTCAAGTTTCTGACGTAACCTATACATAACATCTACATAAAATCTAAACTCTTTATAGTCTTTACAAAAACTGGCAAACTATTTTGAAGGAATAACATATAAATTTTGGTTGTGCTGTTTTTCTTCTCTACATTTTCAGCCACAATGTGTTTATAAATAAAATTTGGACATTTGTCTTTTCCCAAGCTTTGATAATAAGTTTTCCAGACAATCTTTTAACATTTTATATATTGCGGAAACACGTCTGAGGAGTTTATCTCCTTCAATATCATTGGAATAACATGGAATATCCAACCCATTTTTAGCCCTTTTTAACCCCATTTTAAGCAGCAATTATTAATTACAAATAAACCAAATAACAATAATTATTGGAAAATTAAATACATATAATATATATGTCATATGTCATATATAAGTTATTATATAATATGATACATTAAGTCATGTGTTCCAAACCGGGGGTTCATGAACCCCGTAAGGGTACGTGGAGCATTCCCCGGGGGGTACGAGAAGCGTGGCCGCTAAGAAAATTTTTTATCGAATTATTATTGATAATTATTGATATCCTAATCATAGTGATTTATAAATGGCAATCAATGTATACTATCATTGTCGCCAATCGCCAAGGATTGTAATGAATGGTGATTTTTCGAACTAATATATTTTTTATTACCTACTCTTCACTAATTGTTAAATTTATTGGAATATTATCCATAGACCATAATTATAAATCATAATAAGTACGTACTTAAATAACTATTATAAGAAAAGAACTAAGAGTCAAAATAGAATTTATATATAAAATAAACTACTACGTACGCACACTGTTTAAAATTTACACAACTACTACTTTATCCTATTTAAACTACATGTAAATTTCTCAGTAAATATTATCTATTTTTATTTTCAGCAGTCTTAGTTTAACATATTTTGCTGAGAAATTTACATATAGTTTAAATCGGATAAAGTAGTGTTAGTAACTAACACTAAGTTAGGTACGTAATAAAAATTATACGAATAAAATTAATTTTCAAATTCATGTTCATATGTTAGTAAAAATTAATAAATAAAAATACTAAAAAAATGAAAACATCATTAAAAGAACAGTGATTGGAAATCACTCTTTTTTCCATCCCTATCGGTAACATTTCATTATTTTAAAATTTTGTAACAAACAAAAATTTCAATTGTTTTGAACAGGTTTGATTTTCTTAAAGTAAATTTACTAAAACCAAATACAATCACAAAAATGTAAATATGTGTTTCTTATCTTCGAAATAAGAAATAAGCCATTATACGAAAAACCATGATTAATCTTTTAATTTTTGGTTGTCATAGAAAAGAAACTTATATAGTAGCAAAATGGTAATTAGACACATTATAAAAATTACTTGTAAGGATTTGGTTTATTTTTAGAAGTTACTGAGTTTTTAATTTTTTGCGATTCTCTGTGCACTATTGAAGTAATTTGATTATCAAATTGTTAATGTTTTTACTACTAAAACGTGTACAAAAAATAAATAAATATAACGGTTTTCGATTTATTTTGGTAAGTAAAATAAATAAACCGGTGCATAATTAATTGTTTTGGATTCCAGAAATAATTACTTTTTACTTATCGACAGCTAACCCATACTATCCAGATGTCAAAGAAGCGTTGTTATCAGGACTCATATTAAATTCTGCTTCACTTTTTTAGTTGATAAAGATGGATCGCATAAGCCACAATGTTTACTTTGCTTGAAAGTACTTAGTAATGGTTATATGAAACCATCCAAACTTAAGGAAAATCTACAAGCAGTACATTTAAACAACGTTAATGACCCAGAAGCTTTATTCAAAATTAAGAGAGTCCGATTTGAAACAAGTGCAAAGCTCATCAATCACGGATTTGTTCCCGAGAAAAAACCGGTTTTAGAAGCAAGTTATAGTGTAGCATTGAGAATTGCGAAAGATAAAAAATCTCATACGATTGCAGAAACTTTGATTAAACCATGTGCGATGGAAATGGCGGAGATTATGTGTAGTAAGGATGCGAAACTTAAAATATCACAAATCCCACTATCCAACAACACTATTCATGATCGAATCAAAGTTATGTTTGAAGGTGTCCTAAAGCAGATTGTGAAGCAAATACAAGAAAGTTCAACAAAAATTGGATTGCAATTGGATGAATTCACTGATGTTTCTAACTGTACTTAACTTCTTGTTTTTGTTAGATATGTGTATAGAAATGAAATCAAAGAATATTTTCTTTTTTGTGAACCTCTAACAGAAACTACAAAGGCTGTGGATATTATGTCAATTATTAATGGTTTTTTTGCTGCCAATGGGCTTTCTTGGAACAATGTTGGAGTCATTTGTACTGATGGTGCTTCCGCTATGCTCGGGAAAAATTCTGGATTTATTGCTATTGTGAAACACATAAACCCACATGTTTTTTCTAGTCATTGCGTTCTTCATCGCCATGCTTTGGCATCAAAGACTCTTCCCTCTTATTTCAAAGAGGTATTGGATATATTCGTGAAATCGTAAACTTTATCAAATCAAAGGCATTGAATCACCGCCTATTTAAAGTGTTGTGCGAAGAAGTTAGATGCGCACATACCGTACTTCTTTTACATACAGAAGTACGTTGGGTATCTAGAGGAAAAGTTCTTAGTTGGGTTTTTGAACTAAGATCTGAAATTGAGACATTTCTACGTGACAAAGAATCAACTCTTTTGCTTGATTTCACAGATACCAGTTTTGTGCTCTCTTTGACTTACCTTGCAGATATATTTAGCCATTAAACACCTTAAATATATCACTCCAAGGTAAAAATATGAATATTTTACATCATTTAAAGATAAGTTGGCTCTCTATGGCAGAAGGGTTAAAAGTGAAAATTGCTTTTTGATGAAATAGTTTCCTTGCAAGTTAAACGTAAAATTGATATCAAGGTTCTGGATTGTATTAAAATGCATCTGAAAAATCTTCAAGTTACTTTCGATGGAATTATTCCTCGCACATTTGTAGTTGATAATTGGATAAGAAACCTTTTCACCATTTCATTGGATCAAATTAGTTATGCTGATGGCGCAAAAGATGAACTCATTGAATTGCGGAATAACAAAAAATAAGGAAGGACTTTGAAACAATGGTGTTGGATGTATTGTTTTGTATATAAAGCGAGACATATCTTATTTTGGTCAAACTGGCGTTGAGAGCTCCTATTCCGTTTGTCACTACTTACCTTTGCGAATCTTGATTTTCGGTACTGGATATCACTCAATGTATCGTATATTCCTTGATTATAATCAGTCATAGTGATAAATTATTTCTTGCAATATTATCCATATTAACGTTGATAAATAAATTAAAACTTACCCTGAATGCACAAATCACCTGCGATTTTTGGTTCCTCTTTCCAACCGTACATAGAATTTGATTTCTTTTCGCAAATTAATGTATAATTTCCAGAATCCATCTGTTTTTTCGGATTGATGCAGCCAACAATTGATATTTGTGAATTTTCATGAAAATTTTCAGAACTATATCGAACTTTCTTTATTGGAGGATGACCACAAAACTTTTCTAAATATTAAATTTACAAAACATGAAAAATATTTAAGATAAATATATAATAGAAAGCAACAGCAAAGAAAATTCTGAAATTCTTGATAAATATAAAACAAAATATTAATTTAAACTAATAAATGAAGATATAAACAATTGAAAAAGCTTCAATGTTAAAAAATCGAAAAGATTTTAGTGGGTTTAAATTTTTTTAATTAAATTTTTTTTAAAAAAAAACTAAATTATTTTTTAATTTAAATCTTTGTTTAAATGAAGTAAATTTTAATTTTTAAAATTTTGTTTTGTGGTCACACTATAGTCAGGGGCTATTTTTGGCTCTCGTTAAAAAGCTTTAAATAAGAAATGACTTGAATCGCCTACAGTTAAAAAATCCTAACTATATTTTATCGATAAAAAAGCCTAAAAATAAATCTTTAAGAGGATTTATTTTGAAATATTATGTATAATTTTGGACGATTGGGTGTAATTTTCAGCCATTTTAAAGTCAGCAATAATACAGAAAGAAAGTGAAAAATACAATAAAGAATTTTATTAAATAAATTTTTTAGTTGAAGTTCTTTTATATTTTCATCTTTTTATGTGCTTGATTTTTCATGTGATTTTATTTTAAATGCTCAATTCCAAGTAAATACATATCTAGTCAGTAACCTAATATTGATGTCTAGGTATTCAGCACCTGGTCATTGTTTTACTATAATTATTTGTATTGTTACTGTTATCATTATTTAACTTTTATTATAAAATTTATTTCAAATTAATTACTTTAAAAAATTTCACATTCAATAGTTTAATAACCTTTGCCTTATAAAATTATGTCGACTCTAACAAAACTTTAAAAAGATTAAGCTTATGAAATCGAACTCACGACTTGTTATTTACTTTTAACAATTAAATCTTTTCTAATTTATAGATTCTAACTTGCTCTTATTTACCTTAGTTTACTTTAATTTAAATTAAACACGTGTTTTATTGAGAGCTTAAAACAAAAAAAATCATAGACAATATTTACCTATAGAAAATACTGAAACCATTTTTAAAATATTTACATAAGTTTTTTAAAGAGATCATAAATCTTATTCGAACTGAAACCTTTAGAGACAATATTCATCTTTAAAAATATTAAGAGTCAATGTTTACACATGTTTTTCTAAAATTCTATTGAAATTGACTTTTAAGAATTAAATTCTAAAATATCATAAATTTCTTAGCGGTTTTATCAAAAAAATTATACTTTTTATTCAAGAAAAGGTTTTGACTTAATTGGCTTAGAGTTAATTAAATAATCTCGATAAATTAGTTGATTCAATTTTTTTATCAGCAATGTATGTGACCCAATTATTATTAAATTATGTATTAAATTTTTAAATATAGAACATAGTATACAGTAATGTGAATTTCATGTGAGGATATTGTGTTTTCATTTATTGGTGTAAAAATGCATATACATAAAATAAACAATTAAAAGTAACAGATAAAGCCCATCTATGACAGTCATAATTGTATCGAGAAAACAGTATACAACAAAATACAATAGGCCAAAAGTCACAACTCTTATATTTGAAAAACAAAATATTTTGAATGTATTTAAAAAAAATTACTTTCCAATAGCGATTTATTCCATTCTTTTTCAATTGTCATGCGATATTCATAATTTATTTTTGTTGTCAAATGAATATTTTCATTCATAAAATTTGTCTTGTCTATTTCACACATATGTATTTTATCACATTCGTCAAAAGTCGAAGAACTAATCTCTTGAAATGCCACGTTAGGTATGTCAATCTTTTCAAAAAATAAACTATCATTTTCATTAAATTTCCCTATAAAAATAAATTTAAAATAAAAAAATGAAAAAGATAATATTTTACAAAAATATTTGTTTTATTGTTTGTTTTTGTTTCATGAAATGTATTTTTAATACATGATTAATTGGTTCTTTGAAATCGTGGATTAAGTGTTTGATAAAAATGACAAATTCCGTTGCAGATATTTTTGATATTTACTTTGCTCCAATAAACAGATGCGGATGAAAAGAAAAATACGTGTTCAAAAACATTCAAAATGATTCACAAATATATACAATAATTCGTTTAAATGGTCTTTGATATGAAACAATCTTAATTTTACTAATTGTTTTAATAAGGTCCATGGAGACTTTAATAAAGTAGCTCATTAGTGAACCTTCAAAACCATTAGAAAAGTTTTTATGGAGGTGAAAATGATTTTCAACAAAATTGTAAATAATGTTTTTTCTTCATCAAATTGAAATCATTGTGAATATGATAAGCGACAGAAAATAGAGACATAATTTATATATTATGGTAATTAAATGAATCTAAAGTGTCTATATATGCTTTGGACAATTTAAAATTATTTTCTCCATAGAAAGAGTAAATTTGTTATACTTGAAAAATTACATATACAGTAAAAAAGTTTAAAAAAAGTACATAAAAAAATTAAAAAATTAATTCAAAATATGATCAAGCGTTTTTGGAATCCAATTTTCAAGTCCCATGTAGTAATCATCTTGACAGAAAAAAAACCGTTCAAGAAAAATAAAAGATAAAAATAAAATTGATTTTATTCTTAAAATAAAAATTACAAAGTTTTATTTTAATAATATTTTTTTTGTTTTTTTAAACAATTTTAAGTAGCAAAACCAATATCATTTTTATGATATTTGAATTAAATAAATTATTATCATGTATTGTTTGTATGATTTAAAGAACAATGAAAAACCGGATCTGTGACCCTCAGAAATCGAGTCGGCACTCAAGACTTCGGACTTTCACACCTTTATGTATAGGTAAAAATATTATGTTTATATGTTAATTTAAAATAGTATATTGAAATATTTTTTCATATTTCTATAACAATTTCGAAAGTCATAAATTATTTTAAACAGTATGAAAAGTAAAAAAAGTAAAGAAACCGACATTCACAAGCACTTTGGGTGAAAGCGTAAAAATAAAAATAAAAGAAAATCATGTAGAAATATTTGCTAAAGTAACTAAAAAGTTTGAATAATTTAATTAATTTTCATTTAATACCATGTCGATAACTATAAAATTTTCATACATTTCTGGCAAAAATCAAACATTTTTTTATCATCGTTCGTTTCTGTAATCGGTTGTTCAGAATTTGGAGGATATAACCCAGTGCTTTCGGCCTGATTATCAACTTTTCCAAATAATCCTCCGCTTATAATATCCTAAAATAAAAACCCGAGTTAATAAAACGATGTTTACACAGAATAGAATTAAATATTATAAAAAAGTTTTGTTATTAGATGAAATAAAGATCAGTAAGATTTATATTGATAATCACATATATTTGGTACAGCTTTTATCTAACATTTGACTAACACTCTATAAAGGCAGCCTGAGAATTTGTGTTTATTCTTTCAGTGATTTATTGTCATTTGATAATAAAATTTTTTTTAATCTTTTTGAGTAACGGTGAAAATAAAAATAAAAATTTGGATTTTTATTAATATTATTAAAAAGTTTTTTAAAAATATTTGAATAATTGTGCCGAGGGGCCTTTCATAGACGACGTCAAACGATTTTTAAGTCACAATGTTCAAAAGCCCCCCAAAAAACTTTTCCAATTTTGATCAAATAAAACATAGTGTGATATTTTAAATCAAAAAATAATTCTAATTGTCATTATAATATTCTAATTATTATTTAATTTGAAAATTTAATGTTCAGTATCTCATTTATTATTATCAAAATAATGACGTTATGTTTAAACTATAAAAATTCTTGAAATTTTGCAAAAAATTGTAGTAATGGCATTCTTCATATAAAATTAAAAACATTTGTACTGTCAATTCTAATAATGAACAAAAATTTTATAAAAATGTTTGGTATATTAACTTCAAAACAGCTGTTCTAATCATGGATATTACAGCATGTAACAGTTATATAATTTCTATATCAATTATAAACACGTTATAGTCATTAGTAGACTTGTAACCTTTGTATTTCGCAAGTTGATTATTTTCAATGGATTAAATTATTATATTTTAACATTGTTTCTTTTTTCTTTATTGTTGCCAATTGACAATTAATTTTGCCCAATAAAGATTATATTGTTCAATTACACATTATACCTGATATATGCTGCTGTCACGTCACATTTCTCAAACCCCTCCCCATTGCCTCAGATCATCACGACTGTTTAACCCCCGTCCCCTTAGATGAGTGATGTCATTTATTGATGGCCCATGTATCATTTTAGTGTGATTAAATAATTTATCACTATCTGTTAACTTTAACTAGATTTTGACAATAGAACAATGATTTTTCCAAATTTTACACACAAATATTTCAATAGTCATTTGAAAGTAACACTTAAAAAAAGCAATGCTGACATTAAAATCTAAATAAAATTCTGAAGGTAAAAAGCTGATGAAAAGTGAATAAAAATATAAATGATTTTACTGCTATCAGCTGTTTTTAGATTTTTTTACTCAATAAGCTAAATTTCAACAAAACCACAATACAACAATATAAAATTAATAAATAATGATTTGATTTGCACCAAAAAAAGAATTTAATCATAACATTTTAAAAGAACTAAATCCTTGTCAAATTAAAATTTACAGTAAATAAATATAAATAAATTGTATAATAAAATAAACCTTCATGTTATTCGAAAAATGAGCTTTCAAGTTTATATATTCAAGATTTCCTTTAGAGTAAAAATACCTGAAAAATAAAAATTTAATTAACAAAAGAATTTCAATATTAAAATTTAATCAAAATTTAATTTAATTCAAAAACTAAGAAATATTAAGTAATATAAAATAAAAATCACATTTCAAGCAAAACCAATAGTTGAAAAACAATACAATTACGATCCTTGTAAACAACAATCATAAAACCGTCGAAATTTTTTTCAAATTTCATTTTATGAAAAAAATCAAAAAAATCATTTCATAAATTTTAATGTACAGTCAATTCTTTTTTATGCGTTTTTGAAGTTATGAGGTTTTCCCCTTCGGCCAGAAAAGGACTAATCTTTGTCAAATATAGACCAAACAGATATTTTTGAATAGAGAATCATTCAGATCACAAGGTTCCGTTTCAAAATTTTTGAAATATTAAAAACAAAATAAGTTTTTTCAATTTCTCCGCCAACTATTAATGATTTTTTGGTTTTATGTACTTTTCGAAAACTATGGAACGTATCTCTATTTAAACAACGTAATCCGTGTCTTTTGATATAGTTTTTTATTCGGTTTTCTGATGAACGTATCTACAGCATAAAAAAGAATTATATGTATCATTAGAATCGTGAAAATAAAGAAAATTCAATTGATTTTAATTAAATTTTATAAAAAGTAGAAATAAGATAGTAATGAACAAAACATCAGATTATTGTGCTATTTAAAATAATGAAAGCCTATAGGGAAATTTTTTCTTGGTCAGTAAACAATTTTTGATATTGATTTGTTTAGTAACTACTTATTGATAACATATTGTGTGTGTGAATAACCAAGTATTTTAAGGGGAAATGATTGAGAGAAAATTTAATTTAATTTTTTAGTGGTGTAAGTTGGTTGAATATCGGTGTTCAAAGTGTAAATATTATTTAAATAGGGAATTTTAATGAAAAAGATACTCAATTATTCAATGCCTAGTATGTATATAGAGAGTTGTACAGTAATCAGTTATTTGTATACAGTACCCAGTGATTGTTGTTCAGTTATAATTGAGCGGATTGTTCAGTGTGTATGGGTTATCAGTATTCAGAAGTTGATACCAAGTAAGCAAACGTTTTCTTTGATTGTTGATGAATTTATTATTATTATTTATTATTATTATTTATTATTATTATTTATTATTATTATTATTATCATTATTATTATCATTGTTATTATTACTTTATTATTAAGGATGTGTTGCTGCAGAGTGGAGAAAATGGGTTGCTCTTGCGGATAACAACTACCTACCTTAGGCATTACTATGTAACACTAAAACTCAAAAATTTCATTTAATAAAATTTCTTTGAAAATTTGATCGTTATAAACATGTATAAAAAATGCATTGTAAAAATTATACTAAAAAATTTCATTGTACGATTACATTAAAAACTTTATCAATTAAAAACATGTATAAAAATTTCAATGTAAAATTATACTAAAAATTTCATCTTTAAAAATCATATTTAAAAAATTCATTGATAAAATTATACTAAAAATTCTATTTAAAAATCATGTATAAAAAATTTCATTGTAAAATTATGCTAAAAATTTTATCATTTAAAAACATGAATAAAAATTGATCGATAAAATTATACTAAAACTTTTATCTTAAAAAAATATTTAAAAAATTGATCGATAAAACTATACTAAAATTATATTTAAAAAATTCTATCATTTAATTTTGTCGACTCTTTAACTTTAAAAATTCTTACCTTATGTAACTTACCTTTTGACCCTCTATTTACTTTTAAAAAATTACTACCTTATGTAATTTGCCTACTATAACTGCTTTTAAAATTTTCAGCTTTAAAAATTACCCTTATGTAATTTAACTGCTGACCTTCTATTTAATTTAAAAACATTTTTACCTAACTTACCATACTTTACTCTAGGCACCTTAATTTACTTAAATTTATTTTAACGTACTTTAAATTACTTTCATGTGCCTTAATTTATTTTATGAACCTTATTTACTTAAATGTACCCTAATTACTTAAATTGACTTTAGACCCTTTGATTTACTTTAATTTACCTTAATGTACTCTAATGCATCTTAATTTACTTGAAGAACCTTAATCTAATCTAATATACTTAAATGTATTCTAATGTACTTTAATTTACCTTAATTTTCTTTAACATACTCTAATGTACTTTAATTTACTTTAGACCCTTTAATTTACCTTAATTTACTTTAGGTATTTTAACTTATTTTTATCTAGAGCCTAAATTTGCCTATGAAAATTGTGTGAACAAATATTTCAAGTGTTTTTTTAACAAGACTATAAAATACCCTTGACAATTTTTTATCGGTAGGCGATACAAGTCATTTTTATTTTATGTTTATATTTACCTATAGAAAATATTGAGACCAAATGTTGCATTTTTTTTTATTACGAGTTAAAAATATCCCTGACCATAGTGTGACCGACCATCTTAGGTGATTTGAGCCAATTTTAATTTTATGCTTTTTTTTATCGTTATGCGATTCAAGCCAATTATATTTTAGTCTTTTTTAATCGAGAGTCAAAAATATTTTGTGGATGAAAAATGCCCTCTGTGACCATTTAGGCGATAAAGCTAATTTTTATCTTAGACTTTTTTTATCATGAGTCAAAAATACCCCCTGATTATAGTGTGATTGATAAAATTTTTGGGATGAAAAAAATTTATTCAAAAAACTATTTCAAACAATTTTAATTCAATTTAAATTTACAAAAATGCGCCAAAAATTGAAAAAAAAAATTGTGCGCACACAAAAATTATGTAATCAAAGTTATTAGAGGTTAATTATGTAATTAATCCGTCGCAAAGTGGGAGGAGGGGGAGTGGTTAGGTTCCAGTAAGCTACTAACTACCTACTCTTCACAATATTAAACTTCAGTTAACCCGTATGTAACCACCGGGGGGTATTTTTACCCAGTGTAATCATGTCACGGTAACCGGAAAGTATGTATCTAGAAATGTTACTGGTAATTTGCTGATGTATGCGTTAAGTATTCAAGTAATTTTCAGTTCTATTTTTACTAACTGCAACTTATTCTCTTATTTACTTACTTTTCTTACTTATTTCTTTGTTTATTTATTCTTTGTATGACGTCATTGCCACCATTTGTAAACAAAATTGTTCGAATTATTTCATTGTAAAACAGATATACATCCATCCTGCAGGTAAAATTATGATTTGTGACCTGTAATAAATGCTGTCTTTTAATTTTTATGCTGTTGGAATAATGCACGCACATGCAGTATATGCGTTAATAACTGCCCCTTTTCTTTCTACCCCAGTGCCGAGTATATTACTGATAATGATATGTAAAATAAAAGATACAAACTGTAAATTATTCATGGATACAACTCCATTTTATATGTTTTTAGTATAAAAAGTACAGTTATCATCACAACAACAATTTATGCATAAAAAATGCCATTCAACATATAAAGTACAATATGTGGCTGGTTTGTGTTAGTTCAACAGCACTGAACATTAGTTTACTGTCAAAGTCATCTGCATTAACCAAGTTTTGAACAGTTATTGCCCTACTTTCAAATGGTATTTTGTATTTCCCGATATCTAGCATGAAATGCTTGATATCCAATGGAGGTAATTTTACCCCCCCCCCAGTGATTACAAATGTAGGCAAAACAATCGTGGGTATATGAGGGTTAATATTTACAATTTTAAAAATTAAGTTGCCAAACATTAATTTTCAACCCAACTAAATAATGTTTTAGGTTTCAATTGTCCTCTTGACAACACATAATTTAGATGTCCAAATTTTTATAATTGATACAGTGAATAATGTGTTTTAATATTTTGTAGGGTCCCTATGTGGTTTTAAAATGGTACATTACAAAAGTTGGGTTGAAAATTAATTCAAATTATATGCGTGGAACTTCATTTCCGATATTGTAATTTATTATTATGTGAAATATTATCATATTTGTGTTTCTGTTGATTTTAATGAAGATTTAAAAACTTAAATGTTTTTTGGTAGCTATCAATTTCTTGATAATTAGCATTATTTTAATATATTTTATTGTTATTTTAATAAAAATTGGTTTGCAAAATATTTTTAGAAGGAATTAATTTGTTGATAATTTTTGTAGATTTTGCTTGTTTTAAGGATTGCCTTTCTACATATAAAATATAAATTCTGTCTGTCTGTCACAATAATAATAATCATAATAATAATATTACTGGCTGAAGAAATTAATTCAATTTTATTCCAATAAAGCACTTTTAATCAAGGATTGAAATAAAATTTTATTATCCAACCTTTATTGAAAAGGATTAATTTAATAAAATTACACTACTTGCTCAAGCCAGTATATTTAATTATAAAATTAGTTAAATTAGCAAAGGTTTGTGCTGTGACACTCAGATAGACAGACGCATAGATTATTATTTAGCATATTAATCGCCAAGTGAAAGAGGATTATTTAATAATCGAAATATTTTTCAACAATATTATTATTACTTCACAGTAAGGGCTTAATTTTTTATTCACTTATCTGATATATTTTAAGAATCGCAAATAATTTTCGATTGTAATTTGTATAGCTGTAATGATCTTTAATATGATTCAATCTAATAATTTCGCTAAAAAACACATAACAAACTGTTGTTAGTAAACCATGCAAAATCAATATTTATAATTTTATGAGTATTTTCTCACTGTTATGACGGGATTAGTTTATCAGTTGATTTATATTTACCCATATATTTACATGCTTTACGTCAATGCGCCAATAATTTTTATTGATGTTGGTATGATTATGTATAGCAATGTTAATTCAATCACATACCGATATAGAAAAGTTAAAAAACAACATTCTCATGACAAATGCTACTACAGATTTCAGCATAACGCGGTATTCTTCTCGTGTTAAAGCCAGTTAAAAACGGCTAATGTTGCCATATTATCTTTCAATTTCACAGATTAACATATAGTTTTAAAATGAATCCTCTGGTTATTATTTTACATCTATATTTAAAATATTTTCTACACCAAACGCTATTAAAACATCCTTACCTTTCAATCTCAAAATAAATTCTATAACTTTCATCAATCTTTATATAAATATCAAGTTTTGTTTTAATCGAATTTTGAAAAATTAAAACATCTAAATAAAAATTTATTAACTTTCTTTTCATTAAATTTTTAATAATAAAATGCTTACTTTCATGATAAAAAGGCAAAGCATCGATGGAAAATATTTTGTTAGTTGCAGCCAGTATTTTCCATGGAATGTTCGTTCTATTGTTAGTAGAAAGAGTAATTGATATACGAATTGATGGAATACGAAAGACTATGGCTTTTAATAAAGAGTTTTGCTTATCTGTTTCGTGATAGAATCGGGCTTGTAAGTCTAAGATATTGTTACGAGTAATAACTAAAGGGAAGTCTCCTTTAGCAAGATACGTGTATTTTGAAGATGATTTAAACGGTAAGAAATGAGGATCACCAAAAGCATTCCCTATAATTACAACAATAATAATAATAATAATAATAATAATAATAATAATAATAATAATAATAATAATAATAATAATAATAATAATAATAATAATAATAATAATAATAATAATAATAATAATAATAATAATAATAATAATAATAATAATAATAATAATAATAATAATAATAATAATAATAATAATAATAATAATAATAATAATAATAATAATAATAATAATAATAATAATAATAATAATAATAATAATAATAATAATAACCAATGACATACAAAAAATCGACGTATAAAATAATTTAAAATGTATTGGAAGTCTCTAGGAGAAGAATTAAAGTAATTAACTCATTACAGACCTGTAATTTAGAGGTTACCCTTGAATAACAAGGTACTTGAGTTTCATGGGAGTGCTACATTATACAAATTTCGTAATGTGACTTATAAAAAATAGTTTGAGGTTGCTGTAGATATGTTGTTGTTACTAAGATTAAATATTTTGAATTTTTATAAAATTTATACATAACCTATAATTAATTTTTAAAAATCAAAAAATTAGAAAATTTTACACCGCATTATATCAAAATCTCCACAGCGTTATATAAGTTTCGCTACAATTTATCGACTGTCACATCGAAAAAGCACTGTATAATTAACGTGTTATACGAGAGATACTTAATTTATTTCATTAATTATTCAAGGAAAATCCATAGATCATTTAAGAATCTCAGAGTTGACAAATTAATAAAATTATCAATATTTGCTCCAAAATTCGCTTGGTCATCCGGATAAATGGGTATGAAATATCCTATTAAAGGAGATATTGTATGGGAATAAATTATATATAATAATACAAATAGGATTTTGTAAAAATATTTTATTTTATGATTTGAAATAAAGATGAAGCTATTTGAAATATTTGTAATAATTATTAATATTAAATAATTTATAATATACATATACATATAGCAATATTTTCACACACCACATTTTCTGTTATTTCTAAAAAACATTCTAGCTTCTAAATGTCAATTTGAAGAGCAAAATTATATACAAATAAAAATAATGTTTAAAAGTCATTTTTACCATTTACTTATTAAATTAATAAAATCACCTTTCAAATCTTCTTCAAAGGACTTTATGTTGATGGCGTGACGTTTGTCCCATGATTCAGAGCACAAAGTGTCGTTATCAGAGGAGCAGCATTCTGTTATCGGTATTAGATCATACAAATAATGCTTCAATAAATTGTTTAAAGGTGAAAATTTCCATTTGTAACTTCCAGCAATTGAATTATTCCGCAAATAATAATCCTGGCCATAAAGTAATGCGTTCGTAGTTTTATTGTAACAACAGGTGACTCCATTTTCATTTTCACTAAAACAAAAACTTAATAAATTTTATTAAAATATAAATAAAATTAACATAAACCTTAACTTAATGAAGAAAACCTCAATTAATATAATATAATATTTTAACATTTTGGAAAATTATATAATAAGAAATTCATCAGTTTATATAGTCCGCTAAACCAGTGGATTTCAAACTTTAATTTTATTGGAGTTCCAGGCGAAAAAATTAAATATTTGCGTATCATAATGAAAGATCAGATCAAAAAAAAGATAAACGTGAAAATCCCTTGCGATTAGGCTTGGTGAGTTGTAGGCATTTTGTAACAAAGCTTGTTTGAAGATAATATCGGTGACGAAAATTGTACTTAAATTTTATTCTCAACACAAGCTTGTTAACTAATTATGAGCTTATTTATTATTTTTTTGGTTTTTATTGCCTAACACCTATACCTTTAATAGTCTAAATATCATGGCCTGCACCATATGATGTAAACATCTCAACTAATAAGTTTGCAAGAAAAAACTTTATTTTTTTTTAGACAAAAAAATAATATAAAAGGATTTTTTATTAAAAGATTCTGTGAAATTAAGCTTTTTGATTTTTGGAAAATTACGTGCCTCAAAGAGTTAAAGAATATTATCAGCATACAAAGTTTAACAATATGCATGTAGATATATATGCAAGTAGAAGTATCATATGATAACAATAGTTTTTTGATATTGAATATAAATAAATCAGTTTAAAATAATAATAATAATAATAATAATAATAATAATAATAATAATAATAATAATAATAATAATAATAAATAATAATAATAATAATAATAATAATAATAATAATAATAATAATAATAATAATAATAATATAATAATAATAATAATAATAATAATATAATAATAATAATAATAATAATAATAATAATAATAATAATAATAATAATAATAATAATAATAATAATAATAATAATAATAATAATAATAATAATATAATAATAATAATAATAATAATAATAATAATAATAATAATAATAATAATAATAATAATAATAATAATAATAATAATAATAATAATAATAATAATAATAATAATAATAATAATAATAATAATAATAATAATAATAATAATAATAATAATAATAATAATAATACTAATAATAATAATAATAATAATAATAAATAATAATAATAATATTAATAATAATATTAAAAATAAAATTTATAAATAATTAATTTCAATTATCTAATAATAATACAGAATTCTCAAAATAGAATTGTTAAATATCCTCAGAACAGCAGAAATTTGAAGGAATTTAAATTTTCAATATCAATAAATATTTTATAAAAATGAATGTTCTAACTCGATCTAATATGGCGACCACGAGCAATTTTTTAATCAATTCCTGAAGCCACCAGAAGTTTTCACAATCGAAGATGACATCAATGAATTCGTCAAGGAAATTGAAAAGTTCTTTTAATTATCAATAATTTCGTGTGATTTGCATGATACATTGATAAAAGAATTTTTATCTAATGATGCCCTGAAGATTTTTGAAAAAACAGAAAAGAAGAATTCAATAAAAAAATTAAATAAAGTAGATCTAACAGTCAAATGTGCTAATGAAAGTCCATTAGAAATGCTTGGGAAAATAAATTTAGAATGTAGAATAGAAGAGAGAAAACAAACATTTAAATTATCATTTTACGTTGCCCGTAATATGTCTCCGAAAGTAATTCTTGGGATGAGTTTTATGAATAAAGTCAGAATAAAATTAAACATTGATAATGGTGGAGAAAATATTGCAAAAAGAATCAACATATGAGAGGAATCTGGGAATGATAATACTTAAATCAAAAGATTGGTTAGAAAATATGATAGTATATTTATGAAGCACATATATGATATATGGAAAACTCAGCTAGTGAAACACGAAATAATAACTTCATGTCCTCCTATTAATATGAATCGTAAAACACAACCAGTGCACTTGTAACCAAAAATTGAAGTATGTATTGAAGAAATAGAATGCACATCTCCATGGAACAATCCATTAGTATGCATTAAAAAGAAGGATAGTAAAAATATAAGACTTTGTCTTGACTTCAGATTATTAAATAAATCATCAGAAAGACCCATATTTCCAATTCCTAACATTGAAGAAATCTTAGATAGCATTTATGGCGCAAAATATTTTACTACTGTAAATCTTGGTAATGTGTTGTACCAAATTGAATTAAAAGAAAGTTTCAAATTAAGAACAGCTTTTGCTACAAAATCTAAACTTTTCTAAGAAATCGCAACTTTTCAAAGACAGATGAACAAAGTATTAGTAGAGATAAATTGGTAAATTGCTATTGTATACTTAGACGATATATTAATTTTCTCAAGGGATTATGAATCACACACCAGAGACATAGAAAATTTTTTCATAAAAATAGAGAAAGCTGGATTAAAAATTAGCCCTTCAAAGTACAAATTTCTAATGACAGAAGTGAGGGTTTTAGGACATATTATAAATGAAAGAGGTTTAAAAACTGATCCTTCCAAAATAGACGCAATTAAGAATTTTGAAATACCTCAATGTGTCAAGAAACTTCGAAGTTTCCAAGGGTTAACAAATTACTACCGTAAATTTATTGACAAGTACACAAAGTATTGAAAACCCTTGGAATCGTTAACAAGCAGCCAAAATAGAAATATAATATGGTCAGAAGAGTGCCATAATAATAATAATAATAATAATAATAATAATAATAATAATAATAATAATAATAATAATAATAATAATAATAATAATAATAATAATAATAATACTAATAATAATAATACTAATAATAATAATAATAATAATAATAATAATAATAATAATAATAATAATAATAATAATAATAATAATAATAATAATAATAATAATAATAATAATAATAATAATAATAATAATAATAATAATAATAATAATAATTATATTTAAAGTTAGGATTTTCGACATTTTGCCCGACTGGGGCTAATTTAGATAACTTTAAAATCTCTTTCTATTGTCGATAGCGAAGAATTTCTATTGAAATATTGAATTTTATTAATTATTCTTATTCTTGTAAATTAAAAATTTTTGTAGATTAAATGTTGTTAGAAATAGAAAAGATAAATAAAACTCATACGAAAATGTCATTTGAATAAAGCAGACATATTTTTGAAAATCATCTGGTTGAAATCTAAGGTTTATTGAGGTACTTCTGAACGTTGAATATAATCCTTTAGCCTGAAAAAAATGAAAATACGAATGAAATTAATAATAATAATAGTGATGATAATGATAAAATGGTTTTGAACTCCAAAAAGGAAGGAAGACAATTTAAAATTTAAAAAAAATGTTTAAAACAATCAAAAAAAGATAATTTGTAATTTGAAGCGTTAACTCTTGCAAATACGAAAGAAACTATAAAATTAACTTTCCATTTTCCTTATAAAACAGAAAATTCAATGAGAATCTAAATGTCATTTGCACAGGCTTGTAAATAAACCTTTTTATTAATATTAATTATTTATAATAATAATAATTAATTTTCGGATTATTTTTAGCATTTCAGAAAAAAGGCAAATCTTAAAATTTATGTTGCAAAGATAATTAAATTAATAAATAAAAAATTTTAAAAAAAAGAACATTTAAAATATTGGTTAAATCAGAATCACATCTATTAAACTAACATATGTAAATATTATTTCTCAAAATAATAAAATTTACAAAATTGCATCTTTTAAAAGACATTGTATTTTCTACAAAATATGACTATGAAACAGATTTATTTATGGTAATCACAAGTTTTCGGCACAGCCTTTTTTAATTTTAAAAATTATTTTACTAAAAAATTATAAATTCTGCTATATAAATCTATATTCTTATGAATATAATTTATAAAATTTTATAAAATTGAAATTTTAACAAAATTTTTAATAAACTTTTAATAAAATATTTTTAAATTTCTACACAAAAAATATTTTACATTTATTTTTAAAATTATGCTTACCAATATAAATTAATTACAAATTAATTACCAATATAAAATTATTTTTAAAATTACGCTTACCAATATCAATTAATTCTCTAAGTCGACTGTGATCAAGAAATTGAGAGCGGATGTGACGGGCAGTCATTTAAATGTGTGTGGTATAGCAATCATGACATATATATTTTTAACCAAAATCTGAAAACAATCTAAAAAGGACTTGAAATCCACTAATAAATACAAAATTCAGTCAACAATTGTGTTCATTTATATTAATTAAATCTTTCAGTCAACAGTTATCAAGAATAAATAATATTGAAAGACATTTTGGACTTTTAAAAAAAATGTTTTCACTTTTAGAAGAAAGATTCAAAATTTTACTCAAAAAATAAAATATCGAATAAAATCAAAATCGTAGTTGCAAATTTAAAATAAATTAAAATTGAAAAATAAATTAATTTTAATGCATACCTGGAGTAAATTTTCTGGACAGAAATAATCTTTTTTGGTTATTGTTTCTGATATATAATTTTGACATTGAGAGTTAAAAAGCAATTTGTTAGAATCATATTTGTGCAAGCACATTAGACTAAATGAATTTGACCATCTGAGTCTGAAAATGAATAATAATTGAATTATTATTATTATCATCATTATTATTAAATCAAATAAAGCACCAATCCAACACATATTATACTATAATATATTTCGACAGACTCACTGTCATCGTCAAGTAGATATGAACTTGAAACTATGTAGAATACATTTTTTTATTTAAACAAATTTCTTAAAAATTTAAAAAATATTTTACAAAAAGTTATAAATTTTGCTTTTATAAATCTCAAGTTTTCAAAAATAAATTTTTATAAACCGATACTTTAACAAAATTTAAAAAATACTCAATAAAATATTTTAAAATTTTAAACAAAACTATTTTGCATTTATTTTCATCTTTCATCAAAAAATTGCTTTTACCAATATCAATAAATTCGATAAGTCGAATTTGATCGAAAACTTGATAGGCTGAATTTATTAATTTCAGTGAACACAATTGTTGTCTGAATTTTGTGTCTATAAATGGATTTCAAGGTCTACTTAGATTGTGTTCGGATCTTGATTTTCAATATATATGTCATGGTTGCAACGCGACATACATTGGAATGACTGCCCTTCATTTCCACTCTCAAGTTCTCTATCACAGTCGACTTAGCGAATTGATTGCTATTAGTAAATGCAATTTTGTGATGCAGGATGAAAATATTATTATTATTATTATTATTATTTATTATTATTATAATAGTAACTATTAATCAATTAATTAAAATTAATATACAAATAAACAAAAATTATCTTACTCATTCGATGCTGACGAACAAGCCAGAAATCCTACATGTGATGAAACATTTATTTTAGGGCTTAGGAGGTCTACCAACAATATTTGATTTTCTTGCGATTTTTTAACTATTCTTATCTCATTATTTACCAGACTAATAGGTATGTTGTTCTATAAAAATAAAGCCATTTTATTTCATAAAATGTCCATAAAATATAACTTTATCAATCATTGCTAAATCGACAGCATAAAACGAAAACTTTACACAAGATTCAATGTTTGGAATAGAAATTCTTATATTGTCTCTTTTGTAATACCAATTTTTCATTTCATTTATGTCAATTATCTCAAAAGGATTGCTTATCTCGTCGAAAGAATCTAATTTTGAAATAAATTTCCATTAGTAAAACAAGATAATTTTTTTACAAATTTCCACTGAGGAAGTGAAGCTGAAATTTTTGTAGGAGAGTTGAAACTGATATAATCCTGTATACCAAATGATGGGAGAAATGAGAGCAAATGAATTTGTCAGATTATCAAAATAAATGGCTATGTCTGCGATTCTCAAATTTGGATTGTTTAGACTTTCTATTTTCAATTTTGGAAAAGGATCCAATTTGTTGTAACACGGACCTTGAATGTAGACCTTTTCACCTCCAAGATTATGCATTCGAGATGAGCTGAGGAAAAGAGGTAACGTAGTTTCATTTGAGATACCTAAATGTTTGTTTTTTTTAAATATAGATTTAAAATGAAAACGTTTAACTTTGAGAAATATCCTGACATCCTATTTTAATAAGTATACTTGTAGAAATTTCGAATATAAGTCGTTGACTTTGGAAATACAACGGAGGCATGTTTCTAAAAGAGTCAAATTGATTCAAGCCTTTACCAAGAGTAATGTTTAAGCTATCTTTTGTCTAAATAAAAATAAAATAGATAATTGATTAAAAGAACTTTTTGGTTTTCACCTCTGATTGGTTATCATTTTGCAATGAAATAAAATTATTTATTATTTGACTATGAATATATATTTGAATTGTAATTGTAATTTTATTATTAAATTTTTATTATTAAAAACAAAAATATTTAATAAATATAATATCACATTTCATAATGAATTATATATTGTTTTATCGTTCTAATAGTGTATAATTATTTCTGATAAATTTCTTTTAGTTAATAAATTCTGTGACTTAATAAACTTGTACTTTTCAGTAAAAATATGAAACACTTGATGTAAAGTGTATTATTTTACGGCGAAAACCTTGGCAGCGGCATAAATTAAAATATCAGATAAGTAAATAATAAAATAAGCCCTTACTTCAAAAATGATATTATTAATATTAATATTTATGGAAAGATTTTCGATTTTCATCAATATAATAATTACTTTGCTGATAAATACATAACTTTAAACCTTCATACTATGCGAGAAGAGACGAATACAAAAAGGCTATGTTTCGTGGATTAGTTTTGAAAATAACATTCATTGCTTTTGTTCAAAATTTTGGATTTATGATAGAGCTATCGTATTTATCTTTAAAAATAGAAAGACAGAAAATCTACAATAATTACAGCTCACCAGGAAATATGTCTACATCTTCTCACTGTGTTGGAATGATAATTGGAAATAAAATTGAAGTTATTATAACTAGTGGATAATTTTATTGGAATTTGGCCTATAACCTTCTATCAAGAATATTTTTAATTGGATACAATGATACAAAGAATCTAAAAAAAGGAATCACTTTAAAGTATTGTATCCTAATTCTAGTATGTAGCCTAGAATGAACAAATATAATATAGGGTACGTCAAAGAGAAACCTGTTTGTAATGAAAAAAAATTTATAAATCAAGAAACTAAAATGAGAGATTTTCGAACAATTATTAATATGACTTGCAATGAATTTTATACAAATTTGAATGAGCATTTTATAGCAATTCCGACAATAGCACTCAGCAAAGCCTCCTAAACTCAACGAGTGCTAAAATATATGGCGAAATTATGGAAAAACATGGAATTTACTTTAACTATTTTTTCTATATAATCAAATATTTAACTATAGTCTTTATAATAGCAAATTTTTATTAAAAAGTAATGAATTAAAACTGGTTTTCCGTGCGTTTCAATTCTTTTATAGAAATTAAGAAATTCTATTTAAAAAATATCTGATTGGTCAATTTGTACTTTTGTTTTCTATAAAATATATTATTTGTATTTTCATTGGCCTAACTTAAATGAAACTAAATTTAAAATACAAAAAACATTTTAAATTTCTAAATTCCATATTTTAATTTTTATTCTTTTGGTTATTATTTACTTTTTATTTCTAAAATCTTTTCATTTGTAAAAAAATTTTTTATAACATTTCGAAAAACAAAACCAAGAAAATTGTGAAATATTGGAAATTATTTAATTTCACGAATAATTTAAATGTTTTAATCTAGCAATTATAATAAAATTGGCAATTTTATTCTCTGTCTTTTTTATTACTAATTAAAATAATTATGAGAGTGTTGTATAATTATATTGTTTTGAAAAATTTCTCTTCTTTAGATAGTATTATTTATAGATACAAATGTTAAATTTGCATATTTTTTGCGACTTCCAAATTGGATTAAATCCTTTCAATATTTGTGTAGATGCATCCGTTTTAACGTAAGTCACTTTTTTTCAATAATCCAACGGCATAAGTACTGCTTATTAAGCAGTAAAGCTTGTGATTTACGTCGACAATATCAAATTGTGTGAACTAGGAATACTGCTATAATGGGCAACGTTAAAAACAATTGACTAGCAAAGTTGACAGGGATTCAAAATTGTTGAGTTTGTAAAAGTGAAAATATATGAAGGTGTACAATAGTTTATCTTTATTTTTATCAATAGAATTACTAAAAGTTAAAAAAGGTTTTCTAAAGGTTTATTGACATGCTCATTGCATGTCAATAAAAAAAATTAAAATAAGCTACATTTTTACTATAGGTCTATAAAATAAATATAAATTACCTTATTTGGCTCATTTAGAATCAAAAATGTCCTTTTTGAATCCCATACAATAATTGCTTGGCACTAAATTAAACATTTATTATTATTGTTATTATTATTATTATTATTATCATTATTATTATTATCATTATTATTATTATTATTATTATTATTATTATTATTATTATTATTATTATTATTATTATTATTATTATTATTATTATTATTATTATTATTATTATTATTATTATTATTATTATTATTATTATTATTATTATTATTATTATGGTTTTTAGATCTGAAAATAAAATTTTAATTGCCTATTTGGAAAGAACTGAAGCAAAGCATATGGAATTGCAGCAATTAAAGAGGATTGGTCGTTTGAAATTAAAGAATTTTTTAGTTCAGATGGCGTTTTTCATTGAAAATTATTATAGAAAGGTGGTTTATTTCAAGGTCTTTATTGGTATAATAAGTCTAGTATAATAACGGCAATGATTTGATCACATCGGAGTATACTTACATGAACCAAACTTTGGTGTAGCCTTAACGGGCAAAGATCACGAAAATTTAAAGGAGCTGGTTAAATTTACTTTATATGAAGGCGTATTTTTCAGCAGCACTGGCACATTTAATAAAAATATTGTATATATACAGAGAGCTTTATGTTTTTTGAATTGTACATTAAATTAGTGTAAAGCTAAAATATAAACAAGAAAATAACTTGTTTTTATTTCTGTTAGAAGAGGTTCCTCGCGTTATTTCTGACGATCCAGTCAAGGTAAGTTTGACGATAACAAACTGTAATTCAGTGGTTTTGTGGGCAGATGCAAAAGTTCGAGTTAGGGGTTGTGTAGGATATAAATGACAATGTCGTGGAAGATGCAAGGTGTCTCAGAAAAAGCTACTATCACTCCAAGATAAATGTTGCGGAACTGGATGCGGTTCGAAGTAGAATCAACTTGGTCTTACTTATGGGTAATAGTACACATCTCAAGAAGATATTTTGTAGATAGAATAATGATATTCTAATGGCAAATCATTTTATTAAGCGAGGCACGTTTGTATATATTTTAGATTTTGCACATTATTTTAAAATTCAATTTATCTTATCTTTTTAATTATATTTTATTTTATTTTGAAATTCCTTTGAAATGGTTTGAAATAATATTAAAAATCATAGAAAAATATATAAAAAAATTAAAATTTTCACTTGATTTTCAATGTATGAAATTCCGGCTTCTAATATAAATGGGGTATTATTAGTGAAATCCCGACTCTGAATGGAGTTCTGCACCTCGTCAATAAACTCTTTCTAGTAACAAAAATATATAAAATGAAGTTAAAATCGATAAATAAAATGTATCAATCGAAAATATCAAATAAAGTATTGAATAACTTGATACTTTTTCGGTAAAATAAAATATTATTTTTTGTTATTAATCCACTCCTGTTCTTTATAGTCAAATAAAGAAACTCAAAGGTTAAATTACGTAATGTTTTAGTAAAGAAATTTTAGTTTATTCCATACATGTCAAACTGTAGCTCTTGAGCCTCATTAGGCTCTTTAGTATCATCTATGCGGCTCTCATCGACTCTCATGAAATGACTTTAAAAATTAATTTCATTAATTAAAAATTTTGGAATTAAAGTTATTTAAAAAATATATATTTTTATTTTAAAATTAAAATACATGAAATATTAAAATTGGATTGATATAAATATTCTACGATTTTTTGCGTTCAAAATGTCATTATATACAGAGACTACATCTACTTCTCGTAGTAATTAAGGAATTTACATATTTTTATTTTACTTAAGAAGTCGAAAATAAATAGTTCGTTAAAGTGTTTCATTTGATAGGCGATATTTATTATTCTCTATTCATATTATATTTTGATTATCGCTCTCCAAAATTTAAGTTAATGAATTATGGCTCCTGCCGGAATAAAGTATGGCAACCTCTGCTTTATTCAATTATAACTATTGCATTAATAATTATTAAATAATGACTTTAAAACTAAACTTGAATATCAATAAAGCAATTAATGGAATAATTTTGACAAAATTCAATAATCAGATTTAATAAAATGCAAATCTGCTAAGTAGTTAATAAGTCATGCGATATTTAATTAAGACATAAAATTAATTTTTAAATATTTAATGCATGCCAACAAAAACAAAGTTGTTGATTTGACTTTGTGTAGTTCAGGATCTAGATAGCGCAAAGAGAAAGAACTTAAGGAACATGATATATAAAATGAATAAATTGTCATTGTTTTTATCATTGTTTTGGTGTAAAACAATGTGTTTGTGAAATATATGTTTTGTTAGAGAAGTCAAGGGAAATTGTAATGAAGAGAAGAACTAATAATTATATCAAAAATGATTATTAAAAATTTAGGATGAAAAGTAAGTTTACCATTAGAAGTAGGCAAAAGAACTACAATAAGAATTCATAATTTGAATAAATTACAAATTAATTGTACCGTAACTTTATTTTCTTGGACAGTTGATTATGACATTGATCCCAGAAACTTCCCCCTGATACAAAATAGAATTTTTAATTTTATTTAATTAATAGAGAGAAACCAATATATTGCTAACTTATCATACCATCTTTTATCATGTAAGTTCTGGAAAAAAAGGTTTTAATGTCATATGGTTGACATCACTTTGAAAGTTACTTTAATTTCGAGAGTCTTTCAAAATACAATACAAATTTATTCATATCACTATATCAGCTCTCATTAAATCTGATGGTGACAGACATAAAAGAATCATATATCCATATAATGTGAATCAAATCACAATAGTTCACACTTGTAATTTTTACTGAGTCTTTTTGAATTTGTCTCCATACAGTATTGCAAAGCATTCCTCAAAAAGTCTGGCCTCATGCTAATCAAATGCAAAATTTGGACAAAAATTAAATCAAAATAAATTGAATTTCAATCAGTTTAAATGTTCAATCTAAATTCTTGAATTATAATAAATTTATAATTAATATGAATCGCCCTTTCTTTCAATTGTTAAAGATTCCTCATATTTATCGGCCTCTCTATTACACATTTCATCATTGGCTTTATTACTCTATTGACGGGGGTGAATATTAGAAGGACAAATAAAGTTATTGAATTAAAAAATTAAAAATAAATGATCAAAATGATTGAGTACTTTCTGTTTATTGTCTTGAGAATCTACTATGAATCTAGGAAAGTTAAAGCTTGATCTTCGTATACTTGGTAGGTCTATGACATATGGGTAGACCCCTAAAAAACACGGATCGCAGCTTTCCGAATAAAATATAATGTCTTTGTTAATTAGCTAAAATGATCAAATGTCATTACATGTTTACTAATTTCCAAAATTTAATTACTTTAATAGATTTGTATTGGTAATTTCCAATATAGTTTTGAAAGGTTTCAGTTGAAATGGGCGAAAATTTATCATCTTTTATTACTAGTTAAACAAAATATTGAAAATTTCAAAATTTATATCAATGTAAAAAAATTACTTACTTTGAGAATTTATAATTCCAATAGAAAAAAATATAAATATAATCATCTGAAGTCTAAAATAAAACCACATTAAAATATATTATATAATGATACAATAGATAAATGTTATACAAGCTCTAAATGCAGCACAAAGTTCAATTGAAAAATGATATTCATATTAGATAAAATGCTTTTATCTCGAATACTGTTTTTTTTATTTTTCACGTGAATTTATATTTTAAATAAACATTTTATCTTTATCAAGTTTTTTATCATTAGCAATAAATAATAATAATAATAATAATTATAATAATAATAATAATAATAATAATAATAATAATAACAATAATAATAATAATAATAATAATAATAATAATAATAATAATAATAATAATAATAAAAATAATAAAAATAATAATAATAATAACAATAATAATAATATTAGTAATAATAATTGTTGTTTGACGGGTAGCGATATGGACTTGACGTATATTTCCTAATTCTTTAACTGGGATAGAAAGCTTCTCATAATAAATTATTCTTCGACTTTTATTTCTAGGATATTTGACATATATTTTGAATGTTATTTCAAATCCACCGATAATAATCAATTTATTTTGATAGAGAATTACATTTCCACTGGAGGTGGGCAAGTGCCGCTTGGAACTTCTCGCGACCATTTTTTGTCTTTCAAATCAAATCTTCATAAGTCATTAATTGTCGTCCAGTTTACCGTCGCTCCACAAAGAGAAATATAGAGTTATCTACGTAAATCAATGTAAAACCCAATCGCTGACATGGTGTCATGTCATATTCGCTGTTCGTTTCTCCATTGTATAATTAGTGCCATTTAGTAGTTTTATTTTGTTTCACAACATCTTTTAGTCTAATTGTTCACATTTTCAAATGATTAATAATGAAAATCAAAGAAAACAATACCGACGTTGCTCTGAACGCTGGCCGCTCACAAGTCAGTTTCCCCTGTGATAATGGTTTTGAGAGGTCAGATTCGAACTCAGATGAAAAAATTTCTGAGGAAAAATCAAAAAAATTCAAATATCTACCAGAAATAACCAAATTTATGCAAAATCAAATTATTTTAATTAATTAATTGAAATATTGAAGAAAAATTCAAAGAATTTAAATCATTTTTAATCAAAAATTTTCAATCTAATGAACCAAGAAAATATTACTAAGTCGCAAAAAATAATAAAAATCAGAAATTCAACTATAGAAATAACAAAAAATGTCAAACTTTCTCAATATTCAAATAAAAATTTAAATGAAAAAGTAAAAGCAAAATTAAAAGAAAATGTAATAATTAACTCAAAAGAACAATTTAAATTAAATAAAAATTTAATTTTAAATCAAGATAAGTTAAATTTGAAAGAAAATTTAATAATTAATTCAGAGGAACAATTAAATTTAAATAAATTATTAAATTAAATTTAAACGATGAAAAATTAAAATTTGATATAAAAGAATTATATTTAGTTAAAAATTTAATTTTAAATGGGAAGGAATTAAATTCAAATGAAAATTTAATTAATAAATTGAATTAGGATAAAAACAATTCAAAAAATGGTTTAAGAAAAATTAAAAAGTCTATTAAATGATTCAAAAATAATAACCAAGAAAAAAGTTATGTAAATAATAATTTTAATAATTTTAAAATTTAAATGGAAATTATAAAAATTATTTTCATCCTATAGAATAATAATGAAAGTCAAGAAAACAAAATTTGCCCCTCTCCCGGGGCAGATTATATGCTCGTCTTTCTCTTGGGGACTCACCCAACTCAGAATGCCAAGTTGACATTGATGCAGATGAGCACGACCAAGATTTCAAAACACAAAGACTAGAAAAGAGAAAAACCAATAGACTAAATAGTGCTGCGAATAAAAAGGAAGCACTCAGAGAACATCATTATGACGAAGCTCTCAACAACAAGAATATCACAGAAAGTAAATATATCTGCAAAACAAACAGATATATCAATGAGAAAACAACCTAAAATGAAAAACTTTAGTTCCCCTAAGAAAACCTCAAAAAGACAACAAACGTACAATACTCTAAAGAAGAATTTAACAACATCAGAAGATTAATGACTTCCTTAGTCTACTATGATCAATCTTCTGATGACATCTCAAGATTTTCTAACGTCACCGAAGCAATCTTGACGAACTCATCATCCAATCTTGGAAATTTAAACTGAATGATGATCATCCAATGTTTTACATGCTAGAATCATGCTAGATGAAGCAAATTTCCTGAACTAAGACTAGAAGACGAAAGATTATAAATTTGAACAACCAGCAAATCAACTTTATGGCAATCAGAACCATAGTTGGAGTACAAAGAAGCTTTAAACTAAGAAAACGCGTTCCTTATATCAGGAAATCTCAAAATTAAATAGAAGAAGAACCGACCATCATCGATGAACAGGAATTCTTTGAAGATATCATATATGTGATGAAATAGAAGAACTATTAACTGAAGAAGTAGTACAAACAATAGAAGAAGAGGTCATCCCAACACAACTTCATACACCGACAATTGAAGAAGTAATGGAAACTCCAATTCCTAAAATGAGTATAAAAAGAACAAAGTCCAATAACACCAAGATAACTCAAGATTTAATAGAAATCACAAGAATTGCCGTCAGAGCTGATAATACTATCAAATACCCAATCATAGGATGTAAGAATAAAAACCATTGTAAATCAGCAGGAAATATCCGTAAAGTTTCTATCAGGTAAATGTGTTAATTGTTTCAATCCAGTCTCCCTAATTCGAATAGAAGAACACCTCAACTATCTCAAAAAACAAATGACTGAAAGCACACAGCCAAATACGGAAATAATTGTTTCTAAAGACTCAGATATCCCAAATATCGGTGATTAAGACTCAAATGAACCGGGTCTTAAACATCGCTAGTGATGAAGAAAACAACTTTACCTGCTTAGTAAGCGAAGAATACCAAAAGCTGGGCAACAACTACGATTGCGAAGTGTTCGTTCTTCAATATACCACAGACTTCCTTAGAAATCCCACCCACGTGAAATTCATAACTCCAAATTCAGCAAACGTCATAAAAAGGATAAGAGAAGCCATCATGATCGAGATGGAAGAGCTTAAAAATACTGATAAAGAAGAAAGAAATAAGGAAATTGAAAGCATCATAATGTACTTCAAACTCGACCAAATTTCACTAAATCAAGTATTCAACTGGTTCAAAGAAAAATACCAATCAGGACTAAAACCCCAAAGATGTCATCGCGATAAGGAGTACACCATCACTTAATAGTCTTATCAGATCCAAGTACTATTCACATTCATCTGCGGCAGGGCAATTAGAAAAATTGACAGAAGAACGAAATTAACGAAAGATCCATCTACTGCCACAATGGACCTCCACTTCACAAGAGAAATTCAATCATAACATCCGAACCCTGTAGAAATCATAAACTGTACTCCTGGATGGGAAACCAATCCAATGACCTCCGAAAGGATTAATAAAGTAAAGTTAAATTTCAATCATTGAAAATGTGACAAAAAATGATGTTTACTTTGTAAACAAATTTTATGCTCACAAATTCCATTTAGTACCGCTAAAAAAAATACATTTTGATATGATGTGAAATGTTTTGAAATTTATTTACTTAATATATAAAATTATAACAAAATTAATTAATATATAATTAATAAATGATGTTCTTTTAAAATAAAAGTAAATTTAAATATTTTAGAACAGTTAAAACAAATCTCATTTAAAAATTGAATCAATAAAATCAGAATTATTTGCCACAAAATTCTGCCAAATTTTACAGACAATCATTCCATAAATATTTAAATAAGGCAACCGTCAAATGCACAAAATTAAAATATTCAAGAAACTCATTCAAACAATCCACAGTTACAAATGTAAAACAATAATAACATTTTAATATAAATTTTAATTTCGATAATTGATTTCGTTTTGTCAACAAGTGCACATGATTCAAACATTGATTATTTCGGTGTCAATTCTGATAATCAATCACATTAAGTGCTCGGCCAATCAGCATCAAGGTGCTGCGCAACTCGACACAGGAGATGGACATCGGAATTCAATAGACAATCGATGTTTTTTCTATGAAAATGATACCACCTGCAGACAATTGCTAGATGAAAGAGCTAATAATTCCTGCTCGGTGTTCATAAAATATAAGTTTCAAAATTTAATTGTTGAAAAAATGGAATATTTTAATATAACCTATCAAAGTAAGATTGGAATTTATTTTATTTGAATATATCTTTATGGCACTTAGAACTGATTAGTGAAATTATATTTGTGCGTTGAAACTGATAGCACAGTGTAAAGACACGACGATTGACAAATTATATTTAGGTTTAGAAAGTCAAAATTCAAAATCTTAGATGATTTGAAAGTATTTTCTTCTAGGGTTCTTTGTACTCAACAAGTAATAGGGATTTGAAAGCAAACTAGATTGGAAAGATGACAATAATTCTTTGAAAGCAAAAAAGTAGCAAAGATAACAGTGTTTACCTTGAAATTTATCTAGCAGGAAATCACCTGCATATTAATTAAAAGATTTGTGAATATAGATTTACAAAAGAGAGACTTTGTTTGAAATGATAGTTTTTAGTTTTTGTATTTTTCGTCATTTATTTCATGGAAATTATGCCCCATATTGATGTCCCATCATTAACATAGAAAAAGTAAAAAGGGAACACAGAATTGACCATACCGAACTGTCAATTTAGTTCAGAAAAATTCACTAATACATTTCAGGTGTGATATAAACTTTTTCTTCATGAACAGCGTCCTTATATGCTGTAAGTTTGATTAAGACAGATTTTTAAAGTACCAGAAATGTTTTCTGAAAAGTTTGTTTTTATATAAAACGTGCATCTCTTTATATAAGTGTATGTAAGTTACAGAAAAGACAGCGATATAACGAAATTTACTCAGACGCATAAAAACTCACTACTTTCTAATTAATAAGAAACTACCGAATATTTAATCGAGGCTAACACTATTTTATGAGTATATTAATGAGTGTAGATCATTAATACAGCAGTTTAGACTCTAAACTTTAGAGGATGATCTGATGTGAAGAGAACGGTGATATATAATTATTAACAGGCTTAGCCTCTGTTTTAAGAGCCAGTTAAACCTTTAAAAATTACAAATCACATCTATTGAACAAAAACTAGGTGAATTCAACAAGTCAAACAAAACACAGCATCCGTGTTTTCCATGTAATTGTGTCTTAACGTGGTTTAAAAGATTATCCTAAGTTAATTTTTTTGGGTCTACTCGTTATTTTTGACTTATAAAATTCATGGACCAAAATATAAATATTATTCCTCGTATCTACTTTTTTTTTCTAATGACTTCCTATTGGAACCCAAGGAAGTGCCATAGAGCACATAATTACGTATGATATAAATTCTTGATTATAAAAATAAAAAAATAAACAATTTCTCTAGAATTCAACAATCATTCGATAATCACAATAGAAAAACTAAGTGGAAATCAAGGAAATAATTTCAGTCAAAATTGTTTCAACAAATGCTTAGAATTTCACGGTACCTGCGTCTCGGACTTGTTTGAATTTCACAACAGTTCTTGCATAATCTTGTTTCCCAATGCATCCGAAACCTTTCCCAATTTCACAAAGGATATTAATTGCAATAGTAAGTGCAAAATAATTAATTTAAATTGTAAAATTTGTAGCTAGATTGGATTCAATTGAGGAAAACAAATTAGTCGGCCTGTCGCTATATCTTGCTGCTCATGTTCTTATATCAATGAAGTGAATAACAAAACCATCAATCGTATATAGAAATAAAATGATATAGCGATAAATTTCCACACGTAAAATTAGGCTACTTTAACACTTTTGGAAAAAGCTCTACCATTCTACAGAATGTTGATAGTGGTCCGCTGGTTCACACCATCCCACCTAGCAGTAGAAAATAAAGTGTAGTTGCGGGTCACAGTATAGTCAAGAGTTTTTTGGCCTAATTTTTCACAGATAAAAATAAACCGCTCCTGTGTTATATAGTTGTACAATAGTGAAGGGGTATTTTGGCTCTTCATAAAAACAGAGAATTCAACACATGAATTTCAGACTTTCCATAAAATAACAAAAAGCTTTCAACTTCCGTTTAATAATAAATAGGTTTTCAGTTCCGATAAAAAACATTAAAGTCACAAACCATAGTCAGGTGATATTTTTGACTCTCGATAAAAATACTTGTAAATATTTTTAGATTTGATTTCAGCATTTTCTATAAGTAAATATGGTCTCTGGATTTCTTAGGTCGAATAATATTTTATGATTTCGATAAAAAATATGTATTAAATTCAAGGAAAATAAGTAAATTAAAATTGAATTATTAACTTAAAGTGCCTTAAGTATATTAAAGTAAATAGTGTAAAATGATATAATATGAAAAATCTTTTGGTAAGAACTAATTAAATTTGGAATAAATTTTAAAGTTAATAATAATAATAAATTCAAAGAGCAAAACTGTGATTTCTTGATAGGAACATAAATTTAAATTTCAGACAAGTAAATAATAAGATAAGCCTTTGCTGCAAAGTATGTATTATTTGGATAAAAATATTTTCGATTATAAAATAATCATAACCACTTTACAACATTAAAATAATAATAATAATAATAATAATAATAATAATAATAATAATAATAATAATAATAATAATAATAATAATAATAATAATAATAATAATAATAATAATAATAATAATAATATTAATAATAACAACAACAACAATAATAATAATAATAATAATAATAATAATAATAATAATAATAATAATAATAATAATAATAATAATAATAATAATAATAATAATAATAATAATAATAATAATAATAATAATAATAATAATAATAATAATAATAATAATAATAATAATAATAATAACAACAACAATAATAATAATAATAATTTGTGATCCTCTTAGCAGTCAATGTGTAAATGATATTTCAAATAAATTCTACAATAAAGTAATTTATTATTAATTTAAATAGATATTTCTGAAAAATCCGATTCCAATATTGAGAATAACGAAATAAATGTTGTGATTCTCGGAATTAACATTATGTTTTTTGAACTGTTGGCTGTTCTTTCTGTCATTATTGCTATTTACATACGAAAAAGAAAGCGAATAAACTATCAAACTATTTCTGCGTAAGAATTTTTATTATTTTTATATAACCTTAAACATTTTTTATGTTAAGTTTCAATTAATATTGCTATTTGGACTTTTACAATATTATTAATTTATTTTAATGTCGTTCCTTACCTTTAGCGTAGTTTTGGAATTCATAATTGCACTATCTACTCAGAGCGTAGTTTATGTTTGACTGTATGTCGGAATATTTTGAAATTTTCAACAAAGTTAGAGGGAGAGGGACCTAATTTACTTCTATACACAAAACATAAAAATTTTTCAAATATGCCCTAAGTTTTATAAACAAAAGAAAAACCTTTAGGATATTGGCTTATAAAAACATCTTTCACTTATCATTACTCTCGAATGAAGAAATTAAATATTATGACTGAAGAATGAGTTGATTCCCCTTTATTGAAGTTTGTCTGACAAAAGAGGCATTTCGATTGTAACTTATTCATTTTTATCATAAATGATATACAATAAGAATATCTTTTGTAAATTTTGTAAATTTCTTCTGTAATACAAAAGATACGCTAAAACTAAAGAACGCCTATAATTGGTTTACTTAACTTTTGTTTTTTTAAGATTTTTAGACAAAGAACTTTTTTTTCAATTTTATTGGATAATTTTCCAATACTTATTTGGCTCTCACTAATATTTATATAGTGCTTCATATTCTCTTCATATTAATTATACCAAATTTTTAATTTATTATAATCTGGTCTGAATAAATTATAACGATTACCTACCTATAATTTGTCAGTAAAATATTGTAAAAATTAAACAACTGCAACCGTCAATAAACGGGATTTATTCATACGGATTGTGAGACGTGCATTTTTTAATTTTAAAGTTGATGAAAATAAATTGATTATTAAAAATTGTGATTATTAAATTTTAATTTTATCTATAATTTTAAGAGGTTTTAAACTTAAATTTAAATATAATTTTTTTAAAAAATTTAAACAGTATTTTGAAATGTATGTTCGAAATCAAGGTTTATAACAATTATTATCGAAACATTTAAATAATATCATGAATTAAAGTTTTTTAAAACTTTTTAATTTTTTTTAAGGCAATACAGCTGGTGTATTTTTCTGAATGTAAAATCTTTTGAAATTTTGAAACCAAGTCATTATTTTTATGGGAAACAGCCGAAAACTAAATAAAACAGATTTGTTTCTCAAATATGAGTAAAGCAACTTACCCCTTAACCCCTCACCTTATGTCGTTCAATCTCAACAAACTGTACATAAACAATGCAGGATTTTATTAAAAAGATTTATTCTCATAACAAAACTGTATAACTTCAACAATTTCTATTAAGATTTCGTAAATCCCCGTTAAAGTAATCGAATTTTAATTAATGAGTTATCAATCAAATTAATATAAAAAACTATTTAGCAGTTAACATAAACTAATGAAATATTCGACTATAAACCCGTTGCTAATGAATAAACTCATCTATAATACAGGTTAGCTAGTAAAACCATTGAAAAATTTCTCACCAAGATTTTTATAATGAGTTTATTTATGCAACAATTCCACATATCGAAAGGTATTAAATCAACTTATTGATTTTATTTTAATATTATAGGTTGCTCTTAATGATTGAAATTTATATGATACCAACTTTTAGGCAGTAGTTAATATAAAACAAGGACATTTATTTGATCGTCAATAGGTAAAAAGTGTATAGAAAATTTCAATAAATCTATTTGATTAATAAGTAGTTAGTCAGTTTTTTGACACCAGTTGCTGAAATTTTGGGAGATTTGGTTTAAAATTAATTTTAAATAGATTTATATCTCAATAAACAAAATCTGGCTTTATAAATTTATAAAATTAAGTTTTCTTGAAATGAAGTGACAATATACTGCTTGAATTTTATTACCAAAAGACTTGAAATTAAATTCTGATTCGATTGATAGCTCATATATTAAAATCCCAATACTGTAACGGTTACAGTTTAAACGGTTTGACGAACTTAAAAAGGCAAATTGTTGCAGTAATATAAATCGAGTTTAAAATATTTTAATGTAGATGGCCAAAATGAATTGTCTAAAATATTTGTCTAGAAATATTTATTCAGTAATTTTTTGTTAATATAAAGTCTTGTAATTAAATTCTTTATCTTTGATGTAAAGATTAATGAAATTGGACAACATGAGAAATACGGGTAAGGAGCAGGTTGATTACTCCATTTTGAGCTAGAAATTTGGTTTATTTTGATTTTGGCAGTTTTAATCAAAATAATGACTTGTTTTCAAAATTTTTAATTATTTGATATTTTTAGAAAAATATTCCAATATGAAAAAATTTGAATTTTTTCGCTAACTTCAGACAGAAATACATCTTTAGTATTGGTGAATGAATATGAAAAGGGATCACACAAGTCTCTTTTCATTTAACATTTACTAAAGGTGTGAAAATTATTTACTTGTTACAAATATTTGGTGTATTTAAAAATTATTTTAAATGTTTGGAAAAGAAAATTGCTTCTTTCCAATTTGAAAAACCTTTTGTTTATAAAAGGTATGTGGATGATATTTTTTTGTATTTGAAAACCAGAAACATGTAGAAACATGTTTTTGCATTTTATTAACAGTTTACACAAACACATTGTATTCACATGTGAAACGGAGAGAAAGTCATCAATTGCGTTTTTGTATTTGTTAATTCAACGCAAAGATAAACATTATGAGACAGAGATTTATAGAAAACCAAATGATACTGGTCTTTATACTTCTCCAGAAAGCTTTTGTGAATGTAAGTATAAGAGAAATATGATGAAAGGATTGATTTATCGTTCATGGTCTTTATATTCTACTTTTGCTAATTCGGTAAAAAGTGTTGATAAATTGGTTGAGTTGTTGGTAAAGAATGGATATTCTAAATCATTTTTATTGTTGATGATAAAAAAGACTGTTGATAAATTGATTAAAAAGCCTAAGGATCCATGTTTTTGGAAAGTCTGTGTGTAATTTGTCAAATGGGTGTGAATTGAGTGTTGATCTAAATAATAGTAAAAATGGAGCCTAAATATGTGTTAGTATTGCCGAACTCTGAAAGTTTTACAAATTATAAAAGGAAGTTAAGTAAACAGATGGGAAATTTAGAATATAAGATCGTTTTTAATTCGTGTAAGGTACGCAATATGTTTATTAATAAATCAAAAACTCCAGTTGGATGGTGTTATGATCTCGTTTATCAATTTACATGTAATGTGTGTAATGCCACATACATTGGAGAGACTTTCCGTCATCTCTGTACTCGAGTTCTAGAGCATTGTCGATTGAAGGGTTTGATCAATATTAGTGAGCACAATAGAGGCTGTAAAAGTGAAATAGGAATGTCTGATTTTAGAATTTTGTTGAAAAGTTTTAATAATTATTGGGAACGCGTGATATGTGAAGCATTGTTGATAAGGTCATTGGATCCAAAGCTTAATGTGCAAAGTGCTGTGACTACGAATGTTTTGAATGTTTTTAAATAGTTTACGTATGTTAAATCATGTTTATGTATCGTTTTTTTTTAAAAAAAATCTTTTTTTTAATATTATTAAAATAATTGAAATTTTAAATTACATTAATTTTTTTTTAAAAAGTTACAATATAAATGAAATTTTAAATTAATTAAAAGTTATTTGAATATATTTTATAAATATTTATTTATTACAAAATTAAATTAATAAAAAATAATTTGTTTAAATTAAATGTTAATTCATAATATTTTTAGTTGGTTTTGAGTACCTGAAGATGATAGTTATGCTATCGAAATATATCGTACGAAAAGTCTTTTATTGGCGTTATCTTTTAATTAAATCGTTGCCAAATTTATTTAATTATTTATTTAAATGTTAAGTTAATTTTTTAGCATAAATTTCGTAACCTTTTTGTTTTTAGACAATAATGGTGCCCAAAAATGATAATCACTAGACAAAATTGGAGTTGATTAAAACAATCGTGTAATTGTTTTAATTCATGATTATGTATCATTATAAGTAATTGGAAAATTATATTATTTTGATAAAGCAATTTACGTTTGTTTTTTAATGAAATTCAATCATTTTAATTTTTTATACATTTAGCGAATTTATATTTAATTTAACTAATTTAATTGATGAGTGATTTCAAATATTTTTATTTTGATTATCAGGTGACAATGATATTTTATAAAATAAAAATATTTGAGTATAATATAAACTATAATGTGATTGTTCTAAACATTATTTTCACCACAAATGGTAAATTTGACTTAAAACATTTGAAGGAATTGGTTTAATTTGATTTAATACTTTGGGATTCAAATATATTCTATTAAAACAAAATAATTTTCAAATCATAAAGTTTGAGAATTCTAATTTAATCTAAATAATATCCTGAGTGAAATTATCTCCCAATTTCAGCATATCACACACATCCAAATATTTAAATATTTATAAACATATATTGTTGAGTTCTCTTTAGTTTGTAAGTTGTAGTTTTGAAACTGTAACCTTGTTCTGTTAGGATGTTAATAAAATAATTTGATAAATCTATACCATCTAAAGCTATTCGATAAATTACATTAAGTAACGCATAACCTTCATAAATTGTCACAGAATGCGTTACACAAATTTATAGAATCCAGAACGATACCCATTGTACACCCAGGACTTTATAAAGCAAAAGCTGCTTGAATCTCACCATGCATAGCTGGTGAATTTAATATTGAAAACATAATAGTCATCTTTTTGCGGTTCGCCTTTGGAAATCAACGGCCCTTCTGTAAACATAACTGGATGCTCTTGTCGTGCTTTGTAAAATGTTTGACGCCAAATATTTATCATATCATCATAATTTGTCCAACCATAACTATCCTTTAGACCAATTCTAATCATAGTTTGTTATCTTGGTTGACCAATAAGCAATGGAAGCTTAGTTCTTTGGGTATGATGTCCAAAAAATCGAGCTTTGCACATTCCCGATCCATTTTCAATGACCAAAACGTCAATATCTTAGTAACAAAATTTAAAAAAATAAGAACAGTTCAAAATCTTGTAATATTTATTAATTTTCATAAAATAATCCACAGAAACAAATTCCGAGCCTCAATTAAATTCAAGAATAATTCAACCAAAAAAAGGTAAATTAAAAAATTCGATTATTTAATAAAATTAAAAAAACAAATCTAAAAACGCGCAAAGAGACGCGTATATATTTATTTTTTATATAAAAAGGAAAACAGACGAGTGAAAATTTAAATTCCAAATTTAAATTAGATAATTCTAGACACAGGATGCTAAAAAAATATTTACTGAACTATGATTTGTTATAATGTGAGTGTTATTTTGTGTGTTATGGTGTCTGCTATTTCACTTTTCCTTTGCTTAGTGCCAATGTCACATTAATAATACAAGCACCTTGTGAAGATTGTCACCTTATCCAGTATACGGATGCCTGGGCGGGCTCTTGCATCCAAGTATGGTGTTAAGATGAAAACAATATGTGACATACTTTGAAAACATGATGCGTAAGTTACCAGGGCAAGGAAGGAAGAGCATCAGCACACCTACTGATGACTGACAATTGAATTTGGATTTTATCACGATTCTCAACTGCGAAGCAGAGAACTTCAATGGTGCTGGGAGATAACTCTAGGAAAGCTCGTAAACATGGAAGAAAAATCCACTTCTATCGAGGCTAAATCACCAGTGTCACCTTTAGGAGGTGTGATAGCACGAAAATAAGACTGAAGATGATTAGCGTAAGTCATTTTTAGTAATGAGAAACTATTGCATCTCATCCAAACTAAAAATGACAATAATTTCGCTGTCGTGTAACTATGAAAACTACAATATCAACCGTCAAAGCAGGTGGTGGAAAAGTCAAGAATGATCATCCTGAATAATACTATAATACCATTAGGATACATGGAGAGTACACTGAAATTACAGTAGTATATTGACATGTTCTAGACACGCATTCTCATAACTGTTCAAGCTAACCAGAACAATGACATAATCTTCCAGTAGGGCAATATGCCCTGCCGTAAATCCCATGCCGCAGTGACTTTGTTGGACAATCTTTAAATGCGCCTGGAGAAATTGTAAATGCAAGAGTTGGAACAGGTGAGTGACTTTGGAGAGAAACTGCAGCCGATAGATTACAGAAAATGATCACTTTTATGCTTCATTGAGTGCTTACTATCAAACGTACCCAGAGATGTCCAAATTAATGTTGAACACAAATGCATTTGCATTACTCTCCCAATGCGCATTTATACGTTTCTTGTATTTTTGCTATATATATATATATATAATATAATATAAGTCAGTAAAGTAAACTATTTATAATCTCGACTTTTAAATTAATAACATTAAATAAAAATACAAAACTATATAAAATAAAAAATCAATAATATTCCGAATAATTTTCATATTTTTTTTAAAATTTTCAAAAATTATTTTTAATATTATTGAGGATATTTTAGCAAGACTGAGTCGAGAATTGAAAAGAAAATATTCACATACATTTTTAAATATGAATTTTTACCAAAATTAAAGATAATTATTTGAATTAAGGTGGCCATTATTTCTGAATTTCCATAGGCAGTCCTCGAAAAATGACTTTTTCCTCTCCACCAAATTTGTTCCGAGTATAGATACTAAACTGAAGCTTCAATTTTATAACTAATTTTATCCTAAATTGAGTTCCCATAAGGCAGCTAGAGAATGAACGTCATTTTAATAGTGATGTTTTGTCAGACTTTAAAATATAAAGTTTTGATCTGTTCTGGCTTCAAACTTGATTCAACAGCTGATGCCAAGAAATGGCGCTTTACCTTTCTTTATATAGATGAAAATAATATGGTGTATATCAGGGGTGAGCAACCTTTTTAACCCACGGGGCAATTTAAATTTTAAAATTTTGTCGCGAGCCGCACTCATTAATAATTTACAAAGCTTTTTATATACTAATAAATATTATAATATAAAAATACAAAAAAAAATGCTTGGCGGGCCACAAAAGAAATGTTTGCTGGCCGCATGCAAACAAGTACGTAAACATCGAGAGCATTCAAGTGTTTAAAATGAATGTTAAACTTCTCAGAGATATGAAGATTTAAAAGTCAACAAACAGAAATCAAATCAAAAATTTAAAATCTATTGCTATTAAAAGATAAATTGTGTGATTTTGTGTAATATTGTAGGCGGTCAAGCCCAGTCTTGTGTTCAAAATACGCTCATTCCTCGCATTAGTGATGATTAGTCAACTAGAAATCGGTTTTGGTATCTATACACCTGATTCAGTTCATTAAAAACTCCTATAATAAAATGAAAAAATCAATAAAGTTATAATATAGGAACATACATACTTACCCGCGTCTGCATGTAATTTGTTCAACTGAATAAAAACTTATATTATAGGAAGGAAGTAGACAAAATTAGGATTATCAATGCCATGGAAAATGGCGAAGATTTTTATAAATTTGGACAATTATTAGGATTTTCAAAGTCATCTATAAAAACCATAATTTACAAATATAAAAATTTTGCCATTGTTTCAAAAGGAAGAAGAGGGGCCTGTGAAAAACGAATTTCGGAAAAAAACGGAAATAAATTATTAGATTATGTTGAAAATAACTTTTATGCAAGCCTCGAGGAAATGCGAAATTTCTTGATGCAAAGAAATTGTAGAGCATCTAAGGGCACAATTTGTTCATATTTAAGGAATAAACTAATATCATATAAAAAAGTGAAGCCAAGTATCGCCGCACGAAACTCGGATAGCGTACTGGAAATTCGAATGCAGTATGTGACGCGATTCCAAGAAGAAGCTTGGCACGACAAAAAACTTATATATGTCGACGAATGTGGCTTCAACACTTGGACAAGCTAAACATTTGGAAGGAAAAATAAAGGGAAAAGAATATATTCGACAGTTCCAAGTAATCGTGGACCAAATATGTCACTGACTTTGGCAATTAGTGTAAAAGGGCCAATTCACAACAAATTGATTGTAGGATCATTCAAAAAGGAAACATTTCAGATTTTCTTGAACGAACTTACGTCCAAATTGAATGAAGATGGATATCACATTATTAACGATAATGCATCCATTCACGGAGGAGCATTATCAACAAACAACTTTATAGAATATTTACCACCGTACAGTCCGTTCCTGAATTCAATCGAAAGTGTCTTCAGCAAAATTAAGTTAAGCATACGGAAGACTATCGCAAGGAAAAATGGATTCAGCTCAATGTCCTTCCCTAGTAGATTCGATGTAATCAATGAGGATCTGGAAATCGAGCTAATAAAAGAAGAATATAAAAATCTTAAAAAATATTTTTTTCACATTCGGCGATTTTTTCCAAATTGCTGCAAGAAGATTGAAATATTTGGAGATTGAATTGTATTTTAATAAAATTTATTTGTCAATTAATCTGACTTACATTTATAGTATAATAATTCCAATAAATTACATAAATTGGCATAAATTCCTAAAAAAAACCTAAAAAAATTAATTAAGACTGAATTAAAAATAAATGATGATTAAAAGTAATATTTAAGATTTTGAATAATGATCTCATAAATATACGAGATCACAATCCAAGCCTTAAATATACTTAATTAAAAAATTTACTTGTTAGCCAATTTAAAAATGGCTAATTCATAAAATTAATCTTAATTGTAATTGGATGTTCATTAAAACTTCTATTATAGAAGTTTTTAATGAATTGAATCAGGTGTATATTACTGAAATATAATGAGTAACTGAAATGATTTGTTGTTGGATTTGTATTATTCTAAGGGATAATATTGAAATTTTATAGAATAACCCAAAGATGTTACTGTGATTTCGATCACCAAAATAAGATATAGCAATAATCATGTTATTTACACCAGTGGTCGGCAAACATTTTTGGTCGTGGGTAAAAGACTAGCAGCGGGTCAGTGGGCAATTTTATATGAAAGTAATTTTAAAAAAGTTGAATGGTTATGTTGCGTTATAAACTTCTTCAAAACCTTTTTTTGATTTCCAAAATTCAATACGTGCATATTGATGTTTAAATTGAATACATTTTCTATGTGGAGTTATCGTTTGGAGAAATATTTGGTTTATAAATAATAATCTTTAGTTTTTTCTGCTATTGAAAAAGTATTCATGTTTTAGTTTCTGAATTAAACGAGCAGTATTTAAATACAGTATGCTCTCATTTTCCGTTTTTTCGCTTACTTAAAGTAATCTAACGTGATTTCATAACCAAATCGCCCTTAATTTCACTGTTGGTCTCTTTAATATCAAAAGTAAATTTTGTTTTCTCTTCAATGATTATTTATGATATAAACAAATCTATAATTAATTAATGAATTATTTTGCATTTTAATATTTGCACCATCTCAAAACCTCTTTTAAATTTGAAATTATTGTAATTGCATTTATTATTCCTACGTTTTCTCTTGAAGTATGTTGATTTCATTTCCGTAATTCAATTTATGACTTTTTTTATTAATGTTTTTTAGTTTCATTGCAATTTTTCTGTAGCCTTTTAATTATATTAGTTTTTATTATTTTTATCCAATACCTACAATTATGTCTCTTACAACAATACATTTAATTCAGAAATATGAACAATATTTGGCTTTGTATATATTTAATTTCTTATTCTCAATAATAGCCCGATTCTCATAAAGTTTTCATTTCTTGTTTTTTCAAGAACCCTTGATAATCTCTACATGAAATAGTTTTTAAATGTTTTCACTAATTTATTGATATTTTCTCAATTTCATTATTATTATTATTATTATTATTATTATTATTATTATTATTATTATTATTATTATTATTATTATTATTATTATTATTATTATTATTATTATTATTATTATTATTATTATTATTATTATTATTATAAAATCAAATCAAGTTTTTTGATACCCAGTGTCAATATTTTTCTTGCTTATCTCGTCCAGGAATGCTCAACTAACAGCATTATTTTCTGTTGATCTAGTATATCTGTTGAATTGGATACTATTAAGTAATAAAAAATCTGCAGCATGAGACATGGTTCAATTAAACAATAACATACATACAAACACGCACTTACTCATTCATAATAACTATGAATTACGAAATTTAATTGTTAAGACGAGCGAGATATTCTGAAGCCTATAATACTTTAAAAACTAAGAGAGCACCTAGAATATATTAAATGCCTCGAGTGCCGTTAAAATAGGTTTGGGATGACTGATTTATACTGGAAATGGATTAATAAGTATTGCTGTTTTCCAAAAAGAGACTTGTAATATAAATTTCAAGTTATTTTCATAAGTAGTAATTCTCAGTTCTTTATATGAACGGTTTGATCCGTGTGAAATCTTAGTGAAATCAAGATAAATTGATATTAGATAGATGACTGTGATATTTTGAAAAAATATTTGGGCTTCATCAGTTTCTGCCAAACAATATTATGATATTATTGTAAATTTGTTCAAATTCTGAAAGAGTCAAAAAAACAAAAACAAATTTAATACAATTTTTAACATCTTATATTTTTATATCTTTATTTAATTTTTTCATTCTTTATGGGATTTTTAAATTTCCGATTTTGGTCAAACTTTTTGTTATCTTGCTATTTTTATGTAAGTTTCTTGGTGAACTTGATGCGTTTTATGTATTAAGTTATTTGATTTTCGTGTTTATTTTATTTTATATTTATTGTGTTTTTATAAAATTTTACCCTGTTCAATTGAAGTTATGTGTTAAATTTGAGTTAATTTGGTACTGCGTTTTCAAGGCTTTTTGTTAAGGCCTAACAATATTAATTTTTCGTAAACCAAAAGCCGATTGATTACTAAATATTATCTCTTAATTCGAAATTGAAAACTTTTTTATAAATTAACTTCAAAAATTAATCTTCATGATAAAAAAACTCAAAACGAATGATTTTTGTAATAAACAAAATAATTCTATTGAATTACAAAATCTAATATAAACATGTTTGTTTAAATATACAAATGCCATAGCAACTAACTTGTAATAATAAGAAATTTAATGAAATTAGATATTTTTCGGAAATTATATTAGAGATTCTTAATTTAAAATGGTATTTTTTTACAATTTACAATTCAATTTAAAATTTCTTCATAATAAAATACAATTAAAATATTATCGCTTTTTTTATTCTTTTAATTCAGTATTGATTGAAATAATTGAATGGAAAGGTAAAGTTCATTTGAAACACTTTGCATGGTTTTGAGAATCACTTAATAATTTTTCAAATTGTTTATATCAATTATTTTATGGTTTATTCTAAATAGACACTAAAAAAAGGTAAGTCTAAATCGGCAGGTCCAAAGAAAAGTGGTAAGAAAAAATCTGGGAAAAAGAAAGGATCAAAGTCTGCTTCCCATATCAAATCAGAAAGTGAAAAAATTCCAATTTCTGAACCCGATCCCATGTGCTCCGCTGCAATGGAGAATTTGTATTACATCTCGCATGGACCTGTTAATGCTTTGGAGTATCGCGGCTTCTCTTGGATCCATGCTGGTAAGAAGAAAACTAAAGGCCGAAGAGGTAAAAAGAGATCGGGAAAGAAAAAGAAATGAAATTGTAATAGACATTAGTAGTTCGTAATAATGATTTTTTCTGTCGTTTCCGTTAATGTTTCAAATATTCTGTCGATTTCGTTTTCACACTAAATGTTGTAGATTTCTTTTTTTCATTCTATAATCGATTTAGTTATTGTAGTTTTAATTATTATTATTATTATTATTATTATTATTATTATTATTATTATTATTATTATTATTATTATTATTATTATTATTATTATTATTATTATTATTATTTAAAAAAAGAGAACTTCAAACACTCTTTTTACGATATATTTCGACAGATTCTGAGTGAAAGTCTGATTGTAATTTGACAAATAAATGTGAATTAAGTATTGATCTAAATAATAGTAAAATCTATATAATAATAATGAGGCTAAATTTGTGTTAGTATTGCTGAACTCGGAAGGTTTTACAATTATAAGAGGAAGCTAAGTAAACAGCTGGGAAATTTAGAGTATAAGGTCGTTTCTATTTCGTGTAAGTTATGCAACATGTTTATTAATAAATCCATAACTCCGGTTGGATTGTGTTTTGATCTAGTTTATCAATTTACATGTAATGGGTGTAATGCCACATACATTGGAGAGACTTTCCGTCATCTCTGTACTCGGGTTCTAGAGCATTGTCGATTGAAGGGTTTGACCAATATCAGTGAGCACAATAGGAGCTGTAAAAGTAAAATAGGGATTTTTGATTTTAAAATTTTGTTGAAAAATTTTAATAATTATTGTGAACGTGTTATATGTGAGGCATTGTTGATAAGGTCATTGGATCTAAAGATTAATGTGCAAAATGCTATGACTACGAATGTTTTGAATATTTTAAATATTTTGAGTATGTTAAATTGTGATAATTGATTTTTCAATATTTTTTAAATTTAGTTTTTAAATTTTAATATTATTTTTAATATGTCAAATTAAAATTTATATAATTTTATTTTTTAAATTTTTTCATTATTTTAATACTTTATTATAATAGAGATAATAAGTTTAATATTTATAAAAAAAACTTAAAATTTAGTGTAAAAATATTCAAATATTTATTTATTAAAATATTTAATTATCATATTTTATTTATTATTTATTAAAATATATAGTTAAAAAATTAATTTGTTAAAATTATATAAATAATCCATAAAATTTGAGTTGGTTTTGGTGCCTGAAGATGACAGTTAAACTGTCAAAATATATTTTACTAAGATTGCTTTATTGGCATTTTTTTAATAGCAATAATAATAATAATAATAATAATAATAAAAGTCCCAATTTTTTGAACTATTTTATTTGTTGATTGATTTTAAAATATTTCTTCAATTTCAATTACCTTGTTCTCAGTCACCTCAGTCAAATGCGCAAGACCTAAAAAAGAGTCAAAGAATCTGTTGACTTTTTTGACGAATGATATTTCAAATGGCAAGCGAAAACAAAACTGAAGGTTTTCTTGGTTCTGCCAACTGTTTATATCAATTTATGATAGGAAACAGTTGGATGATAAGGAACAAGACTACAGTTAGTTAAATATTGCCCTATTCTTGTCAAATAATGAAAAATAAGTTTGTTGAATTCATAATTAAAGAATGAAAACCCATTCAATTAAAAATAAGGATTTATTTGACATGGTGAGGTTCAGCTATCTCTTGATGTTCCTGCCAACACAACCATCTCAGTTCGTGATTTAAAATACTAAAAACATGTTTTACAGTTGTGCTTAGAAGCACAGCAAGTGGAACTAAATTAAAACCATTAATTATATAAGAACGGATGGATAAACGACGAGTTTATTCAAATCTGAATGGAAAAATAATAAGAAATCGCTTGGAGAAAACGATTATTAATTATGAAATCAAAGTCTACTTGTCGTTTTGCTTATATTAGAGCATTATTAAATGGCTTTTATACTTATATTAGAATTATATCTGCAAATTGACTACAAAATCGACTCCTTGATATATGCATGAACCATCCATTTGATTCTTGTGTTAGATAAAATTCACTCGAATTGATGAAAACCAGTAGCCAAACCTATACAAAATCAGAAAAGCAAGAAGAACATTTTTAGGGAACTGTACAAATGGATTGTTTCTATCCGGAAAGATCTCATGACCTGAGAGAAACCCATCAACGTATAACTGACGAAGACGAAACTACTGAATTAAATGAAGATGAAGAAGAAATTGTTGGACATACTTTCCCTAGTCAGATGTTGGGTGATTGTGAAGGATTTTTTCTGAAATTAAATAAAATTTTATCTAAATATTGTTTTCAATCAACTAATCTTATTATAAACAATCAAAAGGCATCATATTTTTGGAAAAAAAGAGATCAAAATATTTGATGATAGACCGCACCTTTCAATGTAATTTTAGTGTATAATTCTCGGATTTTACACGTGAAAATACAGTACAATTAGACGTCTAATAGTAGATGTTTATTGTTTGATTTCAACTAGCAAATCTTTACAGCTGTTTCAACTGAAAAATAACTCCTATAACACAAGTTTGTGTGTAAATCCAACAAGAATACAACTTGAACAACTGGAAATAAAATATATTTACTAATATTTACGCATAACCCATTTTAATGGCTTATTACGAATTTATATGAGATTTACTATATTTATTTCTATAAAATGTAAGTCAGATTAATTTTTATGACATATTATTATTCATTCGAAAAATTCCACATATGCATTTTTACTATATGTGTTTGTTTACTTTATTATTTGAATAAATTAAATTACCACAAAAGTAAGTTTGTATGTTTCTATAATACAATTTTGTTAATTTTTGCTTATATTTTAATAGTTATTCAGTCGAAACCGGCGTATGAATTTAAGGATCCACTAGCACATTGCCGTCATTTAATTTGATCTTTGACAAATTTCTTCAATCTTATTCGGAGATGACATGAAGGTAAACAATATAGTGTATAGTATACACTGTATATCTTTGTCTGAGTTAAAGGTTCACAAACTTCTTGCTCCTTCTAAAGACTTATATTATCCAATTTGAAATTCAAACCTGTATAAATTTTATTATTCTAAATTTAATAAGATTTTAAAATTAAATTAAAAGTGAAACTAAAAACTTATTCCAAAATAAATTCATCTTTTCTTCATATTATTTCTAATTAAAATAAATGAAAATTTTAATAAATAAAGCTATTAATTTTGTTTACAATTACCTCTATTGTCAACAATTATGATTTGGTTTATTTTACTAATAATTAAAGTAATAAAAATTTCTTTCAAATTTTTAAATAATATTTTTCAAATTATTTTTTATTAAACAAATATATTGTTATATTTCGGCTTCAGGAACTATATGCCAATTTATACAAATAAGTGCAGTTCCTCTGACATTCCAATTTAATACATATATTAATTTAATAATTGAATTACAAATGCATTATTAAATTAAATATCAATTTCGTTTTGTTTAAATTAACAGACATTTTTAATTTTTTCACTTCCACACTTATTCAAAAATTCTGAAACAAACACAAATTTTTATGCTTATCAAGAATTAAATCTGCCAAAATTTCTATCACGCTTTGTCTAATATATGTCCAAGAATTTACACCTTCATCAAAATATTCTTGTCATTCAATTCTGTATCTACAGAAGTTGATCATTCAATGTTCAATGTTTTACAAGTTCCTCGACGTCAAAGCTTAATCAAAGTTTTCACAAGTATACAACCGATCAATATGACATTATCTGTACAAATTAACTTTGAAGATTTCGTTTATTTTTCAATCGATTCAACTACATTATTTTGGGGGGATTTTATCATAACCTAAAGTCCCTACAATAAGCGGATTTTTTATTTTGTAATTTTTAGCAAATTAATATTTTTATAATAATTTATTTTTATATTTATTTTATTAAGTTATAATTTAATATTCCAGTTGATATTAATTTAAGTTTTCTGGTACAGTTTCAAAGCTAAATTTTTAGAATTTTTTTGACCAAACTTACATACTTATTATTTTACATATGAAAAATATTTAATGTTTCATTTATTTTCATTATAAGACATTTTTGATTTATAGTCATGAATGTAAATGAAAAATTAAAAGAATAAAAGGTGATAAATTTTTAAATTTTTTTGGCCTATTTTAGGTTTAAATGTTTCATTTAATAA